>CM076572.1:147695656-148295656 GCA_034641835.2 Pinus albicaulis | reverse complement strand
TTTCTGATTGAGATGTTACAATATCTTTTTCTATTACAAATATTTTCAAATCTGAACATAAAGTAAGAGTGCAGTTTTCTTTTGGAAGCCCAAGAGACAATGCTTCACTTCATATTCTGCAAGGAAGACAAACAACCAAGGAAGCTTGCTTACAAAAGGCACAACATAGAGTAGAAGGTTTTTGGTTTTTCCAAGCGAAGAAATGAGAGTTTTTGTATGAAGACATTGATGGACAACAACAGAAGAGGAAGAGAAAATGGAAGAGGATAAACAATTCAGCAATGAAGTTGATAGTAGAATGGTCTATGAGGTAACTAGCATCTGAAGCTTGATGTTCTAATTGAGAAATTTCTGTCCTCTTGTATGTTATAGTTCGAAGAGGAACATGTTGTTCCTTGTTGAGGTAGGAGCCTACAGAAAATTTGTGGGAGTTGGAGCTTCCTTGGAGGTAGTAGCCTCTCGTAGGTTGGAGCCTACAAAAATTTGATGTAATAAGGACTAGCAGCCTGCCTTCACATCACTTTCAGCGTAATAATCGTGGTTTTCTCCCTTTGGGGTTTCCACTCATATCTTGTATCCTTGTGTGTTGATTATGAATGCTATGTGAATGACGTTGAACTCTTGATAAGCAATCTGAAAACTCTCTTCATGACACCTGCAAAATGAATTCAATGTAACATGAACATGAAATATTAGTTGAATAATAAAGAAAGACGAGCAAAATTAAAGAATGTTAAATTACTTATTCATCCCCCCTCTCAGTAATTTCCTATCTTAAATATCAATTGGTAGCAGAGCCAGCAATGTGAATGCTATGTGAATGACGTTGAACTCTTGATAAGCAATCTGAAAACTCTCTTCATGACACCTGCAAAATGAATTCAATGTAACATGAACATGAAAAATTAGTTGAATAATAAAGAAAGACGAGCAAAAGTAAAGAATGTTAAATTACTTATTCACCCCCCGTCTCAGTAATTTCCTATCTTAAATATCAATTGGTAGCAGAGCCAGTTCCTTCAGTAACTGTTTAACAACTGGAAGGAGGTCCTAAGTCACCAAAATGGCTAGTCTAGAAGGATGCTCAATGAATAAATCCCCATTATTTACTGGCACAAACTATGCTTTCTGGAAAGTGAGAATGAAGACCTACTTAAGGTCTCTTGGAATAGAAGCCTAGGCTGCTGTGATGGTACGATATGAAGAACTAAAGGAAGGGATCAGTGACAGAGATGCCAAACTAGATTAAATAGCAAATGCAAAAGCAATGAATGCACTTTTGAGTTGTCTATGTGAGTCAGAATTTATCAAAGTAATGCATTGTCGAACAACCAAAGAAATCTGGGATAAATTAGAAAATATTCATGAGGGAGATAAAAGGGTAAAGATGGCTAAGTTGCAAATATATAGAACACAGTTTGAGACCTAAAAAATGAATGAAGATGAAGATATAGCTAAATTCTCCTTAAGAGTTGTTGAAGTTGTGAACATCATGATAGGTCTAGGGGAAACAATCAAAGAAAGTGTAATTATTCATAAAATATTGAGATCATTACCATCTAAATTTAATCCTAAGGTTTCTGCCATAGAAGAAACAACAAACTTCAAACTTTTGACCAGGGACCAATTACTTGGGACCTTGACAGCATATGAGATGAGAATTCCAAAAGGGAAGTCAAACATCAGGGAGGCAACCTTCAAGGTAGACAAGTTCATATAAGAAAAGGAATGTCCTTGCTCAGGTTCTGATGAAGAAGAAGCAAAATTCGTTAGAAGATTGAAGAAAGGCATAGGTAAGTACAAAGGGAAACTTCTATTTAAGTGCTTTAATTTTGGAAGAGTGGGGCATTATGCCTCAAAATGTCTCTATAAGAAAGCAGAAAATCAACCAAAAGGGAAAGAGAAAAATAAATTCAATAATATGCAGAAAGAGAAAAGATTTAATAGAAAAACATTTTATGCTCAACAGGATAGTAGTGCATCTGAAAGTTCAGATGAATCCTCTAGTGAAGATGGAACCTCTGAATTCATTTTGATGTCCTTGGAGGATCTTGAAAAATATTTTCTGGAATATGAAGTAGAAGGTGAGGTAGATCTTGAGGGGGAGCTGGTTAGTGCCCTGAATGAAATAGAAAGGCTTAAACTCAAGAATAGAAAATAGAAAGAGATTCTTCTGAAATATATAAAAGAAGAATCAAATTCAGAAGACATTATTAAGTTGAAAGTTGAACTTGAAGAAGCAAAGAAGGTGGAAGATATTCTGATGCAGCAAATAAAAGAGAAAAATCAAGAGTGTGAAAGATTGGAAGAAGAGGTGGTAAGTCTGAGGAAGAAATTAGAGAAGGCTCAAACTGAATTAACTATGAACATTCAACAGATAAAAGGTTCTGAACAATTGGACAAGATGTTAAATGCTCAAAGATCTCCACTTATAAAGGCTGGGATAAGCTATGAAGGAGAATCCATTAAGGCTATGGTAGAGGATAATAAGGCAATCACTTTTGTAAAAGTTGTCATAGGAGACAATGATAACTCTCATCAAGCTGAGAACAAAAATCTGGGCAACACTTCAGCATCAAATGAACAACTGCAAAGAAACACTACTGAAAAGAACCAGGAGACAAAAGGAGTGGACAATCAAACAACAAACGAGCATAGATCATACTGCTTTAGAAGACAAAATTTTCAAATGTCTAGATGGTTATATCCCTAAACATCACCCTCTACCAGATACAATTATTTCTTCTACGGATACTGCTACTGCTATAAAAAATTTGGACATAAAGCCATTGACTGTAGAGCTTATGTAAAAAGATTTGATGTTGGGAATTCAAAAGGAATTAAGGATAATAATGGATTGACACGTGTATATACTCCTCTCAGTGATTTTATCGAATGTTTATATTGTCACAAGATTAGACACAAGTCATACGAATGTCATCTTAGGGTCAATAAACCTTCATCTCAGATTAATTATAGAACAAATGGATGCATGCAATGGAGAAAGAAGATTAATAAGTGTGATCTACTTCTATATGCTCAAGATCAAAACAGTCAATGGTATATGGACAATCGCTGCTCTAGACATATGACCGAAGACATAAGCAAGTTTGTAACGTTGGATGAAAAGAAATCTAGTAATGTCACATTCCTCAATGATAAAGGGGGGAAAATTAAAGGAAAAGGAACAATCAGTCTGAATAATGGAAGAGGAAAGGCTCAAGATGTATTGTTTGTAGATGGTTTAAAACACAATCTGCTAAGTGTAAGTCAAATGTGCGACAAAGGTTGTCAGGTCCTCTTCAGAGCTCAAGATTGTGAAGTTAGGTCAATCACTAGAGGAAAAAATCTGGTTAAGTGGGTTCGAACAAAGAGTAATGTATATATCATGAAAGATGAGAGTGAAGGATGCTACATCCGCAAACTTGATGAATTTTGGCTATGGCATAGAAGATTGCGACATCTCAATTTTGATCACATCATCAAACTAAGCAAGAAGAAAGCAGTTAGAGATCTACCAACAATAAAGATGCCCCAAAATACTATATGTAGGTCCTGCCAAATGGGCAAACAAACTCGAACATCATTTAAAGTCAAAGACTAGCTATCAAGTAGTAAGCCTCTACAACTAGTTGACATGGATCTGTGCGGGCCTTCGAGAACAGATGCACTAGGAGGAGAAAAATATTTAATGTTGATAATCGATGACTTTTCTAGATTGACATGGGTAGCATTTCTCTGATACAAGTTTGAAGAATTCGAAAAATTCAAAATATTCAAGGCACTGCCAGAAAACCAAACAGGGTGTAAAATAAAGTGCATCAGATCAGACAGAGGAGGTGAATTCACATCAGATGAGTTTGTGGAGCTATGTAATGAATATGGGATAAAACAATAGTGCACTGTTGCAGATACATCACAACAGAATGGAGTTGTAGAGAGGCAAAACAGGTTTGTTCAACAAAGAACCAGAGCTATGATGCAAGAAAGAAACATCTCTCAAACCTACAGGGAAGAAGCAGTACATACAATAGTACATATCCTCAACAAGGCACATCTCAAACGAAACTGTGACAAGACACCATATGAACTGTGGCACAGGAAACCTGCATCAATCAAGCATTTCAGGGTTTTCGGTAGTAAATGCTTTATAAAAAATAATGATGAAAAATTAGGAAAGTATGATGCTAGATCTGATGAAGGAATATTTTTAGGGTATTCATAAAAAAGTAAGGGATACAGGTGCTATAATAAGAGGTTGCATAAGGTTGTGGAATGCATCGACGTCAGATTCGATGAAGAGTCACAAGATAAAACCAAAATCACAAACTTTATTAACTCTCCAGATCATCATCATTGTGACAACCAAGATAGTGAAGAGAAGGATGAAACATCAGAAGATATAGAGATGCACTCAAAAGGGACCTCAAGACACACTCCAAAGAATCATCCGGAAAAACAAATTATTGGAGACAAAAATGAAGGAGTTCAAACAAGAAGACAACTAGCAGAAAAGTCTGAGGAAGTTCATCTACCTATGTTGTCACAAATAGAGCCAAAGAACTTTGATGAGGTAAGTAAAGACAAAAATTGGATCAATGCTATGAACGAAGAGTTAGACCAAATTGAAAAAAAAGAAGACTTGG
Source organism: Pinus albicaulis (assembly GCA_034641835.2). Taxonomy (NCBI): domain Eukaryota; kingdom Viridiplantae; phylum Streptophyta; class Pinopsida; order Pinales; family Pinaceae; genus Pinus; species Pinus albicaulis. Next base: position 148,291,010 of record CM076572.1, on the reverse strand, counting down.
GATCTAACACCAAGACTTGTTGGAAAGAATGTCATTGGAACAAAATGGATATTCAAGAATAAGATGAAGGAGCAGGGTCAAGTAATTAGAAATAAAGGAAGACTGATATGTAAGGGGTACGCACAAATAGAAGGTCTTGATTATGAAGAAACTTTTGCACCACTCATGAGTATGTGAAAATTCTATAATGTAGAATTCTACTACAACTACTTATTATATTTCTTCTATTGCATTCTCAATTACAATTATTTAACACTTCATTGTGTTAAATAACAAAATAAAATATGCGGCAGACTTCACGATCAATAAACAACATAAAATAAATAGCACAAGTATTCACACATAGACACCGTTATTTTTGGACAATTGTCCTCGGAAAAACCCAATTCGGGAAAACCGGTGCAACAGATCTGAGGGTTTCTTTATTATGCAGAAATTCTGAGTACAAATGTGTGATTGTTAGTGAGACAATTCTCACTTCACCATGAAGTTCCGACACTGACCTGCACCCATACTGAGTAGCTTTGCATAATTTCTGTGCAGTGACTGCGTCCCCCACGCTGTCACTGCGTCACTGCTGTTGCTACTCATTATGATTGCCTGGCTGCTCACTGCTGTGTAAGACTAGAGTTTTCTCTCCTTCCAGAAATGCCCTCCGGATACTGGATGAACCCTCAACTGCCTCTCCAACTGAAATCGAAACTCCCTCTGCTGCTCTGTGCTGGCCCAGCGTAACTGCTGCTTGGCTATCTCTGCGCTGCTACTATAGCTCCCTTCTCTCTTCTCTTCATGTACTCTCTATCCTTCAGAAATTATCCCACCTGGAGATTTCACCTTCCCCTCTCTGCAAACGAGAATCACTTCGATTCTTCTTTCAGTTGAAGAAATCGATCTCTAGATTCTTTCTGCGTCTGATCTGATTTCCATAGGCCCCTTACCCTGCGTATAATCCTTCGTTGACCCTTCAACGACCAAGATTAAAACATAATCAAGGGCTAAGATTAACTTGGAGGTGATCCATGACTTTATCTGGAAGATTCACACTTAGTTTAATTAATACCCTTTAATTAATTAGTTTCCCTACGTTTAGACTTAGGAAAACATTAAAAAAACGATAATTAATTTAATTAAACCATCTCTAAGTGGAATTTTCCAAAATCCTTTCTTGGTATTATGGAATACATGTGTCTTAGCCTGTATACAAAATTACAAGGCTAGACCACATCCAATGCTACCATAAATCAACACTCCCTCTTAGCGAGGAAAGTGCTCTAGCAAGACAATTCAATGTGTTGCTCTGACTTCTGTAACATCTACTGCTGTGCTGTTGATGCTGCTCACCAACATTGCACAAATGTTGCAACTGTACTGCTGCTGACTCTGCATGTTGCTGCCAACTGCTACTGTACTGCAACTCCCTCCTTCAACTGTGTTGAAGATCCATTGACTACTGAAATGGATTTTCAGTCATACTCAACTCTTCCCTGAACCAAGAGAACTTAATCCTCCCCAGTGCTTTAGTTAGTATATTTGTTGTTTGTTCTCCTGTGGGAATGTACTGGAGTTGTACTGCCCCACGCTGTACACAGTCTCTGATAAAATGACACCTGATGTCAATATGTTTGGACCGATCATGAAATACTGGATTTTCAGAGAGTTTGATGCAACTCTGATTGTCACAGTAAACGCTAGTCAGCTCCATCCTATTCCTGAATAGACTTACAAGAAGTTTCCGTCACATGTAGCTGTACTAGCTGCCATGTACTCTGCTTCAGCTGTGCTCAATGCTACTGACTTATGTTTCCTGCTGCACCAAGACACCATTCCTGATCCAATGCTGAAACAGTACCCAGAGGTACTTTTCCTGTCCACTGAGCTTCCTGCCCAATCTGCATTTGTGAATCCACTGAGTCTCACATCCTCTCCTCGGCCATACCTTATACCAAATCTGACTGTTCCTTGTACATACATCAGGATGTGCCTTGTTGTTGCCCAGTGCACTCTTTTGGGTTCCACCATGAACTGACTAAGAGTGTTGACAGCAAAGAAAATTTCTGGTCTAGTGTTAACCAGATACATCAATGACCCGATGAGCTGTTTGTATAAGGTGGAGTCTACTTCTGCGTCTTCTCATGCATCTATCCTTTTCCAATTTGTGATTACGGGTGTGGCCATGGGCCTGCACTCCTGCATTCTGAACCTCTTCAGAATCTCCAAGGCATACCTCTCCTACCCCATGAAGATATCTACATTCTTCTGATAGACTTCCAATCCAAGGTAGTAATGTATCAACCCCAAATCCTTCATGTCGAATTCAACCACTAGCTTCCGTTTGCAATCCTTGATGAGCCTAGATGATCCAGTGAGAAACAAATGTGTGATTGTTATTATCAATCAATCACCTGAAGAAATCTGATGAGAATAGGCTTAGTGAGACAATTCTCACTTCACCATGAAGTTTTGGCACTGACCTGCACCCACACTGAGTAGCTTTGCGTAATTTCTGCACAGTGAATGCATCCCCACGCTGTCACTGCGTCACTACTGCTGCTGCTCGTTATGACTGCCTTGGTGCTCACTGTTGTGTAAGTTTAAAGTTTTCTCCCCTTCTAGAAATGCCCTCCGGATATTGGATGAACCCTCAGCTGCCTCTCCAACTGAAATCGAAACTCCCTCTGCTGCTCTACACTGGCCCAGCATAACTGTTGCTTGGCTATCTCTACGCTGCTACTATGGCTCCCTTCTCTCTTCTCTTCTTGTACTCTCTATCCTTCATAAATTCTCCCACCTAGAGATTTCACCTTCCCCTCTCTGCAAACGAGAATCACTTCGATTCTTCCTTCAGCTGAAGAAATCAATCTCTAGATTCTTTCTCCGTCTGATCTGATTTCCATAGGCCCCTCACCCTCCTTATAATCTTTCGTTGACCCTTCAATGACCAATATGAAAACATAATCAAGGGCTAAGATAAACTTGGTGGTGATCCATGACTTTATCTAGAAGATTCACACTTAGTTTAATTAATACCCTTTAATTAATCAGTTTCCCTAAGTTTAGACTTAGGAAAACATTAAAAAAACGATTAATTAATTTAATTAAACCATCTCTAAGTGGAATTTTCCATCTCTAAGGGTTGTACTGGTGCATCTCGTTCTTGTAGAATGGGTGCTACAATGTCTGGGATGTACAATGTTCTAGATCAAGATGACACAGATGATGCAATTGGCAGATTTCTTTTTGCTAATGGAATTCCCTTCCATGTTGTTCGTTCTCCTTATTACAAGGAAATGGTCCAAGCAATTGCAAAAATAGGGCCTTCATATGTACCACCGAAAGAACATAAGCTAAGAACAATAATTTTAGGTAGACAAGTGTCCAAATTTAATGTGAAAAAAGAGAGAATGAGACAAACATGGTTGAGGCTTGGTTACTCTATTGTTATGGATGAATGGAGTTTGTACTAACATCCGAAAACACCCAGTAATCAACATCTTAGTGACATCTGCAGAAGGTCCATTATTTCTTAAAGCTGTTGACTGTTCTGGAAAGTGCAAGGATTCATCTTTCTAATTTGAGCTTCTTCGAGAAGCTATAGAGGATCTTGGGGCTGATAGTGTGGTGCAGGTTGTGACAGATGCAACAACAGTTTGCAGATCAACTAGGTTATTGATTCAAAGAAGGTATCAACATATTTTTTGGACTCGTTGTGTCATGCAATCAATAATGCACTGAAGAACATTGGAAAAATTCAGTGGATATTAGACTTGGTGACAACTGCTAGAGATTTTCAGATGTTTATGTGTAACCACCACAACTCCTTGGCCATGTACATGGCTCACACGAGAAAGCAATTCCTCAAGCCCACCGATACTAGATATGCTAGCTATTTTCTCTTATTGGAGAGGATGGTAGAGGTACAAGCACTACTACAATCCTTCGTTGTGAGTCCAGAGTGGGATAGGTGGTCAGAATCAAAGACAGACTTGGGGAAGGAGTTCGAGATTCAGGTGTTGGACAATGATTTGTGGGAAGATTGTTCTTATTTGGTGTCATTCTTGGTCCCTATTGTGGAGGTCATTCGTTACACTGATTCAGATGCTCCTAGTCTTAGAGAAATCTATGAGACCTTTGATAACATGTTGGCTCTTGTGAAGGCATCTATTCAGCAGAGGGAACCCTCATTAGAGTTCTATACATCCTAGATTCGACCCATCATTCAGCGTAGGTGGGATCTCATGAACACACATTTGCACATGGTAGCATATGCATTAAACCCAAAATGGTATGTTGAAAGGCCTGGGATAGTGCCTCCTATTGATGATCCTGAGGTAAAGAATGACTTCCTAGATGCAATTGCAAATATGTACAATGAGGAGGAGGGGGAAATACTTCGAAGAGAATTTGTTCAATTTGCATCTCATAGTGGCCCCTTCAACACACGTGGTGCTCGAGTAGATTGCATAGATCTAGCCCAAGATGACCCGATTGGTTGGCGGAGGATGCATGGGGATGGTGCTCTAGAGCTCAAACATCTAACTATGCATTTGTTGTCTCAAATTGCTAGTTCCTCTGCAGCAGAGAGGAATTGGTCCACATATAGCTTTATCAACTCTATCAAGAGGAACAAGCTTACCTATGGAAGAGCTGAGAAGTTAGTTGTTGTTCATAGTGCCCTACGTCTTGAGCATAGGAAGACCTCTGAGTATTTGAAGGGACCAACAACACGATGGGATGTTGATCTAGATGATGCACAGGTAGATATGGAGGAGGGACTTGATGAGACACAGACGGGGTTGGTTGGTGTGCCACTTAGCATGTTTGAGAATGCAAGTGATTTTGATCTAGATGGTGACATGGTTGATCCTGATTTATTCATGCAACAGCCGATACAAAGACTAGCGGGGCATTACCTTGAGCAATTATGCTCATTTGTCATTTGATATGTTCTTATTTTATTAACTTATTTGCTTTTCTGTTTTAGACTTCAGTTGTAGACTTCAATTTGTTTTGAATCTTGATATATGATATATTAGACTTGACTCTATAAAAATTGAACTCTTGATGTATCAGACTTGACTTTTATTTCAATATTCAGTATTCATAGTTGAAACTTCAATATGGTTTAAAACTTTAAACATTTATTTTCATTGTACATTGTTACACTGTATAGTTACAAACTTACATGTATGATGTATGATTATATCATGCTTTTCATTTTAAATTTGTTTCAGTTATATGATTCATCGATTTATTCTTCATGATGTAAGTGTTATATATTATATAATGATAAAGACAGTTAAATTATAAAATTTCAATGATATATTATATATTTTATATTTATAAGTTTTTAATATTTTTAGTAAGTCCGGGTCACTTGTATTACCCCCTTACGTTTCCTAAAAAATGGTGGGGAGCTTTTGCATAGGCCGCTCCTGCGTATCCCCGCTCCCCCGTCCCCACGTCCCGGAAACTTGGTGGAACATTGGGAAAATATCAAAACCCTAAGGTTTGATTAACAACACAATTGTTTAGGAGAGAATATGCTCTTGCACGATTACAGGGGTCTTGTCCAATAGTGAAAATAAATGGCCACCGAGGAATAATCACACGTAACAAAACGTGAAATGTTCTAGCTAAGAAAATTCTCTTCACTCTCAATTCTGTTGTTGTATGACCTGTTTCCCTAGCCTCCTTTCTGCATGCCTTCAGAATGTTACTGAGTGCTCATGCATGTGAGGGAATCTTGGTAGTTTTCTGTGCCTGCCTGCGACCTCCTTCCTGCACATGTGTTGTTTGTACCCCACCTTTCCTGCTTCTGCAAACCTGCCCTAACTGTTTCATGTCCTTGCTTGCATTGTATGGCCTCCTGAGTTCAATTTATAGCTGACATGTGTGCCCTCTTTGCTGCAAAATCACTTGCTGAATATTTCTCTTTCTTGCTGCTCGTTTTCTTGTTCTGGTTATTGCACATTGAGTGAATGTCCTACTCCAGCCAATCACTGATATGCTTATTCTCTCACTGTGTCTTGCGCTTCCTAATGTGTCTTCTCCCTTAGCCTTGCCTTCTTTTCATAAATTTGAGTTATGACAAAATCAACAACTCTATTCTCAAAAGTGACTTGAGATTAAAGTTCAACCTCACTTGAAATCAACTGTTGTGATTTATCTAATTCACTAATGCAAATAAACTTTTCATTTCATTACATTAATCACTTAGGAGTCAATTATGCGACTTCCACATGCCTTGACACTTAGTCCTTGTCGAAAATTTGAAGTTCTATGCTGCAACAATTACTTATTCCAAAACTTCTTTCTTCTGCAATTTTATTTAAGCTATTGTAGATAGAACATACACCATATAAAGCATATGCAAAATAGAAGACAACCAAGAACACAAGTAGACACAGAGAATTTAGGTTGAATGACTAGGGCAAATCCGACAAGTGGAAAACTCAACTAGATTCTTCTTCTATTAGAAATCTATTGTTCAGCAGAGATACATAATACAATGAGAGAAAGAAGAAGTTCACCCAAATTAGATGATCTTTGATAGCTGTAGCTGATGCAAAAACTGAATTACTTTGGCTCATCAAGATCTGCTCTTACTCTTCAAGACTTTCTCTCTCTCACACAATCCTTCTCTAGTTTCTCTAACTCTATCTTTCTCAAGTTCGTACTCCATTCACAATGCACAAGTGAGTGATAGAGAGGATGAGAGGCACAAATATATAGGAAGAGCAAGGAGGTCGAATTCATGGAGTAATGCTCATGCCCTGAGGAGGAGTTACATATGCCAAAATAAGAGTGTAACTTATGCCATAAAGGAGGTACGATTGCATTATTAACTCATGCCATCAAGAGGGATTATGCATGCCTTAGTAACTTATGCCATCAAGAGGAACTACAGATGCCTTAGAAATTCGAGCCATGAAGGAGAAGTGTAACATATGCATTAAAGAGGTGGAAGAGGAATCTTTTTATGATGAGTCATTAAAGTGTGTAAGGGAGAAGAAGAGGTGCATAAGAGCATTAAAGGAAGAGAGGAAGAGAGAGTAACATATCATTGAATGAGAGAGAGTTCGATTTTCCATCAAGGAGAGAGAGAGATGTGAATTGGCATGATTAAGTGCCAAGTAGGAGAGCGCGACATGGAATTTAATTTTAATAATAATATTGTAGTATCATAAAGATATATATATGTGTGTGTGTGTGTGTGTGTGTGTGTGTTGATGATTAAATTAAAAATTAAACAATTGAGATTGATTAAGAATAAGCTAAGTGATTTTCCATCATATATATATGATTACCAATTGAAACAAGGTGATTTAATAATTTTGGGAAGTCATGGTTGCATTGATAGACATGAATTTCTATTTTTAGAAAGTCACTAGAATATTCAGAAATGAAATTTTATTGAAGGAAATTCATCCCTTAGTTGTCAATTTTTAACACTCCCTTTTAGCTAGGGAGGAATTTCTATCTGACACATGGATCTCTGCTTTGGAACAATGATGTTACAATCTAATGAAGAAGAATCATCATAGGGGAGATTCATCCATCACCCTATATTCACTTGGGAGGATAACCCAATTGACAAGGATCTCACACAACCAAAACTCATCTCTGCTTGGGTAGATAACCCACTTGTTAAGGATCTCGCACAACCAAGTCATATCTCTGCTTGGGGCGATCCACTTGTCAACACATGACAAATATCTCGCACATCCAAAGCTCATCACTACTTGGGGGGATCCACTTGTCAACACATGACAAGGATCTCACACATCCAATGCTCATCATCAATGACCACCCTCTCTAGGAAGGGTCACATCCATTAGTCCAAGTTGCTCTCTGAAAACCAAGAACTTTCCTTTCGGCAAAGGCTTGGTAAGAGTGTTGGTGATCTAGTCATCAGTCGCTATATGATGGTTTCTTACTGCTTCTCTTTGCACCATATCCCGGATATAGTGATATTTGATGTCAATATGCTTGGACTTGTCATTGAACACAATATTTTCTGCAAGTCGAATCCAACTTTTATTGTCGCAGTAAATTATTGTTGTGTCCAGAACATGCTCAAACAAATCTCCAAAGAGCTTCCTCAGCCATACTGCGTGACAACTAACCATGCTAGCAACAATGTATTCAACTTCTGTCATGTTGAGAGCTACAAATTTTTGCTTTGTGCTCATCCAAAATATCATGCAGATCCTAAGCTGAAGCAACACCTAGATTGTAATATTCTCAATTAGCAGCAGCTAATTGGTAATATTAATTTTTCGCCAATTTACTTTATAAAGTTAAAGTCAATTAATAAAGTGGGTTAGGAGACACTCAACCTACACTTAGGAAATAAAACACTTCCTAAAGTCACTTGAGCACATTTAATTAACAGCGTGGGGCCCAGGGGGTCGAAGTGACAGCGTGGGGACAGTGGCAGTGTGGGCAGCGTGGGCCCATGGCATCGCAAAGAGCGATGGACAACGTGGCCAAGAGGGACAACACAGTTTTGGTGGGGCCTAGGGGAGAGAAAGGCACTCCAAGCATGAAGAGAGGGAGAGGCTCTTCATTTTCTCATTCGACTATGCATCTTTGTTTTGTCTATTGACATTGAGCATGCTTTTGCTGTTGAGCAAAGTTTGCAAGTGTTGTTTAGCACACCGGGTGTCTTCGAGCGGAGACCCCAACCTCAGCCCCAGGGGACTTTGAGTGCCTGCTCGGGTGAGGAGATCTATCATTTGATTTTCAGGTGGGAGCTACAACATCTTTAACAAGGATTGCACACTTTCTTGGGCAGCGCAGTCTTGAGGAGAGACCACGCAGTTCTTGGAGGAGGTAGTGTCATGAGCTGAGATTTATCAGGGGATTCAGCCCGGGATAGTGAGAAGGGATCAACTCTTAGCTATTCCATTATTTTGCCAGAGAAGGAGGCCACCATTTGCAGAGACACATTCAGGGCCAGCGTATTCCACTGGGACAACGTGATTTCTATAGGGAGGTGATTTTCCGGGGTCATCCATTCCGGAAACCCTTTCTGGGATTTTCTGGATATTGGGTGAGGAGCTCATTCCCAAAGTCCCGTATTTTTTTGAGTAGGGGAACAACCCCAAAGAGTCAGCTTATTCCAGTAGCAGCAGTAGTCCGACAGTAGGAGTAGCAGCATGTTGGAGATAACGCAGTCATTGATAGAGCAACCATTCCGGGAGTATCTCTAGCTTGCCTTGTGCAAGCCAAGGTGCCATCATTCTGATCACCTTTTGTACTTATTATCACTTTCAGTTATATAATAAAATGGCTCAGTGTTCTCCATGTTTTGCATTCTATGTGTGATGTCTCTCTATTTGCTTTAGTTTCATGTTTATGTTGCTTTATATTGTTGTTTATTTCTACTTGGAATATTACATAGATGTTCTTTTTTTATCAGTAGAGTTACCAGCCCAATCAATATTTGAGTATCTATGTAGTCTTATATTATCGACAGTATATTTCAATCCTAGATTGATGGTCCCATGCAGGTATCTCAACACATGCTTTGCAACAATCTAGTCTACATGAGATGGTTTAATCATATATTGGCTCAAAGTATTGAGCGCAAAACGTATGTCTGGTCTAGTGTTCACTAAGAACATCAATGCCATAATCTATTGATGATACTCAAAAGGATTTGCTAAATTAGGACTTATAGCTTCACCACATAACTTCTTGAAGTTCATCTCCATTGTAGTATTCATGGATATACATTTTTTCATACCTAATCTTTCAAGCAACTTGACAACATATTTTCCCTGAGAAAGGAAAATCTTACTAGGTTTTTGCCATACTTCAAGACCCAGAAATTAGTGCATCAAGTGAAAATATTTCATTTCGAATTCGGAAGCTAGCTCCCTCTTACAATGGAGAATAAGAGGTTCACTACCGGTCAAAAATAAATCAACATATAATACTAAAATCAAAGGCATATCTTGTACTGACTTGAAGTAAAGATTTGGATCAACATTACTTCTAGTAAAACCAAGCTTCATCAAGAAGCTGTCAATGCGACCATACCAAGCTCTTGGAGCTTGCTTCGGACCATAGAGGGATTTCTTCAATCTACACACATGAGTTTTCCGGTCATGTATTTTAAAGCCTTGGGGTTGCTTCACAAATACTTCTTTCCTTGAGGAAGCCATGCAAAAAAGTAGTTTTCACATCCACTTGGTGAAGAGACCATCCTTTGCTTGCAGCTAAAGCCACAATGGATCAGATGGTTATACAACGAGCAATCAATGCAAAGATCTCATCATAGTCTATTCCATCTTTCTAAGAGAAACCTCTGGCTAGAAATATAACTTTATATTTTTCAATATTGCCATCAACACCATGTTTAATTCTATACAACCATTTAGAAGATATAACAGATTTACCTTGGGGTCTTGGAACCACTTCCCATACATCATTATTAATGATGGACTCATATTCTTCAGCCATTGCATCTTTCAACACTTGAGCCTTCGCTGCTTCTTCAAAAGTGCATGGTTTGGCTTGAATAATGTTGCTCCTAGCTACAACATATCCTTGGAACTGACATGGTTTCTTGCTTTCTCTGAAGGTTCCTCTGAGAGCAACATGTTTATTAACATCTTGAACAATGTCACGAAGCCATAAAGGTCTCCTTTTAGTAGGAGGATCACACAGAGGAGGATCCAAAGGATCCATGGACTCCATGGGTTAATTAGTAGGATCAGATTCAGGGTCAAGAATTTCTTATATCTCAAAAGCATCATCTTGACTATCAACATTAGCAAGAGGAAGAGGATTGTCTTTTGCCTTCCCAAGAGCCGCATCTTCATGAAATGTTACATCTTTGCTAAACTCCATATTTCTTTGTCCTGGTACATATATTCTGTAAGCTTTAGAATTCTCACAATAACCAACAAATGTACCTTTTTTACCTGAAGCTTCCAGCTTGTTCCTTGTAGAAATTTCTGAATCTTAGATCTTATACAGAAATTATTACTGTTAATCCGGTTAAGCTCCTCCTACTTAGATAAGTTATTAACTGAATAAATTCAAGTTAACATCGAAGCAAAACACATAACAGATCTCTATCAATCCAAATCTAGAATAAACACATGCACACATTGACAAAGTGACACAGTTATTTCTGGACAAATAGTCACCGGAAAAACCCAATGTGGGAAAACCGGTCTCTGGCTGTTGGAGGGTTCTATTATTAAGAATATTTCGCAATACACAAATCTGGGTTCCAAATCTAGACAACCTTACAGAGATAATGCTAGATCTATAGCTCACTGGCTGATCTAGGGCCAAAATAATGATTGATCCACACCCTCAAATGGGATTTATAGAACTCAGCCAAGATTAGGGCCTAGAAACCCCAACTCTGTCACTGAAAGCCTCTGCGTCAGCCTTGGAAGTCCTCCAAACCCTCAGTACTTCTCCGGAAGGGATTGCATTACCCCAGACTGGGTGACGCAGTCACTACGCTGCCCCTGAAAGGTCTTTGCGTAACCCCTGAGGGTTTCCTTTTGAAAATCACGCTGTCCTTGGAGAGACTGCACTATCCTTGCTGCTGCTGCCTTCCTCTGTGCTGTCCTTGAGCTGATCTCTGCCTCTTGTGTATTCTAGACCCCGGGATTAGATCATCCCCTTGGTCTAAATTCCACTTGTAGAAATTTCTGAATCTTAATTCTTATGCAGAAATTATTTCTGTTAATCCGGTTAAGCTTCTCCTACTTATACAAGTTATCAACTGAATATGTTCAAGTTAAGATCAAAGAAAAACACATAACAGATCTCTACCAATTCAGATCTAGAATAAGCACATGCACACATAGACAAAGTGACAGTTATTTCTGGACAAACTGTCCCTGGAAAAATCCAATGTGGGAAAACCGGTCTCTGGCTGCTGGAGGGCTCTATTATTAAGAATATTTTTGAATACACAACTCTGGGTTCCAGATCTGGAGAACCCTATAGAGAAAACTCTAGATCTACAGCACCTGGCCGATCTAAGACCAACAATATTGACTAATCCACACCCTCAAACGGGATTTACAGAACTTAGCCAGATCTAGGCCTAGAAACCCCAGATCTGCCCTTAAAAGACACTACGTCAGCCTCTGAAGGCCTCCAAATGCTCGCTCACATCGGGAAGGGACCGTTGCCATTCTGCATCGGGTGACGTAGTCACTATGCTTGATTCATATGACTTAAGACAATTTCATCTCATGTTTAATTAAATTCACTTTAATTATTTTATTTTCCTAAGTGTTAACTTAGGAAATACATTAAAATAATTAATTAATTTAATATCTCCTAAACCAAATGAAATTTCCCAAATCCATTTCTGGGTCTTGTAGATCAAGTGAACTTTAGTCCTTCCTCAAAATTTGAGACCTAGAGCACAACTGATGCTACCCCAAATACACAAAATCTCAACACTCCCTCTTAGCATCAAGGGTGTGCTCTAGCAATACATCACACTTATGCATTACATGATTTTGGGCACTGGTCCTGTGCTGCTGAAGCTTGGCCTCCTGCCACTCAACTCTGCACTACTGCTGCCATTCTGTACTTCTGCCCATGACTCTGCCACTACCACTGCAACCACTGTACTGTAGCTCCCTCTCAATATGCTGCATCTGTGCTGCTCATAGCACTGCCACTACTGATCTGCTGCACTGCAACGTCAGTTGTTGAGAGAAACAACTGAATCTCCTACCCAATCTTTGACAAACAAGTAAGATGGGCTACATCCTCATCACTGAAGCTCCATAGACTATAGATCTGTGCTAGCATCTTAAGAACGATGCACAACTACAGCTCTACCTACGTAATCAGACTCCCTCTGCACTACTGAAGTCACTTAAGCTCCTTGTGCTGAAATCTATCATGCTGCCTCTGCACTGCGCTGTCCCTCTGAAGATCTTTACGCTGTTGTAGCTCTGCACTACGTAAGCAGCACTGCTTTGCGTTGCTAAAGTCACATCAGCCTCTGTGCTGCTACTGCTTCTACGTTGTTGCTGCTATGCTCTGCGCTGCTCCTCCCAGCCTCCAGATCTGCCTCTACCTCTGCCTCATCTGTGATCTATGTACCCACTACTCCACTTGTCCCGCTACTGTCTTAAGGCTACCGTAGCTCGCTTGTGATCCAAGAGATGAGCTGCTGAAGGATCCGCCTTACTTCCATGTAGCTCCTCTACATGTCCATGTCACCCCACCTCCGTGGTTCATGAGCACTCATGGCTACATCATCTCGGAACCCATCATCTGCCACCGTAGCTTTGGAAGAAGATGCTTCCTTGTCCTTCTTTTTCTCTGGACAATGGCTGGCAAAATGTCCCATTTCGCCGCACTGGAAGCACTTGATCTCACTCATTCGTGACTGCATTGAGGGCAATCCTGACTATCACTGCATCATATACGATTGCACCCGTTGTAGTCAGCTGATCCCTGATTGACTACAATCTGAAGAGGAAATGCTCGATGTGTTCTCCCTAGGTCATCATGAATGACCTCATTTAGGCCTCCAATAACATCTTTCTTTGGATTGATTTTCCATCATACAAGGAAGTCAAGGCCTTCCACATCTCATTGGCTGTCCTCTTCTCAGCTATGTGTGGCACAATATGATCCTTGATACTGTCCATTATCAGCCGCTTGGCATGCCCAACAACTTCACTATGCTTTCATAGGAGATCCACATCTGTTGGTGTGGCTAGGGTCTGCTCTGTATGGTCTCTTAGACCGTATGCCTCAAGGACAATCAGGATCCTTGGTTTCCACACCGAAAAGTTTGAGAAGCCCTCTAGCCTATCTTGATCACGCAGTCCATGAGGAGCCATCTGCTCAGAATGTGTCAGAGCTCCTCTTCTCTATACTAGAGATCTTGGATCTAGGGTCCTTTTCGAACTGGGAACCCTCTGCTCCCTCTGACACTTGATTTCCCTCCTTGGAAATCTACCAAATCAACTATGATACAACTTCTTCTTTGATCCTCTGACCAAACTACAAGTTTCCTTTGACAAGAAACTCTCTGAGAAGCTGATCTCTTCCCAAACTTTGTCACTTGTGCTAAGGTTAAAAATCTGAAGACTTCAGAAATTTAACCCCACGACCTCTTCTGAATTTTCTGCAACTTTTCTGTAGACTTTTTCTGGATCTGACAGATTCAGATCTGAATCACACTAGCTGGCTTCAAACCTAACCAACGTTGTTTCTGAGCTGCCTCTACGCAGTAATTGTGTGGGCTTGCTTGGACATAACACTGGACAACGTCACCCTTCCCTCTCCGTGAATCTCCTCGTGAAAACTGCGCTGTTCCTTCAGATCTGCTTTTCTGCTACCTTTCAAGTTGCTTTCTGTAGCTAGATCCTTCAGATGCTTCAACTGGTGACCCTTCTTGATCTGCAATTGCTCCGATACCATGTAGAAATTTTTGAATCTTAATTCTTATGCAGAAATTATTTTTGTTAATCCGGTTAAGCTTCTCCTACTTATACAAGTTATCAATTGAATAAATTCAAGTTAACATCAAAGCAAAACACATAACAGATCTCTACCAATTCAAATCTAGAAAAAGCACATGCACACATAGACAAAGTGACACAATTATTTCTGGACAAACTGTCCCCGGAAAAACCCATTGTGGGAAAACCGGTCTTTGGCTGCTGGAGGGCTCTATTATTAAGAATATTTCTGAATACACAACTCTGGGTTCTAGATCTGAAAAACCCTATAGAGAAAACTATAGATCTGCAGTACCTGGTTGATCTAAGATGAACAATACTGATTGGCCCACACCCTCAAACAGGATTTACAGAATTCAGCCAGATCTAGGCCTAGAAACCCCGGGTCTGCCCTTGAAAGACATTGCATCAGCCTCTGAAGGCCTCCAAATGCTCAGCGCTATCACTGGAAGGGATTGTGTTACCCAGACTGGGTGACGCAGTCACTACGCTGCCCCTAAGGGTCTCTACATAACCCCTGAAGGGTTTCCTGAAAATCATGCTGTCCTTGCTACTACTGCTGCCGTCTGTTGTTGCTACTGCTGTCGTCTGCTGCTGCCTTCCTCCGCGCTATCTTTCTTGATCTCTTCTTTGCTTCTTGTGTATTTTAGACCCCGAGATCAGATCATCCCCTTGGTCTAAATTCCCATCTCTTCAACTGAAACACTTGAGAATTCTTTGCAACCCCACCCTAGAATCTCAGCTTAGCTTCAGTGCTCTGCCACTGTATGTCTTACAAATTACTCCAAGCCTTTCCTTTATACTTTTCTCGTTGACAAATCAACAACCAAGATTAAATCTTTAATCAATGGCTAAGATTAAATGAAAGCTTGATCCGTGTGACTTAAGACAATTTCATCACATGTTTAATTAAATTCACTTTAATTATTTTATTTTTCTGAGTTTTAACTTAGGAAATATATTAAAATAATTAATTAATTTAATATCTCCTAAACCAGATGAAATTTCCCAAATCCATTTCCGGGTCTTGTAGATCAGGTGAACTCTAGTCCTTCCTCAAAATTTGGGACCTAGAGCACAACTGATGCTACCCCAAATACACAAAATTTCAACACCCCTCTCTGTAGTTGAAACACTTCTGAGTATTCTTAGCAAACCCTGCCCTAGAATCTCAGCGTAGCTTTGTAGAAATTTCTGAGTCTTAATTCTTATGTAGAAGTTATTTCTGTTAATCCGGTTAAGCTTCTCCTACTTATACAAGTTATCAACTGAATAAATTCAAGTTAACATCAAAGCAAAACACATAACAGATCTCTACCAATTCAGATCTAGAATAAGCACGTGCACACATAGACAAAGTGACACAGTTATTTCTGGACAAACTGTTCCCGGAAAAACCCAATGTGGGAAAACCGGTCTCTAGCTGCTGGAGGGCTCTATTATTAAGAATATTTTTGAATACACAACTCTGGGTTCCAGATCTGGAAAACCCTACAAAGAAAATTCTAGATTTGCAGCACTTGACTGATCTAAGACCAACAATACTGACTGATCCACACCCTCAAACGGGATTTATAGAACTTAGCCAGATCTAAGCTTAGAATCCCCAGATCTGCCCCTGAAAGATATTGCATTAGCCTCTGAAGGCCTCCAAATGCTCAGCGCTCTCACTGGAAGGGACTATGTTACCCCAGACTGGGTGATGCAGTCACTACGCTGCCCCTAAGGGTCTCTGCATAACCCTTGAAGGGTTTCCTGAAAATCACGCCGTCTACTGTTGCTGCTGCTGCCATCTGCTGCTACTGCTTCTGCCTTCCTTTGTGCTGTTTTTCCTGATCTCTTCTCTGCTTCTTGTGTATTCTAGACCCCGGAATCAGATCATCCCCTTGGTCTAAATTCCTCTCTCTGCAGCTGAAACACTTGAGTATTCTTAGCAACCCCGCCCTAGAATCTCATCTTAGCTTCAGTGCTCTGCCTCTGTGTGTCTTACAAATGACCCCAAGCCTTTCCTTTATACTTTTCTTGTTGACAAATCAATGACCAAGATTAAATCTTTAATCAGTGGCTAAGATTAAAAGAAAGCTTGATCCGTGTGACTTAAGTCAATTTCATCACATGTTTAATTTAATTCACTTTAATCATTTTATTTTCCTAAGTTTTAACTTAGGAAATACATAAAAATAATTAATTAATTTAATATCTCCTAAACCAGATGAAATTTCCCAAATCCATTTCTGGGTCTTGTAGACCAGGTGAACTCTAGTCCTTCCTCAAGATTTGGGACCTAGAGTACAACTGATGCTACCCCAAATACACAAAATCTCAACACTCCCTCTTATCATCAAGGGTGTGCCCTAGCAATACATCACACTTATGCATTACATGATTTTGGGTATTGGTTCTGTGTCGTTGAAGCTTGGCCTCCTGCGACTCAACTTTGCACTACTGCTGCCATTCTGTACTGCTTCCCATGACTCTGCCACTGCCACTGCAACCACTATACTGCAACTTGCTCTCAATATGCTGCATCTGTGCTGCTCATAACATTGCCACTGCTGATCTGCTACACTGCAACTTCAATTGTTGAGAGAAACAATTGAATCTCTTGCCCAATCTTTGACAAACAAGTAAGATGGGTTGCATCCTCATCCCTGAAGCTCCATAGGCTATAGATCTATGCTGACATCTAAATAACGATGCATAGCTACAACTCTGCCTACGTAATCAGACTGCCTCTGCACTACTGAAGTCACATCAGCTCCTTGTGCTGAAATCTATCACGTTGCTGCTGCATTGTGCTGTCCCTCTGTAGTTCTCTGCGCTGCTGCAGCTCTACACTGCATAAGCAGTACTGCACTGTGCTGTTGAAGTCACATCAATGTCTGCACTGCCACTGCTTCTACGCTGCTGCTGCTATGCTCTGCGCTGCTCCTCCCAGCCTCCAGATCTGCCTCTGCTTATGCCTCATCTGTGATCTATGCACCCACTGCTCCACTTGTCTCGCTACTGTCTTAAGGCTATCGTAGCTTGCTTGTGATCCAAGAGATGAGTTGCTCAAGGACCCCGCCTCTCTTCCATGTAGCTCCTCTACATGTCCATGTCACCCCACCTCCGTGGTTCATGAGCACTCATGGCTACATCATCTCCGGACCCATCATCTGCCACCGTTGTTTTGGAAGAAGATGCTTCCTTGTCCTTCTTCTTTTCTTGACAATGGCTGGAAAAATGTCCCATTTCGCCAAACTTGAAGCACTTGATCTTAGAAAGATCCTTCCTCTTCTTCGGCTGCTTCTTCGATGCCAAGGTTGCATTTGTCGGCATGGCTAGGGTCTGCTCTGCAGTATCACTTAGGCCATATGCCTCTAAGACAATCAGGATCCTAGCTTTCCATACCGAAAAGTTTGAGAGGCCCTCTAACCTATCCTGATCATGTAGTCCATGAGGAGCCATCTACTCAGAATGTGTCAGAGCTCCTCTTCTCTATGCTAGAGATCTTGGATCTAGGGTCCTTTTCAAACTGGGAACCCTTTGCTCCCTCTGACACTTGATTTCCCTCCTTGGAAATCTGCGAAATCAAATATGATTCAGCTTCGTCTTTGATCCTCTAACCAAATCGCAAGTTTCCTTTGGCAAGAAACTCTCTGAGAAGCTGATCTCTTCCCAAACTTTGTCACTTGTGCTAAGGTTAAAAATCTGAAAACTTCAAAAGTTTAACCCCACTAGCTCTTTTGAATTTGTGCAACTTTTCTGCAGACCTTTTCTGGATCTAACAGATTCAGATCTGAATCACACTGGCTGGCTTCAGACCTAACCAACGCTATTTCTGAGCTGCCTCTGCGCAGTAATATCGTGGGCTTGCTAGGACATAGCGCTGGACAACGTCACCCTTCCCTCTGCGTGAATCTCCTCCTGAAAACTGCGCTATCCCTTTAGATCTGCTTTTCTGCTTCCTTTCTAGTTACTTTTTGCAGCTAGATCCTTCAGATGCTTCAGTTTGTGACCCTTCTAGATCTGCAATTGCTCCGATACCATGTAGAAATTTCTGAATCTTAATTCTTATGCAAAAATTATTTCTGTTAATCCGATTAAGCTTCTCCTACTTATACAAGTTATCAACTGAGTAAATTCAAGTTAACATCAAAGCAAAACACATAACAGATCTCTACCAATTCAGATCTAGAATAAGCACATGCACACATAGACAAAGTGACAGTTATTTCTGGAAAAACTGTCCTCGGAAAAACCCAATGTGGGAAAACCAGTGTCTAGCTGCTGGAGGGCTCTATTATTAAGAAAACTTCTAAATACACAACTCTGGATTCCAGGTCTGGAAAACCCTCTAGAGAAAACTCTAGATCTGCAGCGCCTGGCTGATCTAAGACCAATAATACTGACTGATCCACACCCTCAAATGGGATTTTCAGAATTCAACCAGATCTAGGCCTAGAAACCCCATATCTGCCCCTGAAAGACACTGCGTCAGCCTCTGAAGGCCTCCAAATGCTCAACGCTGTCACTGGAAGGGACTGCGTTACCCCAGACTGGGTGACACAGTCACTACGCTGCCCCTAAGGGTCTCTGCGTAACCCCTGAAGGATTTCCTAAAAATCACGCTGTCCTTGTCGCTGTTGCTGCTGCTGCTGCTGTCTGCTGTTGCTGCTGCCTTCCTTTGCGTTGTCTTTCCTGATCTCTTCTCTGCTTCTTGTGTATTCTAGACCCCAGGATCAGATCATCCCCTTGGTCCAAATTCCCCTCTTTGTAGCTGAAACACTTGAGAATTCTTAGCAATGCCACCCTAGAATCTCAGCTTAGCTTCAATGCTCTGCCTCTGTGTGTCTTACAAATTACCCCAAGCCTTTCCTTTATACTTTTCTTGTTGACAAATCAATGGCCAAGATTAAATCTTTAATCAATGGCTAAGATTAAAAGAAAGCTTGGTTCGTGTGACTTAAGACAATTTCATCACATGTTTAATTAAATTCACTTTAATTATTTTATTTTCCTAAGTTTTAACTTGGGAAATACATTAAAATAATTAATTAATTTAATATCTCCTAAACCAAATGAAATTTCCCAAATCCATTTTTGGGTCTTGTAGATCAGGTGAACTCTAGTCCTTCCTCAAAATTTGGGACCTAGAGCACAACTGATGCTATCCCAAATACACAAAATCTCAACAAGTTTCAGTGCTCTACCTCTGTGTGTGTTACAAATGACCCCAAGCCTTTCCTTTATACTTTTCTCGTTAACAAATCAAGGACCATGATCAGATCTTGAATCAATGGCTTGGTCTGTGTGACTTAAGACAATTTCATCACATGTTTAATTAAATTTACTTTAATTATTTAAGTTCCCTAAGTTTTAACTTAGGAAATACACTTAAAATAATTAATTAATTTAATATCTCCTAAACCAGATGAAATTTCCCAAATCCATTTCTGGGTCTTGTAGATTAGGTGAACTCTAATCCCTCCACAAAGTTTGGGAGCTAGAGCACAACTGATGCTACTCCAAATACACAAAATGTCAACATTCCTCTTCTCTTTTGGGACATGGAAGTAGACAAGGCAACCAAAGATCCTCAGGTGCTTAGCTTCGTGCTTTTTGCCATTGAAGACTTCTTCAGGAGTCTTGTTGTTTATAGCACGATGAGGAGATCTATTTTGAACATAGACAATTGTGTTCGCAACTTCTCCCCATAGAAAAATTGGCAGTTTCTGATCATGCAACATAGCTTTGACTACTTCCATGATAGTTATATTATTTCTCTCGGCTACACCATTTTTTTTAGGGTTATATGGAACGGTGGTCTCTTTCTTGATTTCAACTTCTTTGTAGAAGTCAATGAAATCATTGGAAGTGAACTCTCCTCCATTGTCAAATCTAAAGATTTTGATTTGCTTTCTAGTTTGTTTTTCTACTAGAGCTTTGTAATATTTAAACATGCTAAATGCTTGACTTTTATTTTTCAGAAAATAAATCCATGTCTTGCGAGAAAAAAATGTCCACAAAGGTTATATGATACAAGTAACCACCAAGAGAAGTTATAGCCATTGGTCCACATAAAACAGAATGTACAAGATGTAATACCTAACTGGTTTTCCTTTTCCTTGAAGGGAATGGTCCCTGTTATCACTCAAACCAGCAGGGGACCTAAAGGGGTTCCTAAGAGGGTAACTGGTAGGTCAAGGGCAACGATGGATACTTAGCCCATTGTCACCACAACTAAGGCTCCCTGCTCTTCACGGACTTTCACCGATTTAATATTCGCAATGGTAAATTACAATAATAACAGGCATCAAAAATTTTTAAACAACAAATAAAAATCACGCCATTAGAACACAAATTGAGCTATGAAATTGAGCTGAGCCATTTTATTAATTTGTTGGAAATGAGTGCAATGGAGGTGCTAGAATGAAGGCACCTAGGCTTGCTCAAGGTAAGCTAGAGAAGCCCTTTGAATCAATAATGAAATCCCCCATTGATGGTATGCTGTATGACTATAGCTCTACACTGCAATCTCTCGAAAATGTTGCTGTTGTTCCTGAAGAAATGTTGCTAGGGCTTGTTACACTGCTTTGAAAATTTCGGGACTTTAACCTCAGACTCTACTCAAGAAACCCACAAAAACCTACGAAGAAATTGGCCAAATGTTGATCCCGGAATTTCATCCCAATTTCCCCTAGCTCCTCTAGCTGTTGGCTGAGTTAGGATCCTTGTATGACACCTCAAATCTGCCCAGAAAATTCTGCCAAATTAATATTGGCTTCTCCTTAATAAACCCAAAAAATCTCAGAAAGGGTTCGCCCAAAGCTTGACCCCGAAAATTGGCCCTCTCGGGCTTGGCTCACTACGCTGCTGGGTAAATCGATCCTCCTGTAAATCTTGCTGTTCGAAGTCTCCAAAATGCCACAAAAATCTTTGTTAGGAAGCTCCAAGCCTCCCCACTAAATCTCAGCTGCAACTCCCTCTCTTCTGACCTCTCGAAACAACCTCCCTCCATGTGTTGCATCCTCCACTGTGTAGTCATTGCATCCTCCACGTAGTCCCTAAAGTGAAAACGGTCCTCCTGTAATCTATGCTATGAAAAGCTCCTACAAAATGATAAGAATCCTCTCCTAAGCAGACACTCAAAGTTCCACGAGGTAGAGGTTGAGATATTCGCTTGAAAAGCTTGTGTGCTAAACAACAATGTAGACTTGGCACCCGCCAGAAGCGTGCCACCGGGTACCAACTCAAAATCTCTCGCCATCCAACCCAAACATGCATGATCCACATGTGATGAAATGTGCTAAGTGACGTGGATCAAGTAGTCTTTTAATCTGAGCCATTGTTTAAAGATTAGATCACGGTCATTGGTTTTCCAACGAGAAAAGTGTAAAGGAAAGGCTTGGGGTCAGTTGGAGAGACACACACATTGGTAGAGCACTAAAGCTAAGTCGAATTTCTGGGGCGGATTTTTGCTGAGAAATTCGAAACAAGTTGAAGTGCAGTGAGAGGCAAAGATCGACGAGGGATGATTTGATCGAAGGTTGAGAATACAAGAAGACGGAGGGGCAGTAAGTACTAGTCAGCGCAGAGCCAACCAGGAGGACACAATTCAACCATCTCCACGCAGAGACTGCGTAAGTTGAGCTAGGGTGACGCAAACCCAACCAACGCAGCGCAACACCAGCCAGGGTTACGCAGTCCTAGACGGGGCAACGCAGCACCAGTCAGGGGGACGTAGTGGGGATGCTAGCCAGTTAAGGGTTGACACAGAGGCTACAGACGTAGCGCTAAGGGTTCCAGTGGCCCAGAAGGGGCTCGTGACCTGTAAATCTCGTTTGAGGGTGTGATACAACCATATCTTTTGTCTCTGAGTGAAAGATAATTTTTGCCGTGTAATTTCTCTGTAGGGCCAACGATGTCTGGTGCCCAAAATGTTGTATTTAGATTCCGCATAATAATATAAACCCTCTGGAGTTGCTGCACCAGTTTTCCCGCATTGGGTTTTTCCAGGGACATTTGTCTGAAAAATCGTGCGTAATGTTGTCACATGTGTGCATTGTTTAGTAAATGATCTGTAGATGTGTAGGCTGCAGTTAGTGTCTACTTTAGTGTTTTTCTGAATATTTCAGTCAAATAACTTGTTAATGTTAATGAAACAAGTAGGTGAAGTAGATCTAGATACTGCAGTAGGGTTTCTGTTTTGAAACTTTCACATGGTATCAGAGCATTGCAGGTCAAGCTGATCCACTAGCAGAGCGGCTGAAGAAGATTGCTTCACAGAGGGTAGCTGAAGCAGAGGAGTTGTAGAGTGGGCAACGCAGTCCCAGCAGAGGCCATGCAGAGGCTAATGTAGAGGCAACGCACAGCCTTCCGAAGTGATGCAAGAGCAGCCTGTGCTGCGTAGTCATTGCATTGAGCTAGTTTGCTCACGCAGAGGCCAGCCAGAGGGACGCAGTCCAGTTTAGAGGTTGTTGTGCAGATTTGCCGTATTTTGGAAGCGGAGCTTCAGATCCTCAGAGGTTGCAGGTGTGGCAGAAGATCTGCCTGTGAAAAATCATGCCTAACAAAGGTGACAAGAGCTGGAGGAGAATAGTTGCTCAGCATATTTGCGCCAAACAGATCTGAGATTCGATCAGGAGGGTGATCGTAGAGAACAGCTTCAGTTGTTTTTGGCTGAGGATTTCCGAGAGGGAAGTCAGTTGTCAGAGGGAGCAACTACTATAGAGGGTTTCTAATCGCCATGAAACCCAAATCCAGTATTTCTGTTGAGTGTTGTAGCAGAAAGAGGGAGCGGAGTATCTGTTCTGACAGAGTTGAGCAGAGATGGTATCTCATGCACTGAGAGATTAGGACAGGTTGGACGGCATGTCCAACTTCATTATCTGGAGGGCTAGGATCTTGACAGTCCTGCATGAGTACAACATCAAGGACCATGCTGAAAGAGTCCTAGTTGTGCCTACCGATGTAGATCCTCTGAAGAAATTCAAGGAGAATCAAGTGTGGGCAAAGCGCTTGATCATGGACGGAGTCAAAGATCACGTCGTGCCACATATTGCCGGGAAGAGCACAACAAATGAAATGTGGACATGTTTGGACACGATGTATTGGGGAGAATTAGTCCAAAGAATGATGCTTCTGGAGAATCAGATGCGGTTGTTCCAGATGCATAAGGGTGAGGAAATAGATCCCTTCCTCTTCAGACTTCAAACTATCTGGGATCAACTGACTGCCATGGGTACAAATCTGGATGAGGGGCTCTTGGTGAGGATTGTCCTGAATGCAGTCACCGAGGAATGGGAAATGTTTGTCGAAAGCATCTTGGGTCGAGAAACGTTACAATCCTGGGCGGACATGTGGGCAATCATCCGTCAGGAGGAAATTAGGAGGTTTACCAAAAGGCAAAGTAGCAGCAGCGGGACAATCAAGGTAAAGAAATAAGAGGAGGAGGATGCAACCCTTGCAACAAAGGGACAGAGGCAACAAGGGAAGAAGAAGAGGGACCTATCTAAGGTCCGGTGCTTTAATTGTGGCGAACTTGGACAGTTCTCTAGCCATTGTCCTCAGAAGAAGGACAAGGGATCTTCTGAATCTAAGGCGGCAGCAGCAAAGGGGGATGATGGGAGTGAGGATGACGTAGCCATGAGTACTCATGAGCCACAAAAGTGGGGCGATATTGGTCTGTAGAGCAGCTACAGATGGAGGTGGCAGGATCCTTGAGGTGCCCAACTCTTGGATCACATACGAGCTACTGGAGCCTTAAGACGATAGCGAGACAAGTGGAGCAGTGGGTGCAAGAGGTCACAATGAAGCAGAGGGCAGAGCTGGGACACTGTAGATGGGAGCAGCACAGTGCAGAGGTAGCTGCAGCGTAGAAGCAACAACATAAAGGGGTAGTGAAGAGCTGCAACAGCGCAGTGGCTTCAGGAGGACAACACAGCGCAGCAGCCAAGGGAGTTTCAGTGATGAGATGTAGCCCGACTGACTTGTCTATCAGTGATTGGGTAGGGGTCCTTCAATTGCTTACTTCTCAGCAGCTGAGTTGCAGTGCAACAGTTGGCAGCATGATGTAGCAATTTGAGAGGGAGCTGCAGTATGAATGTAGCAGTGTCAGTGGTAGTGACAGGGGCAACAGTACAGGAAGCAACAACGTAGTGGATGGAGGGTAGCAGGCCAAGCATCAGCAGTGCAGAGACTGTTGTCGAGATCTGGAAATACTTGGTGTGGATATATTGCTAGAGCACACTCCTCGCTAAGAGGGAGTGTTGAGATTTTGATGTAGCATCGGGTGTGCTCTAGCCCTAAAATTTTGTGGAGGAGCTAACACACATGAGACCTCCAAAACCCATTAAGCATTTGGAGAAATTTCATCTCGTGTATGAGATATTCAAATAATCAATATTTTCTAATGGGGACCCTAAGTCTAACTCGGGGAATTTGAAAAATTAAAGTGAATTAATTAAACACATGTGATGAAAGGTATTAAGTGGCGTCGATTATGCGATCTTTTAATCTGAGCTGCCGATTAGAGATTAGATCACGACCATTGGTTTTCCAATGAGAAAAGTATAAAGGAAAGGATTGGGGTTAGTTGGAGAGACACACACATTGGCAGAGCATTGAAGCTAAGTCGAATTTATGGCGCGGGGTTTTGCTAAGAAATTCGAAACGAGTTGCAGTGCAATGAGGGGCAGAGATCGGCGAGGGATGATTTGTTGATTTATGGTAGCATAAGATGTGCTCTAGCCTTGTAACTTTGTAAATAGGCTAGGACACGTGTATTCCATAAAACCCATAAATGGTTTTGGAAAATTCCACTTAGAGATGGTTTAATTAAATTGATTAATCGTTTTTTAATGTTTTCCTAATTCTAAACTTAGGGAAACTGATTAATTAAAGGGTATTAATTAAACTAAGTGTGAATTTTCCAGATAAAGTCATGGATCACCTCCAAGTTAATCTTAGCCCTTGATTATGTTTTAATCTTGGCCATTGAAGGTTCAACAAAAGAATATAAGAAGGAGGGTGAGGGGCCTATGGAAAACACATCGAGACACTTGAGCCATTGAGCATTTTCGAATTTGTGTGTGGAGACACAACTTTTGATCAGAATCAAATCACTAGGGCAGGGTTTGCTAATTGATTATGATTCAGTGATCAAATCCAGAGAGGGGCAGAAGCAGAGACCGGTCAGGAGGACCAGGAGTGCATTTCAGAGAGAGGCAGCATTTATGCAGAGAGAGACAACGCAGTTTTCTGAAGGGGTGACGCAGTCCTTGCAGGAAATCACGTAGAAGCGGCGCAGTGTCTCTTGGAGTCAATCCGGAGATAGCTAGAGGCTAGGGTTTCTGAGCCAGGAGAGTCAAAATCAAGTCTCATATCAGCTAGATCAGTTGCAGAAAGGGGTGACGCAATTCCTCAAGCTTTCCCACACAGGCTTACGCAGTTCCATCGTAGGCAATCACACAGAGACAGTGAGGGCTTCATGAGCATTGTTTAGATCAGCCGGAAACTTGTAGAGTGAGGTATATCTCACAATTATATTTGTTGTCTAGATTTCTCTGAAGGGTTTGCCGGATGTTGGCGCCCTAGTTGTATTCAAGATTTTGCTGCTTCATAATACAAACCCTCAGATCTACTGTACTGATTTTCCCAAGTTGGGTTTTTCAGGGTACTTAGTCCAAAAATAACTGTGTCAAATGTGGATGTTTTTCATTGTATTTTGTTCAGATTGTTTCAGCACTTAGATTTATTCCACAATATTATTTGTGTAGACTGCTTCAGAAATTACTTTGATATTTCATTGTAATGAAATAATTATGAAACATAATAGAAGAAGTAATTCAGATTTGTTGCAGTGGGAATCCGGATCTAGGATTTTTCACATAGTATCAAAGCTTATTCAAGCTAAAGTGCAGGTGAAACACAAGTGAACCAGCAGATCAACGTTGAAGAGTTTGGGATCTGCATAAGCAACAACAGACCCTCCCAGAAGTTATGCTCTCCAGCCCAGAAGGGCATTCCAGCGCAGAAAAGGCTCCCTCTGAGAGAGTTGACAGAGGGGTAAGCTTTTTCAGTTGCAGAAGAGGCAATGTAGCAGATCAGCATAGCTGAAGGACACAGTTACTGCACTGCAGTAAGAGCTAGTGCATAAGCGTCAGAAATTTTCTGAAAACCACAGTTGGGGATTTCTTGACCTCAGAGGGTTTCTTACTCAAAGAAACTCACCTTTTACCTTGCAGCAGTGGCTTACTCCTCAAGGAGTGCGTAAGTCTAGTTGAGGAGAGGGTTAGAGAAAGAAATCGACAGTTGAGGAGATGGCTAGCAATGGACTGCGTGACCAAGAGATATTAGAGGGTGCCTCCAACTATGTTATTTGGAAATCAAGGATAGAGTTTATCCTTGATGAGCATGATCAGAAGGCCCTCATAGAGAGTGCATGTGCAGAACCCTTGGATGCAGCATGTTGTTGCACAGAATGTTTAGGCACCGCAACAACGGCTCAGATTGGGGGCTGTCACCCTGATCCCCATTCTCTCTATTTAAGTTGTCTCCTTATAGTAGGCTAAGGGGGGTAGACCCTATGGAAATGGAATGAAAAAGAACTCATTGGGATCCAACCAGTTCAGGAAACACAGTTAAACGACCAAATACTTGTAAAAGATCTAGCAAGGTTAAATGATTCGATTGAATTCGAAAGATTGATACCAATGCCTTATGGAATCAACTATCCTGCTAAGGAAATTACAACCAAGTACTTGATGAGAAATTGTTGCTATGCAATGTTAATTTAGAATGCAGAATGCAAGGAAAATGATTTGAAGGAGCGAGATGAAGCAAGCTTCGAAGATGAGAGTTAATGTTAAAAAAAAGCCTAAAGCATTTAGATTATAAATAATTTGATCTAACCACTAAGTACTTAAGCGAGAGTGTCAATTATGAAGATGCCAAAATTGCTCGATTAAAAGATATACAGATCCACAATAGAGCTCTCAAAATCAGATATCAATCACACTTACTTGAAAAGATTTCCCAAACATTAGTATTCAATAAACATCCAATAATTCAAGTAAATGAAACAAAAGTTAATTAAACATTAGACAATTTTAATTGATAGAACACGTTCCAAAACTCAGATGCCAATGATCATCAAACCCAACTGAAACATATGAAATTTACTAGCACTTAAATCTCAGTAATTATTCATCTAGATATACCATGAAAGTATAATGCTAATAAAACCACTTCATCAGGCAATTTATGGATTAAATGATGTTCTTAAAAATGCAAATCCAAAAATTAAATTTTCTCCTATAGTCAAACTTAGGATATATTTTTCAGCAAGATTTCAGATCTGAAATATAAATTGCAACAATAATTTAAACCATAGATCAGCAAACAAACGACACCGGCACCAATGCCCAAAATGACTAAAAATAATAAAAATTGTTGAACTTGAAGAAAAATCAATTTTTAGGGCTTGATTAAGAGAAATTTCAGATCTGATATTTTTATTTCAGCAGTGAAACAGTGACAGATCAACAAGATAAAACTGTCCAAAATAGCTGCCAAATACTTCTAGAAATAGTAAAAATATATTAAAACTTGAAAAATTTCAATTTTAAAGCAATAAGAGAGTTTGACTCGGTGATTTTCAAAATTGATAATTTTGTAACAACAGTAAATTGATAACTGATCAACAAACTGAAAATACTAAAAATGATCCCCACTATGTCTAAAAATAGTAAGTTTTGCCGAAAAAAACTGAAAATTCAAATTTTTTAGACCTTATTTAGGATATGCATCAGAAATGTTCAGATCTGATTTTTCACAGTTATGCAGTAATTTCCAGCAAACTTTAAAGTCAAATCTAAGCAAAATTAAAGATGCCCAAATGGCCAAAAATTCTAAAAATGAAGATTTTGCAATTCTAAACAATTTTGACCATATAAAATGTGTTTTTAGGGCCTAATTATTTGTGATTTGCTTGCTGTAATAAAATTTGTAGAAATAAGGGTTTAGAGATCAAACCCTTAGCCCAAGGCTTTGAAGGTCCAAACGTTGAAAATTCTTGAAATTTTGAGATAATGTTGCCGCTTGAAAATTAGAATTTTGGAGACCAAATTCCTGTAAAAATAGCTTCAAAAGCCTATACGTTCTCAAGGGTCTAGATCTGGTTCAGATCTGAAGATTTCCTTGGTTGATTTTTCAGATCTATTCCTGCAAACGAATATTGAGCTCAGATCTTGCCCTCCAGGATCTAGATCTGGCTCAGATCTAAAGATTTCTTTGGCTGATTTTTCAGATTTATTCTTGCACAAGTGAAAAAAGAAAAACCAAATACCCAATATGTACAATAATAGAGAAAATCCTAAAAACCCAAATGCTAGAATTCAAAATTATGTTACAAAACTTCAGATCTACACATGTAAATTACAGATCTATACAAAAGTTGCATAGTAATAAATCCGAGGAGCAGGCATGACGCACACAAAACATCTCGAAGATCTAAGGCTCTACTAGCCGCATTTAACTTTTAAATTCAATAAAATTTAAGATAAATTTTTATTTTTAGGCATAAGCTCTCGAAAGATTCTGCAAAAAAATATTATGTAAGATAACCTTAGAAATTAGAAACAATGTATCTTTTTAGATTTTCAAAATCCGAGAGTCGGCTGATCTAATCGAAGATTTCCCGAAGATTTCCTCAAACGTTCTAACCTGAATAATGATCTTTGCACACTTAACCGAATGTTAGATTGATAGAGATTTAAAAAATATCCATGAGACCTTTCGTAAATATAGATAACCGATATTTCTGTCAAATCACAATGTAATTTAAGAATACATAGAAAACTGCACAAGATACGTGTATGCAGATCAATCCATAAAGACCATCAACCATAAAAATTCCAATTAAAGTAGCAGAGTTTAGAGACAATATCACCACATAGATCTGGAAAAGGAACACCAAAGTCTGTAACCCCAAAGTCTTTTTGTTTATTGATAAAAAATTACAAGAGCTTCTGAGAACAAGTGCACAATTCAAAGATCAGGTCAAATGACATACAAAGACCTCTAAGTTATAAGATAAAATCTCCAACGGCTAGTTTGGTTGATCCTTGTCAAAATAATCTCGAACGTCGAAAAAGATTTAATTATCTTTTAATCTGGACCGTCGAAATTATAATTTTGAGGAAATTCGCATTTATCATTTAATTCCATTTTAATTAACTCAAAAATAATATTTTTGAGTTAATTACCTCAAAATTTAGACTTTGACTTAACCACCAAGGCCCAAGGGTCCAAAATTTCTTGAAATTCTCAATATTTCCTTGGCCTGGGACCTTTGAAAATTTATTTTTTAAGGACCCACGAATTTTGTCTTTGAAGAATTTTAACTCACCTAGGACTTAAAATTATTTAAATTTCTGGCCTAGGATTTTTAATTTAATTTGGCCAAAAAATTTAATTAATTGACTGAGAGGGGATTTAATTATTTTTCCAACCCTCTTTACATAAGATAAATACATTTAGACACATAAAGGGGGAATACCCATTCGTGATAGACTCTCAAATAGCTACCCAATTTTGCGACTCAAAACATGATCTAGTAGACCAGGTAGCTTGTAATAAAATAATTTAGCCAATTAGTTAGAATTGTTCCCAAACTATTTTTACAAAGACTCGATAGAAAACACTATGACTCACTTAGCATCTTAATGGCAAAATCTACCCTAGCTTTGGGGTGAGGCTGGAGGGGAAAACTCTGCCGATCACTTGTGTTGAGAAACACAAATGAATCAGTGAGACAAAAAACCTCCTAGGATAGAAATCATCACCAAAATACTAGGCTTACCTAGGTTGTTACATACATGGTGGTCTTACTTAGATCATTTATATCATAAACATGCAGAATGAGTTTACATCATTTATAAACCTGCCGACTGATGATGAAGAAATCTAAAATGGCGCAGAACACGTCGAATATGACAGTCGCACGAAAAATGGGGTGTACTGCCATGGGGTCGTTGACAAAGTGTGTGTCAACACAAGACATCTGAGACAATTCAAGAAGAATATGGCAAGAGCCAAGCGATTGATCCTAGATGGTGTGAAGGATCATATCGTACCCCACATAGCAGCAAAGACCACTTCTAGAGAGATGTGGGTAGGGCTGGAAAAGCTATACCAAGGATCTTCCGAGCAGCGGAAGATGTACCTTGAAGAGAGGATGCGTAATATTAGGATGAAGAAGGGAGAGCATTTTGACTCCTCCTTGTCTTTTATTCAGGAAAACCGAGATCAACTGTCAGCAGTAGGATCTACTCCTAGAGACTCAGAGCTAGTACGGCTCACTCTGAACTCTATTTCAGAGGACTATTAGGTCTTTGTCCAAAGTATTTTGGGCAGAGAAAGACTTCCAGGATGGGAAGCGATGTGGGCAGCCTTACAGCAAGAAGAGTTGTGGAGAGATCTCTTCAAAATCCATTTGGAGGATGGTAGTAGCAGTTCAAAGGTGAAGAAGGAGGAAGAAGATAACACTGCCCTTGCATCAAAGGGGCAACAGAAGCAGAAGAAGAAAGATCTGCCCAAGATCAAGTGCTTTCGGTGTGGAGAAATGGGACATTATGCCACACAGTGTCCTCTTAAGAAAAAGGATAAAGAGGAGAAGGAAGATCCAAAAGCAGGAACTGCCAAGATTGAGGCAGAAAAAGATTGTGTTATGTTAGCTCATATTTCGAAAGGGGAGAAATGGGCTGACTTGGAGTTGTAGATCCAGAATCTACTAGAGGCGGGATCCTTGAGTATTTCCGAACCCTTGGATCACATGTGAGCTACGACAACCTAAAGACAGTAGCAGGATGGACTGTTGCAGCAGAATATGAGAAGACAGTGTAGTGGCTAGCAGTACTAGAGCCCGATCAACACAGAGAGGGAGCAACACCATCAACAATTGAGCAGCAGCAGCGCAGTGCACACTGGGGCAGCATAGTGCAGAGCAGTGCTCACGCAGTGTAGAGTAGCAACAACACAATATTTTTCAGAGAGCTAGTGCAGAAACTAGCAGCAGTCAGTCTTATTTTCAGTTGCAGATCTACTTGTCCAATTTCGGATGTTTTTCCGAAGCAGCAGTGCAGCAGCAGCAGTAGTTGAGCAACAACAACAACAGATGAGCAACAACAACATAGTGCACAAGTGGTGCAGCGCAATGCAGCAGCATGGTTGCAGAATTTTGAGGGGTTTGCAGTACAGTGGCAGTTGGCAGTAGTATGTAGAGTCAACAGCAGTACAGATGCAACATTTTTTCTTGTGCAGTGTTGGTGAGCAGCATCAAAAACACAACAATAGATGTTCCAGAAGTCAGAGCAGCACATTGAATTGTTTTGCTAGAGCACTTTCCTCGCTAAGAGGGAGTGTTGATTTATGGTAGCATCGGATGTGCTCTAGCCTTGTAACTTTGTATATAGGCTAGGACACATGTATTCCATAAAACCCAGAATGGTTTTGGAAAATTCCACTTAGAGATGGTTTAATTAAATTAATTAATCATTTTTTAATGTTTTCCTAAGTCTAAACTTAGGGAAACTGATTAATTAAAGGGTATTAATTAAACTAAGTGTGAATCTTCTAGATAAAGTCATGGATCACCTCCAAGTTAATCTTAGCCCTTGATTATGTTTTAATCTTGGCCATTGAAGGTTCAACAGAAGAATATAAGAAGGAGGGTGAGGGGCCTATGGAAAACACATTGAGACACTTGAGCCATTGAGCATTTTCGAATCGTGTGAGAAGACGTAGCTTTTGATCAAGAATCAAATCAGTAGGGCAGGGTTTGCTAAGTGATTGTGATTCAGTGATCAGATCCAGAGAGGGGCAGAAGCAGAGACTGGTCAAGAGGACCAGGAGTGCATTTCAGAGAGAGGCAACAATTACGCAGAAGAGAGACAACGCAGTTTTCTGAAGGGGTGACGCAGTCCCTGCAGGAAATCACGTAGCAACAACGCAATATCTCTTGGAGTCAGTCCGGAGATAGCTAGAGGTTGGGGTCTCTGAGCCAGGAGGGCCAAAATCTAGTTTCAGATTGGCTAAATCAGTTGCAGAAAGGGGTGACGCAGCTTCTCAAGCTTGCCCACGCAGGCTTACGTCGTTTCAGTGTAGGCAATAACGCAGAGGCAGTGAGGGCTTCACCAACGTTGTTTTAGATCAATCGGAGACTTGCAGAGTGAGGTATATCTCACAATTATATTTGTTGTCTAGATTTCTCTGAAGGGTTTGTCGGATGTTGGCACCCTAGTTGTATTCAAGATTCTACTACTTAATAATACAAACCCTCAGATCTGCTACACCAGTTTTCCCATGTTGGGTTTTTCCGGGGACTTAGTCCAAAAATAACTATCACATGTGGATGTTTTTCATTGTATTTTGTTTAGATAGTTTCAGCACTTAGATTTATTCCGCAGCATTATTTGTGTAGAGCGCTTCAAAAATTACTTTGATATTTCACTGTAATGGAATAATTATGAAACATAATAGAAGAAGTCATTCAGATTTGTTGCAGTAGGAATCCGGATCTAGGATTTTTCCCATGATTTGATCCAAGGTCGACAAAGCAATGTCAAACCGTGGAGGTAACTCCGCAAATCGAAATGTGTATTGATGAAGAATGTGCATGTATTTATACATGGAGGTGAGGCTATTGGGATTCATCTCCCAATGACTCTCGTCTTCCTTATTTCCTAATATTATTTAATATAATAATATTAAATATCTCACCCAACACCCTTAGGATTAGGTGTCATCATTCCCCCCTTTAATCCGAAGGGATGTTGGTGAGTCCAAGCATCGATCTGAACTTTTCAAACTTTTCTCTTCCAAGTGCTTTGGTGAATATATCAGCGGTTTGCTCATTTGTGGAACAATGATGTAGATGGGTGGTTTTGGCTTGAACATGATGTCGAATTAGATGGTATTTTGTATTGATGTGCTTTGTTCGATCATGGAACTTTGGGTTCTTGGCCAACTTTATTGCAAAAGTGTTGTCGATCATGAGTGGTGTGGAATACATTTGTTTCATCTGTAAATCTTCTAGGATTTTCTTGAGCCACACAATTTCCTTTGTTGCTTCAGCTGCTGCCACATATTCTGCTTCGGTCGTGGAATCTGCTGGAACTGACTGTTTGCGTGATCTCCATGAGACAGCTCCTGATCCAAGACTCATGGTGTGACCTGTAGTAGACACCCTTGTTTCTTTGTCCCCATCAAAGTCTGAATCAGAGTATCCGATCAAGCTGAAGTCACCTACCTGTGTATATTTGAGTCCAAAGTCTTGAGTCCCCTTCAAGTACCTTAACACTCTTTTTGCAGCAGACCAATGTCCTTCACAAGGTTTTTGCATAAACCTTGAGAGGATTTCAACAGCAAATGAAATCTCAGGTCTGGTGGTGGTCAGGTAGATAAGACTTCCTATAAGCTGTCTATACTTAGTTGCATCCTTGAATACCTTCCCTTCAATGGATGTGAGCTTTGAGTTTTGTTCCATTGGAGTGGTTAAGGGATTGCATTCATCCATGCCAAACTTGTTCAAAAGATCTCTAATGTACTTCTTTTGAGAAAGAAATATAAATTTAGGATGTTGAATTACTTCAATACTCAGATAGTAATGAACATGACCCAAATCAGTCATTTCAAAACCTTTCTTCAATTCTTTCTTCATGGATGCAATATAGCTCTCATTGTTCCCTGTTATCAAAAGATCATCTACATACACCACAAGATATACAACTGTTTTTCCAACTTTCTTAACAAACAAGGTTGCATCATCAAGATCAAAATGTTTGAAGTCAAGTTTCAGAAGATGCTCGGTTAATTTCTCACACCAGGCTCGTGGTGCTTGCTTGAGGCCATGCAAAGATTTTATAAGCTTGCAAACTTTGTGTTCTTGGCCCTTTACAACAAATCCTTCTGGCTGGGACATAAAAACTTTCTCCTTTAGATCTCCATTCAAAAAGGTAGTTTTTACATCCATCTGATGGACTTTCCATCCATTCTGAGCTGCTAGGGCAAAGAGAGTCTAGATGGTGGTCCATTTTGCTATGGGAGCAAAAGTTTCTTCATAATCGATTCCTTCTTTTTGTGCAAAACATTTTGCCACAAGCCTGGCCTTGTGCTTGTCAAGTGAGCCATCTGCTTTATACTTGTTCTTGTAGACCCACTTACAGCCAATTGGTTTTGTTCCCAAAGGCGGATCAACCAGCTTCCAAGTGCCATTCTTTATCAAGGCATCATACTCCTTTTGCATCGCTTCCTTCCATTCATCATGAGAAGCGGCTTCTTTGAAGGAAGTTGGTTCATGATTTGTAGAAAAACTCAATTCATAGTTATAAGCAATATCCATATCAACAAGAGAATCAGAGTTATCTACATCACCTTTGTTTTGTTTAGTGGAACTTCTTGTTCCTGTTTTTCCAACCTCATCCGGATGAACATTCTCTAGTGTCTTTGTCAACCATTTGGGAGGACCTTTCTAAGATGGCCCAGGCTGCCCATTTGACTGAGTTAGGATTGATTCAAGATTCAATCTCCCAATTCTGTCCATCACATCATTCAATGTGTCATCCGTGGTTGTTTCTTCATGTGGGGGAGAGAGTGCTTCAGGAAATGATTCCACAGTTTGATTCAATATAGGAATCCCCCCTTCAAGATGTGGAATCTGATTATCAAATTATTGGAAAGACTTTGCATGTGTGAATCTATCTATGCGATCAAGTTGCCGCTCAACAACCTTGTCACTCTTGGAAGATTCAAGGAATATGACATCTCTTGCTATTACAAACTTCTTATTGGCTTCATCATAGAGACGATATCCTTTGGAGGTATTGGAGTATCCCAAGAAGATACATTTTCAACTTCTAGCACCAATTTTATTCCTTTGACCCTTGGGTATCAAGGCATAACAGGTGGACCCAAAGACCCTGAAATTCTTTATCGAAGGAATGTGTCCATGCCACATTTCAAAAGGATTTTTGTTTCTAATTGAACTTGAAGGACACCTATTATTTATGTAAACAGCACATAGAACTACATCAGCCCAAAACATCAATTTTACATTCTCAAAAAATAACATGGAGCGAACCATATTTAAAATAGTTTTGTTAATTCTTTTAGCTACACCGTTATATTGGGGATTATATGGCACAGTTGTTTGATGTTTGATTCCATGTTGACGAAGATAATTTTCAAATTCGTTTGAAGTGTATTCTTTTCCATTATCAGTACGTAGAAAGCCAATATGTGTTTGTGCATCATTTTCAATCCATGCATGAAAATTCTTGAAAGTTTGAAAAGCATCAGACTTATTCTTCAGTAAGTAAATCCAACACATTCGGGTGTAGTCATCAATAAATGTCATCATGTATTTGTTTCCATTTGCAGAAGCAATAGGCATAGGGCCACATAAATCTGAATGAACAAGCTCAAGTTTTCTATGTGCTCTGGAGTGTGAATCATGAAATGGTTGTTTGCTATGCTTTCCTAGAATACAAGCATCACATTCCTTAGGTTTCCTAGGAATTGTAGGCAGTCCATTAACACCATTTTTCTTCAACAAACGAAGGCTTTCATAGTTTAAGTGTCAAAATCTAGCATGCCATAAAAGACTTGATGGGAATGTACCTTCATCATGATGTGAGCTGAATGCAAAGTTTTGAGCATGAGCAGATGAACCTTTCAGCTTCAAGAGTCTCCCTTCTTCTATTCCCTCCATGACAAGTGAGTGATCTGATGCTTTTCTGACCTCTGCCTTGCCATCAAACAAGTGAATGGAGTGTCCTTGCTGGCGTATTTGGACCAAGGACAACAAGTTTCTCCTCAACTCGGGGAGGTATAGAACCTCATGTAGAATATGATCTGGAAGACCAGGCAACTTAAGCCTGACTGTGCCAAGCCCTGATGGCTTGAGTTTGGATTTATCTGCGAAATATACTGCTCCATCAACTTTGTCAGTAAATTCTTCAAAAAAATCTTTTCTAAATGTCATGTGACATGTTGCTCCTGAATCTAGCAACCAATCATCTCTCCATGAAGTAAATGAAACATCAAATAAGTCTTTAGTTACTTCATTGTTACAATGTGCTAGAACATAATGAGCGGATTCAGGTGCTTTACCTTTGTCTTTGTCATTAGTTTTACCTCTGTCTTGATTTCTTTGCTGCTCAATTTTGTCCCAAGGTGTCCTGCATTTGGATGCATCATGTCCATCTTTATTGCAACGTGTGCAATGAAGATCGGATTTGTCAGATTGTCTGCCCCCCCTTTCTCTGAAGTTTCTTCTTCCTCTTCCTCCTCTGCCACCTCTTCCTGTGGAAGAATATGGAGCATGACTCTTTTCTCTATGTGCCAAGTATGCAGCCTCTTCAGAAGACGAAGGGACTGTCATCTTCCCGAAAGCTTTCTCTCTTTCTGCAAACTTTTTCTCAAGGGTCTCAAAGGTGATATGCTCAAGGTTTCCACTTGCTTGCAATGATTCAAGATAATGTGAGTAAGTCGGATATAATGCCTTAACATATGCTATGAGAGATATGTCAATTTTTACACCAGTGCTGTCAATGTCATGCATGATAGATCTTACTTCTGAAGCTAAAGCAAGGGGATCATCATTCCTCATTTCAAGACTTAATAGCTTAATCATCAATTGAACAATTTTTAGTTCTGAATGTGAGTCATAGAGTTCTTTTAGCTTACTCAAGGCTTCATAGGCATTTGAAAATGATGAAATATGGCGACTCACCTCTTCATTTACGGAAGTTGCAATCAAGGCATAGGCCTTGCAGTTCTTGTTTTTCCAAATGGCGAGCTCCTTGTCTGAAGTGGGCTTTGCTGGTGGATTTCCTTCTTGTCCTTCACAGATTCCTTTCCACAACTCATTAAAAATGAGAGTGTGCTTGATTTTCCGAGACCATTCAAGATAGTTCTCCTTGTCGGAGAGAACCACCCCTATAATAGATATGAGAGAATGCATTCTTCTGAAGGGAAAAAATAATTACTTTGTTGGAAAAAATTCTTTTGAGGGGGAAAAAATTTTGCTAGAAAAATCCTCAATTCTGGAAATATAATCAATTCTGCAAAAAAAATTTATTATTATTATTATTATTATTTTTTTTTGTTCGGAAAAAAATTTGGTGTGGGGGAGGTGATAATTGGGGAGGGTATTATATAGGGGAGGTACTATATGGGGGTGTTATTATATGGGGAGGGAGAGGTATTATATGGGGGGGAGGGGAATGTATTGTAAACGAGGTTGTATTATAGCGTAGCAGGGAATAGTGCGGACAGACAGCGAGGGCGAAGAGGGACGAAAGGCCATGGGAGTAGCGAGGGCTGTGGTATCAAATGGAGGGAGGCGAAGTTTATTATGTAGCGTTTGCTGTAGTCTGCGGGTATGAGTGAGCGGGGAGTCGAGAGGGGGGCGTAATGCTATAGAGAGGGGGCGGGGAGAGATAGCAGTGAGGGGAGGGTCGTGGGCGATATTATGTATGGTGGGAGGGCCGAAAGGCCACGAGAGTAGACGCAGAACGGGGGTAGGCAGCGGGGAGGGCCGTGTTGACCACACTTTGTTAACTACCCCATAGCAGTACACCCCCATTTTTTCAAATGGGATTCGTCATGTTCGACGTGGTTGCGCCATTCAGATTCCATCATCAGTCAACGGTCGACAGTTTTAGAAATGATGTAAACCCATTCTGCATGTTATGATGTAAATGATCTAAGTAAGACCGTCCATGTATGTAACAACCTAGGTAAGCCTAGTATGTTGTTGATGACTTCCATCCTAGGAGGTTTTTTGTCTCACTGATTCACGAAAGTGATTGACAGAGTTTTTCCCTCCAGCCTCACCCCAAAGCTAGGGTGGATTTTGTCATCAGCATGCTAAGTGAGTCCTAGTGTTTCTATCGAGTCTTTGTAAAAGTAGTTTGAGCTACTTGGTCTACTAGATCATATTTTGAGTCGCAGAATTGGGTATTTATTTAAGGGTCTATACGAATGGGTTTTCCCCCTTCATGTATGTAAATGTATTATCTCATGTAAAAGAGAGTTGGAAAAATAATTATAATCCCCTCTTAGTCAATTAATTAAATTTTCTGGTCAATTAATTAATAAAATCCTAAACCAGAAATTTAATTAATTTAGGGTCCTAAATTAGGATTAAATCTTTAAAGGCAAAATTTGTGAGTCCTTGGAAAATGATTTTGATAGCCCCAGGCCAAGGGAATATTGAGAATTTTAAGAAATATTGGACCCTTGGGCCTTGGTGGTTAAGTCAAGGTCAAAATTTTGGGGTAATTAACTCAAAAAATAATATTTTTGAGTTAATTAAATTTGGATTAAAGGCTAAATTCGTTTTTTCCCCAAAATTTTAATTTCAACGCTCCGGATTAAAAGATAATTAAATCTTTTGGACGGTTGAGATTATTTTGACGAGGATCATCCAAACTAGCCGTTAGAGATCTTGTCCTATAAATTTAGAGGTCTTTGTCAGTCTTGAGTCATCCGATCTTAGGATCGTGCACTTGTTCTTAGAAGCTCTTGTAAATTTTTGAGAAATAAAGCATAAAGACTTTGGGGTTACAAATCTGGATGTTTCTTCTCAGATCTATGTGGTGAATTGTCTCTAAACTCTGCTACTTTGTTTATTGTATTTTATGGTTGATGGCCTTCATGGATTAATCTGCTTACAGGTATCTTGTGCAGTTTTCTGGGTTTATAAAATAACATTCTGATTTTTTCTGCAAAGGTCTCATGTTGTTTTCTTAAATCTTTATCGACCTAAGATTCAGATCTAAGTGTGCAAGGAAATTTTTTTTTAAGATTGGGTGTCTGGGGAAGTCTTCAGTTGGACCAACAGACTCTCAATAAACATAAATCTGATAAGCTCTTTATTTGTTAAATTCCAGGTCTATCTTATAATATTTGTGATTTTGCAGGGTTTCAAAGGCTTGTGCCTCTCCCAAAAATTTTAAATCTCTAAAAAATTTGCTAAAATAGATTCAGATCTGACCATGAGGGTTTTAAATTTGTAAATTAGTTGTAAATTTTCTTCTAGGACTGTAAGGGTTTAATAGTTTCTTGATGTGTATCTTCAGATCTGACTGATTGTTGCAGGTTACAGGTTCAATCGGAATTTTTTTTTAGATCTAATGCAGATCTAGCCTCCGAAGGCCAGATCTGGCCTCATAACCCCCACTGTGGGCGAATCTGGGCGTTATTGATTCAAAGAACTTTTGAAATCTGGGTTTTGAAAAGATTTTAAATTTGCTGGACATTGTTTTGATTTTAAGGGCATTCAAAAGCTGAGTTTAAACTGAAGAAATTTTTAAAATTTTTTTGGACGTACTAGGTTTATCCATTGCAAACGCTGCCTTGATCCTCTGTCCATCGACTTGCACATATCTCTCTGTTTGAACTGTTGAGGATCTGCTCCCACCGTCCACGCTGTTCCGTCCCCCCTTTCTCATTCGCTGCCAGCATTTTTCCTTAGCCATCGATTTCATATCTGCCTGCCCTTCACCATCGATCTGCAAATAAAAAGGCAAACACATACATTCAATCTCTGCGTCTTGATTGTCGACTCCTTTGCTGCCGTCCTCCATCGATTGGCCAGTGCTTTGCCATCGATTTCAATCCGAGCTGCTTCCAGTATCCACGCCATTTTCACGTCAACCCCGTGTCCTTCTCGTCTGCTGTCTGGTTCCTCCCGTCGCCCAACCTGCAACATATAAAAACGACAACAAACCAGCACGTGAATTATAAACCCTTATGCATATGTTTTAATTCTTTTTTCTATGCGGATTTGCTTTTTTTTGTATATCGATTAACGTTGGTTTGGTTCGATTTAGAGTATAGGTTCGTTTTTCTTTTGTTTTAATCTTTAGTTTATAGCGTTAGATTTGTAGTTTAGATGTTATATTACATTAGGTTATGTTAGCAAAGATTTAAATAGGTTTTGATTTCAATCTTTATTTAGTTTAAGTTTGTTTTTAATTTCTTTTGGTTTTAATTTAGATTTTTAGTTTTATTTTAATTTTAGATTTAATTTTAGGATTTAGATTTAAGTTGTAACTTAGATTTAGAATTTTGATTTTAAAATTCAAAAAATCATAAAAAATATAAAAAATTTCAAAATTCTAAAAAATCTAGAAAATAAAACAAAAATAATAAAAAAAGAAAATTATAAAAATTCATAAAAATATCTTTATAGTCAAATGAGCTTTTAAAGATTTTATCCAAAGTGTGACTATACAAAAAATTTTGGAATTTGCTGAAGTGAAATTAATCGAAACATCTTAAATTCTGGCATTTTCATCTTATTGCTTCATGGTTGTTGTGCTTTTCAATTAAATATCATCGTGATCAATCATGTTTTAATAAGCAACAGTTAATCGTCACTTACTCGTTTATAATTGCATAGCGGGATTTTGTTTGACTCCATAAGGCACTGGTCTTAAACGTGAAAACAATTTAGATCTGTAGAATCTCGTTCATTTCTATCAAGTATTTGATGTTTTAGTTGTGTCTCCTGGATTTATCATCCTCATTTCTAATAGGGTTTACCTCCCTTAGCTTGCAAGGAGACAGCTTAAATAGAGAGATTGGGGATAAGGGTGACAACTCCCAATCTGAGCCGTTGTCGCGGTGCCTTGACAATCTGTGCGACAACAGGCCGAAAGGCCACGGGAGTAGACGCAGCGTGGGAGAGGGGCTGAGGGTGTGTGAGGGGGAGGGTAGCTTAGGGAGTCGTGGTAGCGGGTTTGGGGAGAGCGAGTGAGGTCGAGAGGGATGTGTAGGAAGATAGCAGGTAAAGAAAATGGGTGAGGGCGAGCGCAGGTCGTGAGGGAGTGAGGGAGAGTAGATGGTAGGGATTGTGTGAGCGATGGGGAGGCCGAGAGGCCGTTAAACAATTTTGGAATTGCAGGATTTAATAACTGCAGAATTTGCAGGTGTTTGCAGGAGCTGCAAATTGCAGAATTTCAGGGACCGCAAATTGCAGAATCTCCAGAAGCTGCAAAAACAGAACTGGGAAAAAATTGCAGATAAAAAAACATGCAGAATTACAGTACAACAATTTAATAGAGAAAAAAAAACTAGCATAAAAACTGACTGAGCAAAGGAATGAGGGAGTTACACCATAGGCAAAAATGCCAATAGTGGGACTGGCTTTGATACCATGTCAAACCAGGAGGTAACTCCGCAAATCAGAATATGTATTAGATGAATAATGTACATGTATTTATACATGGAGGTGAGGCTATTGGGATTCATCTCCCAATGACTCTTGGCCTTCCTTATTTCCTAATATTATTCAATATACAATATTAAATATCCTCACCCAACCCTTAGGATTAGGTGTCACCATACAATAAGACGAAGGGGCAGTAAGTACCGGCCAGGAGTACGCAGTCCAGCCAACTC
Organism: Pinus albicaulis; assembly: GCA_034641835.2. Taxonomy (NCBI): domain Eukaryota; kingdom Viridiplantae; phylum Streptophyta; class Pinopsida; order Pinales; family Pinaceae; genus Pinus; species Pinus albicaulis. Next base: position 148,249,080 of record CM076572.1, on the reverse strand, counting down.
CGTGCAGAGACTGTGTAGAGGCCGCGTAAGCTCAACCAGGGTGACGCAGACCCATCCAGCGTAGCGCAGGGGCAACACATCCCCAGCCACAGTGACGCAGTCCCAGCCAGGGCAGCGCAAAGGCAGAGCAACACCAGTCAAGGTGACACATTGGGGACGCTGTCCAGTTAAGGGCTGACACAGAGGCTGCAGAGGTAGTGCTGAGTGTTCCAGTGGGCCAGAAGGGGCTCGTGATCTGTAAATCTCGTTTGAGGGCGTGATATAACCATATCTTCTGTCTCTGAGTGAAAGGTACTTATTGCCGTGTAATTTCTCTGTAGGGCCAACGATGTCTGGTGCCCAGAATGTTGTATTCAGATTCTGCATAATATTATAAACCCTCTAGAGCTGCTGCACCAGTTTTCCCACATTGGGTTTTTCCGGGGATATTTTTCCGAAAAATCGTGTGTAATCTTGTCACATGTGTGCATTGTTCAGTGAATGAGCTCTAGATGTGTAGGCTGCAGTTAGTGTCTCCTTTAGTGTTTTTGTAAATATTTCAGTCAAATAACTTGTCAATGTTAATGAAACAAGTAGGTGAAGTAGATCTAGATACTGCAGTAGGGTTTCTGTTTTGAAACTTTCACACCTATTATCTCTCAACCAAACTTGTGCTTGGAGGTAATTTATTAATGCAAGACTAACTGTTAAACACACGCATGGTAAACACACAAGAATAGGGAAAATGATAAAGATAAGCGTGAGTTACTTTATTGTTAACCACAGATGTGCATTTATATTACATTGATGTGACTCTTGGATTCCACATTCCAAGGTCACTTGGACTCCTCTTTGACTGTTCGCTTTCCACACCTACCCATTGAGGATTAGGTGTCCAACATTCCCCCCTTAATCCGAAGGGGTATGTGTGAGTCCAAGAAGAGAGTTGTAATACAAATCTGCAAAGTATGCATGGCAGTGCTTACGCTGAATGAGCTCTCTGAAATGTTGGCATAAAGAGGTGCTTTAAGGATGACCACCAACACTGGAATGCTTAGTGTAGTTCTCGAAACTCTGCCAAATTTGGCAAGAAGATGAGGTCTTCTGCTAGAGGAAGTGTCCCTCATATTTTGAAGAGGGAGACCTTCAACCTAGAAGAAGGAAGGTCTACAACCTGTGATGGTTTAAGGATGACCACCAACTTTGGAATGTTTGATGCATTTCCTGGAACTCTTCCAAAACTGGCAAGAAGCTGAAGTCTTTTGCTAGAGGAAGTGTCTTGAATTCTTTGAAGAGGGAGAAACTCAACCTCGCATAGATGGTTTAAGGCTGACCACCAACCAAAGGCATGCTCATGGGCATTCGTGTCTCTGGCTACAACTCTGAATCTAGAATGAGAGATTGTGGCTCAGGCTTGCTTGAACTGTTGTGTCTCTGGCTACAACTCTGAATCTGGAATGACAGGTTGTGGCTCAGGCTCGCTTGAACTATTGTGTCTCCGACTACAACTCTGAATCTGGAATGAGAGATTGTGGCTCATGCTCGCTTGATGTGGCTTCAAAGCTTGTAGATGACCACCATTTTCCCCCCCGTCAGTTATAAAGTGAGATGATAGCGAAAACTCAACTGTAGGATTGTTCAATATTCTAGAACAAGTTCTGACATGTGACTTAAACATCTTCTTGGTTGTTGATGCCCATTGCCAAGAAGTGATCCATCCAAGATGAATCTTTGTTCTTGTAGGAGGCTTGTTTCTAAAGCGTCTGTGTGAAGAATGGGTGTGCCGACCACAATGCTTGCATGGGTGAAGATCAAAACAATGATCTTTCATATGGCCAACTCAATCACAGTGTTGGCATTTTACAATTTGTTGTTGTTGTTGTGGAAGAGGAGCAAAATCTAGAACAACAGTAGGTGAGCTATGAAGAAATCCGACACTCTGAAATTTTATGAGCTTGGAGTAGTTTGGAATATGAAAGGACAATTCCTTGTCATATCCAAGACCTATTCTGTGCTTGTTATGGACAAGCTCTTCCCAAGGTCTGATGATGGGCTTGGGAGGTGAAGCATGAGCTTCTGCATCTGCATACAAATCTGCTTTTGTACTGGGCTCAGTCATCTGACCAATATCTTGTTGCTGATCGGAGTTTGTCTCAGTTTTCTGAACAAAGACAAGTTCAGAATGACAACTCTTCTGCTGTAACTCCTCTTGTTGTGTAATATTCCTAATTAGCACCGCTAATTGGAATATTTCATTTTTGTATAGTTTTGCCGCCTATAGTTAATTAATAAATAAAAGTGAGAAAGAGGGGTCAACTCACTTTAATAAAATAAAGTGCTTCCTAGTAGGAGCAACGTTGCGACTTAAAGGAGAGCCTTGGGGGTCCACACTTTGCATGAGAGAGGCCTCACGTAGGCTCTAGAAGCAACTGCGCAGGCATAGGAGGAGCTTATGGAGAGAGGGGACGCAGTTAGGGTTTTGAGGGGAGATAGCACTATAAAAGGTGGGAGTTTCACCTCATTTGGCATTATTGATATGTTGATGATATTGTGAGCTAGACTCCTGTCTACTTGAGCACGCCGGTTGTTTAGTCGGTCTGCAGCACTGTTTAGTGCGACTGAGTGTCTCCGGTCGGAGATCTCGCCCTTGGCCCCGGGGGACTTCGAGTGCCTGCTCGGGCAAGGTATTCCTTCAGTTTTAGCAGTTGATTTGCAGGTGATTTGGGTGGACGTTTTGCAGAGGAGTTGGGCCTCATTGAGTGACTGCGCAGTCCTGAAGGGAGGACGCAGTTGGAGTTAGAGCAGCTCAGTTGTGGGGGATTTTCGTGGAGTTTTCAGCGTGTTTCAGCTTGGAGGGTTAGTCTTTTCAGTTGGAGAGTTTGCAGAGGGATTTGTGGCCCTTTTCCAGCATTCTTCCTTTGGCATCTGCGCTGTGCTTGGGAGAGACAACGTTTTCCTTGAGGAGGGCTTCTGGGGTGTTTTTCGGAGGTGGTCCGTTTGCTTCATGGTTTCTGGGTTTGGTCCGGAGCAGTGAGTACATGCAGTCTACCGATTTTCAGTTCATTTCAGTGAGGGGATTAGCCCCTAGTTCCAGTTCATTGCAGCAGCAGCATTCTACGACAAATTTCTCCAGCAGCTGGGACGCAGTCTCTATAGCAGCCATTTCCTATTCTGAGAGGGTCTTCACTTGCCTTGTGCAAGGATAGGTGCACTCATTCTGATTATCTATTGTACCCATATATATATTCTCAGATTAATAAAATGGCTTAGCGTTCTGGTATTTTTATGTGTACTTGCTCTATATTCTGTTTCCGGCATTTTTCTATATAGTTGCATGTTTGTATTGCTGTGTATTACTGTCTATTTCCCGTTGGGGATATTACAGTGGTATCAAAGCATAGTTCTGGCTCAGCCTGTGGAGCTAGCAGTCTATGACGCCCGGGAATAAACCCTACATCGGTTATAGGAGAAGGAGATACAGAGACGTTGAGAGTAGGTGGGAGAAGCCCTACAGAGAGGGGGAGCCTGTGACGAATTCCGATCAGGAGCCGCCTGAGACAGATTCAGAGCAGGAGCAGCCTGTGGGGTACGCAGAACAGAGGGGTCCTATGGCAGACGAGGAGGACTCGAGGAGATTTAGAGAGGCACTCCTCCAACACATGCAGGAGGTGAGATAGAGACTCACGGCGTTAGAGGTCAAGCAGCGGGAACCCCCCAGGGGTTTTCAGATCGGTGAGGGGTCGAGTACGTCCCATCATGTGTCGGTGCGTGATGCTATCCGCATCATGGCATCGCATGCACCCACGCGATCCACTATGCCCACATTCTTAGCAGAGGACACAGGGGCAGGAGCACAGAGGGGAGCACAGAGGGATATTCCAGCACCCACGCGATCCACCATGCCTACCTTCCTAGCAGAGGACGCAGGGGCAGCAGCACAGCGAGAGCCGGAGCCGGGCCACATGGGTGACTATTTTGCGGAGTACCAGGCATACGGGCGGGAGTTCATGGAGGCTCTCTCGTTCAGAGACTTTGTCCAGCTCCAGCGGGACAGTAGACCCCGCGATCATCACCGGGGGCACCGGCATCATCATGATGGAGACTACCACCGCACAGCTAGCAGATTTCATTTGCCCACGTTTGATGGTTCATCAAACAGTTCGGCAAAGTCATGGGTGGAGAAGTTGGACATCTATTTCCAGCTTAACCAGATGTCACAGTCAGAGGCCATTAAGGTGGCAACATTACATCTGGATGGTGAGGCCCAGGACTGGTGGTTTCATGGGATGACGACACTCGGGCATTCTACAGTGACGACATATGCCGAGTTTACCAGGAGGGTGATAGAGCGTTTTGATCGGAGGGATCCGGAGCAACACTTCGTTGAGTTGACAAAACTCAAGCAGACTGGGAGCCCAGAGACGTACATTTCAGACTTCTTGAGGATTTCCGTGATGGTGCCTGATCTATCCGCGGCTTGGATGGTCTACATGTTTGTGGAGGGGTTGATAGAGCCACTACGTGGCCTAGTCCGGTCGACTAGACCAGCTACACTTCAGGATGCCATCAGCAGGACTCGGGATTTACAGGATGTCTTACCCAGGGCTCGGACACCTTACCCCCAGAGACAGGCCTTCCAGCCTAAGGGGAAGGACACGAGGGTTCCGCATCCCAAGGCAAATCCCGGGCGAGGGCAGTATGATGATGAGGCCAGGAGAGAGCTGAGGAGGAAGCGGTTGTGCTTCACTTGCCAGGAGCCATGGGCACCGGGACATAGATGTGCTGCGGGGAAAGCACATTACATTGAGGTCTTCTCCGAGAGCAGCGGGGAAGAGGATGAGGGGGATGACGTGGAGGCAGGAGATTGTTATGCAGCGCAGGATACCTTACCACCTCCACCACCCGCAGCAGGTGGTGCATCATTTGCACCCACTGGAGGAGCTCTAGCTGCATTGCGGGGAGTTCCCAAGTATTTGACGCTGCGCGTACGGGGGACAGTACGTGGACAGCGGGTCTCAGTCTTGGTTGATAGTGGGGCCACCCACAACTTTATTAATGCGCAGATGGTTGAGCGGAGAGGCATACAGACTGAGAGTTTTGATGGATTTTCCGTTTTGGTTCCAGGAGATCAGACTATGGTGTGTGCTCGGTATGTCCCAGAGTTATCAGTGACGATGGGCACTTATACATTGACAGATCATTTTTTCGTGGTGGATATCCCGGACACCAACATGATATTGGGTGTTCAGTGGCTCATTACTCTAGGGAAGGTCACGACAGATTGGAAGGCCCTAGAGATGGAGTGGGATGATCCCAAGACAGGGAGGCATGAGAAGATACGGGGACAGCACACATACCCGCCTCAGACAGTGTCGGCACATAGGATGGAGGCGACCTTCCGCAAGGGAGATATAGAGTGGGCCGTAGAGTTGCGAGCTTCAGAGGCAGTGGATACAGGTTAGACAGTGCATCCGGAGCTACAGTCTATTCTCGACAGGTATGCCGCAGTATTTGGGGATATTCCACCAGGGCAGCCACCGGATCGGGGGTTTGAGCATACTATCGAGCTTGAGCAGGGGATACAGGCAGTGATCACCACACCGTATAAGCATCCCAAGGCCTATCGGGATGAGATAGAGCGTGCTATTCAGGAGTTGCTGGCCCTTGGTCACATTCGGCCGAGCACGAGTCCCTTTGCTTCTTCCGTGGTGTTGGTGAAGAAGAAGGACGGCACATTGCGAATGTGCATTGACTACAGGGCTCTGAATAAGAAGACCCTGAAGAACAGGTACCCCATTCCCAGGATCGATGAGCTGATGGATGAGTTGAGAGGAGCACAGTTCTTCTCAAAGATTGACTTGAGATCCGGGTACCATCAGATACGCGTGAGGGAACAGGACATTCCCAAGACTGCCTTCAGGTGTCATTATGGGCACTTTGAGTTTCTGGTCATGCCTTTTGGGCTGACCAATGCACCCGCTACCTTTCAGTCGTGCATGAACCACATTTTCAGGGGTCATCTGAGGAAGTTTGTGCTGGTCTTCTTCGATGACATACTTATATATAGTAGGACTTGGGAGGAGCATCTCCAACACATTGAGACAGTTTTGTGCATATTGGAGGAGCAGCAGTTCTATGCCAAGCTCTCCAAGTGTGAGTTCGGCTTGACGGAGATGCTGTACTTGGGGCATATTATAGGAGTGGACGGGGTGAGAGTCCACGAGGAGAAAATTAGGGCCATCAAAGATTGGCCAGAGCCGAGGAATGTGACTGAGCTTCGGGGATTTATTGGCATTTGCACATACTACAGGAAGTTCGTCAAGGGCTTCTCACAGCTTGCTGCACCCCTCACAGACTTGACGAGGAAGGGGGCATTCAGTTGGTCGGACACAGCACAGCGAGCTTTTGATAAGCTCAAGGAGGTGATGAGCAGCTGCCCCGTGCTGGCATTGCCAGATTTCACACAGCCATTTGTCCTCGAGTGTGATGCATCAGGAGAGGGGATTGGTGCGGTTTTGATGCAGGGCAGTCACCCGATAGCTTTTGAGAGCCGGAAGCTCCTTCCGCATGAGAGGTTGTATTCCATATACGACAAGGAGATGTTGGCCATCATGCATGCATTGGCCAAATACAGGCAGTATTTAGTGGCCAACAGATTCAGGGTGAGATCAGATCACAACAGCCTCAGGTACTTTCTGGAGCAGAAGCAGTTGCAGGAGAGACAGCAGAAGTGGATCAGTAAGATCCAAGCCTATGACTTTGACATAGAGTACGTCAAAGGCAAGAATAACGTGGTAGCTGATGCCCTTTCCCGTAGACCGGCCACGTTATCTCTTATGAGCTTGGACGCTGATTGGAGGGCTCGACTGTTGGTAGAGTACTCCAAGGACAGGTTTGCGTGTGAGGTGTTGGATGGGCAAGTAGCAAATGACAGGTACAGGGTGGTCGACGAGATCATCTATTACAGGGACAGGATCTTCTTGACTGAGGGATCTCAGCTCAAGAAGAAGATACTCCAGGCTTCACACGATTCTCCATTGGCGGGCCATCAGGGGTTCACCAAGACTTACAGGGCCATCAGGGAGAGGTTCTCATGGAAGGGCCTCAAGGAGGATGTACTTCAGCATGTCAGGGAGTGCGATGTTTGCCAGAGGAACAAGGGAGAGATGAGCCATCCTGCAGGGTTGTTGCAGCCTCTTCCCATTCCAGAGGGGAAATGGGAGAGCATATCGATGGACTTCATCACGGGGTTGCCCATGGTACAGGGCAAGGACTGCATCTTTGTCGTCATTGACCGACTGACGAAGTATGCACATTTTTTCGCCATATCAGCACACCACACAGCAGCGCAGGTGGCTGAGCTGTTCTTCAGGGAGATTTTCAGGTTACATGGTCTACCTAAGACCATTGTCAGCGACAGGGACAGCCGCTTCATGGGCGGATTCTGGCAGGAGCTCTTCCAGCTAGTGGGGACGGAGTTGACACCGAGCACTAGTTATCACCCCCAGACGGACGGACAGACAGAGATAGTTAACAAGTGGCTGGAGGGCTACTTGCGTAACTATGTCAGTGGGCAGCAGAGGGCATGGCTGAAGTGGCTGCATCTGGGAGAGTACTGCGACAACACGACGCATCACATGTCCATTGGTATGTCACCTTTCTATGCTTTATATGGATATCATCTCTTATCTTTTGTGGACATGATGTTTGGTGCTAGTAGGGCTCCGAGAGCCAAGATATGGATCCAAGAGAGCCAAGATATCCTCCGAGCTCTCAAGGACAACATAGCCACAGCACAGAATCAGCAGAAGTTGTATGCTGATAAGGGTCGGGTGGAGAGACACTTTGAGGTAGGAGACTTGGTCTACCTGCGACTACATCCATACCGACAGTCTTCGCTTAAGCATAAGGGGGCTGAGAAGCTTAAGCCCCGCTTTTATGGGCCATACAGGGTGATACGCAGGATTGGGCAGGTTGCATATGAGTTGGAGCTGCCCCAAGGCAGCAAGATTCATAACATTTTCCATGTATCATGCCTGAAAAAGGCATTGGGCCAGCAGGTGACAGTCATAGATGAGCTACCACCCACGGATGATGAGGGGCATCTGGTGTTGCAGCCAGAGGCTATTATTTATACTAGGGAGAGGCAGCTATGGAGTAGGACGATCCGGGAGTTCTTGGTGAGGTGGAAGAATTTGCCGGATGAGGATGCCACTTGGGAGGATGAGAAGATTTTGCAGCATCCATCACTTCAGTTGCTTGAGGACAAGCAACGTTCTGCCGGGGGGAGACTGTAATATTCCTAATTAGCACCGCTAATTGGAATATTTCATTTTTGTATAGTTTTGCCGCCTATAGTTAATTAATAAATAAAAGTGAGAAAGAGGGGTCAACTCACTTTAATAAAATAAAGTGCTTCCTAGTAGGAGCAACGTTGTGACTTAAAGGAGAGCCCTGGGGGTCCACACTTTGCATGAGAGAGGCCTCACGTAGGCTCTAGAAGCAACTGTGCAGGCATAGGAGGAGCTTATGGAGAGAGGGGACGTAGTTAGGGTTTTGAGGGGAGCTAGCACTATAAAAGGTGGGAGTTTCACCTCATTTGGCATTATTGATATGTTGATGATCTTGAGCTAGACTCACACTGTCTGCTTGAGCTTGTAGTTGTTTAGTCGATTACTGCGACCTTGCTGTTTGATGCGGCGAGTGTCTCCGGTCGGAGATCTAGCCACTTGGCCCCGGGGACTTCGGGTGTTGCTTTCGGGCAAGGTATTCCCTTCAGCAATTTCCTTGCAGTTGATTTGCAGGTGATTTGGGTGGACGTTTTGCAGAGGAGCTGGGCCTCATTGAGTGACTGCGCAGTCCTGGAGGGAGGACGCAGTTGGAGTTGGAGCAGCTCGGTTGTGGGGATTTTCGTGGAGTTTTCAGCGTGTTTCAGCTTGGAGGGTTAGTCTTTTCAGTTGGAGAGTTTGCAGAGGGATTTGTGGCCCTTTTCCAGCATTCTTCCCTTGGCATGCCTTTGTGGGAGAGACGGCGTTTCCTTGAGAGGGCTTACGGGGTGTTTTCGGAGGTGGTCCCGTTTGCTTCATGGTTCACGGGTTTGGTCGGGCCGGTGGTCTGGGCGAGTCTACCGATTTCCGGTTCATTCCGGTAGAGGATCGGCCCTAGTTCCGATTCTGTTCTAGCGGCGACATTACGAGTTTCTCCGGTGGGACAGGTCTATTTATGGAAAGCCATTTCCTATCACAGAAGGGTCTTCACTTGCCTTGTGCAAGGATGGGGCTGTTGGATTATCTATTAACTTTATACATGTTACGAGATTAATAAAATGGCTTAGCGTTACGAGTGTTTATGTGTACTTGCTCTCTATTACATTTCGACATTTTTCTATAGTTGCATGTTTGTATTCTTTGTGTATTCTCTGTTTCCCGTTGAGATATTACATTTGTGGTGAGATTCAAGCTGCAAAAGATCAATTTTCTCATGTGCATTTTGTAGATATATTTGAATGTCGACAAGAGTGGTTTTGTCGATTTTGATTGTGTCTTCAGCAAAACAAAATATCAAAGTCTTCAAGAACTCTAATATAGTATTAATTCTAGTCATTTTCACAAGTACTACTCCAAAGAATGAAGAAATTACAATAATCAATGCATAGAATTAGGCCTAAGGTTCAAGACTTATTCCACTTTGTAAATGAAAGGTACCCTTTGATGAATAATGTAACTCAGATTTGTGCTTTCCAATCATGTAATTCAGCTTAGAGTAATAGAGTAGCAACAAATAGTTCTTAACAATGGAATGACTGTCTTAAGAAGACACAAATATATATAACGAATTCAACATAGAGCTTCCAACATTATAATAAGAAAATGAAAGGTCGGTTCAGCATATAACCTTCCTCTGATTACCATTAATGCATGATACTATGCACCAATTTGAACAAGCAACAACATTCTACCAGACACTGCTCTCTTCAATGCACTGTCTTCAAATTGTTGTGCACCAATATTCATTCAATGAAATAAAACGACCTTCACTCTACGGTCATGCAGAGAATTAACGCATACCACAGTCAATAGCAGAGGATGAATAATGCACAACATTCAAGACTTCAATAAGCAATTCAGTCGTTCAACAATCATAGTGGAGGAGTTCATCGTTCAACACCATCGATACTATCAAGCTCTTGAGACGTTGCTCTTGAGATGTTGCTCAGGATTAAGGAGTTACAAGATCTTCATTCCCAAGACTTCATCTCCGTATACTTCAACGTTTTTCATCTCTTTCGAGGGCTCACAATGAAAGAACAACACTACTTTTAGTTTTTTGGCTAAACCTTTCTTTTGCTATGTGGTGGGGTAGAACGCACCACCAAAGCAAGGTCATGGTTTGCAAAGCTTAATGTACGACATACCCATCATCATTTCACCGCACCATATGCTGCTCCCTTCAAAACGCTTCAGCTCCTTTCACTATCCATGAATATTATGAGCCCACGAGCTTTTTTCTATCTTCCTTGTGACAAGCTTCCTCCAGGGATGGAATTCAACACCAATGGTGGGTTCGTATTTCTTCTCAAACTCCCTATTGAGTTGACGCTTGATGAAGGTTTTCTTCCCAGTTCCTCCATCGCCAACAATAACGAGCTTCAGTCACCCAATTAGAGGAGGAAACTAGTGAGGGTGAGGCCTTGACGATATGAGGAAAACAGAAGTTGCACGCGAAGAATGTAGAAACCAAAACCGAATACCAGAAGTTATACCACGCTGAGGAGAGTTGTCGAAAGTGGTATGGTGCTACGACGGTGGTATTGGTTACCAAGTTCTTCACAGTTGCCTCCTATTCTTCTTGAGGTCTTAATCTCAACAATAAAGTTTGGCAACTTGTTGATGTCCTCAAACCAAACATAATGGCTCCCACCCACCTTATATGGGATGCTTGGAGCCTAACTGATGTTGATGACAAAAAATTCCAAGAACAAAACTTCGCAATGGTCGTAGGCACCAATATGGTGACACCCCATGGGGAAGGAGTCACAGCGATGATCAAACATAATCATCTGTATTGGAGTCCAACTTCTATTTCTTCTGCTATGACGACGACTACATCAACGACAGATCGCTTTGGAAAACCAATTCTTGAGCAGAGTCTGTGGGGAAATAAATTTGCCCAGTTGGGGAATCTCAACGGGGAAGCCACCCAGTTCGATTATGGTGCAAGTCTCATCAATCCTGCAAGGGCTATGGATCCGGGAGTCCGTGGAAAATTGTTTCCCTCAAAAGGTTTTGAAAATCAAAACTAGCTGGCTTTTCATTGACGATATACTTGATTATTGAAATCGAAAGGTTGCATACCAAAATATATTCCACAATCATTCAATCTAGTGCAACAACAACACACTTATCTGTAACATTCAACACGACTTTCCATTCTATTATATGCAAAGGATTAATGCATACATGCACTAGGGTTACTCACCAAACTGAATACTATAAAGCGTGAAGAAGGTTCAACATCACTGTGCTCTTCATCGACTTTCACATCGGGTTCACCAAAATCACTGCACCATCAAACTAGTGATTTAAATTTGAGCAGGGCAGGAAGGAACCTGCTCTGATACCATGTTAAACACACGCATGGTAAACACACAAGAATAGGGAAAATGATAAAGATAAGCGTGAGTTCCTTTACTATTAACCATAGATGTGCATTTATATTACATTGATATGACTCTTGGATTCGACATTCCAAGGTCACTTGGGCTCCTCTTTGACTGTTTGCCTTCCACACCTACCCATTGAGGATTGGGTGTCCAACACTAACTTAGGATGGTTCTGCAAGATTATGAGTGATCTTGATGCGAGATTACTTAAATGTTTCCTTAAGTACTTGGTTATGGTTTACTTCAAGTTAAGATATTGAGTACTTAAGAATGCTTAGAAAAGGTAATCTCAACCAGAAGACAAGTGTTTAAGTTCAACAGTGCCAACAAGAGATAAAAATGCCCACGATATAATTGGTCAAGTATATAGATCCACAATAGATAAACAATAGAACACTTATCTACATACAATGATTCAATATGATATGCCAATGACAATTATCCAAAATAAGACAAGAAGATTGCAAGCGTTCTTAGCCAATATTCTTCAATATAAAATGATTATTAAATTTTCAATTAGCCAAATTTACAAATTTGCTTAAGAGATATTCAATGATATTCAATCCTCAATTAAGTGCTTATGTAAGTGAATTTAGTGCAAAGTTAATAATTATGAACAAGCTTACTAGAGACAAACAAATGTTAGATTCCAAATAACCAATGCTAGCAACCTTCTGCACATGAAACAAGTAACAATTAGAGTGTAAAACAATGAGAGCACTTATGTAACTTGTATTCCGATATTATGATAGATCTATGACAACAGTGAGTAAATTGTTAAAACAGTGAACCAAATGCCAAGAGACACTAAAACTTATCTCTTTCTTTCATTGCAAATAGCAAGGAGATGATCAAGTCACTTACGATATTCAATGAAAAATAGGACAGCAGTAAGATTACTTAAGTCTTGTAGCTTCTTTAGGTGTCAAATGAGATGCATATGTGTGTTAAATATGAGCAATAGAAATCGAAAATCTAAATCAATTTTTCCAACACAAAACTTTAGATGTATAGCCTTCTTAGGATGCAATTTGCCACTGTTATATCAGATTTCTTATGCAGAGATGATAGTGACCAAAACTCATAGATTCATGCCTAATTATGATTGCCCAACTTATGCAATCTATCCCTTGATGTGTCAAACAACTTATGAATTGATTTTAGGCCAATTTAAGGTGTCTTTTACCATTGTTAAGAAGATATTAGATCGTTGTAGCAAACAGTGAGGGAAAATGAGGGTCAGAGGTAGCAAACCAACGGCCCTACGCCTAGAAGAAGCTTGACCACCTTGCCCAAAATTTTCCAATGACTGGAACACCTGCAAATACCAAAAATTGTGCCAAATACTTTTGCAAAACACACCAATATTCAGTCCGGAAATCAAATGCTTGCCACACAGATGAAATGAGCGAAAATTAGGGTCAGAAAGGGGCAATGCTAGGCCTTAGAGGGCTAGCATTGAGGTGGAGAAGGGCTGGAAGGGAGGACGCAAGGCTTGATGGGCCTGCGTTAGGGCTGTCATGGTCCTAGTAGGCTTGCGGCTAGGGGAATTGAGGCCAATTAGGGCCTGCGTTGAGAGAAGGAAAGCCCATAAGAACTGCTGAAAGGGTGAGAGGCTTTGGAGAGGCCACGATTGTGAAAATTTCTGAATATTACTTATGCAGAAACCCTACTGTGAAATCTTGATTTACTTCTCCTACTTATACAAGTTATTAATCTGAAATATTCCACATTGCATTGAAGTAAATGCATTAATAGTCTACATAGATACATATCTAAACTAAATACATGCACAATGACAAAGTGACACACAGGATTTTCTGGACAACTGTCCCCGGAAAAACCCAATGCGGGAAAACCAGTCTTTGGGTTGCTGGATAGTTTATATTATTAAGTAGATTCTAAGTACAACAAATCTGGGCACCTCACTGGTTAACCCGACAGAGAAATACAAAATCTATAGCAATACCTCTGTTCTTGAGACATAAAAGTGGATTGGTTCACACCCTCAAACAGGATTTATAGAACTCAACTCTTTTTAGTCTTCAGAAACCCCAGCGCTGCTCTGAAGCCCTCTACGTCAACTCTACTAGCCCGCGTCAACCCCTACGCTGCTCAGGAAGGGCTTGCGTCACCTCAGACTGGGTTACGCTGCCCCTACGCTGCCCTGGCTTCACCTGCATCAGGCCTGCTGGCATCCTGCTGCGTTTGTGCTGCCTTTTTTGGGTTTGTGTAGCACCTAAAGCCCTCTGTGTTGCGCACCTACTGTGTAGCTACTACTCTCTCTGCACTGCTCTGACTACTGCTACTCTATCTCTTGCTGACCCTTGGCCTAGGATCAGATCATCCCTCTCGCCAATACTACCCCTCGCTGCAACTGAAACACTTCTAGAAATTCTTATCAAACCACGCCCTAGAATTCCAGCTTAGTCTTAGTGCTCTACCACTGTGTGTGTCCTCCAACTGACCCCAAGCCTTTCCTTTATACTTTTCTCATTAGGAAACCAACGACCGTGATCTAATCTTGAATCGACGGCTAAGATTAAAAGAAAGCTTGATCCGTGTGAGTTAAGTCATTTCCATCACATGTTTAAATTAATTACTTTTAATCTTTTAATTTTACTAAGTTAGACTTAGGGTCCTTTATTAAAAATATTAATTAATTAATTTTCTCTTAAACCAGATGGAATTTCTCAAAACCCTTACTGGGTCTTGGAGATATCATGTACTCTAGTCCCTCCACAAAGTTTGGGAGCTAGAACACATCCAATGCTACCCCAACACTCAAAAATCTCAACAACGACAAGGCAGACGAAGGGGAGAAATGGGTAGGGGAGGATAGAGGAAGGCTATCGAAGGAGGAGGGAGGAGAGAGGGCTGAGGGAGCTACACAGAGGGCAGACGAAAGGAGGTTGAGGGACTTAGGCCTTACAGTTAGGCCTACAAAGGCCAAAAACACCCACAACAGGGGCTAGGAGGGCAGGATGAGGCCCTTAGGGCCTGCGGCTAGACATGGAAGGCCTAGAAAGGGTGACGACAACCCCTAAAAGGACACACTAAGGCCACGAAGGCCAAAATAGACCTTGTTGACCACTCTGTGTCAACGACCCCATAGCAGTACACCCCCATTTTTGCAAATGGGGTTCATCATGTTCGAGGTGTTCATGCCATTCAAATTCCATCAATAATCGACATTTTTCTAAACGATGTAAACCCATTCTGCATGTTTATGATGTAAATGATTTAAGTAAGAACATCATGTATGTAACAACCTAGGTAAGCCTAATATTTTGGTGACGATTTCTATCTTAGGAGGTTTTTTGTCTCACTAATTCATTTGTGTTTCTCGACACAAGTGATCAGCAAAGATTTTCCCTCCAACCTCACCCCAAAGCTAGGGTGGATTTTGTCGTCAAGATAGTAAGTGAGTCCTAGTGTTTTCTATCGAGTCTTTGTAAAAGTAGTTTGGGAATAATCCTAGCTAATTGGCTAGATTATTTTATTACAAGCTGCTTGGGCTACTAGATCACGTTTTGAGTCGCAGAATTAGGTAGCTATTTGAGGGTCTATCACGAATAGGTTTCCCTCCTTCATGTGTCAAATGTATTCATCTTATGTAAAGAGGGTTGGACAAAATAATTAAATCTCCTCTCAATCAATTAATTAAATTTTCTGGCAAAATTAAATTAAAATCCTAAGCTAGAAATTTAATTAATTTTGTACTACGTAATTTAAAATTCTTCAAAGAAAAAATTCGTGGGTCCCTAAAAAATAAATTTTTAAAAGTCCCAGGCCAAGGGAATATTGAGAATTTCGAGAAATTTTTGACCCTTGGGTCTTGGTTGTTAAGTCAAAGTCAAATTTTTGAGGTAATTAACTCAAAAATATTATTTTTGAGTTAATTAAAAAGGAATTAAATGATAAATTCAAATTTCCTCAAAAATTTATAATTTCGACGGACGAGATTAAAAGATGATTAAATATTTTTCGACAGTCGAGATTACTTTGACATGGATCAATTGAACTAGCCGTTGGAGTTTTTTATCTTATAAATTAGAGGTTTTTGTCAATCTTTCAGTCATCCGATCTCTTAATCGTGTATTTTCTCATGAAGCCTTCCTGTTATATTTTTGAATAATACAAACGAAGTCTTTGGGGTTTTATTTTGATGGTGGTGTTCCTCTTCAGCGTTTTATGGTAAACTTGTTCTTTATATTCTGCTGGTGATTATTTTGACAATTTTTTGATTAATGGCTCTTGTAGAGTAATCTATTGCACAGGTATCTTGCTTAGGTTATTGGATTTAGGGTAAGAATATTAATTGGATTAAATTAGCAGCTATCTCTAACTCTTGAAAATTTTATGTTTTATTTTATTTCTCTATTGATTTAACAATTTAACTTTAAGTGCACAGAAATCTTTCGGATTTAGAATTGGGCATTTGGGGAAGTCCTCGGCTGGACCAGCTGACTCCCAAGGAAATAAGATTTGAAGTGCCCTCCGGATCTAATTCCCCAAGCTTATCTTAAGTTCTCTTCTTGTAGGGTTTTTCTAAAGCTTGTGCCTAAATAAAAAATTTATCATAACTTTTATTGAATTTAAAGTTAGATCTAGCTAGTAAGAGCCTTAGATCTTTAGATTTGGGCGCGAAGTCAGACTTATGCTTCTCAGATCCGATAGATCTGAAACTCTTGTGCATAGATCTGTAAATATATTGTATAGATCTGTAATTTACATGTGTAGATCTGAAGTTTTGTAACATAATTTTGAATTCTAACATTTTGATTTTTTGGATTTTCTCTATTTTTACACATTGGGAATTGGGTTTCTCTCTTTTTACTTCTACAGGATTAGATCTGAAAAATCAGCCAAAAAAATCTTCAGATCTGAACCAGATCTAGACCTTGGAGGGCAAGATCTGGGCTCAATATTTGTTTGAAGGAATAGATCTGAAAAATCAACCAAGGAAATCTTCAGATCTGAGTCAGATCTAGACCCTTGAGGATGTATAGGCTTTTGAGGCTATTTTTGCAGGATTTTGGTCTCCAAAATTGTAATTTTCAAGCAGCAACATTATCCCAAAATTTCAAGAATTTTCAACGGTGGGATCTTCAAAGCTTTGTGCTAAGGGTTTGAACTATAAATCTTTATTTTCTGCAAATTTTATTACAACAAGCAAATAAAAAATAACTAGGCACTAAAAACATATTTTATATGGTCAAAATTCTTTAGAATTGCAAAATCTTCATTTTCAGAATTTTTGGCCATTTGGGCATCTTTAATTTTGCTTAGATCTGATTTTGAAGCTTGCTGGAAATTACTGCATAACTGTGAAAAATCAGATCTGAACATTTCTGATGCATATCCTAAATAAGGTCCAAAAAATTTGAATTTTTCAGTTTTTTGGAAAAACTTACTATTTTTAGACATTGTGGGGATCATTTTCAGTATTTTCAGTTTGTTGATCTGTTATCAGTTTATTACTGTTATAAACTTATAAGTTCTGAAAATTACTGAATCGAACTCTCTTAAAGCTTTAAAATTGAAATTTTCAAGTTTTAATATATTTTTGCTATTTCTAGAAGTATTTTGCAGTTATTTTTGACAGTTTTATCTTGCTGATCTGTCACTGTTTCACTGCTGAAATAAAAATATCAGATCTGAAATTTCTCTTAATCAAGCCCTAAAAATTGATTTTTCTTCAAGTTCAACAATTTTTACTATTTTTAGTCATTTTTGACATTGGTGCCAGTATCGTTTGTTTGTTGATCTATGGTTTAAATTATTACTGCAATTTATATTTCAGATCTAAAATCTTGCTAAAGAATATATCCTAAGTTTGACTATAGGAGAAAATTTAATTTTTGGATTTGCATTATTTTAAGAATATCATTTAATCCATAAATTGTTTGACGAAGTGTTTGTTTAACATTAAATTTCATGGTGTTTATTGATGATTAATTATTGAGATTTAAATGCTAATTATTTTCTTATGCTTTAGCTGGGTTTGATGATCATTGGCATGTGAGTTTTGAGAACGTTTTTTATCGATTAAAATATGTAATTAAGTCTTGTTTCATTTACTTGAATTTGGATATTTATTGAATATTAATGTTTGGAAAATTCTTTCAAGTAAGTGTGATTGATATCTAATTATTGTGCATTTGCGACGAATTGTATATATTTTAAATTGAGTAATCTTTTGACATCTTCATAATTGGCACTCTCGCTTAAGTACTGAGTGGTCAAATCAGATTATTTATAACCTAAGTGCTTTAGGCTTTTTATCACCTATCATCTTCGAAACTTGTTTCATCTCGCTCCTTCAAATCGTTTTCCTTGCATTCTGCATTGCATAGCAGTAGTTTCTCATTAAGTATTTGGTTGTAATTTACTTAGCAGGATAGTTGACTCTGTAAAGCACTGGTATCAGTCTTTCAAATTCAATCGAATCCTTTAATCTTGCTAGATCTTTCACAAGTATTTGGTAGTTTGACTGTGTCTCTCGAACTAGTTGGTTCCCAACTAGTTCTCCATTCTATTTCCATAGGGTCTACCCCCCTTAGTCTGCTATAAGTAGACAACTTAATAGAGAGATTGGGGATCAGGGTGACAACCCCCGATTTGAACCATTGTCGCGGTGCCTAGACATTCTGTGCGACAACAGGCCTATGGCTTAGGGCTGGAGGGAAAACTAGAGTTGCGGCTAGGCAAGGGAGGGCTAGACGTCTAGGGTAGAGGAGGACACTGGACTTGGAGTCTCTAGAAAAGTTTGAAACCGTTGCCAAAATTTGATTTAGCTTTAGATCTTCATTATTTTCCCAAAACCATTGCAAAATTTCTTGTTGTTGGCCCTGAACAAATTCTAGATACTAGATCTTACCCTCAAGGACCTAGATCTAGGTCTAACCCAACAAATCTTCTTGAATATCACCTGCACAAAGGAAAACACAAGTATCCAAAACCCTAATATATATACAAAAATTCAAAACCCCGAAACCCCAGCTACAATACGAAGATTAGAAAAAATTATATACAAAGATTAAAAAAAAAAAAAAAACAATCTCAAGCTTTTATAGCCTAAGTCAAGAAGTTGAGGAAGGGAAAGTTTGGAAAGGCCAAGAAGAAAGATATGTCCAAGGTTCAATGCTTTAAATATAATGAGTATGAACACTCTAAAAAGGACTGTCCAAACTAACAAAAACAACAAAAGAAAGGAAAGAAGTGAGGCTCATGTAGCTGAAGAAATGGGAGAACCTGAGAAGAAGCCGAAGAGATATTCCAGCGAAAAGAGAGCTAGAAATGGAGTTTGTCTTCACCAAAGCTCAGATACGATGTTGAAATTTTGATGTTCTATGCTACAACAATTACTTATTCCAAAATTTCTTTCTTCTGCAATATTAATTAAGCAATTGTACATAGAACATACACCATATAAACCATATGCACAATAGAAGACAACCAATAACACAAGTAGACAGAGAGTTTAGGTCCAATGACCAAGGAGAAACCCACAAGGGGAAAACCCAACCAAATTCTTCTATTAGAAATCAATTGTTCAATAGAGATACATGATACAATGAGAGAAAGAAGAAGTTCACCCAAATCTGAAGATCTTTGATAGTAGTTGATGCAAGAACTGGATTACTTTGGCTCATCAAGATTTGCTCTTACTCTTCAAGAATTTCTCTCTCTCTATAATAATTATTTTCTAGTCTTTCTTTCTAAAGTTCGTACTCTCCTTTCACAATGCACTAGTGAGTGATAGAGAGGATGGGAGGCACAAATATATAGGAAGAGCAAGGAGGTCAAATTCATGAAGGAGTAACTCTCATGCCTTAAGGAGTTACATATGCCAAAATAGGATTGTAGGTTATGCCATAAAGGAGGCTTGCTTGCATTAGTAACTCATAAGGAAGGTTAGGGTTTTGCACCTACAAGGTTGAAATTGTGAAAGTTTCAGAAATAAGGTTGAAGAAAGGACTCTTAGGTCACCTACAAACCCTAGAAGGAGAAACAACCCAATCGAAAGTCAAAGGAAGCTGTGGAAGCCCTAAAATTGCTCACACACGTGGAAGCAACAACTATTGCAAGGGCTGAAAATTTCAGATCTGTAGTGGAGGCTGAAATTTTGTAGTTGGGGGTTGAAATTGTGCAGATGGAAGAGATTTGACTGGGTTTGACTTTGGTAGAAGAAGCACATCATCAAGAAGGTCTGGCTTGGTCTTGGAAGGGTATTTGTCTTGATCTATGTTGGACATTGGATAAACCAACGCTCCCCATGTGTTTCCTAACATGGACTAACTGCCTCTCGTGGATCCTTATCTCCGGCGATGTGATCGTTGACTAACACCTGCGGGTGTTAGTCTAATGACAATCGTGATTCCCAACGAGTGGTATCAGAGCGTAGGTCACGAGTTCAATACACATCTGACTCACGTTGGGGGGGAGATTGTTAGACATTGGATAAACCAATGCTCCCCATGTGTTTCATGACATGGACTAACTGCCTCTCATGGATCCTTATCTCTAGCGATGCGATCGTTGACTAACACCTGCGGGTTTTGGTCTAACGACAATCATGATTCCCAACAGTCTATCTTCAAATTCATCGTTTGAAGAATTAAGATGAGAATAGATCTGTGGGTTTTCCTCTCAAGTGGAGAGGTTTTGGCCCTGACTTGTAGCGTACATCTTGTGTTCTTGTGTACTATTGATCTTCATGTTTTGGTAGTTGTTTGATGTTGATTTTTGTAGCTTGGGAGGTACTCCAAGCCTTGAGGATCGTGGGTTTGGAGGAAGGAGTTCCACAAGTGGCCTTGTGGGCTTGAAACGCAAGCTTGGGGTTTTGTACCCATCGATGTTGGGGCCAAAACCATGGAGATATTTCGACGTGAGGGATGAGGATGATAGTGCACATCAAGACGAATTTGACACATCAAAAATCATCTGATTCTATGTTGTCGTTGTTGAGTTATGAATTTTTGAAGATAAGTGTGGGTGAAGATGTGTGCTTGTTCAAGTCAGCCTAATGTTAGTAGGTTGTTTGATAGGTTCAAAACCCTTTAGGGATGTTCATTGGAGCCCCATGGGATCCTATAAAAGAAGGCCTAGTGTGAGGCATATTTGTACATCCAAGAGGGCAGCAAGAGGTGACAAAAAACTTGCATAAGGAGAGAGCACTATTGTTTAGGCCGCAGGGAGGAAAGGGCAGGACCAACGAAGGAGAAGAAGGCTTAGATGAGCTTCTTCAAGACTATTTGGGAGCCATTTCCATCTTGCAGAAGGGCCACAGTGTTTTAGGCACAGTATGGGCTTTTTTGTAGCAGGATTCCTTCATAAACTAGGTGTCGAAGTCTTGTATGATTGCAGGTAGAGGTCGAAATCTATGATGGTAAGTTTTGGGAGGCTGAAAGCTAGTTTGTTGGTCTAATCAAGATTCCTAATGACAAGACAAGGGACCGAACATCAAGGAAGGCTAGACGACTTGTTAGGAAGGAACAACAAGTTGATCTGAGGCTAGTTGGAGGGCTATTGCATGTTGAGTTTTTTGATGTGTTGGGGTAGCATCAGATGTGCTCTAGAACCCAAAATTTGTGGAGGGACTAGAGTACATGAGATCTCCAAGACCCAGAAAGGGATTTGGGAAATTCCATCCAGTTTGGGAGATAATTAATTAATTAATATTTTTAATTAAGGACCTTAAGTCTAACTTAGAAAAATTAAAATATTAAAGTTAATTAATTTAAACGTGTGATGGAAATGACTTAAATCACACGGATCAAGCTTTATTTTAATCTTAGCCATCGATTCAAGATTAGATCATGGCCGTTGGTTTCCCAACGAGAAAGGTATAAAGGAAAGGCTTAGGGTCAGTTGGAGGACACACACGGATGCAGAGCACTGAGACTAAGCTGGAATTCTAGGGCGTGGTTTGCTAAGAATTTCCAGAAGTGTTTCAACTGCAGCAAGGGGTAGTATTAGCTAAGGGGATGATCTGATCCTAGAGCCAAGAATCAGCGAGAAGCAGAGAAGCAGCAACCAGTAGGGGCTATGCAGCAGTTGCGTAACGCAGAGGGTTTCAACCACTACGTCGGTGCTACGCAGGCTCACAAAGGGTAGCACTGAGGCTTCAGGGCCCATCAAGGTTACACAAAGGTCTTTCAGGGCAGCATAAGGACTGCGTCATCCAATCTGGGGTTCCACAACCCTCTCCTGAGCAACACAGGGGCACATAGAGGCTAGTAGGGTTGACGCAGGCAACTTTAAAGCAGTGTTGGGGTTTCTAAAGGCAAAAAAGGGCTGAGTTCTGTAAATATCATTTGAGGGTGTGAATCAGTCCAGTTTTCAGTCTCCAGAATCGCAGGTATTGCTCCAGATCTTATTTCTCTATCAGGTTAACCAGTAAGGTGCCCAAATTTGTTGTAATTAGAATCTACTTAATAATATATACCCTCCAGCAGTCAGAAGACCTATTTTCCCAGGGACAGTTGTCCAGAAAATCTTGTGTGTCACTTTGTTTGTGTGCATGTATTTTTGCTTAGATCTAAATCGGCGAAGATCTGAGTAGGGTTTCTGCATAAAGTAATATTCAGAAATTTTCACATGGTATCAGAGCAATTGCAGATCTAGCAAGATCACTTGCAAAAGACTGAAGAATCCTTGCTGCAAAAAGTAGCAAAGAAAGCAAAGCAGCCACAGAAATCCGAACAAGAGGGGACAACACAGCAGCAGAGGGAGCAAAGCCACGCGAAGGCTAGAGTGACGCAGTCCTACGCAGTCTCCACGCAGGGCCACGTACTTACTGCGCAGAGACAACACTGGGACTATCTGCTCACGCAGAGGCCATCAAGGGTGACGCAGATCTGAAGCCGTTGCTGATTCAAAGTGACAGACGCAGTACTGAAGAGCTTCAGTAGTTGTCAGTGGGGTTAATTTTCTGAAGTTGCAGAAATTGACGTAAGCACTTGTTCACAAAGAGTGGGAGGAAAATCAACTTCTCAGAGGGTTTCTAGCCAAAAAAATCAGCAAATCGATCTGAGGATCGAAGAGAGCTGATTTGTTTTGATTTGGAAAATTTCCAAGAGAGGAAGTCAGTTTTCAGAGGGAGCAGAGGGTGCCTTTCTCGCTTAGGACCCTAGATCCAAGTCTCTAGCATAGAGAGTAGGATTTGTTCCAGCAGATTTGTTGAGCAGACGGCACCTCACTGACTACGTGATCAAGATACGTTGGACGGTCTGTCTAACTTTGCAGTCTGGAAGGCTAGAATCCTGGTAGTCATGGAGACATACGGTCTAAGGGACCATGCAGAAAAAGTCCTAGCCACGCCAATCGATGCTCTTCTCCTAGCAAAGCATGAGGAAGCTGTGGCACATGCTAAACGCTTCATAATGGATGGGGTTAAGGGTCATATAGTTCCACACATAGCCAACAAGACAACATCTCATGAGATGTGGAAAGCCTTAACTGCCCTATATGAGGGAACATATGTCCAAAGGAGAATGTTTTTGGAGAACCAGATGCAGTTATTCATGATGGCCAAGGGAGAAGAGATCGAGCCCTTCCTTTTCAGATTACAGGCGATCAGGGATCAGTTGTCTGCCATGGGAGAAAAAGTGGAGGATGATGTGATGGTGAGGACTACACTCAATGCAGTCACAGAGGACTGGGAAACTTTTGTCCAAAGTATCTTGGGTAGAGAAAGCCTTCCCCACTGGGACAGTATGTGGGCGGTCCTCCGTCAAGAAGAACTTTGTCGGTTCACCAAGAGACACTACATCATGGGATCTAGTAAGGTGAAGAAGGAAGAGGAAGAATATGTAGCCTTGGCATCAAAGAGGAAGCAAGGGAGGAAGAAGCGTGATCTATCCAAGATCAAGTGTTTTCAGTGCGGCGAACTAGGACATTTCGCCAGCAATTGTCCTCAGAAGAAGAAGGATAAGGAAGCTTCTACCTCCAAGGCTGTTGTGGCGGACGATGGTTCCGAAGATGACGTAGCCATGAGCGCTCATGAACCACGAAAGTGAGGTGACATGGATCTGTAAAGAAGCTACAGAGTGAAGGCGGGATCCTTGAGTAGCTCAGCTCTTGGATCACATTCGTGCTACGGGAGCATTAAGATAGTAGCAGGACAAGTAGGAGCAGTTGGTGCAGAGAATCACGGATGGAGCAAAGGAAGTTGAAGGGAGCGACGTTGTCCAGAGGCAGCAACAACAACGCAGGGGCTGATGTAACTTCAGAAGAGCAGAGAAGGCTTTCTTATGCAGAGCAGAGTTGCAGCAGTGCAGTGGCTTTAGGAGGACAGCACAGAGCAGCAGCTGATAGAGCTTCATTGATGAGGAAGCAACCCAACTGACTTTTCTATCAAAGAATGAGCAAGAGTCTTCAGTTGTTTCTCTCAGCAAGTGAGTTGCGGTGCAACAGTTGGAAGCACGATGCAGCAGAATGAGAGGGAGTTGTAGTACAAATGTGCCAGTGGCGGTGGCAGCGTCATGGGCAGCAGTACAGGATAGCAACAACAGCGCAGTGATGAAGGATAGCAGGCCAAGCATCAGCGTAAAGACCCACACTGGAGATCAGTGCAGAGCTTCGGGGTGAAGCAGCGTTGTACTAGAGACATTCCTTGCTAAGAGGGAGTGTTGAGTTTTTTGATATGTTCGGGTAGCATCGAATGTGCCGTAGCTCCCAAAATTTGTGGAGGAACTAGAGTACATGAGATCTCCAAGACTCAGAAAGGGATTTGGGAAATTCCATCTAGTTTGGGAGATAATTAATTAATTAATATTTAAGGACCCTAAGTCTAACTTAGGAAAATTAAAATATTAAAGTTAATTAATTTAAACAGGTGATGGAAATGACTTAAATCACACGGATCAAGCTTTCTTTTAATCTTAGCCATCGATTCAAGATTAGATCATGGTCATTGGTTTCCCAACAAGAAAAGTATAAAGGAAAGGCTTGGGGTTAGTTGGAGGACACACACGGAGGCAGAGCACTAAGACTAAGCTGGAATTCTAGGGCGTGGTTTGCTAAGAATTTTCATAAATGTTTCAGCTGCAGCAAGGGGTAGTATTGACTAAGGGGATGATCTGATCCCAGAGCCAAGAATCAACATGAGGCAGAGAAGCAGCAAACAGGAGCAGTGCAGAGGAAGCAGAGGCTACGCATCAGTTGCGCAAAGCAAAGGGTTTTAGCCGCTACGCAGGCTTAGAAAGGGCAGTGCTGAGGCTTCAGGGGCCCATCAGGGTTACGCAGAAGCCATCCAAGCTAGCGTAAAGACCGCGTCACCCAGTTTGGGGTTACGTAGCCCTCTCCCGAGCAGCGCAAGGGCACGTAGAGGCTAGCAAGGCTAATGCAGGCAACTTCAGAGCAACGTTGGGGTTTCTAAAGGCAGAAAAGGGCTGAGTTCTGTAAATCCCGTTTGAGGCTGTGAATTAGTCCAGTTTTCAGTCTTCAGAACAATAGGTATTGCTGCAAATCTTATTTTCTCTGTTGGGTTAATAAGGTGCCCCAGATTTGTTGTATTCAGAATCTACTTAATAATATAAACCCTACAGCAACCAGAAGACCAGTTTTCCCGCATTGGGTTTTTCTGGGGAGAGTTGTCTAGAAAATTTTGTGTCACTTTGTCTGTGTGCATGTATTTTTGCTTAGATCTGAATCGGTGAAGAACTGTTGTGTTTACTTTGATGTTAATCTGAATTTTCAGCATTAATAACTTGATTAAGTAGGAGAAGTATAACTAGATCTAACAGTAGGGTTTCTGCATAAAGTAATATTAAGAAATTTTCACATTGCAGTGGCAAAGGGTGCCCTAACCAGGTCGAGACAGTTAGGAAGAAGACCAAGGCTAGCAGAAGGAATTTTTGTGTTGTATTGTGTGGACAACCTCATAAAAGGGAGCCGCAGATCCGTAGTTTGTTTGGGAGGAGATTTGAGTTTTTGGAGTGGGTTGTAAGGCGTCAACAAGGACTGGATTCCACCAAAAGGACCAGTGGCAGGTCGTAGCTGTAGAATGATGGTGGAGCTAGAGGAGAGGGCCTATAAGTGATTGTACTATGCCCTAACCATACCATAGTCATAACAATAGTATCATCAACCCAAGAAAGGTATGTTGAGGTGTCTTTATGGTAATGTGTTGCTAGTTGGATGGCAGTGCTAGGAGTTGGATAGTTTGGTATATACTAGGGAAATTACATCAACATAATTGTATGTGTCATGTCAAGACGAGAAATAGTAAGTTGTAGAGCAGAAGTATGGTTGTCCTCTTGAGCTGATGTAATGTGCAGATGTGGATGAAGAAAAATTGATGGAGTCTGTTGGCAGCTAAGAAGGTTTCCTAGGTGTGAGAATGCCCTAGCCAAAGGTAGATGCTACAACAAGTATTGGCCACTCATGGACCATTGGAGGACAACGTGAGAGTGGACCAAGTATGGATAGTGATTGCGCATTTATGGTCTGCTAGAGGACAACATGATAGTGCCCAAGTTGGAGCCCCGTGTGCACCATCTCCATGGACCTAGGTGGTTTCTAGAGTGGCAGTTGTTGAGCTCAAAGGTCTGATCAGTGAGGAGTAGTTTGAGTAGCCCTAGACTTGTGTGTGGAGAAGGACTCTACAACAGATCATGGGCAGTCCTCCTAGCCCATTTTCGTTGTGGGAGATGGACATCTTGTAGTGATAGGTAGCAACCTTCCGTGTCCTATGTTGGTCTTCATTGGTGCAACGCAGGGAGATCATAGTGGGTTGAAGTCCCTGAGTAACTGAGGAGTAGCAGTGGGCAGATTGAGAGTTTTTCACAAATGTAGTTGTGAACAACTTGACAAGAGTCTCGATGTGTTGTGCCCTTGATGGACTAAGGCAGAACTAGTGAGCAGATTGATAGCTGAGGGTCAGTGGCCAAATGGACTTGGAGCACTGATAGACATAGGAGGTACAGATCGAGAGTCGAAGGACCAAGCAAGTACAGGGTACGACCAAGAGGAGCTGAGAAGCGTATGCGAATGCCAGATGGTCAAAGTATCTTGTAGAGGGTAGATTGGTTGTCACTGGACTGACACCAAGCCCCAATTTTGTATCTTATATCAGTGGATGTATGATGGTCATTATCCCTGGTACGACAACCCTAGACTGTTGTATTAGATGTTGATTAATATAACGAAGTTGGGTTAAAAATTGTAAAATGTTGTGTATATTTTATGCACTAGTAGATTTATTGTTGTTTATATTCCACTGTGTAAAGTAGTATCATTGTTATTCTTGGTTTGGTAGCATCAGAGATTTAAGATTTTGTCCCAGACACCAAGATTGTGGAAAAACAACATGGTATAAGATTCTGCATTAGCTAATTTGAGGGACAGTGAATTAGAGTGTGCACAACGAAGCAACTCAGAGGGAGTTGTGGGTGTTTAGATCATGGAGCAGAGAGTTCAGCTAAGGAGATGGAGATGTAGTCTTGACAGGTTACATGGTGAGATGGGTTGGGAGTTCTGGTGGATCGGTGATGAACCTGACATACTTTAGCATGTTGTGTGGCAATTTGCGGATCGTGGGCTTCCTTTGTCTTGTCATAAATGATTGGGACAACCTGAGAGTTTCTTTGGCATGGACGAGATCAAGTTGATCGAGATGGCTTCATGTGATGGACTACAAGTTGGCAGGATAGAGTCTTCAATGGATCGTGATGTTTCATATTTGAGATTGGAGGGATTTGCACGAGTGGTATTTGATCCAGGAGGATGAGTGCTTGCAGGACTGAGCCAGTTGAGATCGTGTAGGCTTAAAGGGCTTCTAGCCTCAAAGGGAGAAACCCTATGGAGGTTTGGGATCTTTAGGTTCAGATGTGATGAGGCAGAGGTACTATCGAGATTGTTGGGTTCATTCTACAGGGTATGCTGCAGTGATGGGCGCCAGATGGGCTAGTGTTGCCAGAGATGATGTTGGTTACTTCCTAGTCTTGGAAGTACCTCCCTCGCTAAGAGGGAGCGTTGATTTTTGTAGTCTTGAGGATTGAGGGATTAGAGGAAGGAGTTCCACAAGTGACCTTGTGGGCTTGGAACCCAAGCTTGGGGGTTTGTACACATTGATGTTGGTGTGAAATTTTCACTCTGAAAATTATTACTGCAGTAATTGATTTATTTCGCCTACTTATTTGATAAGTTATTTACAGATGCTTCAGTAAATTTTGAAATAAACACAACTGCATTACTTCACTCTAATAAAAAGCAAAAGAACAAAAATAACACATATAGCACAATAGAAACAACCACATGGACATAGTTATTTTTGGACAATTGTCCCCAGAAAAACCCAATGTGGGAAAACCGATGCAACAAATGAGGGTTTGTATTAATCTTGAGTGGTGAAAAGATCATTTACAGAAGTTGTGATGAGCAAAATCAATTAGCATACACCTAATATGAATTTTCTGGACAATCCGGAAGAATTCCCAACACACAGGATGACCTCCTGCACCCTCTGCGCAGTCCCTGCCTGGACTGTGTAACCTGCGTGGAGGGCTAGTGCTGCTGCTTAGCGTTGCCTTCCCTTCGTCCTCTACCTTTCTGTCTTCTCCGTCTCTGCTGACTTCTCCCTCCTGCTTCTTTGCAAACCCGCCTCTAAAAACTCACCCTCTAAAATCAAATTCTCTTACTTCATAATCGATCCTTTAGGTACTAAGAATGTGCCCGACTTTCTTTCCAAAAGACCCTCAAGCCTTCTCTTATAGTCTTCTCGCTGATGAATCAACGACCCAGATTATATCCTTAATCAATGGCTCAGATTAAAATATGACTTGATCTTTGTTTTCTAGAAGATTCACACTCTGCTTTATTAATACTCTTTAATTATTTGATTTCCGTAAGTTTAGACTTAGGGATCTCATTAAAATAATTACTTATTTTAATAAAACAAAATCAGATTGGAATTTCCACAAACGATTTATGGGTTTTCTGGAATGTTGTTGTCCAAGCCTCTCCTCGAAATTTGAGACCTCAAATGCTTTCCGATGCTATAAAAATAAACACTCCCTCTTAGCGAGGAAAGTGTTCAAGCAAGGTAACAAATGTACTACTCTGATTCTAAAGCATCTGCCGCGCTGCTGATATCTTGGTTGCTGCCTCTCAACTCTGCGCTGCTACCTGTGACACTGTCTCTGCCACAATCTCATCCATATTATAGCTCCCTCTGTCTCTGTAGACCACCCATTCCTTCACTAGAAAGAGTTCTCGACCATCCCCATCTTTTCTCTGAAGTAAGTAAACTTAATCTTACTCAGAGCCTTGGTGAGGATATCTGCCACCTATTTTCCTGTAGGAGTTTACCTCCAACTCCTCGTTGGACATAGTGTCTGATGAAGTGGCACCGAATGTCAATGTGCTTCGACCGGTCATGAAACACAGGATTCTCAGAGAGCTTGATGCAACTCTGATTATCACACATAATTCCGATCGGTTCCATCCTCTTCTTGAGTAAGTTCAAGAGAAGTTTACGAAGCCATATGGCCTCGCACTAAGCTATGCTTACTGCCATATACTCTGCCTCGACTAAGCTCAGTATGACGGACTTCTGTTTCCTACTGCACCAGGAAGTCATTCTTGATCCGAGATTGAAACAATACCCACTAGTACTTTTCCGATCCACTATGCTTCCAACCCAATCTGCATCTGTGAACCCACTCAATTGGACATCATTGTCCTTGGTGTACTTCAACCCATACTCGACTGTCCCCTTCAAATATCTGAAAACATGTTTGGCTGCTGCCCAGTGAGCCCTCCTTGGTTCCACCATGAACTGACTGAGGGTATTCACTACATAACAGATGTCTGGTCTAGTGTTGACCAGATACATCAATGATCCGATGAGCTGTCTATACAAGGTGGGATCAGCCTCATCATCCTATGTTGTGTCTATCATCATCCAGTTTGTAATCATTGGCGTAGCCATGGGTCTACAGTCTTCCATCTGAAACCTCTTCAGGATCTCTGTAGTGTATCTTCCTTGCCCAAGGAAGATTTCTCCCTTTTGCTGCCAGACCTCCAAACTAAGAAACGGATGAGCTTAGATGATCCAGAAAGGAACAAATCATCTACATATAATACCAAGATTAGTGGCTCATCCCCTACTCTCAGATAGTAGAGGTTGGGATCTACGTCACTCTTGACGAATCCCATCTTCTGCAAATAGCTATCAACTCGCCCATACGATGCTCTAGGAGCTTGTTTTAGACCGTACAGGGCTTTCTTAAGCCTGCAAACATGAGTCTTTTGCTCATGTATCTCAAAGCCCTCTGATTGTTCTATGTACACTTCCTCTTCTATCACCCCTTTGAAGAACGCTATCTTGACATCCATCTGGTGAATATCCCATCCCATCTGTGTTGCGAGAGAGATGACAGATCTGATTGAAGTGTACTGAGCTACAGGGGTGAAGGTTTCTTCATAGTCGATCCCTTCTTTCTGAGCATACCCCTTAGCCACAAACTTGGCTTTAATTTCTCAATGCTGCCATCTGTAGCGTACTTAATCTTGTAGATCCATCTTGATCCTACAACTGATCTGTTCTGAGGTCTAGGAACTACTTCCCATACATCATTCGTCATGATGGAGCTATACTCCTCCACCATGGCATCTACCCACACTTGATGTTGAGCTGCCTCCCGAAAGCTGGAAGGTTCTCTGACCTGTGCTACCAGTGCTTGGTATCTGTCAGATTGCCTGCGTACCCTCTTTCCATCACTAGGGACTCCAACAAACTCTTATGCATCCCTCAAAATTTGTTGGAGCTCTTTGCTCATTCTCCCACTGGTAGTGGGTAGATTTGGCTGCTCTCATGCTTGCTCTTCTTCAGAAGAACTTTCATCAAAATCCTTGTGCCGTGGAGAGGCACTCGAGCCATCCTCTATAGGTCGTTGAGGCTGAACTAGTGGATCTTCCTCAACCTGCGTATCTGTAGCCATTTCCCGGGATCTTCTGAAGGCTCTCTCCTCCATGAATTTTACATCCCGCCTTACTACGATCTTTCTATTTTCCGGAATATAGATGTGATATGCCTTGGCATTTTCACTATACCCCACAAGATAACCCTTCTCTGCAGTCTGATCCAACTTCTTCCTCTTCTCATCTGGTACGTGGCAGTACACCATACTGCCAAATATCCTGTTATGGCTTACCTCAGACTTGTTGCCGGTAAACACACTCTCAGGGGTCACTTTCCCAATGCTCTATGAGGCACCTTGTTCTGCACATACACAACTGTATTACAAGCTTCTGCCCACAGAAATTTGGGCATGTGTTGGTCATATAGCATTGCCCTTGCAGCTTCTACAATGGTCATGTTCTTCCTTTCTGCAACTCCATTTTGTTCTAGATTGTATGGAGTTGTCCATTCTCTCTTGATGCCTTCCTTTGCGCAGAAACTGGTGAAGTCTTTATCGATGTACTCTCCACCATTATCTGATTGCAGCTTCTTGATCTTCTTTCCAGTTAAATTTTCTACGAGCACCTTGAATTCTTTGAAACACTCAAAGACTTCATCTTTGGTTTTGAGAAAGTAGATCCAGGTTTTCCTGGAATGGTCATCAATAAAGGTAGCAAAATACCTTGCACCACTGACAGTAGTTGTGGACATTGGACCACAGATGTCTAAGTGTATCAATTCTAATACACTCTTGGTCCTACTGCTGCTTCTTGGAAATGTTGCCTTGGCATACTTTCCTAGTACGCACCCCCTGTAGACCTCATCTCTGCTTGTGCTGAGTTCTGGAGCTCCTATGACAGTTTTCTTGAGAATCTTCAAGGCTCCATGATGTAAGTGCCCCATCCTTCCGTACCATAATTCGTTCAGATCCTTTTCGTTCATACTACCGATTAGTGCCATTGGGGACTCAAGCTGGAGCTTATATAATTTATGGCTCCTCACTCCAATTTGTGCCTTACTTTTATAGCTAGGATGTTTGACATAAATTTTATTTCCAATAAAGTATATGTCATAACCCTTGTTCTGGAGCTCAGACACCGAGAGTAAGTTCATCCCCAAACCCGATACATGCAGAACGCTTGTAGCCTGAATCTTGTTGCCAACTTCTATCTGAAATATTATGGTACCTCTTCCAACGGGGGTACACTTAGCCTTGTTTCCCATTGTGATTGGAAATTCATCTGCTCTTCTCGGTAGCTCGAAAAACATTCTTGAACTCTCGTCATATGAGCAAAGGCTCCACTGTCAATATAACAAACTCCTGGAGAGGCTGTGCTTCACACAAGCAAAATCCTGCTCTAGTCTGGATGCCAGAACAAACATGTCATGCTCCCTCTGTTTCTCTATGAGCTCTGGAGGACTGCGTGGGCCCTTTCGAACTGTATTAACGTCGGATCTTTGTTCCATTGCAGAACCTCCCTTTCCGTCTTTTGCCTTTAGCTCCGATACCATGTGAAATTTTCACTCAGAAAAATATTATTGCAGTAATTGATTTATTTTGCGTACTTATTTGATAAGTTATTTACAGATGCTTCAATAATTTTTGAAATAAACACAGCTGCAGTACTTCACTCTAATCAAAAGCAGAAGAACAAAAATAACACATATAGCATAGTAGAAACAACCACATGAACACAGTTATTTTTGGACAATTGTCCCTGGAAAAACTCAATGTGGGAAAACCAGTGTAGTAGATGAGGGTTTATATTAATCTTCAGCAGTGAAAAGATCATTTACAGAAGTCCTGACGAGCAGAATCAAATAGCATACACGTGATATGAATTTTCCGGACAATTCGAAAGAATTCCCGACAAACAGGATGACCTCCTGCACCCTCTACGTCAATCTGCGTAGCCCCTCTGAGCAGTCCCTGCCTAGAATGCGTAAGCCTACATGGAGGGCTAGTGTTGCTGCTCAACGCTGCCTTCCCTTCGTCCTCTGCCTTTCTGTTTTCTCCGTCTCTGCTGACTTCTCTCTCCTCTTTCTATCTCTGCAACCCCGCCTCTGCAGAGTCACCCTCTGAAATCGAATTCTCTTACTTCAAAATCGATTTGCTTCGGGTACTGAGAATGTGCCCGACTTGCTTTCCAAATGACCCTCAAGCCTTCTCTTATAGTCTTCTCGCTGATGAATCAACAACCCAGTTATATCCTTGATCAATGGCTCATATTAAAATATGACTTGATCTTCGTTTTCTAGAAGATTCACACTCTGCTTTATTAATACCCTTTAATTATTTAATTTCCCTAAGTTTAGGCTTAGGGATCTCATTAAAATAATTAATTATTTTAATAAAGAAAAATCCGAGTGCAATTTCCACTAATGATTTCTAGTTTGTCTGGAATACTGCTGTCCAAGCCTCTCCTCAAAATTTGAGACCTGGAACACTTTTCGATGCTATAAAAATCAACAGTTGGGGCCAAAACCATGGAGATATTTCGACATGTGATGGATGAAGATTATAGTGCACGTCGAGGCGAATCCGACGCATCAAAAATCATCTGATTCCGAGTTGTCGTTGTTGAGTTATGAATTTTTGAAGATAAGTGTGGGTGAAGATGTGGGCTTGTTCAAGTTGGCCTAATGTTAGTAGGTTTTTGACAGGTTGGCAGCCCTTTGGGGCTATTTTTTGGAGCCCCATGGGATCTTATAAAAGAAGGCCTAGTGTGAGACATAAATGTACATCCAAGAGGGCAGCAAGAGGTGACAAGAAACTCGCATAAGGAGAGAGCACTTCTGTTTAGGTCGCAGGGAGGAAAGGGCAGGACCAGCGAAGGAGAAGAAGGCTTAGATGAGCTTCTTTAAGATTGTTTGGGAACCATTTCCATCTTGCAGAGAGGTCGAGGTGTTTGAGACATAGTTTGGGCTTGTTTGTTGCTAGATTCCTTCATAAAGTAGGTGTCTAAGTCTTGTTTGATTGTAGGTAGAGGTCAAAGTCTGTGATGGTAAGTTTTGGGAGGTCGAAAGCTAGTTTGTTAGTCTAATCAAGCTGCCTAATGACAAGATAAGGGACCGAGCATCAAGGAAGGCTAGACGACCTGTTAGGAATGAACAAGAAGTTGATCTGAGGCTAGTTAGAGGGCTATTATGTTACAATTATAATTTATATAAAAATAGAATAAATATAAATGAAAGAATAGTAAATCATAATTGTAGTTAATTAATGATTAATTAATGAAGAGACATGTCCCTAAGGACATGACGATCCATGAATGGGTACCTGTATAGGTATATAAGCGGGCCCTCATTGTAACATTCACAACTCTTGTACATTCATCTTATTAGTAAAATATTACTTACAATACATTTGTGTATTTTACATTTAAAGCATAAACAAGCTACAAGTTTTCTCTGTTTAGTGGTACCAAAGCCATGCGAGCCTTTGGACGTTGTTCGCTGCACAATATGCCATTAAGTTTATGTCTTGATATCATTGAGCAGCTAAGTGAAATTCAAGAATCATTACAACAAATGAAAAGATCATATACATAATCATTAAAGGATTTTAAAACACTAGATTCAACTCCTACAATGGAAGAGAACATTGACATGAATGAGAATGATAATCATAGTAGGTATATCTAAATTAAAAATGAAGAAGGTAAAGATGAGTCTACTAATAGGGAATTTGTTAAGGAAAATGATTAAATTAACAAGACAAGCCGGGAAACTGCTGAAGAAAACGATAAAATTGCAAACCAAGGAATCGTGGATTATGATTTATTTAAGAACTTATCCAATACAATTGATTTGGAGCAAACAGGGGATGATGAAGAACAAAATTACAAGGACGTTAATGAACTTGGAATTGATTAAGAGACTCCTGAACCTAACAACAATGCAGATCCCAAATCTTGTGAACTTGATGATGCCCCTAAGGAATTTAGCTTATGTGAAACTAATTCTATCGAAGATGGGCACATTGCATTCCTATTGAATTCACTTCATCTAGCAGCAGATAGGACTAATAGTGTTGTTGGCAAACCACAACAAGGACATATTAGTGTTGATTTGTCTATACTTACTACCTCAATTGATAGTAACATTGCGAATTCGGGTTTTAAACCAGAGCTGGCTAGTGTGGAATTAGGTGTATATGATACTTCAAAGAAACCAGTCATAGAAGAAGATAATAGCGATAATCAATAGGGTGTCCGTGCAGTAGGCTTATCGCATATGGTCTATTCATGCCCTCCTCCCCCTCCACTTCCTCCATAAAAAAACATGGCCAGTTCAACTATAAGAAGAGTGGGTTCATGTGTGTCAAGCACACAACAAAGTGGCTCTTCTAGAAGAAATTCACGGAACACCATGGCATCAAGGTCTTCACCTTCTTGTTCACACCCTTCATCACCTAGGTCACATGGAGATGGAGAAGGTTATGGTAGTGCAGATGAACAAAGTCCCTGTTTCGACTCTTATGATAATGTTGAAAGAGAATGATAGTTTGTAATTGAAATTTGACAGTCAAAGGGGCATGAAGTGATGCATATGATATCAAATAGTAATTGCTTTTTCGTACAGTTGCGAATCAGGGTTATGATGACCCTGTATCTCTTAAAAGTAAGTGCAGTTCTATTGAAACAAGGCTCAGTGTTCTTCGTGAACAAGTTGAATCGACTAAGGAAGAAGCGCTTAAGTTGATTGAAGATTCTGTCAATAATATTGGTCCACTAGACCTTGAGGTTCGTACGCTTTGTTCAGGAAGGAACTCGGGTGTCGAGCACACACGGATATAGTCGCATGGCTTCATAATCGCTCATTGAAAGGGCACGACCGTCTCATATGCCCCACGATGATAACTCAATGAGAGTACACGGTTACTGACATAAATAATAAATAAAATAATTTTAATAAACTATAAGTGCTTTATAAATAAAGATTTTTAAAGTTATTTTATATAGTTATAAAGTTACTTTCTGATATTTTTATGAAGTTACTTTAAAATAATAATAATAATAATTAACTAAAAAAAATTAATTAAAAAAAAGGGGGAAAAGATTTATAGAAAAAAAAGTCAATATAAAAAATAATATTAAAAAAATAAAAACCTACTTCCAAAATAATATTATTAATGAATTACACATGTTGAGGTACCAGTGACCAGTTACACTTATCAAAAATGACGTGAGCAAAGTGAAGAAAATTGTCAACGATAAAGCTTTGAGGACAAAGGGGCAATGTTACGAATGCAATTTATAAAAAGAGAATAAATATAAATGAAAGAATAGTAAATCATAATTTTAGTTAATTAATGAAGAGGTGACATGACCATTCATGAATGGGTACCTGCATAGGTATATAAGCGGGCCCTCATTGTAACATTCACAACTCATGTACATTCATCTTATTAATAAAATATTACTTACAATACATTTTTGTATTTTACATTTAAAGCACAAACAAGCTACAAGTTTTGTCGCTTCATATTTCAGTGGCAAAGGGTGCCCTAACCAGGCCGAGACAGTTAGGAAGCAAACCATGGCTAGCAGAAGAAATTTTTGGGTTGTATTGTGTGGACAGAAGGGAGCCACAAACCTATAGTGTGTTTGGGAGGAGATCTGAGATTTTGTAGTGGGTTATAAGGCCTAAACAAGGATTGGATTCCACCAAAAGGAGCAACATATGTTAGAAGCAACCTAAGGGAGGCATGCCGCAACTATAGAAGGATGGTGGAGTTGGAGGAGAGGGCCTAAATTTGACTGTAGTGTGCCCTAACCAGACCACAGTCATAACAACAATATCATCAACCCAAGAATGGTATGTTGAGGTGTCTTTATGGTAATGTAGTGCTGGTTGGATGGCAGTCCTAGGAGTTGGATAGTTTGTTATATATCCCAGGGCAATTACATCAACAAATTGGTATGTTTCATGTCAAGAGCAACAACAGTAAGTTATAGAATAGAAGTATGGTTGTCCTCTTGAGCTGATGTAATGTGCAAATGTGGATGAAGACAAGTTGATGGAGTCTGTTGGCAGCCAAGAGGGGTTTCCTAGGTGTGAGGATGCCCTACCCAAAGGTAGATGCTACAGCTAGTATTGGTCACTAGTGGATTGTTGGAGGGCAGCGTGAGAGTGGACCAAGTATGGATAGTGATTGGGCATTTATGGTCTGCTGGAGGACAACATGATAGTGCCCAAGTTGGAGCTCGGTGTGCACCATCCTCATGGACCTAGGTGGTTGCTAGAGTGGCAGTTGTTGAGCTCAAGGGTCTGGTCAACCAGGAGTAGTTTGAGTAGCCCTAGACTTGTGTGTGGAGAAGGACTCTACAAAAGATGATGGGAATCCTCCTAGCCTGTGTTCATGGTGGGAGATGGACATCTTGCAGTGATACGTGGCAACCCTCTGTGCCCTATGTTGGTCTTCATTGGAGCAACGCAGGAAGAACATAGTGGTATGAAGTCCCTGAGTAGCCGAGGAGCAGCAATGGATATATTGAGAGTTGTTTACAAACGAAGTTGTGAACAACTCGTCAGGAGTCTTGATGTGGTGTGCCCTTGATGGACTAAGGCACAACTAGTGAGCAGATTGATAGCCGAGGGTCAGTGGCTAGATGGACTTGGAGCATTGATAGAGGCAAGAGCTGCAGATCGGGAGCCGAAGGACCAGGCAAGTACAGGGTACGACAAAGAGGAGCTGAGAACAGCATGTGACAACTAGATGGTCAGATTATCTTGTAGAGGGTAGATTAGTTGTCGATGGACTGACACGAAGCCCCAGTTTTGTATCTTGTATTAGTGGATGTATGAAGGCCATTATCCTTGCTACGGGAGCCCTAGACTGTTGTATTATATGTTGATTAATATAATGAATTTGGGTTAAAAATTGTAAAAAGTTGTCTATATTTTGTGCACTAGTAGATTTACTGTTGTTTATATTCCGCTCTGCAAGCTAGTATCGTTGTGATTCTTGGTTTGGTAGCGTCAGAGATTTAGAATTCTATCCCAAACCAAAGATCGTGGAAAAATGACATTTGATGATAAAAACAACATAATATTAAGAGAAGAAGCTAATAATCAAGAAAAAGTAAAAACACATCATAAGCAGTTATCAAGTTTAAGAGAAATCATCCTAATTGTAGCCCTCTAGATTTCTCAATAATGAATACAAGTGATCTCAACCTCATTTGGATATCATTATGAAGCATTATTCTATTCTCTTCTTTGGTTTTGGCTCACACAGGTTTGAGGTAGTTTGCGGAGATTTCTTTGCATAGGTCCGAATTGCAGGTCGGAAGCTCGCACGTGTGATCTATGGTTTTGGTTCCCAGGAACGAAGCCCTATGCGTGCGATTGAAGGTTTTCAACTGCACACACGACACTCCCCGTGCAGTTGGGACCTAGGGTCTGAATTTTATAGTTGACTGCAGATTTCTTCAGTTGACAACATAGTTCGGTAGTTGACCGTAGACAGTGAAAATGGATCGCAGGCTTTTGAATCAGGGTTTTGATTATTAACATTGTTGGGTTCATCTCATGGATGTTGTTTAGTTGATTTTTGATGGATAGGACTATGGTTGAAGATGTGGATCATTGCTATCTCTTTTACTGAATCATTCAATGACAATCTAATAAGAAAAATTTGAAAGGGTTTTCCCTAGTACGCACCCCCTGCAGACATCATCGTTCCTTGTGTTGAGTTTTGGAGCTCCCATGACAGTCTTCTTGAGGATCTTCAAGGCTCCATGATGTAAATGCCCCATTCTTTTGTGCCATAATTCATTCAGGCATCTTTCATCTGTATTGTCGATTAGTGCCATTGGAGACTCGAGTTGTAGCTTATACAGTTTATGGCTCCTTACTCCAATTTGTGGCTTCGTTTTCCAGCTATGATGTTTGACATAAACTTTATTTCCAATAAAGTATACATCGTAACCCTTGTTCTGGAGCTGAGACATGGAGAATAAGTTCATCCCCAATCCGGGTACATGCAATACATCTGTGGCTTGAAGCTTGTTACCAGCTTCTGCCTGAAATATTATGGTTCCTCTACCAATGGGGCTACACTTGGCCTTGTTTCCCATCGTGATCTGAAAGTTCATCTACTCTTCTTGATAGCTTGAAAAACATTCTCGAACTCTCGTCAAGTGAGCAGATGCTCCACTGTCAATATACCAAACTCCTGGAGAGGTCGTGCTTGACACACAAGCGAAATCCTCTTCTAGTCTGGATGCTAGAACGGACATGTCATGATCTGTCTGTTTCTCAATGTGTTCTGGAGGACTGCGTGAACCCTTCCGTGTTGCTGTTGCATCTATGTCAGATCTCAGTTCCATTGCATAACCTCCTCTTCTGTCTTTTTCCTTTAGCTCTGATACCATGTGAAATTTTCAATCTAAAAATGCTACTGCAGTGATTGATTTATTTCGCCTACTTATTTATAATAAGTTATTTACAGATGCTTCAGTAAATTTTGAAATAAATACAGTTGCAACATTCACTTTAATATTAAAGCAAAAGAACAAATAGAACAAGCATAACACAAAAGAAACAACCACATGAACACAGTGATTTTTGGACAATTGTCCCTGGAAAAACCCAATGTGGGAAAACCGGTGCAATAGATGAGGGTTTATATTAATCTTCAGCAGTGAAAAGATCGTTTACAGTATATATGACGAGCATATATTTAGCATACACTTGAGATGAATTTTCCGAACACCTCGGAAGAATTCCCGACACACGGTAGGCACTACTCCTCCCTATGCATCACTTTGCATGGCCCCTCTGCGCAGTCACTGCGCTGGACTGCGTCACTCTGCGTGGAAGGCCAGTGCTATTGCTAAGCACTTTCTCCTCTGCGTCTTCTGCCTTCCTTCTATTCTTCTCTGCTGACCTCTCCGTCCTCCTTCTGTCTCTGCAACCCACCATCTACAACCTCACCCTCTGAAATCTAATTCTCTTACTTCAGAATCGATTTCCTTCGAGTACTGAGAATGTGCCTGGCTTGCTTTCCAAATGACCCTCAAGCCTTCTCTAATAGTCTTCTCGTTGATGAATCAACGACTCAGATTATATCCTTAATCAATAGCTTAGATTAAAAGATGACTTGATCTTCATTTTCTAGAAGATTCACACTCTGCTTTATTAATACCCTTTAATTATTTAATTTCCCTAAGTTTAGACATAGGGATCACTTTAAAATAATCAATTATTTTAATAAAGCATGATCCGAGTGGAATTTCCACAAACGATTTATGGGTTATCTGGAATACTAATGTCCAAGCCTCTTCCCAAAATATGAGACTTGGAACACTTTCCAATGCTACAAAATCAATAGAACATTCTCCTGATCTCCTCTTGACGAAGAGTTGCCCACATGTACTCCCAATTTGGAAGTTGAGTTGTGCCCAAAATACTCTGGACGAAGGTCTCCCGTTCATCAGTGATTGCATTCAAGGTAGTCCTCACCATGAGACCATCATCAGGAGTTGCCCCCATAGCAACCAGCTAATCTCGAATTGCCTTCAATCAAATGAGGAAGGGATCGATTTCATCTCCCTTGTGCATCTGGAATAATCGCAGCTTATTCTCCAAAAGCATCTTCGTTTGTACAGAAGTACCTTGATACAATGTGGTCAAAGTCGTCCAAATCTCATTTTCCGTATTCTTCTCTGCAATGTGTGGGACCACATGATCCTTTACCCCATCCATTATCAAGCACTTGGCCCTTGATTGCGCTTCCTCATACTTCTTCAACGGATCAACGTCAACAGGAACAACTACAACCATATCAGCATAATCTTTGATGTGATACTAATCCAGGACAGATAGGATCCTAGGCATCCGAATGACGAAGTTAGATGCACCATCTAACCTGTCGTGATCCCTCATTCCATGAGAGGCCATCTTTGCTCAACAACGTCAAAACAAATGCTCTTCTCCCTTCTTCTGTTGCTACTCTCAGCAAGAGATTGGATCTAGTTTCTTGGCAATAGAAACCCTCTAGAAAATACACTCCCTCTGACCAGTGATTTCCTTCCTAGAAATCCTCCACCAATTCTGTCGAATCAACCCTCTCCTATCACTCCACTAATTAGATCTCAGGCTTCTTGGCTAGAAAATCTGCTAAGGAACTGCTTCCCCTTACTTTGTCAACCCTACTAGACACTGTTCTGCACCGGCAGAAACAATGCCCCGCCAGCAACTTCGAAGCTCAAAACTACACCTCCAGCCACGACAACTGGCATAGCAGCACCCCCTCTCAAACTGCGTCACCCACTGCGTTAGCTAGACATGCTCTGCGTCACCCTTCTGGCCTGCGTCAACTTTGCATGAGCTAGGCAGGCTTTGTGTCACCCTTGTTGGATCTGCGCTGTCCCTTAGGTGCCATGCTGCCTCTTTGTGGATCTGCGTTGTTTCACTAACTTCGTCCCTTTGCTGATGGCTTTAGCTCGCCCTGATCTGCAATAGCTCTGATACCATGTGAAAATTTCTGAACTACTGAACATAAATTTGTACTGTAGAAATCTGGTTTACTTCTCCTACTTGTCTTTTTACATTTACAAGTTATTTTCGAAAATATTCAGAAAACAAAGAAGTAAACACACTGCAGATCTACACATACATACAGATCAGGTACTGAAGAAATAAGCACATATTACAAAGGACACAAGATTTTTCAGGCAAATGTCCCCGGAAAAACCCAATGCAGGAAAACTAGTGCAACAACTCTTATAGGGTTTTATTATTATGCATAATTTTGAATACATTCAAGGGCTCCAGACATGGTTTGCCCGAACAGAGAAAATCTCGACAGATGTACCTCTATCTGTCAGAGACATAAAATATGGTTGATTCAGCTGAAGATGAAGAACCTAACAGGTGCCTACGCAGTCACTGCGTCACCCTTCAGTGTGGCTGCTTCACACCTTCTGGATCTGCTGAAAATGAGCCCTTTCTTATCCACTAGAACCCCAGTGTTGCCTTTCCCAGCTCTGCATCAGCCCTCCATCTCTGCGTGAGCCTCTACGCAACTCTTGTTGGGCCTACATCACCCCTGCTGGGCCTACGCTGCCTCTATGCTGCTTTGGCTGGGCCCATGTCACTCCTGCTGAGTCTCTGCACTGCTCTGGTACAGATCTACCTCTCTGCCAATGTATTTTCAGTCTCATATCTGAAATCTCTTTTTTGATCAACCCTTCACTGCACTAGAAGCTCACTCGAAAAGCATTCTGCGCCCTACAATTTCGACTTAGCTCAAGTGCTGCCATTCTGTGTGTGTTCTCCAATTGACCCCAAGCCTTCCTTTACTACTTTTCTTGTTGAACATTCAACAGTCGTGATCTAATCTCTAATCGACGGCTAAAATTAGAAAAGACTTGATCCACGTTACTTAGAACATTCTCAGCCACATGTTTTAATTAATTCACTTTAATTATTTAATTTCCCTAAGTTAGACCTAGGGTCTCCATTAAAATAATTAATTATTTGAATGACTTTCACATCGGGTGGAATTTCTCCAAACGATTTCTAGGTCTTGGAGATCTCATGTGTTCTAGCCCCTCCACAAAGTTTCGGAGCTAGAGCACATCTGATGCTACCCAAAATCTCAACATCTCAAAGCTCTAAGGCTACTCTCTATCTACATCTCCTCCTCAATTATCCCATTGAGGAATGTTGTCTTGACATCCATTTGATGTATGTTGA
Source organism: Pinus albicaulis (assembly GCA_034641835.2). Lineage (NCBI taxonomy): Eukaryota > Viridiplantae > Streptophyta > Pinopsida > Pinales > Pinaceae > Pinus > Pinus albicaulis. Next base: position 148,206,817 of record CM076572.1, on the reverse strand, counting down.
TGTTAGTAGCTTGGGTAGGCAAGTTTGCAGAAGCCAAAGTGTCTAGATGTGTGGAAGTCACCTAACTGACCCTTAACCTTAGCAATTACTTCACTTATTAAAGTAATTGACCCTTAACCTTAGAAATTACTTTAATTATTAAAGTAATTGAGCCTCAACCTTAGAAATTACTTTATTTATTAAAGTAATTTGACTTTTATAAGATAAAGTGAGTTGATCTCAATTGATGTTGAGATCTAATCTCAACTATTAATCACTTTGGAGATTAGGGTTGTGAATACGATCAATAACTCAAACTTATAAAAGAAAGGCTAGGCTAAGGGAGAAGACACACATGGCATCTTGAGCACAAGACACAATGAGAGTGACATTTTAGTGATTGGGTGGAGAGGGACTTCATTTCAAGTGTGTAGGGTTCGAGGAAGAGTGAAGGAGTAAGAAAGAGAAGGATTTAGATTAGCCAAGCCAGATTGAAGCATGGATTTGTAGATGCTTTTGATTAGTTCTTGGTTCTTGTTGTATTTATTTTCCTTAGTGGGCCATTATCTAAGGAAGGGAGCCCTCGTAAGTTTTGAAGTTATTTGAATGAAAAACTGATTTGAAGGGGAAAATCTGTGTGCACGTCATTATGAGATTGGTGTTTAATTTTTCTTCCATTGTTATAATTATTAAAATTTGAGCTATGCTTTTATCTAGTAGATCTGCATAATAAGTATTTTTACAAGAAAGAATCTACTAGGTAATATGTTGCTAGGTTGTTAGGGTTAGAAAATTAACAATATATCCTCCATCTCATGACTGAAGCAATAGACAAGACAACTCTAATGGAAGTATATCTACTGACTGGAGAAATTGTATCCTCGTAGTCCACTCCCTCTTTCTTGGAGAATCCTCTTGGCACAAACCTTGCTTTATTGAATAAAATGAACCATTGGGATTTTGAACTGCAATATGAATAAAAAAATGGAAACAAAGACATCCAATTTTCACAAAAAAATGCATAGAGATATTTTCCCTTAAAAATTCAACTTTTCATTCAATTTTTTTCAAAGCTTGGAAAGGCCTTCCCAATAGGGAAAATAAATGACCATTGAGGGAAAACCACACAACAAAACTTGAAAACTTCCAGTTGAGAAATTTCTCTTCAATGTTGAATTTTGCAACACTATGACATGTTGCCGAAGCATCCTTTTTGCTTAATCATGGATTATTATAGTCTACTCGAGCACGAGTCAGGAAATCTGGGTGGTTTTATGAGCTTACCCACAAACATGTGAGTCTGTATGAACTTGTATAGCCTCTTGGTTGTGATTGTGTGGTCCTTACTATGTCTATCCTACTCATTAGAAAAATTTTGAGGTTTAAAATAGACCCCCTAAGAAATAATATAAAATAATAGTGGAAATAATAAAATAAGATGAGATTACCTCATCAAGTTTTAGAGGGAAAAAAGAAAAAAACTACTTTTTCAACACATATTTTCAACTTATCTCCCCACAATTTCACTTAAATTTCAAGCGGGAGCACTTGTTAGATGCGAAATTTAATTTTGCATCCAAGGAGTACCCATGTTGTATATTTTCGATGGACCCTACTACACAAAAAAGGTGAAATACATGAAAAAATGTGATTGCAATCACGTTTTTTAATATGTTTCACATTTTTCTTGTAGTAGGGCCCATCGAAACTATGCAACATGAGTACTCGTTGGGTGCAAAATTAAATTCTGCATTGAACGAGTGTTTTTGCTAGAAATTTGAGTAAAATCATAGGGAGATAAGTTGAAAAAGTAGTTTTTTTATTTATTTTTTATCTTTTTACCTTTTTACTCCAAAAACAGTGAATCATCCCCCATGGTCGACATCATCATGTTGAATCCTATTGGTTATTATAAATTTGTTTTTTGTTGTACATTTTTGTTTTGAGGCCCATTTTTTACTTCAAAATTTCTTTAATGAGACCTTCTCGAACTATTTTCCTGTCTTTGCTTGTTTTCTATGACCTCCTAGGTTCGATCTATAGCTCACACATGTGCCCTCTTTGCTGCAAAATCACTTGTTGAATATTTCTGTCTCATGGTGCTACTTGTATTCTTCCTCTAGCTGTTGCACACTTCAATGAATGCCGTTCTCTACCCAATCATTGAGTTCCTTATTCTCTCACTGTGTCTTGTTTCATTAATGTGTCTTCTTCCTTAGCCTAGCCTTTTTTTTATAATTGAGTTATGTTTGTATCAACAACCCTAATCTCCAAAGTGATTGATGATTAGGATAAAATCTCAATTTCACTTGAGATCAACGATCATGATTTATCTAATTCACTAATGAAAAAAACTTTGCATTTCATTAGATTAACTCACTTTTCTATAAAAAGAAATCACGTTAATAAATAAAGTAATTGCGAAGGTTAAAAGTCAATTAGGTGACTTCCACATGCTTTGACACTTAAGCTTGTGTAGAATTACCTACCTAAGCTACAAACATCAACACCAAATCCTATTGCCATTTCCATTGCCATCATCATTCTACTAAACTAATTTGTCACATTTCCTTCGTTGAATCTTTGCTTGGGATTACATTGGTGACCTTGCATGAATCCTTCAAGAAAAACCTCCTCTTCCTAACTTCTTTGTGCCTCTAGATTCAATAGGGTGCGTATTGATTTAGATTTCTTAATCATTTTCTTAGGTTTCTCCCTATATTTGAGAAAATCCACAAAGGTGAAGGGCTTAGATTTAGGTGTATCTTCCTCATCTATATCTTGATGTCTATACATCCTCCTCTTGATTTAGGAAGTATAAGGTTGTCTCTTCCTAGGTGTAGGGTTGGACACTACTACCCTAGCTTTGTCCCTCAAAAATTTATCAACAATTTCTATTGTAGGTTCATCTATTTTAAGTTCTTGGGATTACCCCTTGTTTCCCTCTCTAAGACCCCTTGAGCTTTGAGTGCTAATAGAGTTGTTAACCCCTCACTCTTCCTATTCCACTCCCACCTCCTCTATCTCCTCCTCATCTGGAATAGCCTTATCAGGAACATGTTCTAAGATGACCAGAGAGGTGACAAAGGGAGCATCTAACGGGTATTTTTAACAATCAATGCCTTATTTGTATGACCTTGTCCCTATTTGAATATCGACTCAATTTGAGAGCCCATTGCTTAGGTTCACATACTCATAACATGCTTCTTATTTGAATACTTATAACACTGTTTAGAGTGCGTTATTATTAACCTGGCAACGGCCTCATAACATGCCTCTTATTTGTGCAGGAAACGTTGACAAAGAGCAATGAGGTTTTCGAATCATTTAAAAAGGAGATGGAAAAGGTATTGAACCAATTTGGACAGTTTGATGGTGATTATATTTTGATGGCTTTGTTTCCTTTATATTTTTGGAAACAGAAAACATTTTATTCCATCCTTGCAAATAAAGAGAGGTTTCACGTATTCAAACTAGTTTAACTAGTCACTTTGCCTGTTTTATGAGTTTTTGTCACTGAAAATTTTCTATAAATGTGGTTTCTTTTAGTGGGGCAGTTAGCTCTTCCTTATTTGTCATCTGTTTTTAATAATGGCATTGCTTGTTTTCAATAATTAAATTTTTATTTGCAGATGGCAAAAACAATCAAGGACCTTAACAGAGAAAACAACTTCCTTAAGAGGAAATGTGAAAAGACAGATGTCTCCCTCATTGAACTTGTAGACGAGGTGAATATAACCTGCGCATACATTCTATTTTCATTTAATGGGATTTTTTGTGAAGTTGTATTTCAACAAAGTTTAAACTTTCCTGTTATCTCTTTGAAACACCTTGGGCTGTAATAGTTGTTCCTCTTCCCATGCCAAATAGGTATGCTGGCTACTTATTGACCTGGTGCTCCCATTGAAAAATTAGGGTTGAAAATTACATTTAAATAGATCTTTTATTTTAATGAAGTTGTGTTTCTTTTTTCTTCTTTATTCCCGATTATAATTCTTTTGCTTTGCCTGTTAGCAATTATTTTGTACTAGTCTGGTGAATATCCCAATTTTAAGCTTAAGTTTTCTTGGAAATTTTCGTAGTCTGTAAGTAAGCTCATTCAAATGCATTGCAACGTATCTAATTCTTTTTGTTATTTGAAAAGAGAGAAAAGGTGAAAAAACAGCTAGAAAAAACAAAAAATCAGAAGGAGAAACTCGAATCCCTTTGCCGTTCACTACAGGCAGAGCGAAAGCAGCAAAGTGATACTAATACACCTGCTGAGGTTCCGCTTGTGACAGATAATCCAAACACAGAGGTAGCTTGGTTTTGAACCCCATATCAATTATTCTGTTCATTACGTTTTTTATTCCTGAATTTGTGTCTCTTTGGGATATCAAAGTATTTTTATAACTTTATTTGTTGTTGATATTACAGGATCCTGGAAAGAGCACATAGATGACAGATGTTTTATATAGCTTTATTTTTGTCATGGTATTTTTTTATTGATCAACTGTATCGTACTCACGGGTGTATTGAGTATCGAAAGCAGAATTCTGCAATGTTTTCCACATTCACGAAAGGCCTGCCATATTTACCGAATGGTTTTTGGAAAACTTTGTCAGGATATTATATATTACGATTTCTACTAAGGGCTGCAACTTTATGGAATACTTCGAAGGTCACCGATGCTAATCAAGTAATTTCCATGCCTCCTGAATCTTCTACATTGTAGAAGAAGAGATTTTTAGTGAATACTATTATTGTATTTGTTTGATAATATTGAGGTGGCAATTCTAAATATTTTGTTCCTATGTATCTTGAAGCAACAGCAGATAAAGATAAAGAGAAAAGAGAAAGAGAGGTTACAATATGTTTTTAAGGAAATAATAAACTAATAGCTAAAATAATAAAATAAAAGTTATTTTCTTTTGAAGAAAATTTGTTTTTTTTTAGTTTATTTCATTATAATTGTATTCAAATGTCAAGTGGAGAGGCTTGTTGGGTGTGGAATTAAATTCTGAATCTAAAGTACCCACTTTGCATTGTGTCAAGTATGCCCACGGGAAAAAATGGAAATATATGAAAAACTTGTTTATTTCAAGAAATACATTTTGTTTTCATGTATTTTCATTTTTTTCCGATATAAGTCTGTTCAAATATAGAATAGGTACATCCAATCGGTACCAACACTAAACATTTGAGTAAAGGTATAAGGAGATAAGCCAAAAATACAACAAACAATAGTTTTTCTCCATTCCAAAAAATATTTACCCCTAGGGATGACATCAACTTGAATCTCATTGGTTCTTTTAAAGTTGATTTTATTAGCACATTTTGTTGAAATGTGTAACTAGGTTCGGTCTTCATAATGTCTATTGTAATCATGATTTTATAAATTTGATATTAACGAGAAAATAAATTTATTATTTTCATTCTTGATGCATGGGTTTCATGTGTTGAAAAGTGAAACTAGGTTCGCTCTTCATAATGACATGTAATTGTGACTTTTATAAATGATGTAATAAAATTATTATTGTGAGCCTTGCTTCATGGGTTTCATGAGCAAGTGATTTTAGTTTTAAATGGCTCCCATTGATAGCCTTAGGATTTGTCATTTAAAGTCAAAGAATTAATGTCATTTATGAAGAGCTCTTCTTGAGCATATGTCAATGTATATGAGTTTATGAAAATGTCTAAATAGCCATCCAATGTCAAGCACAGTCCTCCTCTTCCTATGTCGGCCTCAAAGACAAATAAAGGAACTCATGTCGGCTCATAATGGAGACACATCGGTTCACATGGCACATGTAGACTTATTTGTAGGAGACTAACTACTATATATACATGAGTAGGATCACCACAAAAGTTCAGTTCAGTTCGGATTCTTTGAGATTCTCGGAAAGCAATCTCAGTTCGGATAACACAATGAACATAACTCCATCATCTCTAAAGTTTTGGGTCACATCCACAGTTCAGATAATGCCACAGGTTCGGTGTTACAGAAGATAAAGTCTCAGACTCGGGTTAACTTTTGTGCCATGATGTTACAGTAGAACGATGCCTCGGTATCAACACAATGATTCTCGGTGATCTCAGTGTTGTAATGGTTTTCAGTGCTATGTTAATGAGGTGATGCTCGATGCTACAATAAGTTTATCTCTGTCTCTACACTCGGAGCTATACTTGGTGATCTAAGGTGCTACAATACCACCTCATTCATGATGTCTTGATGCCACAGTCGTAGATTACAAGATGGTCAAGAAACCACTGTTTGGTGGTGTATAAAGGATATGATATAATGTTTCGAAGAAACTATTCTTCAGTGATGTATCATTGTGTTTCGATACTGCTACAATGGTCATAATTTGATGACTTTACATTGACATGTTTTGGTGCCATATACAGTTCGTTGGAGAGATGATCTCAGTGTAAGGAAGATTAAAGAGGGAGAGAATCAAAGAAGGTTGATCGTGTCTTGGTCTTGGAGTGTCTACCAGGTCAAGGGTCATGGTCTTGGTATTCGTCAATTAGAATCTCTATGAGAAGAATTAGTGCGGGTTTTCCTCTCAAAAAGTGAGAGGTTTTGGCCTTGGCTCATAGCCTACATGTTGTGTCTCTTGTCTATTTATGTTCATGCATTGGTTACTGTTTGATGAAGAAGAACACTAACAAGATAATAAGAAGAAGATCCTAATCTAAAGAAGTAAAAAGCATTCACAAACAGTCCCTAACGAAGAGAAATCACATAATGCTAATGCCCTAGATTTCTCAACATGGTATCAGAGCTAAGGTGCTAAAGTCAAAGGAAGGGCATCTAATCTAAGAGACACTCAAGGATTACGTTTCATGGAAGGCATCAAAGCAAAGTCAAGATCTACATTAAAGAATAAAGTCTACTTCAAAAGGAAGTCTTGGTATCATCAATCAAATTGAGGTAACTAGAAGTTTACTCCAGCAACGTAGCTTGAAGGACTTTAAAAATGAAGATCACATCATCTTGGAGAAAGTTAGAACTTTGGAAGCAATTTTGATCTGCACTCATTCACTACCAAAGTAGTTGAAGTATATTAAAAACTATAAGGAAATTTACCTCTCATTAAATCAATGAAGCAGTAAAAATCCTCATTAATCACCATCAAAAGGTGTTGACATCATAAAAGGAGCAATCTCCTTTATTGAAGAAAGGGTATTTCATTTGGAAGAAGATCATCCAAAAGGAAGCACTAATACATCTTCAACCACCATCAAAGTGATCAAGTTGAAGATTTCATCTTCACTTGTCAAGTAAGTATCTTTTATTCTATAATCAAATTTGGTAAAATGACTTCGTGTTTGTGAATGGAAAGAGGATCAAAATAGTCCTCGAAGAAAGTGAAGTCATTGAACACATCAATGAAAAAGGTCTTCTTTGAATACATGGAAAGGGATTCTTATGGAAGGTCCTCCCAATATTGGAGACATCAAAGGGATGTATATGATAAGCTCGTAAGGCTATTCTCTGAAAATGCGATAAAGCAGGTCATATTGCTTAGACTTGATCTTCATAAAATTGAAGGTATCAAAGAATGAAGGGATATCTTTATAAGATTTCAACTACGAGATCTGGGAGAGATGATAAGAAGATAATCATCATTGTTCTAAATGCACTAACTAATGGAAAAGGTAACAAATGTCCATGGGGATAAGAAAGTTACCTCATGTGGTTTCTATGCTAGATAGAAGAAGACAAGTTGAGAGAAAAAGTGTTGAAGGTTAAAGGACTCAAACATTTGTAGGGAAGGAAAGGGAAGTTTTGAAAATTTGGTCCTCAGAAAAGAAAGAAGAGCATAGCTAAGATTCAATCCGATGGAAAATTTATGGACATTATAGGAAATATTGTCCTAAATGGACAATATCAAAACAGGAAGAAAATAAGTCCATATCACCGAAAAGGTGGAGGAAGCTAAAGAGAAGAAAACAAAGAAAGGAGGAAGTAAGAGATCTCTACTATGATTGAGACAGTCTCCCTCACAAAGGTCTTGTCATGGCTCCTAAATCTTTTGTTATAGAGGATATAGCTCTTGGGAACCTCATTGGAAACATAAGGAAAGGAAAAAGTCATCCGGGACAACACTCATCATACATCAAGTCAAAAAGGAAACATCTGCCGAATAGGGATATGCAAGATCCTTAAGATTTTCTGATGGAATCCTCATCGAAGGGTTCACCGATCTAAAAAGGAAGCAAGTGTTTCATCAGGAACTCCAACTTGTGGAGTTCATGGGATGATGGTGCGATGACATATAAGATGAAGCAGATCAAAGGGTTGAAGATCTTTTCAATCAAGGAAGTTGTCGAAAGAATCCTAGATGACCTAAAGGTAAATGAGGTATGTATGTTTGTATTTAATATTATAATGTCATGTCGTATGGTTGTAGGTAACATGGATCACTACTATCTTGAGAAGCATGATCAAAGGGAAAAATATCTCCTCCTCTGAAAGTATGCAGGAAGGCATAGGTCACACTAGATGAAATCAACATAATATGTCCTCATTTGAAGTATGAGGTGGTTGACTACAATTAAGGAACTCTTATTGGAAGCTCCTGGGAATGGAATGTGTGAAGAAAGGAAGGAAGCGATCGTAAGATATGCAACCATGGTAAAGTCACTCAACATCCAAAAGACCAAGAAGATTTGACTAGAAAATCTCCCAGAAAGATATAAAGACTCTGATGGAAGTCTAGAAAAGATGGAGACCCTTGACAATGGATATCTTTAGCAGATGTGTCAACATGTATGCAAAATGTTGATACCTACAGGAAGATGTAATGATGAAAGACCATCACAAAGGTAATTTTGATTTAAGTGTTCATTATCTTTGAACAAATATATGGATGGGCTTATGCAGGACTACCAAAGGGAAGAACTGTGAATGTCTTCCTAGAAAGGCCATATAGAAGGATGAAAGATCCTTTCGAAAAATATGGCATGAAGCAAGGCCAGATGAAGACTAATGGATGACTTTCTGATGAAAGGAATGATGACATGACTGACTCGTGGATGAAAGTGATGGATGGTCTGTGCCCTATGAAGAAGTCCCAAAAGATGAAGACTCCATAACAAAGAAAAAAGTTACGACATCGAAGGAAGGAGTTCTTCAAAGCAATTGATTGTCCCATTATCTCCACCTAAGGAGCTGTTTTAGGTCCTTGATTAAGAGGGGGCATGGAAACAAGCTTCTTACTTGGAAGAAACTTGGAAATTCCTAAGCCAAGAGGGAGCTTAGGTACATTCCTTGTGTAGGAATGAGTGCATTCCTTTATTGGAATATGTCCTCCTTAATTAAGAGGGAGAGATAGACACGTCATTCTTGTCTTCACTTGGGAAGACAGAATGGAGGATTGGGTAATCATCTGGCATCCAATACTCTTTGAGGATGAGATAGGTTATCCAAGATAAGAGTAGTCATGGAGGACCGATATTCTTTGAGGATTGGGAATCCAAGATAAGAATAGTCCTGGTGGAACACGCCCTGAGAACCCTGGTAGGTTATGTTCCAAGAGAGACAATGATTAGGGTGTCTCTAAATCATTGGTCTCGCCAGCATTGAGCTCAGATCTTGTGGAGAGATAGAGTTGTTAGTCAAGGCCTTGCTATGTGACAATGTTGGTTGATATGATGCTATACATATGGGTTACCAATCCGATTCTTCTTATGAGAAATTCTTTAGATTGTGAATGACTAAGTACCATTATGAATACCTCCTTAGTTAAGAGGGAGTGTTGAAAATTGTAACTAGGTTCGGTCTTCATAATAACATGTAATTGTGATTTTTGTAAATGATCTAATAAAATTATTATTGTGAGGCTTACTTCATGGGTTTCATTAGTAAGTGATTTTAATTTTTAGATGGCTCCCATTGAGAGCCTTAGGATTTGTCATATAAATTCAAAGAATTAATGTCATGGATGAAGAGCTCTTCTTGAGCATGTGTCAATATATACGAGTCTATGAAAATGTCTAAATAGCCCTCCAATGACAAGCATTGTCATCTTCTTCCTTTGTCGGCCTCAAAGACAAATAAAGGACCTCATGTCGACTCATAATGGAGACACAGCGGTTCACATGGCACATGTCGACTTATTTGTAGGAGACTACCTACTATATATACATGACTAGGATCACCACAGAAGTTCAATTCTGTTCAAATTCTCTGATATTCTCGGAAGGAAATCTCAATTCAGATAGCATAGTGAACATAGCTCGATAATCTTTGAAGTTTCACGTCACATCCACAGTTCGGATCATGCCACAAGTTCAGTGTTACAGAAGATAAATTCTCAGACATGTTGTAGACTTGGGTTAACTTTCGTGTCATAATGTTACAGTATAACAATGCCTCGGTATCAACACAATGATGCTTGGTGATCTCAGTGTTGTAATGATGTTACGTGCTATGTTAATGAGGTGATGCTTGGTGCTACAATAAGGTTATCTCTGTCTCTACATTCGATGGTATACTCGGTGATATAAGGTGCTACAATACCACCTCATTCATGATGTCTCGGTGCCACAATCATAGATTACTGGATGGTCAAGAAACCACAGTTTGGTGGTGTATAGAGGATATAGTACAGTGTTCTGAAGAAGCTATTATTTAGTGATGTATCATTGTGTTTCGATACTGCTACAGTGGTCATAATTTGATGACCTTACATTGACATGTTTCGGTGCCATATACAGTTCATTGTAGAGATTATCTCAATGTAAGGAAGATTGAAGAGGAAGAGAATCGAAGAAGAAGGTTGATTGTGTATCAGTCTTGGTCTTGGAGTGACTACTAGGTCAAGGGTCATGGTCTTGGTATTCATCAATTAGAATCTCTATGAGAAGAATTGGTGTGGGTTTTCCTCTCAAAGAGAGAGGTTTTGGCCTTGACTCATAGCCTACATGTTGTGTCTCTTGTCTATTTATGTTCATGCATTGATTATTGTTTGATGAAGAAGAACACTAACAAAATAATAAGAAGAAAATCTTAATCTGAAGAAGTAAAAAACATTCACAAACTGTCACTAACGAAGAGAAATCACCTAATGCTAATGTGTTATATTTGTCAACATCATACTCAAGATAAATGTATTTGTAGGTCAAGCACTCATTGAGTGCTTCTAGGTTTGTGATATAATTATGAAGTTAAAAGAGTCATTGTCATACATGTAAGACCCCTTTGGGCATGTTGTATCTTGTAAAAGAAAAATTGTAAAGTCAAAAGTGTCATAAAGACCCTCCAAGACCTTGTTAAACAAGTTGGCCTACAAGAAGGATCAAGTTAGCCTAATGCATAGCAATTTCACCTCCTAATAAGCCTATATATAAGGGAACCTCGACTAAAGAAAAAAAGAAAGCTTGATTTCCTTAAGAAAGAAGCTGGAAAAGGAAGAAAAACAAGGAAAAGAAGAAAGAGAAGCAAGATCGAAGTTTTCGACCTCTCTCTCTCTCATGTTAGGATTTCTAAAGTAGCTGCTAGATTGAAATTGCAAAAGTTGTTGGGAAGTCAAAGTTGTTGCTAGGTCAAACTTGTTGGAAGGTCGAAGTTACTGGAACCTGTTGGGTCGAAGTTGTTGGAGGTTGTTGGCGTTCGAAGTTGCTGGAAGTTGTTGGGTCGAAATTGTTGAAAGTTGTTAAGTCAAAGTAGCTGAAGGGAAAATTTCATCAAGAAGGAGAAGTTTGACTTGGTCTAAGGGGGGTCTTTGACAAGGGTATTAGGTCTTCGGATTCGTCATTTGAACATTCTTAAGAAGAGAATAATTCTTGTGGGTTTTCCTCTCAAGAGAAGAGGTTTTGGCCTTGGCTTGCCAGCCTACATTTTGTGTCCTCTTGTCTCCTTGATCTTCATATTTTGTTAATTGTTTAATGATAAGAATGCTAATAATAATTATGTGAAAGGAGCTAATCAAGTTAAGGAAAAGATGCATCACAAGCAGTTATCAAAGTAAGAGAAATCTGCCTAATCTAGTTGCCCTTCGATTTCTCAACATGGTATCGGAGCTAAGGTGACAAGACAAGAAGAGGCAGTTTGAAGATCATCCACTTGAAAGAAGGATATATAAGGGCCGAACAAATTAAGGAGCATCTAGGAGGACCATCCATCACATCCCAAGGATGACATCATCAAAACTCTTTGAAGAATAAAAATACCTCAAAAACCCTACCTCCATTGAAAGAAGGAATCTACATTTGAAGCACCTTGGCAAGTGTCCACATTCTCCATTATCATCCAAGGAAAGAAGAAGAAGCATTGCCATCATCATCAAAGAAATCAAGGTGATCTCCCTCACATTGAAGCAAAGATCACATCTCAAACATCCTTGAAGAAGATCATCAAGGAAGAAACATCATCAAGATGGCATCAGTTGAAGATATCATCATCTAGGAGAATCTTCACTTGACAAGTATCTTTATATTGATGTATGAATCTACTATCGACATAACTTCATTATGCAAGGAGAGCAACAAATTGGTTGGGTCATCAAATTTCCTTGCATGGGAGAAGATGATAGATTTGATCCTCGTAGAGAATGAAGTTATTGAATATGTTAAGAGTTCAATATCCAAACCATCTCAAGGATAAGCTCAAGCACTATCGAAGTATATGAAAGGGGGAATAAGGGATCAAAGAATCCTCATAGAATTAATCAAGGATTCCCTCATCCCTTATGTAGCAAAGTTGGAGAAATCGAAATATATCTATTGAAAGTTGGTAGAATTGTTTTCTGTAAGCACTGCAGGAGAAGTTATATCACTAAGAATCGAACTATACAAGATGAAAGTATCAAAGGAAGAAGGGGTAACCTCATACCTTATGAGGGTATCACAAATAAGAGATCAACTAGAAGAACTAGGAGAAATAATGTCTAATAAAGAGATGACCACCGTTGTGCTTAATGCACTACCTAATCAATGGGGCAACTTTGTATCAAGTATTTATGGAAACAAATTATGTAATATTAAAGAACTAGGTTGAAGGAAAAAAACGATGTTAGATCAAATGAACAAGTTCAAGCATACGCTGCCATGGCTGGGAGAAAAGGAAAGTTGGGAATGTTTAATCCTTGAAAAAGGAAGAAGATTGATATGTCAAAGATACAATGCTATGAGTGTAATGAATATGGGCACTTTAAAAGGAATTGTTTTAAACTTAGGAAGGACGAAAATAAAAGAAAGGAAAGAAATGAATCCCATGTTACCGAAAAAGTGGAAGAATCAGAAAAGAAGGAATCAAAGGAGGAAGTGAAAGATCTCTACTATGACTAAGATAACCTCCTCCACTTAATTCTTTCCAGTTATAGAAAATGGTAGAAAGCATCACAAGTATGATATGATGCATTATAGCAAGATAGATATGACACCATCATAGAAGCATGGAAGGATAGTTGAAGTAGAAAGTCTACATGGTTATAACAGTGATCATGATAGAAATGACATCTCCATTGGAAGCATATAAGGACAATCGAAGTAGCGGTATATATGGTTGGAGGAAAGTCATCTAGCAAGATAGAAGATAAATAAATCATCATACATCATAATCATTAAGAAGGAGCATTTGTAGAATGAGGATTATTAAGATCCTCCATTGAAATATTCATTAGAAGGTTCACCTCTACTAAGAAGAAGCAAGTGCCTTGCAGATAGTACATATTCCACCTTGTGTGGGATCCACTGGTAAGGTATGATGACCAAGATGTGAAAAATATTGAGTTGTTTGAAGTACTTTCATCTTCAAGCAAGAAAAGGAAGTTGCTAGAAGGACATCTAGATGACCATAAGAAGGAAAAGGTATGTATATGTTTGATAGATAAATTCGTGTCATTATATGGTTGAAGATAGCATGGGTAGAATGCTCTATCTCATGAGCATGATACAAGGAGAAGAAATTCTTCCTTTAGAAATATACATAAAAGAATGTAGACAATATTCCTTGAACTCTTCTACATATTGATGCAATATGACCTCATGAAGAATATGAGATGGTTGGCGTTAATGGTTCCTATTATGAAGGAACTGTGTATAGACAATCTTGTGGAAGCAATATGTGAAGAGAAGAAAAAATGGGTTCGTGAAAGATGTATCTATAGTCACGTAAGATAAGATAAGTGATCAACATCTGATAACAAGAAGGATTAGCTATGACATCTCCATGGAGAAGGTATGAAGACCTTGATATGCATGATGTAAAAGGAAAAACCGTGGTAATATTTGTCTTGGAGATGTATTCATACATATACAGGATGTTGATGTTGTAAGAAGATGATTTATTGAAGAAAGGTTGTCATAAAGAGGTAACTTTGATTTATTGTTCATTTTTATTTTTGAAAGCATCCGGTTGGGTTTTTACAGGGCTACCAAAAGAAGGTTGTAGAAGTCACCTACAACTAATACTCATGTGATTGGATGGAAGATCCTGAAAGAAACATGAACTGGAAGAGGTAGTTGTATGAAGAAAAGCTAGATGTGGACTAGAAGATCACGTTTCGATGAAGAGAAGGATGGCATGATTGTTGGTTCAACACTATGGTTTGTTGAAGGGAAAGTGATGGTGATGGCAACAAAAATGAAAGTCGGCCCCTAAGGACAGTTGGTCTCCTTTCGTAGCTCTGTCAGCATTTTCCTGTTAAACCCCGTTCTCCTCCTCCACGTGGTCTTCTCCAACTTCTTTGGTGTTATTTATCAAATTCGAGGAATTTGATAAATAAACATATTCGACAACCTTTGAAAATTTGAAATATATCTCTCGGGCTTTATATTCCACCGCCAAACCTTATAACCAAGGTTTTAATCCTTCGTTCATTATATAAATACTCTACGCCTTTAAAAAAAATGACTTATAATGGACCTTTGGTTCCGGCCCCACATATAATCAATGGCCAATCAAACACACACACCGTACCTTGGTTAACCTCCGGGCTACTTCCAAGCACGATCTCCATTCGATGGCTTCCCTCCAGATCGACGACGTTCAACGATATCGCGCAGCCTCCCTGGTCGAACGTTAGCGTGCGATGGCGCTCGGAAAAGCGGTTTTTGTGGTCCCACCATGTGCTACGTGTCGACCATTCAATGGAATCACTCCCAATTTGGAAATACCGCTCACTCCACAAAAGCGGTGCGATATGGACAGTCCGGCTTCGTAAATCCACTCGCAGTTTCAGAATAGTGATCGACCACGGTTAACGCCTTTCTTCTCGTGTTCTCCCGTTTGCAACTCAGGTCAGACCTCGGTTCAGGATTCAAAACAGTTCATCCATTTATTAAGCGGGGTTTTCATTTATACGAGACAGAGCTCAATGACCACAACAATACGCAGACCTCGTCTGCGGGTGGGGGTTTCAATTGTTCAGCCAACTCAAGGGAAACAATGAACACAGAGATGCGAGGATTGTACAACGACTCAATTCAACAGTTATATACAAGACAATGTTCAATCGCCTCACAATTAAACAAATTTCCTCACAAATAACGATTCAAGACAGTTGGATAATCAACGGGAACTGAAATTCATTTAACTGGAAGCAATTGTTTGATACACAGATTTTTACTGCAGAAATCTCTCCTCCCAATTGCATCCGAGGGATACAATTTATATACATTACAATGTGTCTCTTCGGTTCCTATGTGAGGACTGTTTAGAAATTCAAAAGCCTAATTACAATTATTCAACTAACTGAAACATGATAGATGGATCGAATCTAACTATTCGACTTCTACAAATTCTAACTAATCTAAATGAAAACAGTTAGCTGAGGTATTGACACCTAGCTGTTACAATTCAATGATTTTGAACCCTTCTAGCCACAACATGTGGAAAAAACCTCCTACATTGTTGGCTAGTGTCTAATGCCCCTGCATCAGACTCCCGAGGGTAATTTTCTTCATGGGCTCCTGTCCATGTGCTCTTCCACTGACTTGTCTAGCTTCTGCAACATTCCTTCAGTCATCCAAGTGGCATCTTCCTCTAGCTTTTCCTTCCATTTGATTAAGTACTGAAAGTACTCTTGTCCTCTGGTCTTTTTGAACACTCTTTTGTCCAATATCTTCTCCGGTTGCAATGGTTGTGTTGGAGGTAGCTGCTCCTTCCACTCAATCTGTTCCTTGTCTACTGATCTTTCTTCTACACCATCATCATCATACTTGTACGAATCTGTAACATTAAAAATGGGAGATATTCCAACATCAGGTGGCAATTCAATCTCATAAGCATTTGCAGAAAACTTTCTAAGTATCTTGCATGGCCCAATCTTTTTGAACTTCAGTTTGTTGTACTGCTTCTTTGGGAATCTCTCCTTTCTCAAGTGTGCCAAAACCAAATCTCCTACTTCAAAATGAACTTCTTTTCTGCTCAAGTCTACTCTGCCCTTGTATTTGATGCTGCTTCCTTGCAGTTGTTGTTTCACTTGTTCATGTATGGCCTGGATCTCTGAAGCAAATTCTTCACCATTAGCACTTCTCATCTCTGCCCTTCCCAGATTTCTTAACTCTGATATTCCCCTGGGGTGCATTCCATAGATAATATGGAATGGGCTCTGCCCTGTGCTCCTGTTTGGTGAGTCATTATATGCATACTCTGCCTGGGGCAAAATATGGTCCCACTGCTTGGGATGCTCTCCTGCAAGACTTCTCAACAAATTTCCCAGACTCCTATTCACTACCTCAGTTTGTCCATCAGTCTAAGGATGATAAGCTGAGCTGAAACTCAATTTGGTACCAAGTTTCTTCCACAGTGTCCTCCAAAAATGGCCCACAAATCTGGTGTCTCTATTTGAAACAATACTCTTGGGCAACCCATGCAATCTAACAACTTCTTTGAAAAACAAGTTAGCAACATGGGTGGCATCACTAGTTTTATAACATGGAATAAAATGTGCCATTTTGGAGAATCTGTCCACCACAACAAAGACTGCATCATTCCCTCTCTGAGTCTTGGGAAATCCTAAAACAAAATCTATACTCACCATGTCCCAAGGCCTGTCTGGAATAGGCAAGGGAGTGTACAATCTTGCGTTCTGGCTCCTTCCTTTGGCATATTGACAGATTTTGCAACTCTTCACAAACTTATCCACTTTTGTTCTCATCTTGGGCCAGTAATAAAAGTGACTCAGCTGCTCATAAGTTTTATCAGTACCAAAGTGTCCAGCAAGTCCACCACTATGCTTCTCCTTGATCAAATTTTCTCTCATGGAACATTTTGGTACACACAGTTGGTTTCTCCTTAATAGTAAGTCCTTCTGCAAGAAATAATCCAGCCACTGGCTTCTATCTGTTAGAACAGGATTACAACATGCCTCAAATGCTTCCTTAAAATCAGGATCTGTTTTATACAGTTCTTTGAGAAAAGCAAATCCTAAAACTTCAAAATTAGTTTCTTGAACAAGCATGTGCCTCCTACTCAAAGCATCAGCTAGTTTATTTGCTTGGCCACTTATGTGTTTCAAAACAAAGTTAAAACCTTGGAGATACTCAACCCATTTGGCATGCTTCTGATTCAACTTGGGCTGCTATACAATATACTGCAAAGCATGATTATCAGAATATAATACAAATTCTTTGGACATCAAATAATGTCTCCATTTTTTCAATGCCTGAACAATTGCATAGAATTCCTTCTCATAAGAGGAATACTTCCTTCTGGTGTCATTCAGTTTTTCACTGAAATAGGCTACAAGCCTATCATCCTGACTCAGCGCAGAGCCAATGGCCTCTCCAATGGCATCACACTTCACTTGAAATGGTTTAGTAAAATCAGGTAGAATCAAAACAGGCTTTTCAGTTATTTTTTGCTTCAAAAGTTTAAAGTTTCTTTCTGCTTCAGCAGTCCACTTAAATGGCTGTTTTCTCTTCTTTATTGTCTCAATGATGGGTGCATTAATCTTACTGAAGTTTCTTATAAACTTTCTGTAAAAACTGGCAAGTCCATGGAAACTCCTTACCTCAAAGACATTCCTAGGTGAAGGCCACTCCACAATTGCCTTAACCTTCTCTAGGTCCATCTTCAATCCCTCTGCAGAAACAACAAAACCCAAATACACCAACTCTTCCTTCATGAATGAGCATTAATTTAAGTTTATCAGCAATTTCTCTTGGTGCAGCTTCTTCAAGACATAATTAAGATGCCTCAAATGTTCTTCTTTAGTTTTGCTGAAAACTAATATATCATCCAGATACACTATCATAAATTTACCAATGAATTCTTTCAACACTTCATTCATAAGTCTCATAAAAGTGCTAGGTGCATTTGACAACCCAAAAGGCATTACCATCCATTCATACAGTCCTTCATTTGTTTTAAAGGCAGTTTTCCACTCATCACCCTCTCTTATTCTAATCTGATGGTATCCACTCTTCAAATCTATCTTTGAGAAATATTTAGCACCACTCAAACAGTCCATTAAATCCTCAATTCTAGGCAAAGGGAATCTGTACCTGATTGTGATCTTATTGATTGCTCTGGAATCAGTACACATCCTCCAGCCTCCATCTTTCTTTGGGCTCAATACTGCTGGTACTGCACATGGACTCAAACTTTCTCTGATCAGTCCCTTGTCCACCAATTCCTATACTTGTCTCCTGATTTCCTCATTTTCTGTGGGAGTCATTCTGTAGGCTGCCTTATTTGGTAGATTTGAACCAGGGATAAAATCTATCTGATGGCTGATCTTTCTCACAGGTGGCAACTCATCAGGTAAATCATCCACAACAATGTCACAATAATTGTCTAACATCTCTTGGATTTCTATTGGCAAATCAAAAATCTTTGTAGAAGTAAGAACTACCTTAGGTTTGCAAACTAAAGCAAAACTTACCTCTTCTTCTTCTATCTGCTGCAGATATTCCTTCCTGCTCAGCAACAAGGTCTTTGGATCAATCACTCTGTTGGATGGCTCTCCTTCTTCCATGGGTATCAATGTATGATGTACCCCATCCTTGAAGAAATTGTAAGTGTTCTTCTTGCCATCATGCACTGCTGCTCTGTCAAACTGCCAAGGTCTACCCAGCAGTATATGACACACATCCATGGGCATTACATCACACAGGACCTTATCTTTATATTTTCCCATTTGCAGCTCTATCTCACACTGTTCTTTTACAACCAGCTGGTGTCCTTTGTGCAGCCAGGACACCCTGTAGGGATTTGGATGCTTCCTTGTCTTCAACTTCAACTTCTCTATCACCTCGGTGGAAACCATATTGTCTGTGCTGCCACTATCAATGACTAGTTGGCAGCATTTCCCTTGGACTTTGCATATGCTCCTAAACAAAGTCTTCCTTTGTGCAGGCTCAGTGACCTCTTTAGCTTGCTTCAACAGGACCTTATTTACCACCAAGGACTCTCCCCTCTCTGGAAGAATTTATTCTTCAATTTCTGCCTCTTCTCCAGCCTGGGCAACAACAACATTTCTTGGACCAGCACCCACATTCTCTAGACACTCATAGTGCTTATGTCCCACTTGCTGACATCTATAGCACCTCAATTCTCTACCTCTGCCTCTGTCTCTGCCTCCTCTTCCTTTTCCTCTATAAGAACCCCTTCTGCCCCTTGCATCATCCTCTATAGATGCATTCTGAGGTGAGCTACTGTTAGCTCCATCCCTGGGTGTAGTAGGCTTTCCTCTACCACCCTGACTTCCCTTTCCTCGGAAAGTACCTCTCTTCTTGGCAGACTGTTTCCTCAGGAGTTTCTCCTCTGCTTTCAAGGCCATCTGGTAGGCCTCTTCCATTGTCTTAGGAGACAGAAGACCAATCTCATCTTGGATCTCCAGCCTGAGACCATTCAAATATCTGGCAGTCTTCTCTGGTGTGTCTTGAAATTTCCCAGCTCTTATGCTTACTCTATAGAATTCCTCTGTGTACTCTTTTACTGTCAGCAACCTCTGTCTCAGGTTCTGCATTTGCCTAAACAATGCCAGCTGATAATCACTAGGCAAGAATTTACCTTTTAACTTAGCCATCGTTCTGGTCCAACTCTTGATAGGCTGCTTTCCAACTCTCCTCCTTTCTGCCTGCACTCCATCCCACCAAAGTGCAGCATGTCCCTTCAGCTTTGTTACTGCAAACTTGACCTTCTTATCTTCGCTTATTTCTTCATAGTCGAAGCACTTGTTCATTTCGTTAATCCAGTCCACCAGCTCCTCTGGATTCAGTCCTCCTGCAAAACTCGACACTTCAATCCTGGGCTTAACTGCAGACCCCAGAACAGTCCTAAGGAGCCTCAAGTCAGGAGGAATCTCAGCATTTTCTTCAGCTTCTTCAATTTCAGGTTCACTAATGTCTTCAGGATCTGCGGGCTGTCTTTGCTCCATGGCATCCATTCTGGCCTCGACCCTCTGCAAAATTCCCAACACTTCTGCATTGGCAACGAGTCCGCCTCTCCTTCTGCTAGCACCTCTACCAATTCGGATTGCCATGTTAATTCTCTGCAAAAACAACTCGAAAACAAAAGCTCTGATACCACAAATGACGACAACAAAACTGAAAGTCGCCCCCTAAGGAGAGCTGGTCTCCTTTCGTAGCTCTGTCAGCATTTTCCTGTTAAACCCCGTTCTCCTCCTCCACGTGGTCTTCTCCAACTTCTTTGGTGTTATTTATCAAATTCGAGAAATTTGATAAATAAACATATTCGACAACCTTTGAAAATTTGAAATATATCTCTCGGGCTTTATATTCCACCGCCAAACCTTATAACCAAGGTTTTAATCCTTCGTTCATTATATAAATACCCAATGCCTTTTAAACAAATGACTTATAATGGACCTTTGGTTCCGGCCCCACATATATAATCGATGGCCAATCAAACACACGCACTGTACCTTGGTTAACCTCTAGGCTACTTCCAAGCACGATCTCCGTTCGAAGGCTTCCCTCCAGATCGACGGCGTTCAACGATATCGCGCGGCCTCCCTGGTCGAACGTTAGCGTGCGATGGCGCTCGGAAAAGAGGTTTTCGCGGTCCTACCATGTGCTACGTGTCGACCATTCAATGGAATCGCTCCCAATTTGGAAATACCGCTCACTCCACAAAAGCGGTGCGATATGGGCAGTCCGACTTCGTAAATCCACTCACGGTTTCAGAACAGTGATCGACCACGGTTAATGCCTTTCTTCCCGTGTTCTCCCATTTGCAACTCAGGTCAGACCTCGGTTTAGGATTCAAAACATTTCATCCATTTATTAAGCGGGGTTTTCATTTCTACGAGACAGAGCTCAATGACCACAACAATACGCAAACCTCATCTGTGGGTGGGGGTTTCAATTGTTTAGCCAACTCAAGGGAAACAATGAACACAGAGATGCGAGGATTGTACAACGACTCAATTCAATAGTTATATACAAGACAATGTTCAATTGCCTCACAATTAAACATTTCCTCACAAATAACGATTCAAGACAGTTGGATAATCAACGGGAACTGAAATTCATTTAACTGGAAGCAATTGTTTGATACACATATTTTTACTGCAGAAATCTCTCCTCCCAATTGCATCCGAGGGATACAATTTATATACATTACAATGTGTCTCTTTGGTTCCTCTGTGAGGACCGTTTAGAAAATCAAAAGCCTAATTACAATTATTCAACTAACTAAAACATGACAGATGGATCGAATCTAACTATTCGACTTCTACAAATTCTAACTAATCTAAATGAAAACAGTCAGTTGAGGTATTGACACCTAGCTGTTACAATTCAATGATTTTGAACCCGCCTAGCCACAACATGTGGACAAAACCTCCTACATTACTAGCTAGTGTCTAATGCCCCTGCATTAGATGGAGAAGATTATTGAGGCCCTATGATAAAGTGATGATGAAGAAGGCTCCATGATGAAGAAGAAGATGTTCATGACATTATGCAAAAAGAGGAGCCCTACGAGCAGCTAATAGTACCATGATCTCAACCAAAGAGCATATAACTGCTATTAGAAACAAGTCTCTAGTTGAGAGGGAGCTTGAGAAAGTCCTTTGTTAAAAGGGAGCTTGGGAATATTCCTTTATAGGAATGTGTAGATCCTCCCTAGTTGAGAGGGAGAGATAGATATGAAAATTTCTAAACATAAATCCTACTACAGTATCTTGATTTACTTTCCCTACTTGATTAAATTACAAGTTAATTTTCTGAATTATTCAGTAAAATCAGCAAAGTAAACAAAACTGCGGCCTACACATTTACAAATCATTTACTAAACATTATGCACACATGACAAAGTGACACAGATTTTTCGGACAAATGTCCCCGGAAAAACCCAATGCGAGAAAACCGGTGCAACTAGCTCTAGAGGGTTTTATTATTATGCATAATATGAATACAACAATATCCTGGCACCAAACTGGTTCACCACACAGAGAAATTACACGGCAATAATACCTTTTTCACTCGAGGACAAAAAATATGGTTGATTCATACCCTCAAATAGTGTTTACAAAACTCGAGCCCTTTCTAGCCCACCGGAAACCCCAGCTTTGTCCCTCAGCCCTTTGTGTCAACCTCTTTGACCTGCGTTAGCCTTTGCGCTTCCCTAGATGGGCCTACATCAGCCTCTCAAGGCTTATGTTGCCCCTGCGCTACCCTCGCTGGGCCTGCGTCACCCTTGAAGGGTTGTTGTTGCCTCAGCATTGCCTTCTCCATGGCTCTGGTTGATTTGTGTATATCTAGTTGGCCTCTGCACTGCCTAGTACACTGCCTCTCTGCCGTTGTTGTATTCTTGGTCTCGAATCAGATCATCCCTTTCCAATCTCTGCCCCTCACTGCACTACAAAATCTTTTTGAAATTCTTAGCAAACCCTACCCTAAAATTTCGACTTAGCTTCAGTGCTCTGCCAATGTGTGTGTTCTCCAACTGACTCCAAGCCCTTCTCTTATACTTTTCTCATTAGCAAACCAACGACCGTGATCTAATCTCTAATCAACGGCTAAGACTATAATTTGTTTGATCCACGTCACTTAGAAAATTCTCATCACATGTTTAATTTAATTCACTTTAATCTTTTAATTTTCCTAAGTTAGACTTAGGGTTCTTAATTAAAAAGATTAATTATTTGAATAACTATCAAACCAAATGGAATTTCTCCAAACGCTTGTTGGATCGTGGAGATCTCATGTACTCCAGGTCCTCCACAAAATTTAGGAGCTAGAGCACATCTGATGCTATCCCAAAATCTCAACACTCCCTCTTAGCGAGGAGTGTACTCTAGCAATACTTCCACACTGAAGCATTGCCCTGATCTCTGGCATCGGTCCCCGCGTTGATGCTTGGCCTGCTGCCCTCCATCACTACGCTATTTCTGCTCTCTGTATTGCTGCCATGACTCTGCCACAGTCACTCCCACGTATGTACTACAATACCATCTCAAATTGTTGCATCATGTTGCCCATAGCACTGCCACTGGTAACTGTTGCACTGCAACTCAGTTGCTGAGATGTAAGCAATTGAAGGACCCATGCCCAATCACCGACAAAAAATTCAGTCGGGTCTGCATCTCATCACTGAAGCTCCCTTGGTTGCTGCTCTATGTTATCCTCCTGAAGCCATTATGTTGCTATAGCTCTGCACTGCATAAGGATTTCCTCCTCTACGATGCTGAAAGTCCCATCAATCCCTCTGTGTTGTTTCTCCTACGTTGTTGATGCATCTACACTGCGTTTCTCCCTCCTACAGCGTCCCAGCTCTCCACTTCACTGTGATCCCCTGCACCCACTGCTCCACTTGTCTCGATACCGTCTTAAGGCTCCCATGGCTGGTATGTGATCCAAGAGTTGGGCACCTCAAGGATATTGCCTCCCATCTATAGTTGATGTACATATTAATGTCACCCCACCTCTTCTCTCGAGGTTCATGATCACTCATGGCTACATCATCATCAGAGCCATCGTCTTCTTTGGTTGTTGCAGCCTTGGAATCAACTTCCTTGTCCTTCTTTCTTAGAGGACAAGTGGTGGCGAAGTGTCTAAGTTCACCACACCTGAAGCATCAGATCTTGGATAGATCCCTCTTCTTCTTCCCTTGCTACTTCTTGGATGCAAGGGTTGCAACTTCCTCTTCCTCCTTCTTCACTTTGTTGGATCCGGTGTTGTTTTGTCTCTTGGTCGTCCTACAGATTTCCTCTTGTCGCAGGATAGCCCACATGTCATCCTAGCTTGGAAGGTCATGTCTGCCCAAGATGCTTTGGACAAACGTTTCCCATTCATCTGAGACTTCATTTAGAGCAGTCCTCACCATGACATGATCCTCCACTTTAACCCCCATGGAAATTAGCTGATCCTGAATCGTCTGCAACCTGAAGAGGAAAGGATCGATTCTCTCACCCTACTCATCACAAACAACCTCATCTGGTTCTCCAGAAGCATCTTCTTCTAGACGAATTTTCCTTGATACTTTGTGGTTAAAGTTTTCCACATAACATTAGTCGTCTTCTTCTTGGCAATGTGTGGGACCACATGATCCTTGACCCTGTCCATGATAAAGCGGTTAACATGAACCTCTGCTTCATTATGCTTCGCGAGAAGAGCAATGTTGGTTGGTGTAGCCAAGACTTTCTTTGCATGTTCCCAAAGTGTGTATGCCTCCAGGACCATCAGGATTTTGGCCTTCTAGATAGCAAAGTTGAACAAGTCATCCAACCTATCCTAGTCACGCAGTTCGTATGGTGTCATCTAGCTCAAAACAATATGTCGAAACAGATTCTCCTCTCCATGTTGTTGTTGCTACTCTCAACAGAAGCCCGGATCTAGGGTCCTTGGCGAAAACGCACCCTCTGTAGTATCTGCTCCCTTTGACAACTGATTTCCCTCCTCGGAAATATATCGAATCCCTTGAATCAGCCCTCTTCAATCATCCTCCTAATCGATCCTCAGATTTCTTTGGCAAAAAAATCTGTTGAGCAATTGTTCTCCTCTCGCTTTTTGTCAACTTTGTTAGGCATTGTTCTGCACTGACAGAACCTATGCCACACCAGCAACTTTTGAAGTTCGAAAGCTACACTTCCAACCTCGACAAACTATACAATGTCACTGCAACTTGGACTGTGTCGCCCTCTAGGGTCTGCTTCAACCACTGCGTCACCTCAACATGCCTCTCATCAGCACTGCATCACCCTTACGGTGTTGTGTCAGCCTCCGCGTAAGCAAGGCTGGCTTTGCGTCACCCTAGTGGTGCTGCGTCACCCTCTACATGAAAAGACTGGCTCTACGTCCCTCTTAGCTGGGTCTGTATCCCTCTTGTTGGTGTTGCCTTCTCTAGTCTATGTTGCTTCAGCTTCCCTTCCTGCAACAAAAATTCTTCAACCTCCTTGTTGGTGATTCAGCTTGATCTGCAATGCTCTGATACCATGTGAAAATTTCTAAACAGAAATCCTACTGCAATGTCTCGATTTACTTTTCCTACTTGATTAAATTACAAGTTAATTTTCTAAATTATTTAGTAAAATCAGCAAAGTAAATACAACTACAACCTACACATTTACAGATCGTTTACTGAACATTATGCACACATGACAAAGTGACACAGATTTTTCAGACAAATGCCCCCGGAAAAACCCAATGCGGGAAAATTAGTGCAACTAGATCTAGAGGGTTTTATTATTATGCGGAATCTTAATACAACAATATTCGAGCACCAACCTGGTTCGCCACACATAGAAATTACACGGCAATACTACCTCCTTCACTCGGAGATAAAAAATATGGTTGATTCACACCCTCAAACGCGATTTATAGAACTCGAGCCCTTTCTGGCCCACTGGAAACCCCAATGTTGTCCCTCAGCCCTTTGTGCTAGCCTCTCTGGCCTGTGTCAGCCTCTACGCTGCCCTGGATGGGCCTGCGTCATCCTCTCAGGGCTTACATTGCCCCTGCGTTGCCCTGGCTGGGTTGACGTCACCCCTGAAGGGTTGTTGTTGGCCCTGCGTTGCCTTCTACATGGCTCTGGCTTATATGTGTATCTTTGGCTGGCCTTTGTGCTGCCTGGTACACTTCCTCTCTGTCGTTGTTGTATTCTTGGCCTTGGATCAAATCATCCCTTGCCAATCTATGCCCCTCACTGCACTACAATCTCTCTTCAAAATTCTTAGCAAACCTCGCCCTAGAATTTCGACTTAGCTTTAGTGCTTTGCAAATGTGTGCATTCTCCAACTGACCCCAAGCTCTTCTCTTATATTTTCTCGTTGGCAAACCAACGACCGTGATCCAATCTTTAATCAACGCCTAAGATTAGAAGCTGCTTGATCCACATCACTTAGAACATTCTCATCACATGTTTAATTTAATTCACTTTAATCTTTTAATTTTTCTAAGTTAGACCTAGGGTCCTTAATTAAAAATATTAATTATTTGAATAACTATCAAACTAGATGGAATTTCTCCAATCCTTTCTGGGTCTTGGAGATCTCATGTACTCCAGCTCCTTTACAAACTTTAAGAGATAGAGCATATCCGATGCTACCCCAAAATCTCAACAATAGACACACAATTCTTGTGTTAATGTTATGAAGAAAGAATGGAGGATTGAGTAAGCATATGAGATTGATTTTGATACTCTTTAAGGATGTGGTATGGCATTCAATAAACAAGAGTAGTCAAAGAGGAAATTCCTTAAGAATGTGTTATTCCAAGACAGGAATGGTCCTAAAAGGACGTACCTTGTGAACATCTAGATGGGGGATGTGTCTTGAGAGGAAATGATTAAGGTGTCTATGAATCATTGGTCTCCTCAACATTGTGCTCTAATATTGTGGAGAGATAGAGTTGTTAGTGAAGGCCTTGCTATGTGAAAATGTTGGTTGATATGTTTGAGATGCACTGGTATAAACTGGGAAAATAGCTTATGAGATGGCTTACCAATCCGACTCTTCTTATGATAATTCTTCAGTATGAGAATGTCCAAGTACCATGTATGGATTATGAATACCTCCCTAGTTAAGAGAGAGTGTTGAAGCGTGTAACTAGGTTCAGTCTTCATATTGTTTATTGTAATCATGATTTTATATGTTTGATATTAAAGAGAAAATAAATTTATTATTGTCATTCTTGATGCATGAGTTTAATGCTCAAGGTAAATGTATATGTAGGTCAAGCACCCATTGAGTGCTTCTAGGTTTTTCATAGAATTATTAAGTCAAAAGAGTCATTGTCATACATGTAAGACCCCTTTGGGCATGTTGTATCTTGTAAAGAAAAAATTTCTGAAGTCAAAACTGTCATAAAGACCCTCCAAGACCTTGTCAAACAAGTCAGCCTCATGGACAACAATTTGACCTCCTAAGAAGCTTATATATAAGGAATCTCCACTTCATTTGGAGAGAAATTCAATAAATAAAGTAAGTAAGTTCGATCTCCTCAAGAAAGAAGATGGAAAAGGATGAAAATCAAGGAAAAGGAGAGAGAAGCAAGACTGAGTTTTGGACCTCTCTCTGTCTCTCGTGTTAGGGTTTCTAAAGTAGCTGCTAGACCGAAATTGCAAAAGTTGTTGGGGAAGTCAAAGTTACAAAAGAAACTGTTGGGGAAGTTGACGCTGCAAAATAAGTTGTTGGGGAAGTCGAAGTTGCTCGGAATTCATAGTTGTTGCTAGGTCAAAATTGTTGGAATGTCGAAGTTTTTGGAAGATGTTAGGTCGAAGTTGTTGGAAGTTGTTGGGCTGAAGTCGCTGGAAGATTGTTAGGTCAAATTTGTTGGAAGCTGCTAGGTCAAAGTAGTTGGAAATAAAAGTGCATCATCAAGGAGTGTTGCTTTCATTGTTGGATCTTCACTTGAAATTTCCATAATTTGTATTGCAACAATTGAGTATGTTTTGCCTTTAATTTGATTGGAATATTTGTGAGTTCTGAGATTAATGGGATCTTTTTTTGTTCCCTTCTCCACAATTTGGACTTTTTTACCTAAAGACTTTGATGCTTCCATTTGGATAAGTTCTATTCTATTTTCTAATGACTACTTATCATTCTTAAGCCGCATGATAATTGACTAGATTTATATTATAGCTCTTGAGACTTGAAAGTTTTTCAAGTTCCATTCAATCAAATTTATTTATTAATTGTCTAATCTATTCATCTTTCGTTGATAGCGTCTTTTGAAATTATTTTTCAATGTCTTCATTTTCTTGTTCTAATCTTTGATAACTTTGTTTCATAGCCAGGACTTCTTGACTTGTGCAAGTAATATTTGACTATGATATTTTTAGTAAGAAATTTCTCGTGATAACTTCGTTAATTTTTTTTTTGCATCTTTTATATGGACTTTTGATTTTCCTAACTGGTCACTTTTGATGTATCTTTTAGGTCTTTTGATGGATGTACTATAGAATTTGACTTCATAGCAATAACATGAAATGTCACATTCTTCTTCTTATATGTAAAAGGAAAGTTTTTCTCTGTATTTAATAGGAAGAAACTCTGCTACAAATCATGGGGAATTGAGAATTATGTCAATATATTTTTTATATATAGTTGTAAAATTGAATTGAGATATATTTATAGTAATTAGTTGTCACTTGAAAATACTTCATTTCATATTGTCTCTTGTGATTTTTTTTCTTTTCACCTATGTTTTGTTATGGAATTGATAATTAATTTGCTAATTCAATATTATTATAATTTTTCCTGGAATATGTGTTGATAATGATATTAAACTCTTTCTTGAATACTTCCTTTTAGTGTAAGTAATTTGCAACATGTTGAAATTTAACAATCTTTATGAGAAACCATTTATTTCTCTTATTTACTAAATTTCATGTTGCGTTTGTAAAAAAATCATAATATTAAATTAAACGTGGTACTTTGTGATTTATGTATTATTATAATACCTTTTAATAACTTTTCCCTTCAGAATCTAATTATACATCATAACTTGCTGCCTTCAAAATCTATTGAACTTTGAAATAAATCTCTTTAACATCTTCTTAATTCCATTTAGTTAATAATAGAGTCTCAATACTGAGTATAATAAAAATAATTTGTTAATTCTAAAACTTAAGATGTGCTAACTATCCTTGTATTTTTCATAGTAATTAATTAAGGTTGACTACGCTATAATTATATAACACAATTTAAATTACTCACCTCCCTTTTTGTTCACTTGAATTTTTCTTTAAATCACTTTTATAAGTATTAATAATACTTTTCCCTTTTTGTTCACTTGAATTTTACTTTAAATCACTTTTATAAGTATTAATAATACGAGTTAAGGAACTATTTTAAAGTTTCTTTGTTATTTTATTATTTTAAATATTTCAAACAACAATACTTATCTAGCCATTGATTGCTTGAGATAGAATAACTTCCCTTGAATTTTACTTTAAATCACTTTTATAAGTATTAATAATACGAGTTAAGGAACTATTTTAAAGTTTCTTTGTTATTTTATTATTTTAAATATTTCAAACAACAATACTTATCTAGCCATTGATTGCTTGAGATAGAATAACTTCCTTTTTAGTCATTCTCGGTAAGTGATTTAACTGGACACAACTTCAAAAACTAGTACTTGGGCCCCAGTAGTTAAAGACAACGTGGATATTAGCTCTGGCTTGATAAGGCCACGAATTCTCAGAACAATTTCATTAGCTTCTTTCCACAATAGCTTGTAAAATGCTAATTCTTATTTTAATTCCATAAGTGGAAATATATCGATAGCATGGTAAAATGGCTATAGCTTGTACATGTATGGAAATTAGATTGGAACTTTTTTAAAAAAATACTATTGAAAATTTGTCTATGTGCTTGTAGGTTCTCTTAGTTCCTACATTTTCATTCTACTAAGTATTTATTCCTACAATTTTATCGAACTGGTAATTGCCTGATGGCTATTGGTAGCCAATATGTGATGTTTGTAGACCAAGAGAAAGGTGGATGAATTTCCTAGGTACATGAATTCTTTCCTTCAATCACAACTTTTGAGATAGGAGATAATTCTGGCTGGTACAATCCTCACTTTCATAAACACAGATTCATGAACAATGGATATATTGATAATTTTCCAGTCTATCACGTGACAATAGACCATTTGCAAGGACATGGATTATATATGGCATCATAGTATATTATGCTTGATTCTTTGATAACCTTTTTTATCTTACTTTATTTTATTATTATTATTTTTATTGGACTGAAAATTTTGCAATTTTGATAGCCAAAAGCCTATTATGGTAAAATACCTTGAAAATAATAGACATTGAACTTCTTTTTAGTGTGGTTAATAGCCTATATGATTACTTATCAGGATTGACAAACTAGTTATGATACTAAATGTGATAATCAAATATGCCTCACCAATAAAGTATGTAAAAGACTTGAAATATAATAAAGAAATTCGCTTAAGATAATATATTAAATAATGTATGAAAAATTGATATGATGTAACATAATTGAGCCCTTATATTTCTCAACAATGTCTTTTCATTAATTGTCATTTCTTTTGAGACATGTCCTTTCATTATACTTTATTATTTAATTATGAGTTATTTGTTTATATATTTTATATATTTATATTCATAAAACATTGCATCTTTGTAAATAAGTTGAGTAAGAGAATCAATGATTTACAATCAACATTCCATTTAGCAAAAACTCGCATGATCAATGTTATTGATTCATTAGAGAAATTTTGAGCTCTAAAATGGGTCTCCTAAGGAATATTATAAAATAATAGTGGAAATAATAAAATAAGATTAGACTACATCATCAAATTTTAAAGAGAAAAAAATTTAAAAAATAAACTATTTTTTCAACTTGTATTTTCAACTTATCTCCCTACAATTTTACTCAAATTTTGAGCGTGAGCACTCGTTGGATGCAGAATTTAATTCATCATCCAAGGAGTATCCATGTTGCATGCTTTCTATGGACATTGCTACACTAAAAACTGAGAAATACATGAAAAAACGTGATTACAATCACGTTTTTCATGTATTTCCCATTTTTTGTGTAGTGAGGTCCATCAAAGGTGTGCAACATAAGTACTCTTTGCATGAGGAATTCAATTATGCATACAATGAGTGCTCTTGCTCAAAATTTGAGTAAACTATAGGGAAATAAGTATAAAATATGAGTAGAACAATTTTTTTATTTTTTTATTCCATAAATGGTGAAACATTCCCCATGATTGATATCGTCATCTTGAATCCTATTTTTTCTTATAAAGTTGATTTTGGTTATACATTTTTGTTTTGAAGCCCATTTTAGACCTCAAAATATCTCTAATGGTTCATTATTGTTCTATATGCAACCATGAATCATATTCCTAAATTACTCTTATTTATCTCAACCAACTTGTCATATTTATTATCACTTGTTTAAAATACAATAAACATGTTGTTGTGACTAGGCCCCTACACTAGTAAATGGTTATATTTTAAATTTTTTTCTAAGCAATCCTCAATAATTATGAAATGGTATCAAAGGTTATAGCAAAATCTTTTGAATAGTATTTGAGGGCCATTTGACTCATCTATATATATATATATATATATATATATCTAATTTTTATTTTCACTAAGGTGACTCTTTCCTTGTTAATTGGGTCCATTTATAGGAGGATACATGGGCTCTAATAGTTGATGTAAAATAGGTGATAGAAGGGACTTTTAGTTCATGGTACAAGGTTATATTAAGATAGGTAGAGTTGCTTACCATTTTCATACAAGTTTAATGCTATTATTGGAATAGGATCACTATGTAATTAAAATGAAAAAATATATAAATGTTAATTGGCATAAGGCTCCTAGAGTTATTCATGAGAAAGTATAAATATACATGAGTATCATTATATTGGAGGTTTTTTCAGATTGTGTTGTCTTGTAGCTAATATGACTTGTGGAGTTATTCTTTTCGTAAGAAGTATTTGATTGTGTTACTCTACCTTAAGGAATTTTGTCTCTATATTTTGTTGTTTATGGTAAATGTATTGGATATCTTGGTGTTTTATGTTGAATTCTCTCTTTATCTTTGAAGTTTCATTACAAGTACTATTAGAGTTCTTTCGTGAGCACGAAGTTGGGATTTTTCTTTTTTAATAACCTTTTGTTGATTTTTGATAGAAAAAAAAGAGGATTGTAGCATTTAGGTTGATTTATGAAACGTTTTGTATATAGTTTGAAAAATCTAGTTCAACAATTGAGTTCCTCTCAAGAAATGCACCAATTTCAAAAAAAAAATTGAAAAATGAAGCTATCGACAAATTTTTAATGTGCTTTTCAATTAAAGTGACAAACTTTGTAAATTATATATCTTTTGATAGAGAGCGAAAATTTAATTCAAATCATTGTTAATAGATCCAAAAAAATGTGGCATTTCCATAGTAGCCAATCTAAGAATTATAGTAGAAGTTATTATCATTTAACATTTTAGCCTTAACCCCTAACTACATAAGGGAGCTTCATTGACAAGTTAGTGATTATCTCTTTTCAAGCCCTAATTTTATTTTTGGTTTATAGAAAGAAAAATGTATTATATAAGAAAAGATGATGGTCCTAATACTGAAGAATATATAAAATGGAGAAAATATAAACATCCATTGTTTTGAAGACATTGACTTGTTGATACGGTGATGCATCCCTTTGGTGGAATGTAATTAACCATGAAGAGATTCATGCATTGTCAAATAAAGAATGTGAAAAATATTTCTAGATAAGTGGCCTATTGTTGTGAAGAAAGATAAGAAGAAAACTAGGGGTTCATTTTCATGTAGCAACCTCATGTTATAGGTTCATGGATTTATTAAACAAGAGAAGGTCATTGTTTCTATTAAGCTTAGTTGCAATCATAATTTTATCAATATTAACATAGTTAAAATATTGCAGGTTCATATTATTACCCACCAAAATGGGTAACCCTGCAGGAGAAAACATTTTCTCTAATCTTGGATAGCCAACCAGCCAACAACCACACACATGTGCTCATTGATGATGATATGCCAGAATCTCCACCATCTACATCAGGTATACACCTCTCATCATCCACCATTCCTCTTAAATGAAGATAGGTTACCACTCAATAGGTATTTTGATCATTTTGGAATTGAGTCCCTTTACTTAATGTTTTGGGAATTTAGTATGGATAAAGGGCTGATATGGATGACTAATCGATCTTCACTGTAAAATTGTTCTCTCACCTTACCAAGGGGGTTAATATTTAGCCCTAGTCGAATGGGACCTCCCTTACGGCCTTAGGGTTATATGAGGGTCACTACTTTGAAAACTTGGATTGAAATAGTGTGTCCATTCCCATTTATCATGCTTAACATTTTCCATGTAATATCGTTATCGTATGGTATCATCTCCATTGTTCAAGTTAACTGTCATTGGTTCATTGGGATTCAACACTCTCTTATCCACATCCTTCATTCAAACCAAAAAGTATTACTCTGGAGGTTGATGTAGCTAAAAAAATGAAAAAACATAAGATGGCCACATAGAAGGAAAGGAAAAGTTAAAATAAAAAAGATGGTCAAGACATAAGTTAACACATGGTGAAAATCCTAGCATGAGCTCTACCCTCCACATTAGTCATTGCTTGATTCTTGAGCACTTTATGCCCCATCTCATCAAAAGGAACCCTTGCACGTCCCAACCCTAATCATTGATAAATTGTCTCATCTTAAGGGGTAAAAAAAATGGTATAACATAAAGAGAAAGATTTGATCCTTGAGATATGCACCAAAATAAAAAGTATTATAAAAAAAAGTAAAATGCATACTAGAGGTGTGGAAAAATAAATCCAAGGGTAATTCATGCCTCTATATTTGCTCCCTCCATTACATCTATACACTAAGGATGTGGACTCCCATTAGTTAATCTCCTAACCATGATAATTGGAAATGGAGTCCTTCTTCTCCATTTCCATTTGTAGTAACACCTATGGATTAAACGATTGAGCTTGGAAATGCCACCTCCCCTTGGGGATGGAAGCACCTAATAGTGTTGACTACTTAGTCACCCCTACAAAGGTATGGAAGAAATTTACAATAATTGTTCTATTTAGATATTTGAAGGTGATCTTGGTTTGAAGTATTAATATTCCCTTAACACATAAGTATAGTCCACTTAGTTTCATTTCCATTTGAGGTTGAGTTGGCTTTTTCAAGTGGTCCGGAGAAGTAGAGGCCTTGAGGGCACTCTACTCTGCATGATGCTTAAGCCACGCATTACACTTTTAGAGAGCATGATTATTTGGTGATGTGTTTCCCATTTATAGTAGAGTGTTGGGCACTTTAAAAAGTTATTCAAGCCAATGGTGGTCCTTTAGGGGATACGACCTTTGGGTCCACAATAGCCTGAAGGCAAGCTAGCAAGAAATAAAAAATTTATTCAAGCCAGTGGTGGTCCTTTAGGGGATACGACCTTTGGGTCCACCATAACTTGAAGGAAAGCTAGCAAGAAATAAAGTAAGTTGTAATTCCCAGGTTCCCCAAAGACAGGAGCCTTGGAGGCCTAATTCCAAGGGTGCCAACCCTGAGGAAAGCGGCAATGGGTCCCAAAATGAGATAATTGGAGTCGGTGAAGAATCGTTTTTTTCCTTAATGGCGAGACTCGGCGAATCGAAATCAGAAGGGAAAAGAAAGCCTGATGCCCATACATGACTAGTTGATGCATATTAGAGCCACCCCAGATGCCAAAATGTTGAGCTTTTCTTGCTTAGCATGGAGGATTCTTGATGATGTACTAGTGGACCCAACATGCCCCAAGGTTGTACTTGACACTACTTGATGGACATGCCATAATCTATATCCTAGATGGCGATGCTCATTTCCAAGGATAATTGAGGACGACTAGTTGCACCTGATGGATCCCCAATGCTGGAGAGAGAGGGAACCATGTTGTCTACTTGGCATCCATGGAGATGGTGTATGGAGCCCGCAGCTGGATTTTGGACACATGAAGCTACTTTGAGGCTTGGCTTGAGGATTCTTCCTTAAATGGAGGATGATCATGATGCTTGGAGACACTTTTAATCCTTTTGTTTCCTTGATGTAGCATTTGGATTCTTAAAAGGGCATGTTGTCATCCCTTTTTGAGACTTATGACTCACACATGTGGGATTATTTTCACATATTTTGTTGTAGAGATAGTGGGTTGACTTGTAACCCAATTTTACTTTATGTCTACTCAAAAATAGAACTTTTGTAGGAAATTTTAGTCATAAATTAGAGTTGATAGACCTCATACAAGTAGAGGATCACCTCTCTCACTTTATTATTATCACTTATGTGTAATTTGGCCTCTCTTAAAGAGATTCAACTTGCTCTTTGTACTTTGATTGTTAGGTCCCTATATCACTAGTATAGTCCCTTATTGTTATTAGTGTAACCCCCTTATTTTTATTATTGTACCCTTGTAACCCCCATTTTGTTATTATTGTGCCCTTAAATTATTATTGTTAGGTCGACTAGGATTACATTGTGGCCCACTAGGATTACATTATGGCCCCATGGACTCCTATATATAGAAAGGAGGTTTTATGGGGTGTATCATCCAAGAATTGTTCATTTATGTAATGTATTGGTGGTTTCCCCCTCGAAGTGGCTTATTTATAAGGCGTTGATATCTCTTTTCTTCTATTTTTGGAAAGGTTTGGTTAGACAACATTTGGTATCGAGCTTTGGATTCTAGGGTTTCGGCTTGCTCAAAAAAGGTCATCGTGGCATTTTTGCTATAAATTTTTTTCTACAAAGTTTCAGAAGCTGAAATTTTTAGGGTGCGAAGCCAAAATCCTAAGGAACATCGTAAAAAAATTTCAGATCTTGGTTCGCAATATTTGTGGAGATATGATCTGTGGAAGTTAGGTTTTTTTTTCAGGCTCCTAAAAAGGTCATCGTGGAATTTGCGCTATAATTTTTTTTCTACAAAGTTTCAGAAGCTGAAATTTTTATGGTGCGAAGCCAAAATCCTCAGGAACATCGTCAAAAAATTTCAGAGCTTGGTTCACAATATTTTCGGAGATATGATCTGTGGAAGGTAGTGCTTTTTCAGGCTCTTGAATTTCATCTCAAAGAGGTGATCGTGGTAAAATATTCATAACTCTCTCTCTCTGAGCATCGGATTGGAGTGCCGTAAAAAGTGGTTGCAATTACACAGACTGTAGTTTCTTCACTATCAATTTCAAAGCCAAAGGATGAAACAATGACACGTGGAAAGTTGTACAAATTCGCTCTACTGAACCAATCCAAAATTGGGTCATTGTGGGAGATTGGACATAACTTTCCCTTGAAGAATCCAAATCATATCAGACCTATGGCATTGGAAAGAAGCTTCAGAGGAATACTACAAGGAATAATTTTAGATTTTGAGATTTCGCAATTATAGAGATAATTCAATTTCAATATCAAGCTCCTCAAAAGAAAGTAAAAGGTGTGTATTTTTTTTCTGAATTGCATAAGTCTTGTTTGAAGAATCAAATTGAATTGATTGAAAGGGCATATTGTAGAATAGATATCCGTATTGGGTTCTAAAATGGCCTCTAAAAATAATTAAACACCCATTAATCCTTTGGAAAGCTCTACTATGAATCATGAAGACGAAGAATGGCAACATGACATATCAAAATTACAAGAGCAAGTGCAACAAATTTTGCTCTCGCAAAGAGCAACAAAAAATGACATGGAAGTTTTGAAGAAAGGCATGGAAACTAAGATGGATGGTTTGAAGAAAGGTGTGGAATCTAAGATAGATGGAATGGAGGCTGGCATGGAATCTAAGATGGATGACATGGAAGCTAAGATCGATGAGAAAATGGAAAACATGAAGAATGTTCTAAAAGCATACATGGAAGGTTTGACAAAGTTGATACAAGAAATGTTTCCTAATAGTGAAAAGATAGTAGAAGAACCTCGTGATGAGAACAAAATAAATGTTAATCATGATTTCATAAACTCTAATGTTGGCAGGAAGAACCACCATATTCCAAAAATGGATATGAGGAAGTTTGATGGAAAGGATCCTGTAACATGGATACTACAGATGGAGCAATATTTTGATCTCCATAACGTGCAAAACACACAAAAGGTACGCATTGCAACTTTAAATTTAAAACAAAATACATTTGTATGGTATCAATGGCTTTGCTCCCGTAAAAAAATTGTCACTTGGTCAATTTTTACGGAGGAAATGATAGCACATTATGAGGATACAAAGAGCAACACCTTGTTTAGCCAATTGATAAATCTCAAACAAAAGGGTTTAGTGGGGCAGCACATTGAGGACTTCCAAAAATTGAATATAAGGGTAACTGATATTCCAGAGGAACACAGGATTGATCTCTTCATAGGCACTTTAAAGGATAACATCCAACATGAAGTTCGCGTTTTGGAACATGATTCATTGGAGAAGGCATTCAGGTTGGCAAGAAAAGTTGAATGTAAAATTATGGCGACAAGGAAGCCTACCACTCAATTCTATAAAGAAGGAAGTGGTGCTACGCCTAGATTTCCACAACCTACAAGGTTGACACCACAACAATTGGAAGAAAAAAGAGCAAAAGGGCTTTGCTACAGTTGTGATAGCAAATACACTAAAGGTCATAAGTGTGCTGAGAAGAAATTATTTTACATAGATTGTGAAGAAGAAGAATAAAATGAACAAGAAGAGGATATACACCAGGAACCAGCCCTAAAAGAGGAAGAAATGAATCCGACCATATCGTGTAATGCACTGGCAGGAATTACCACTCCTCAAACTCTCAAGATAGAAGGACATATCAAGAAGAAAAAGGTAATATTGTTGATTGATTCAAGTAGCACCCATAATTTTATTCATTGTAAGGTAGCCAAGGAATTAAATTGTTTCCTATACCTAGCACCAGAATGTCAAGTGATGGTTGCAAATGGAGGAACTATAAATTGCTCTGGAAAATGCCATAATATCAAGCTAACCATGGGGGAATATGTATTGACTAGTCTAATGCTTTCCATTCCTATGGGAGGTGCTGATGTTGTACTAGGAGTACAATGGTTACAATCTTTGGGGACGGTAGCTTTTAATTTTTCAAGAACTTTTCT
Organism: Pinus albicaulis; assembly: GCA_034641835.2. Lineage (NCBI taxonomy): Eukaryota > Viridiplantae > Streptophyta > Pinopsida > Pinales > Pinaceae > Pinus > Pinus albicaulis. Next base: position 148,168,846 of record CM076572.1, on the reverse strand, counting down.
TGAAATTTTTTTCAGAAGGAAAGGAAGTCGAATTACGGGGTATTGAAGGGAAGCCGGGAAGGATAATAAGCTCTAATGTCATGACAAAGCTTCTAAAGAAAGAATAACGAGGCGTAATTGCACAATTATGCTCACTAGAAGTTCCGACATCAAAATCATCTATTTCTGCAGATCTCCAACAAGTCTTGGACAATCATTCCAAGGTGTTTGAAACTCCCAAAAGACTCCCACCTATTCGTGATCATGATCATGCTATTCATTTGATTCCAAGAAGTGTTCCTCCAAACATCAGGCCTTATAGATATCCTTACGTCCAAAAGAGCAAAATTGAACGTATGATTGCAGAAATGTTAGAGGCGGGTATAATTCAACCTAGTCAAAGTTCTTTCTCTGCTCCTGTAGTATTGGTACACAAGAAGGATGGATCATGGCGAATGTGTCGGGATTATAGGGAGCTTAATAAGCTCACCATTAAAGATAAATTTCCCATTCCTGTGATTGATGAATTATTGGATGAACTACATGGAGCAATTTATTTTACCAAGTTGGATCTTTGTTCGGGATATCATCAAATTAGAATGAAGACTGAAGATATTCCAAAAACAACATTTCGAACTCATGAGGGTCATTATGAATTTTTGGTCATGCCTTTTGGCCTTACCAATGCACCTTCTACATTTCAAGGGTTAGTGAATTCCATTTTCAAACCCTTCCTTAGAAAATTTGTGCTAGTATTTTTTGATGATATACTAATCTACAACAGGTCTTGGAAGGATCATGTTGAACATGTTGACAGGGTGCTCAAACTATTGCAGGAGAAACAATTATATGCAAAACATCCAAATGTTTCTTTGGAGTACAAGAGGTGGAATATCTGGGTCATATTGTATCTCACGAGGGTGTTAAAGTAGACCCTAACAAAATTAAAGCCATTAAGGAATGGAAAGTCCCCACAACCATAAAGCAGTTGCGAGGATTTCTGGGGTTAACAGGGTATTATCGCAAGTTTGTTAAGAATTATGGGAGAATAGCAGCACCTCTAACAACATTATTGAAGAAAGATGCATTTTCATGAACTCCTGAAGCAACTAAGGCCTTTGAACATCTTAAAGAGGCAATGTGCCTAGCACCGGTCTTAGCTACGCCAGACTTCACAAAAACCTTTATTGTGGAATTCGATGCTTCAAGAAATGGAATTGGTGTTGTTTTAATGTAGGAAGGAAGACCTATTGCTTTTGAAAGTCGTCCAATCAAAGGAAAGTATTTACAGAAACCTATTTATGAGAAGGAAATGTTAGCAATATTGCGTGCACTAAAGAAATGGAGAACTTACCTAATGGGAAGACACTTCAAGGTAAAAATTGATCATGATAGTCTTAAACACTTTTTGGAACAAAGACTATCTTCAGCAGGGAAAATTTTAAGGGCTAATATTCGTAGGTGGGCTAATATTCCATGCTTTTTCCAAAATAAAGATTTGCCAATTCCCATTTTTCTAAAAATGAATTCGCCCAAATTTTATAGTATAAAATAATTTTACCTTAAAAGTAGCCAACATTATATATTTTCTAATACAAAATAAATAGAAATCTAAATTTTTTTACAAAATTATCATCAAACATTTTAAAATTTAGATATTAAGGACTAGTAAGATTCGCCAAGGCTACTAAAATTTAAGATAAAATTCCAACCTTAAAATTTTCCCTGATCTTCAGAAGAGTAGCAAAATTGGGTCACAAAGATGTTGGGTTGTGACTTTGAAATAATCTACAAAAAAGGAAAGCTTAATGTTGTTGCAGATGCACTCTCAAGAAATAATGAAGAGGTGGAAGCATTGCTTTGTGTCATTTCTATTATCCAACCAGATTGGATAACCGAAGCAAAAGATGAATGGAAGAAGGACAAAGATGTATGGACACTCATTCAAAAGTTGCAGCAAGATCCTAGTACATCTGATACATTTAGTTGGAAAAATGATTCCTTATGGTACAAAGATCGCTTATATCTTTGTAAGAATTCCCAACTAAAAACAAAAGATTCTTCTGGAATTGCACACTTCTCCTTTAGGAGGACACTCAGGATTTTTAAAAACTTACCACAGGGTGAAGAAAGAATTTTTTTGGGATGGCCTTAAATCTGATATTCAAAAGTTTGTGGCAGAATGTTTGGTTTGCTAGCAGAATAAAGTTGAGACAATTAAGACCTTGGGACTTCTACAACCTTTATCCATTCCAAGTCAACGTTGGGAGGATATTTCAATGGATTTTATCACAGGTTTACCTAAGTCCGAAGGAAAGAGTGTCATCATGGTGGTAGTTGATAGACTTACCAAGTATGCACACTTTTGTGCATTATCTCCTCCATTTAAAGCAAGTACAGTTGCTACTACATTTATGGATAGAATTCAAAAGCTACATGGAAGCCCAAGGGTTATTGTGAGCGACAGAGATCCCATTTTTACTGGAAATTTTGGACGGAGTTATTTTCTTGTTTGGGTACTCAATTAGCTCATAGCTCATCTTATCATCCTCAATCTGATGGTCAAACTGAGATAGTAAATAAATGTTTGGAAGGATATCTTCGTTGTTTTGTATCTGATAAACAAACACAATGGGTCGAGTGGTTACCTCTCGTTGAATGGTGGTATAACACTTCCTTCCATACTGCAGCAAAAATGACCCCATTTATGGCACTTTATGGATATCATCCACCATCCATCACATCATCTTTAAGGGAAAATTCGAAGGTTCAAACAGTGGAAGATCACATCGAGCATCAGCAAGAAGTTCTCCAACTCTTAAAGGATAACCTGAATTTGGCACAAAATCGAATGAAACAACAGGCAGATCAACATCGTAGCGAGAGAAGTTTTGATGTAGGAGATTGGGTATTTTTACGGCTACAACCATACAAACAAATGTCCCTCAAGCAAGTAAAGAAGGATAATAAATTATCGCCAAAGTACTATGGTCCTTACAAGGTGTTGCAAAAGATTGGTACTATGGCATACAAATTGGAGCTTCCACCTTCTTCACGAGTACATCTAGTTTTCCATGTTTCATGCTTAAAGAAGGTTATAGGTGAAAATCTTCCAGTTCAAACAATATTGCCAGAACTTGATGAGGAAGGAAAAATCATATTGGAACCTGAAGCGATCATGGAAACAAGAACTCGACAGCTACGGAATTGATCAATTTCAGAGTATCTCATCAAGTGGAAGAACTTACCCACTGAAGATTCTACATGGGAGGATGAGAATTTTATACAGAAGCACCCAGAGCTACTCCAGCGTTGAGGACAACACTTTTTTGAAGGAGAGGGGCATGTTAGGTCCCTATATTACTAGTATAGTCCCTTATTGTTGTTAGTGTAACCCCCTTATTGTTATTATTGTACCCTTGTAACCCACATTTTGTTATTATTGTGCCCTTAAATTATTATTGTTAGGTTGGCTAGGATTACATTGTGGCCCACTAGGATTACATTATGGCCACATGGACTCCTATATATAAAAAGGAGGTTTTGTAAATTGTATCATCCAAGAATTGTTCATTTATGTAATGTATTGGAGGTTGCCCCCTCGAAGTGGCTTATTTCTAAGGCGTTGATATATCTTTTCTTCTATTTTTGAAGCTGGTTACACAACATTGATACTTGTGAATATGTGATATTATGTGGATTTTAGCTATTAGAGACGCCATTTTGGGATTGAAAGAAGGGATGTTGTTGGATATGTTGTGATTATTTTTTTTTAAAATTTTTTTATGGTTATTGCATTTAGTGGAATATTGCATTTATGGAATATTTCTATGGTTTCTATTTTCCTTGTTTAAATGCATATGTTTACATGAAATTCTTTGTAGTTATTACATTCTTCAATATTGTATCCTTGAACTTCCTATAAAACCTCTTAAAAAACATTTTTCTAGTGAATTTCTCTCCTCATAAAATGAAAGGTAGGGTTAGGAAGTGAAAACTAGGATTTTCTCCCTTACTCCAGGCTTTAAAGATTTTATATTTCCATGTCATCAATCTAGGGTAATTCTAGCCTTTGTAAAACCCTAATCATGCAAAAGAACTTCAACTTGGGGCTAATTGAAGTTTTTTCGCACCATTGGTTGATCATGTCTTATAAAGAAAACCTTCTCCCTATGCTTGTATGTCTATATGTGCCATTTTTGAGCTACATCTTGAAACCCTAGTTTACAAGCCCTATTTGTTAGGCTTATTCATAGGTAAATTTTTCCTTATTACAAAAAATTGTGCCTTGTTCCAAGTGAGGAGTACCTTGATTAAGCCTCCTAAAAGTATCACCTTGATCCTATCAACCTATAATATCTTTAGATGATCTATATTGGGAAGCCTCCCATGTGGTGAAATTCCACTAAAGAGCAGGAGGTGGAGTGTTGAGGTGACAGTGGCATCCACCTCATTTTTGTGTCTTAATATGACTATTGCCTTGTGAGGCCTCTCACTTGGCCTACTAGATTTTGAGGAAACACCTATAAATAATATCAAAGTACAGGTTGAGGGTGAAATTGTTCAAACATTTAAATATTTGAAGATTTGCATGGATAAATGTGTTTCATTTATAAGATATGGATGATGGGGATATTGTTTTGGAATATCCTTGGATGGGCTCAATCGGTGTAATTACTATGAAGTTTTTGAAGACTTGGTATAATAAACAGAAAATAATATTGTAGGATATTTCTCTCAATGAGCAAGAAGGGCATAAGTGGCACATGAAGAAATTCTTGTAGGGAACAAATAATTGTACCTAACTACACATCAAACAAAGAGATTTGAGAAGCACTTGAGGAAAATCCAGATGAAGTGCATAAACAAGAAGAAGATGCTATAAAACCACATGTTGGTGAGTCAAAGAAAAAATATCTAATAGATAAGGTTGTTGTATATCACCACTTTCACCACTTAGAGAAACAATAATATTTAAAACAAGGGCATGAGCATCAAAAAGCTCAATATGAATCAACATGGACCCAAAGAGGAAACTAATATGGAGGAACATGGAGAAGTAAATTAATGCATGAAGATATCATAGTAACACAATGAAAACATGGATTCCAAAGAAAAACCAAGTTCAAGATCAAGGAAAGGCCAAAGTTTGACCCCGTGTCCACATTTCATTATGATGGATGGATAATTATGTATGGTACTATTGGACTACATTGCTCAGCAGTCCATATTATATGGTTTCTTTGCATGTTTCAAAGAGGGATGGAATGTACTATACTTAGGGAGGTTAATCTAGGGTACCTATGGAGGTAGCCAAGGGTATAAAAAATGTAATGTGGCCATAATAATGGAATAAACTCACTATGTAATTAAAATGAAATAATATAATAATAATGGGTAATTGACACAAGGCCTTCATGGATACTCGTTAAAAATTATACATACACATAAATATCATTAGAGCCTTGCTAGATTATATTTTATTATAGTAAGCACGACTTGTGGATCATATCTTCAACTTAGGGCCAATTGAAGGTTTTTCACACCATTGGTTGATCATATATTGTAAAGAAAACCTTCTCCCTATGCTTGTATGTCTATATGTGTTGTTGTTGAGCTACATCTTGAAACCCTAGGTTACAAGCCCTATTTGTTAGGCTTCTTCATAGGTAAAGTTTTCCTTATTACGAAGAATTGTACCTTGCTCCAAGTGAAGAGTACCTTTCTTAAGCATCCTATAAGTATCACCTTGATCCTATCAACCTAGAATATCTTTAGATGATCTATATTGGGAAGCCTCCCATGTGGTGAAATGCCACTAAAGAGCAGGAGGTGGATTGTTGACGTGACAATGGCATCCACCTCATTGTTGTGTCTTAATATGACTCTTGCCTTGTGAGGCCTCTCACATGGCCTGCTAGATTTTGAGGAAACACCTATAAATAATATTCAAAGCATAGGTTGATGGTGAAAATGTTCAAACATTTAAATATTTGAATATTTGCATGGATAACTGTGTTGCAATTATATTTTTATGTTATAGATATGGATGGTGTGGATATTGTTTTGGAATATCCTTGGATGGGCTCAATTGGTATAATTAATGTGAATTTTTTGAAGCTTTTGTATAATAAATAAAAAATAATATTGTAGGATATTTCTCTCAATGAGCAAGAAGGGCATAAGGGGGCACATGAAGAAATCCTTGTAGGGAACAAATAATTGTACCTAATTACACATCAAATGAAGAGCCTTAAGAAGCACTTGAAGAAAAACCAAATGAAGTGCATAAACAAGAAGAAAAATCTACAAAACCACATGTTGATGAGTCAAAGAAAAAATATCTAATAGATAAGGTTGTTGTATATCACCACTTGCACCACTTAGAGAAACAATAATATTTAAAACAAGGGCATGAGCATCAAAAAGCTCAATATGAATCAACATGGACCCAAGGAGGAAACTAATATGGAGGAACATGGAGAGCTAAATTAATGCATGAATATGTCATAGTAACACAACGAAAACATGGATTCCAAAGAAAAACCAAGTTCAAGATCAAGGAAAGGCCATAGTTCGACCCCATGCCCACATTTCGTTATGATGGATAGATACTTATGTATGGTACTATTTGACTACATTTCAGTAGTCCATATTATATGGTTTCTTCCCATGTTTCAAGGATAAAACATGTCAAGAGGGATGGAATGTAATATACCTAGGGAGGTTAATCCGAGGTACCTATGGAGGTAGCCAAGGGGGTAACAAATGTAATGTGGCCAAAATAATGGAATAAACGCGTTATGTAATTAAAATGAAAGAATATAATAATAATGAGTAATTGACACAAGGCCTTCATGGATACTCCTGAAAAATTATAAATACACATGAATATTTTTGGGCCTCGAATATGCGCAATTTTCCACTATATATTACCACCATTCATAACCTAAATTTTGACACCTTTACACTCATTTCACATCATAATTCCATCACTTATCACCAAATCACATCTTATGCCTTGTGGTTGATTATAATTAGTTTTATTATCTTTTCTATGATTAGAGATTATTTAGTCGTGATTTACTAATGATGGTTTCACTCAATTCATTTGCTGAAGAGTTCCATCGTCGAAATTCTTCACAAGGCAACTAAACTAGTTAGTATAGAGTTGAGTACGAAATTGTTGTAGGTGAAAATCTAAATTTTGTGATCAAATAGGGAAGAATCGTGAAATTCTGACACGGGTTTTGTTCAAAGTACCATTATTAATTTAATCTAGAAACTATTTGGAAAAATCCATCTTCATGAAGGAGTTGTGGACGAGGGAATATTCTAGTGCAAATTTAAGTACATAATCGGGGCCGAAATTGTGATTTGACTATTTCGGCCACATTATGGTTTGGATAAGTTTATTTGTGCTCAAATAGGGAATCGATCTCTCCAGATACGATATGATCAAGCCCAGTTTAGTCCAGGATCCACCTGCAGATCAATTATGAATATTTCATTATATCCATTTACTTTTTCTGGTCAAATCAGTTAGATCTAGTTTCCATCGGTCAACCTTTTTAAGGCGTGATATGCTCTGTATCTAGGGGAGGAAAAGGATTAATAAGAATATTGTTGATTATTTTTTAGGAAGGAGCGCTTTGCTCAGGAGACATTACAATGATGTATATGAAATTTGAATCTGCATTTTGAACTTAATATAATTTCGATCCAGTATTAAATCTTCTGTGAGTATCATGGTTTTTCCTTAGTTCTTAGTAGCATTGAATTAATTAAAAATTTCTCCGGGAGTGGAAAGGGCCCACCATCGCCTGGAGACAAGTTATACAACTAATATAGATCATAGGAATTACGTTTGATCACCATTCAATAGTGTAAATATCGTTTAGGAAAGTTATAGATTGGATTTCGTAGATCTGAACTTAATGTGATAAGATTTCGTTTCTCAATTGGTAAAGACCAACAAGGGTTCCACTAATTGTTGATTTTTAACATGTAAATGGCTCTTCTGATACAATTGCATGGCACAGAGTGTTTAAGGAGTACTTTTAATTTGAAAATGTACAAGGATTTATCACTATATTCTAAGTCTAAAAAAAAATGAGTTTATGCTCCGTATATATTCGAGTGTTGGAGCGTTATGTTTAATACTTAGAGGTGTTTAATTTCGAACTTCTTGATTTTGAACCCAACACAATTAGAGGAATGTTGAATTGGAATTCAAACATAGTGTGCATCAAACATAGTTTTTTTGAGTTTTTTGTGATAGTGTTAAGTCTAAAATAGAGATTGAGTTCTCATGTTAAATATAGTTAGCAGGAAAATAAACTTAAGTTGTGCATTTCATTTACAAATCAAAAAATAGTGATTCCTTATGTCCTGGGATCTAGGCCTAGCAATTAGATTTCACTTGATTGGAATTTTCCTATTTTCTTTAGCATAAGAACATTTTAGCTGAGAATTATTTTCATTTGGATTAAATATGGTATGAGTTTGATTCTGTAGAAAATGCATGAGTGCAGTATGAGTATAATTTGATTGTGATTTCCATCATTTAAAAGGTTGAGATTCCTAAGTGATCTGTTTTGTTTAGATTAAAGGTTTTCCTATCGAATATTTCTGAGTAGTGAATTGTAGTAATTTGTGATAAGTTCCTCTTAGGTATTGATAAGAATGTCCTCATTCAAGAAATGGTTTTTGTTTTTGTTTACATAACGATCAACAAATTAAGAATTGATATCATGGTTTAGTTATACAATAGTTGGGTTATTTAAGTAATGATTGGTATTCTCTTTGCAACAATAATCCATATTACTTGTACTGTAAATTCTGAAGTAGCTTGAAAAATTGCTTTGCATCAATTTGTTTGTTTTCTTCATTTATGAGTGTATTCTCTAGATAGATAAGTTATTATTGAAGTTTTAAATATAATAAAGATTTAATCTAATAGGCTTCTTCACTTTAGCTTCTTGTGATTATGAAAGTAGAAATTGAACGTTATGTACTTAATCTAGGAATATATTTCAAATTTCATGATGATTAGTTTAGATTAGACACTCTAATCCTGCGTTACCTATGCTTGCGCCACGAAGCTTACGAGCCCTGGATTGATAATTTAGTGTTGAAATTATAGCAATATATTTCCCCAACATTTTTGGTGGTGTTGCCAGGGAGGTGCTAAATGGATTAGAACATAGATTCTTTCAAAGTTTTTTTGTGGGATCTTAGTTGCAGGGAAATCAGAGGGTAGAGCGTGTAAGTTAAGACGTGATTGAAGAGCCACACATCCACTATGATGGGGTTGCTCCAAATTTTGGTTGTCCAATTATGCAAGTTTGGTGAGTTTTACTTCAATTAGTTTTAATTCATTTAGATTAAAATTTAAAGCCCTTTAAAGACAACATTTTTGGGGTGTTGTAAGAACCCATTTTACTAATCCATGTTGCAAGACAGGGATCATCAACAAGCAGGAGAAATTCAAGAATGAATGAGAGCTTGAAGAATGTCCCTCGAAGCACTTTCTCAAATCCTAATAGTAGTTGGGATATCTACCTCTCAGGAAGAGTTCATCTTGACTGCATTCAAGAAATTATTTATCTCTCCACAACCAAAAAAAGATTTGGAAGTCTCCCTTGATTCCTCCTGCCTATCTACCAAGGATATTGAGAAATCATATACCAAATCTGATGGGGAGCATCCAGTTGAACTTGAGATCAAAGAACTTTCACCATGCCCAACAGCAAGCCTTGTATGCATTCTAGAGACCAATTATCGAAGTTTTCCTAGCACGACTGAGGAGGACTTTCAGAGTGGTCCAAAAGAATAAATGATCCAATACCACCAAGATTACATCGAGCATTAGTTCCATATCACAATCCAGTCAAAGTACCACTCTCATCTTCAAATACTATTTGTATCACATCTTTTAGAGTTGTTGATCTTTCATGCTCATGTATATTCTAATTTTTATATGTTAAATATGAGCATGAATTTATCCTTGTACCTAATCCGCACATGGCTTCAATGGAAGTTCTCGTTCACTTGAAGGAGGACATATTTTATCCAGTATATTAGGAAAGTTAGTATTGTAAAAAATAAATAAATGAAAATAGTAAAGACAAAAATAAGTCATGTTGTGAAAACCAGCGTGTCTAACGCAACTAGATAGGCACTTTGCTTGAAAACCAAGTAACTGGCAGACAAGGTTCCCAATAAAGTTTGTAAATTTGTATGAGTTCTTCAAATTATGTATCTTTCAAGCCATTATGTTTTTACTCGAGTTGGTTGATGTGGGATTCCTTAAGGCCCACCTGCCAACAAGCCTTGTCCCATCGACATCAGCACAATATCTAGGATCAAGGTTAGGGTTAGATAAGGTACTTGGGAGCATGCATGCCTTAATGGCAGGTATCCTTTTCATCTACTAAGGAAATACATCAATGTTTCTTGATGGATGAATTCTGCAGTCCATTCGACTATGACGAATCCATTCATGGCTAGTAGAATGTACCTAGTGCCTTGATTCCCATTGACATCAAAGGTGGTATATCTCGCATTGGTTAACAATCTCCTCAATGGTCGGTAATCCAATTATTCTTGCTTATGTTTGACATCGACACCATTTATTTACATATGCAAGATTGCACATAGGTGTGTAGCGGTTGAAGATTATATGGTTTTGAGATCTCAACACAAATTTGTAGAAATTTTTATTTTTGTATCAGCATTTCCATTGTAGCAATAGTCACCTTTCCTTAGTTTTTTGGGGACATACAACTCCTCAGGAATGGCCCAAGAAGGCTACCTTTAGTACATCCTTCATCTCTTCAGATCATCCTTCAGGTCTTCAGCTTCCTTCAGCAGATCCAAATCAGCCTCCATTGCAGCTCTAGCTCTTCTTCAACAGGTCAGATTAGCAGTCACATCAGCTCCAGCCATTCCATCCTCCACTTCATATTGCAACATCGAGAACATCAACATCAAAGGTAAAAATTGAGGTAAATTTGGCTTATGATTCTCTAATCCATTAGAAGATTAAAGAAGCTTAATGATTCACCACTTCTCATTCCATGCATTTCATCCTTCATAAACCATTATCTTTCTATTTCCTTACATTCATAATGCATAAAATCTAATAACAAGACAATGTAAAAGCAAAACCTTATGGTTTCTTCTCCTTCCATGATAACAAGAATTGGGATGAAGTCATTACTGCCATGAAATGATAAAGGAAACCACTTGTAGACATTTTCCTTACGATGACAGAGTATGCAAGCACCCACTCACCATCTCTATCACTACTTCATTTCATCCATCATCTCTCTCTCATCCATTCATTTCTTGTCCACAATTTGTATTGCTTTATAAATTAGTGTGACATATTAAATGTGAATAGTGTTGCTCCATAAGAACCAACACCTCCAAGTATTCAAGCAAGCGCTGCTCCACAAGAACCGGCACCTTCAAATATCCAAGCAATGTTGTCCCACAAGAACCAACATCTACAAAACAATGTTAAGAATCTGTCAATGAGCAAGCTATTTGTTTGCATTAGGACATGAAAATCCTTAGGCATGTGGGGATGTTGGGCCTCAAATATGCCCAACTTTCCACTATATATTACCACCATTCATAACCTAAATTTTGACACCTTTACATTCATTTCACATCATAATTCCATCATTTGTCGCCAAATCACATCCTACACCTTGTGGTTGATTATTTTTATTAGATTTTATATGATTAGAGATGATTTAGTCGTGATTTACTAATGATGGTTTCACTAAGTTCATTTTCCGAAGAGTTCCATCGCTGAAATTCTTCACAAGGCAGTTAAACTAGTTACTGCAGAGTTGAGTACGGAATTGTTGTAGGTGAAAAACTAAATTTTGTGATCAAATAGGGAAGAATCGTGAAATTTTGACCCACGGGTTTTGTTCATAGTACCCTTATTCATGTAACCCAAAAACCAGTTGGAAAAATTTGTCTTCATGAAGGAGTTATGTACAGGGGAATATTCCAATGTAAATTTAAGTACGGAATCGGGGCCGGAATTGTGATTTGACTGTTTTGGCCACATTATGGTTTAGATAAGTTTCTTTGTGCTCAAATAGGGAATCAATTTCTCCAGCTACGATATTATGAAGCCCATTTTATTCTGGGATCCACCTACAGATCAATTACTAAGATTTAATAATATCCATTTGTTTTTTCTGGTGAAGTCGGTTAGATCTAGTTTACATCGGTCGACCTTTTTAAGGCACAATATGCTTTGTATCTGGGGGAGGAAAGGAGTAATAAGGATTGTTGATTAGTTCTTAGGAAGGAGTGCTTTGTTCAGGAGACATTACAGTGATGTATATGACATTTGAATCTGCATTTTGAACTTAATATAATTTCGATCTAGTATTAAATCTTATGTGAGTATCATGGTTTTTCCTTAGTTCTTAGTAGCATTGAATTAATTTAAAGTTTCTCCGGGAGTGGAAAGGGTCCACCACCACCTAGATACAAGTTCTGCAACTAATATAGATCATATTAATTACGTTTGATCATAATTCAACAATATAAATATCGTTCATGAAAGTTATAGCTTGTATTTCAGAATCACTATCTTCATTTCGCACGTAAAATCTCTACTATGTTTCGTAGATCTGAACTGAATGTGATAAGATTTCATTTATCAATTGGTAAAGACCAACAAGGATTTCACTAAATGTTTCTTCTTAACATGTGAATGTTTCTTCTCATACGATTGCATGACACAAAGTGTTTAAGGACTACTTTTAATTTGAAGATGTACAAGGATTTATTACTATATTCTAAGTCTTGGAACAAAATTGAGTTTATGCACTGTCTATTTCCGAGTGTTGTAGAGTTATGCTTAATACTTAGAGGTGTTTAATTTCGAAATTGTTGATTTTGAACCCAACATGATCAGAGGAATTTTGAATTGGAATTGAAACACAGTGTGCATCAAACATAGTTTTTTGGAGTTTTTCATGATAGAGTTAAGTCCAAAATAATGATTGAGTTCTCGTGTTAAATATAGTTAGCATGAAATAAACATAAGTTGTTCATTTCGTTTACAAATCAAAAAATAGTGATTCCTTATGTCCCGGGATCTAGGCCCAGCAATTAGATTTCACTTTATTGGAATTTTCATGTTTTCTTTAGCATAAGAACATTTTATCTGAGCATTATTTTCATTTGGATTAAATCTGGTATGAATTAAATTATGTAGCAAATGCATGAGTGCAGTATGAGTCTGATTTGATTGTGATTTCGACCATGTAAAAGGTTGAGCTTCCTGAGTGATGTGTTTTGTTTAGATTTAAGGTTTTTGAAGATTTCTGAGTAGTGAATTGTAGTAATTTATGATAAGTTCCTCTTAGGTAATGATTAGAATCTCCTCATTCGATAAATATCTTTTGTTTTTTTTACATCACGATCAGAAAATTAAGAATTGATATCATGGTTCTATTTATATAGTAGTTGGGTTATTTAAGTAATGATTGGTATTCTCTTTGCAAAAGTAATCTATATTACTTTTACTGTAAATTCTGAAGTAGCTTGCATAATGGCTTTGCATCAATTTGTTTGTTTGCTTCATTTATGAGTGTATTCTCCAGATAGATAAGTTATTATTGAAGTTTTAAATAGAATAAATATTTAATGTAATAGGCTTCTTCACTTTAGCTTGTTGCGATTGTGAAAGTAGAAATTGAACATTTTGTACTTAATATAGGAATAGATTTCAAATTTCATGATGATTAGTTTAGATTAGATGCTCTGATCCTGCGTTACTTGTGCTTGCGCCTTGAAGCTTACGAGCCCCATATTGATAATTTAATGTTGGAAATTATATCAATATATTACCCCAACAAATATCATTATATTAGAGGCACGTTGGATTCTATTTTCTTGTAGTAAGCACTACTTGTGGAGTGATTCTTTCTATATAGAGTATTTGATGGTGTTACCCTACTTTAAGATTTATTTTTTGTTCATCTGTGTGTTGTTTATGGTGAATGTATTGGGAATATTTGATGTGTTAGGGATTATCTTGGAGGATTTATGGTGGATTCTCTCTTATATCTTTGAAGTTTTACTACATTGAGTATATGTTTAACATGCCTTCAATCACTTTATTTGTACTCTATTTTCCAATTTCTTTGGGAATAATACACTACATTGAAGTTTAGATTTTAACCAAAACCATTGGCTAATTATTTCAAAAAGTTTGAACTAAAAATTTGTATCTATGTCTAAAATAATTTCCTTAGGTATCCCATGCAATCTAACAATATATTTTAGGTAAATATATGTTGTATTGGTCGCCTTATGAACCAACTTAATTGCAATAAAGTGAACAATTTTGATTAATTTGTCTATAGCTACCATTATTGAATCATGTTGCCTTGTTTTCTTGTGCAACATGGTAAAAATCAATAGTTACCACTTCCCATTTCCATTGTGGAATTGTCAATGGTTATAACAACTTTTTTTGGATTTCTATGTTTAGTGTGTATTCTTTGATATCCCGTATATTTGGTTATGTAATCAATCATATATTTTGTCATTTGTAGCCAAAAATATTGATTTCTTATTGCTCCAGTTGTATTCTTAACATTACACATTTATTTAATAAGAGTTTCCTTAATTCATAAGAATTAAGGATGTAAACTATATTTGTATGCAAAATAATTCCATTTTCTTCCAACTATAGCTCTGATACCTTTTTTGTACATTCTCTTGATATAAGTCTACTTTTATTTGTATATAGTGGTCATTTAAGGTAATATTATCAAGAATTATTTTCCTCAAGTGGGATTTTCATATACTAATGGTTGTAACATGCATTGCATATAATATTATATTTAGTGCATCAACATCCTTGCTCTCTTACATTCTAATATGTTTGATATCAATTTCGCATGACATTTCTTTTCATGCTCAAGATTCTCAGATTCATAAAAACACATATAACCACTTTGAATATGTATTTCACGAAGCCCTCATTTGCAAGCATCTATACATACAACAAAATCTCCATTTCAATTAGTAATCTTAAGAATAGGTGTACCAGTAGCCAATTTTTTTAATAGCTGGAAGTTTTCTTCACACTTTATTATCCATTCAAATTTATTGTTTCTCTTTTATAGCGATTGAACGGGATGAGAAATATTCAGAAATACTTCCATAATATTTGTGATATCCAAAAAGCTCCATGAATGACCTTATCTCTTCTATGTTCTTATGGGTAGGCCATTTCCTAATAGCTTGAATTTTCTTAGGATCCATTGCTACTCCACCAGAGATGATGTGTCCCAAATATAATGAATCTATCTTTGATAAAATAAATACTTGATTAACTTAGCATATTGCTGATGCTCTCTTAGTCATTATAGTATTAAACCCAAGTTATCTTCATGTTCGTTTTGTTGGCCCAAAGGTCACACTAAGAGGGGGAGGGGGGGGTGTGAATAAGTGTGAGATAAATTTTACCATTTCATAACTTTTCATAATCAAAGATCACATAGAAATGAACCATATCCATAAGCATCAAATTATCAAATAGAACAATGCATCATAAAGTCACGATCACATCAAAAAAACATCAAGAAGTCATCACATCATAAAGAGACACAATATTTTATGTGGAAACCCATATGGTAGGATCACAAACCTTATTCTTTATCTTTAATCTATTACATAGATTTTCATGCTACGACCTACTGGAGGCAACCACGATCCTCCAAGATATGAAAGTTGCCACTTGAAATAGGCTATAACCTCATTGAGCCACCAACCTCGAAAGAATACAAGTAGTTTCTCAATGTAGACTACAATTTGATTAAAGAACCAAGGATCGATGATGAGCGAGATCTATCCTACTTTAGGCTCCAACTTGATTGAGGGATCAACCTCAATTATGAGCATGCTCCAACTTGCTCTAGGCTCAAACCTGATTGAGGGATCAACCTCAATTGTGAGTGGGCTCCAACTTTCTCTAGGCTCAAACTTGATTGAATCTCCAACCTCAGTGGAGGCACCCACCTCCTTCTTCAACTCCTTATGGAACTCTATTTCATAGCATTTTCAAATTGGATCCACTATCATCATATATCATTTTTAATCTCTCAATCATAAGTAAAATCAAATTTTTTAAATATAACTTGCAATCACTCTCGTTGCACTCTTTGTCACTATATGAAACCACAATCAATTCCACAGCCTGCAACCACTACCATTGCAATCAATATTATAATATGCAAAAATTGTCATTGCAATTACTATCACAATATGCGACCACTCTGTGTAGTCACTATCACAATCCACAATCATTATCACTACAATTACATTCACAATATGTAACCACTATCACTCCAATCAATTTTACATATAGCCATATCAACCATTGTCACTACAATCACTATTACAAATAGTCATATCAACCACCAGTATTGGTTTTCATACTACTCCACATATTCAACTCAAATCAATTCATTAATTTGGTAACTTAAGCACCTTATCGAAACTTGTTTTTACCATACATCCAAAACCAATTTAATTTTCTCATGAACACTCAAAATAATTTAATAGAGACTCTAGTCATTAAAAATATTTCAACATTGATTTTCATGCCTACAAATGCAACCATCTCATTGCCTTGATCGTGGATATTCTTTTGGAATTCATTTTGGACCAATAATGATCCCAAAATCTCATGAAAAAAATATCAAACTATAAATAAATTAATGGTTCTACAAATTTTACTTTTCTAGGCACTCTTCTACAAAATGGCCAAAATCGATGTTGGTTCTATAGAATGTACATTGTTGGCCCACAAATTGTTTGACAAAATGATATATATGGTGCTTTAAAAAAAAATAACTCTGACCTGATAGTCTTTGGGGCTTGAACCCAGGTCTCTGTAATTATAATTCAAACTCCAAGCCAATTTAATTACATGATAGTCCTTACTCGACCATCTCCTTAGATCATAATATAGCTAAGATTTTGTTAAGTGATTGGGGTGGCGCAGGCCACACATTAGTGCACCTTTAAAACTTCGGCAAATGCAATACTAGAATTTGACATGGCCCATCCTCCATGACTCGTGTTGTGCTAATGCTATTATATGAGTTATCCTCTGTGGGATTGAGTCATCGTATATGGATGCAATGTTATGCCTTGTCCACCATGGGTTGAATAACCATATATGGGATACAATGTTAGACCATGTCCATATAGGGTGAGTCATCATATATGGGATGTAGTGTTACACCTTGTCCAATGTGGCTAAGTCATAATATATGGATGCAATGTTATGCCCTGTCCACCATGGGTTGAGTCACGATATATGGGATGCAATGTTACGCCCTAACCACCGTGGGTTGAATCATCATCTATGGAATCGATGTTATGCCTTTTCCATTGTGGGTCGAGTCACTGTATATGTGATGTAGTGTTATGCCCTATCCATGTGGGGCAGAGTCATGCAAAACTTGTACTCATGTATATGCCCTGTCCACATGGGGTGGAGTCATTTTATATGGATGTAGTGTTACATTTTTTCCACTACGATCTAAGTCATCATATATGGATGCATTGTTAGACATTATCCACCATAGGATACTTTCTTACAAATCCAAATATTGCATATTACTCCTTCATCACAAACCTAAGAAACTAGAAAAATAAAGGTAATTTGTCCCTTACTTTCCCAATTTGAAACCAAGACCAATCAATTACCAACAAAATGTAATAATAGTAGAGCTTTTGATTTGAATCACAAGTGAGGTTTTTTTATCAAGCGCTTAGCCACATATGTATATATGTAATCCATGTGGTCCTAGGGATAATTTGGTCAACCATGGGTTGACGCCATTCACCATATGATCTAGCTGGCCATGGGTCAATGTCCATTCACCATATGATCGTTGAACATTACCATACCCTTGAGCTTTAAATTTTTTTTCAAGGTCCATATGACTATTCCATATGATTGGGTCGTTAGGGGTCCTTGGTCATATCTGTGATGATGTTAGCATGAAATCATCATTCAATGTGGAAGCATATGAGAGATCCCATGTTTCAACCACATTTGGACGTTTCATGGATTAGATCTTTGCCAAAATTTCATGCCATGTGGTGGCCTCTGGTGGTGCCATGTCACTTACAATGACATCATTAACTGACATGTCATGCTGACTGTTAGTGTTTATAATTTACTAGTGATCAAATGTACTCTTTCCATGTGATTGATAAGGTCTTATGGTCAAATTGTTAAATTTTCAAATAAAATTTAACACCTCTCTTGGTTGTTAAATGATCAAGTCATTGTCTAAGTGTGATTGTCACTTTCTTGTTATGGTCATTAAGGTAATATCATATTAGTTTCATGAGTCATTAAGTCACCATAGGTTATTTTTCCTTCATTAAGTGTCATTATTTAAAATCTAAAAAGGAAGAGTCATTGTGTCATAGGGTTGATCATGAGAATATCATGAGTGTCATCATTTTTCCATTTATATTCATTTCACCATCATTAAAAACAAGTAAATTTCATGGGAGTTAGTACATAGGGAATAAAGTGCATCATTAAGTCATTTGGTAAAGTACATGATGTCACTCCACTAAACATGCCAAAATCGATTTTTTTAACTATAAAGAGAAATAAATATTTCCAAGAGTTCATTTTATCCTTCCAATTCTTCAAGAGCTCCTATCTTGCATTGCAAAACTTTCCACAACCATCAAAAGTTTAGATTACATCACCAAATTACTCAATTGATCAGCCTACTGCGGTTTTGTTGTGTTTATGAAAACTTGTTGCGATTTTGTTTTGGAGAAATAAGGAGGGAAAGAATGGGTGAAGACGCCTTATGTTTGCTTCAAAAAACATCAAAAAAGTAAGTGGGACCATTACAAATCCTTTCTTTAGTCAATTTATTCACAAAATTGATAAACTCCTTCCCTACGGTTTGTTGCTAGTTTTTTGTTGCGCTTTTGTGATTTCATGGTTTTACATCACTTGATAAAGAAATTTCCTAGTTTCTTAGTCTATACATCCCTAATATCCTTCATTAGACACTCCCTACCATTCCCCACACTTTATTTCACACATTTCATCAATTTCCCACACAAACCCTAGCTAGTTGTTACACTTCTAGACTAGGAATGTGTTTTCCCTCTTTTGTCCCCTTTCCCTCACTCAAATTTAGAAATTACACTTTCATTGTGTTCCTAAAACAATTCCCTACTCCCCATAATTTTTTTAGAATTTTTCTTTCCCTCCATCCTCTTCATTTCCTCACTCCAACTTGCTGCGCTTTTTCCCCTGTTTTGCAGCTAAGTTCCCTTTACCCATTCTTCCTTGAAACTACGGTTTCTTGTCAAAAACAAGATCAAACATGGAAGAGACCAGTGAAAAGATGAAATTCGGAGGAGGAAATATCTCAAGATATGAGCCTATTCATATGAAGGAGTTCAATGCATCAGATTTTTTAAGGAAGTCATTTGAAGAAGTAGGTTGCCTAGGGTTTTGCAAGAAAGTGTAGGAGGTGGGTTATAACCATGACTTGAAAAGTTTATTTGCTATCAATTTTAGAAGAGATCATGTCATAATTGTAGGGGTAAACTTCATGGTGTCAACAGATTTTATATCTTCAGCTACTACAATCCCTAATGGAGGATAGATTTGGTTCAAGAGGATTGATTTAGACATTGAGCACTATAATTATTTCTTGAAACCACAGTACAAAGAATCCCCTTCTCATATCTTTCCTAGTAGGAAATTGTTGGACAAGTACACCCCCTTGACGAGAACTATCATGAAATACTTTACTTCTGAGGGTAGGTTCAACAAGTTGTATCAGTACAACATCAGGTTTTTGATGCATTTTACTTCTCAAAGGTCCCTCAACTTACCTCACTACCTTTTCAAAAGTTTGGTTAAAATGATAGAGAAGGTGCGGTCAAAGGGAAAGGATCATTCAACTAGTTTATTTCACCATGCCTTGATCAAACAAATATCCCTCCACCAGCTAGCACATATCAACATGCCATGGAGACCTTCTTGTAGGCAGTTTCTCCTCTTCCTACCTCAAATAGGCCAAAGAATCAGAGAACTCCCTTAGCATCATCTAGCCCAAAGGAAGTTGGCTCATCAAACAAGCCATCAGTGACATTAAAGACACAACCTAGATCAGAAATTTCAAAGACCTATAAAAGAGGTAAGAGGTTGGTGTTTGCCTCTGAAATGGCAGATATTCCTAGACCTAAAACTAGATCTCAAGAGATAAATCACCTAGAGATAGAGATGATACACCTTTGCAACATGAGGAAGAGATACCTCTTGAACTTGAAATGGAAGACCTAGAATAAGAACACCATGAAGATAAGGAAACTATAGACACAATCAAAGAGAAATAGGCACATCTCAGGGAGCTCAAAGATGATCTTGCCAAGGAAAATTTCATTGGTGTCTTTTTTGCAAGAATAAAATAGGCAACTGAAACTAAACCTGTTGTTGCAAAGAAAACCACAAGGGGACCATCCATCATCCAAAAAGGAAAATGCTATGGTAAAAAATGATAAGGGTAATGCCATCATTGATGTGGATTAGTTGGAGGACAAAGACATTCAGGTACAACCAAGAAGGCCTCGAACTAGAGCAGAGGCAAGAAAACAAAAACATGAAAAAGAACCATGTCCTCCTCAAGCCCATGAAGACATAAATGACATCATATTTTCTTAAGTTGAATGATATAGGGAATATTGGCTTGGGGTAGTAAATGAACACCTAGAGAAGCTACTGAAGAAGGGAAACAGAGACACTACCATGCAAAGGCACATGGCAAGGCACTACTACACAAGAAACACTATTTGTAAAATTAGGGTTAAGAACATGAAGAAAAAGCTCAAGAAGACCCTAAGCAAGCTCAATAAAAAGGATAATCTGGATCTATTGGATTATGCATCCTTATTTTTTTGAAGGCATGATAGAAGATGGAAAAGGAGAGAAATTTTGGCAAAATTTTGAGAATTTTTGAGTTTTTTATCACACAGGAAAAACTAGTGCACAGAAACGCAGCGAGTGCTCGTTGCCCTTTTTCCAAGACGCTTCAATTGAATATTGCAAAGATTTTGGAGGTGTATAATGATGTTAGGATAACAAAAAAGTACTTTTGGAAGCTTGAAAGTTTATATATTTTCATAAAATGACAGAATAGTGCCCATTTTTTACCTTTCTGCCACTATTTCAGACCACTCGCTATGTTTCTGGGACAACTTGACTTCAATGAAAATTTTCAGAGGTTTTGGATAGTGTTTTCCAGTGCTTGATGATTACATGGTGTAGTAGACATCCACAAATTTCCAACCATACCATTTGTAGCCAAAAACCTCATCCGGGAAGGTCTCCAAAGTTGTGTTACGTGTTTGTCTTGATTTTGCTGCGTTTCTAAAAATAATTGTTGCGCTTTTGCTGCATTTATGAGAAACTATGATGTGCATCTAGGTTTGAATATTTTTCTTGACATGTGGAGGTCAAAGGTCAAAATGGTCGATGTAACAGCTGGCTCATGATTTGTTTGATGGTTAATAGGCCTATTTATGGTCATCTTTGTAAAATAATATTATGTTTAATTACTTGAGAGAAAATCTCAACTAGTTAGCTAAAAAGGGGGAAATTTGTTTCTAACTTCCCTAGGATTAGGCTATGAGTCATTAGGTGCATTAATTAGTTGCTTTGGATCAGGATTCTACCCCTAGAGGTGGAATCTTGTTTTATTTTCTATATGTACTCAAAATTAAGTCATTGAGAAGGTTGGATACTTGAAGTTCATACTCTTTTGGCACTAGTGTATTTGAAAATTTGCAGAAGAAATTTACAGGAAGTTGCAGCTATTTTTATGGGATTCTTGTCATGTAGTTAGTGACAATGTTTTTCTCTATTTTTCTTATGCATCTAATGATCAAGTTTTTCAAACATACATCTACTTTATTCCTATGCTTTATCTTTTAAGTTTTGAAATAGAAATCATTCTTTTATGCTCTGTTTTTGTTTAAGACAAGCATCTAAGTGTTTCATCCTCTGAAATAAGTGAATTCATTACACTCACTTAACTTCTTATATGTTTTAATCCGTACAAACTACAATTACAAACAAATTGTGTCACTTTATCACATCTACCTTGCCGCATACTATGTATGTAGCTGATCTTTTTGGGATATATTACCTAGTTTCCAAACCTGGTGCTTCTTTCTCCAGTAAACCCTAATAAAAAATAAATAAAAAACCTTAATCAACTTATAACTAGTCTAAAATCCTTACTCTCCAGTCATTTCCATTGATTGTGAGCTTGATATATAGAGAGCCCTCTCTGATTTGGTAGGGATAGATACCAAATATAAATATTGGTCTGTCGTTACCTCTTTGGTTTCCTTTCTCAAGTTTGGGAAACTAAGGAGCCCTAACATTTTGGCGTCATTGTTGGGGAATGAAAGGTTTCATATTCTCCGGGTAAGATCTTCAAATCTTTTGTTTTGACTGTTGATGGTGAACAACAGTAAGACATATGAATGTTGAATCATTCACCTGACGACTCCAACTTGATTCAAATACTCCACTGGAAGCAAGATCCATAAATCAGGGTTTTATTGGTGATTCCACTGGCAGAAGAATCTATATCCCAAATGACGCCTTAGTTAATCTATTGTTCTCAAGATTGATTCAATTTCTAGAAGGTATTCTCCGATGGATTGAGCACATATTCCATATTTTCTAAATCATATGCCTAAGTTAGATTGGTGAACAGATATGCCTAGGTTCCGAGAGTAAAAAAAATGATAATGTTGTTATACATTTGATTAAATTCCATATACATATACATAGGCTAGATGTGCATTTTCATGAGGATTGTTTGATGAAGATGTTCATGGTAACCTTAGAGGATGATGCTAGGTCATGGTATGAGGGATTGACTACTTCCAATCTATATTCACTTAAATATTTTTATATAGCATTTTGTGACAACTATAAGCAACATTACCCATTTTTATTGTTGATAGAAAATTTATGTGGAAAGTTTGAGGACCTTTTTCATTTCATAGGGATTGATATCGATGATAAATATCTAATGAATTATGAGATTGAAGAGCCTTTGTTTGTGTTATCTCTGCATCAAGATGAGAGGTCAGAAATCAGTTATGAGAATTTCCATCTAGCGGGTGTTTATCCTTTGACTGTAAATGCAATAAATCATAAACCTGTTGAAGATTTTTATGATTCTTCTATTAAGTTAGATAATGATATAGAGCTACCTTCTTATAATTCATACAATCAAGAAATTCAGTCAACTGTCTTATCTCTTCAACAAGCCTTTTTTTCCTCTACGGCTGAAAATGAAATTGAGCTGGATTTTAATGATGATAGTCATATTCCATCTTCTGAGTTCAATAATAATGTACAATGGGTTTGTTCTCTTAATATTGATGAAAATATTCAACATTTTTCAAACCACTAACAAAATTATGAGGATAGTCAATCAAATTGTTCTTCATTTCATTCATTTTCTGAATTTTTTTATGAAGAAACTAGTGAAAAGAAGAATTCTGAAATTGCATGCATAAAAGCTTTAGGCAATGAAACCATTTATGGTGATAACTACCCAGAGTTACAAGAAAATTATGAAGATGAGAATGTTGTTTTATATCTTTCAAATATTGGATAATATATTCATGATTTTTCTTCTTCGAAATTAACAAACTCATATATTTTTAAAGGCCAAAATAACACTCTTATTGAAGTATATGAAAATTCTTTTTTGAATATTCCTATCCTACAAAGTATGGATGGTGTGTTTCAAGATATACAGGAACATACAAATCCTTTCTTTCATATATATGATAAGAGAGAAGAGCATTCTACCTCTATTTCAGTTGAGAATGTAAAACTTCATTTTATAAAATGACCAACATTTAAAAAGGAAGAATATTTTTGTCTTGATGTTGATCATCGGGAAGAGGTAGTCATTCACAAGTTTTGAGAACCTTTTGTCAAGTTGTTGCAATAATCAAGGAAGATGGGTTTTATTGTATTTATGGATTATGGATGTCAGTATTATATGCATTTTGAGTTTCCAGCGTTCAAGTTTTTCTTTATTTTTGAATAAAATGAGAGAAAACTGAAATCAAACAACCATTTGTTTGGTTGGTTACATTAGAAATCTAATTCACTTGATTTGGCAGTTCATTCAGCAATTCAGAGTAGGATGATTTGTGTTTGAATAAGCTCAGCACTTTGAGAAATTTTTCCAGCAATGTATATTTGGTTTTTAGCAGTAAGTTTTTCAACAGTGTTTCAACTTACAGTAATTTCAGTTTGGTTTGCGTCAATGTGCAGTTTTGGTTTGATTCAGTTGCATAATAAGTTGGTTACCAGTCATCAAGTTGTAGGCTAATGGTTGGGAGCAGCCCAATGGATCAGGATACCTAGTCTACGGTGTTCTTGACACCTCGTAAAGGAGTTTTAAAATAATTTTTAAGCTTGAGGAAAAGGCCATAACGATTCTCTGATTAATTGTTGTTTCCTTTCTAAAGTTGAAAATTCAAGTCATCTTTTGAGTCAAAGTCAAAGTCAGTTTTTGTTTCATATAGTAATTTGAGTGTAAAGTATTTTTTATATGAATCCATTGCCCAATGGATGAGGCTATCTGGTCTACCTTGTTCTTGACACCTCCTAAAGGAACTTCCATCTCCAACTCTAGCCAATGTTAGTGTCTATAAGTCACCAGTGATCAAATGTACTCTTTCCATGTGGTTGATAAAGTCTTATGGTCAAACTATTACATTTTCAAATAAAATTTGACACCTCTCTTGGTTTTTAAATGGACAAGTCATTGTCTAAGTGTGATTTTCACTTTCATGTCATGGTCATCAAGGTAATATCATATCAGTTTCATGAGTCATTAAGTCACCATAGGTTATTTTTCCTTAAGTGACATTATTTAAAATTTAAAAAGGAAGAGTCATTGTGTCATAGGTTTGATCATAATAATATCATGGGTGTCATCATTTTTCCATTTATATTCATTTCCCCATCATTCAAAACAATTAAATTTCATGGGAGTTAGTACTTAGGGAATAGAGCACATCGTTAATTCATTTAGTAAAGTACATGATGTCACTCCACTAAACATGACAAAATCGATTTTTTTGAGCTATAAAGAGAAATAAATATTTCCAAGAGTTCATTTTATCCTTCCAATTCTTCAAGAGCTCCTCTCTTGCATTGAAAAACTTTTCACATCCATCAGAAGTTTAGATTACATCACCAAATTATTCAATTCATCGGCATGTTGCGCTTTTGTTGTGTTTCTGGAAACTTGTTGTGATTTTGTTTTGGAGACATAAGGAGGGAAAGAACAGGTGTAGAATCTATCTCTTTGTTTCAAAAAAATTCAAACAAGTAATTTGGACGATTACAAATCCTTTCTTCAGTCAATTTCTTCACAAAATTGATAAAATCCTTCCCTAGGGTTTGTTGTTGTGTTTTTTGCTGCACTTTGTGATTTCATTGTTTTGCATCACTTGATAAGGATATTTCCTATTTTCTTGGTCTATACATCCATAATATCCTTAATTAGACAGTCCCTACTATTCCCCTCACTTTATTTCACTCATTTCATCAATTTCCCACACAAACCATGGCTAGTTCTGCACTTCTAGACTAGGATTGTGTTTTCCCTCTTTTATCCCCTTTCCCTCACTCAAATTAAGAAATTACAATTTTAATTGTGTTTCTAAAACACTTCCATACTCCCCTTAATTTTTTCAGAATTTTTATTGACCTTATGCCACTATTTCAGACCACGCATTGCGTTTCTGGGACAACTTGACTTCAAGGAAACTTTTCAAAGGATTGGAGTAGTGTTTTCTAGTGCTTGATGATGGTTCCATGGTGTAGTAGACATCTCCATATTTGCAACCATACCACTTTCTGCCAAAAAATAATTCGGGAAGGCCTCCAAAGCATCCTCCAAAGTTGTGTTGCGCTTCTGCTGTGATTTTGTTGTGTTTCTGAGAAATTTTGTTGTGCTTATGGGTTTGAATTTTTTTCTTGACACATGGAGGTCAAAGGTAAAAATGGTCTATGTAATAGTTGGCTCATTATTTTTTTGATGATTAATAGGCCGATTTGTGGCCATATTTGTAAAATAATCTTATGTTTAATGACATAAGAGAAAATCTAAACTAGTTAGCCAAAAAAGGGGAAAGTTGTTTCTAACTTCCCTAGGATTAGGCTATGAGTCATTAGGTGCATTAATTAGTTAGTTTGGATCAGGATTCGAACCCTAGAGGTGGAATATTGTTTTATTTTATATATGTACTCAGAATTAAGTCATTGATAGGGTTGGATACTTGAATTTCATACTCTTTTGGCACTAGTGTATTTAACAATTTGTAGATGAAATTTACAGGCATTTGCAGCTATTTTTATGGGATTCTTGTGATGTAGTTAGTGACAATGTTTTTATCTATTTTTCTTATGCATCTGATGATCAATTTGTTCAAGCAACCATAACATTTCTTCCTATGCTTTATCTTTTAAGTTTTGAAACATAAATCATTCTTTTATGCTATGTTTTTGTTTAAGATAAGCATCTAAGCGTTTCATCCTATGAAATAAGTGAATTCATTATGCTCACTTAACTTCTTATATGTTTTCCTCATTACCACACTACAATGAAAAACCAATTGTGTCACTTAATCACATCTACCTTGCATCATACTATGTTTGTAGTTGATCTTTTTGGGATATCTTGCCTAGTTTCCAAACATGGTGCTTCTTTATCCAGCAAACCCTAATCAAACCTAAAACAAAAACCCTCCTGTGCTTATAACTAGCCTAAAATCCTTATTCTCCAGTTATTTCCATTGACTATGAGCTTGATATAGAGAGAGACCTCTCTGATTTGGTAGGGATAGATACCAAATCTAAATATTGCTATGTAGTTACCTCTTTGGTTTCCTTTCTCAGGCTTGCGAAACGAAGGAGCCCTAACAATGACTATAATAACATCATTTCATCCTTCCATGATGCACCACATGTCAGAGTATGTCTAGTCGATGTTAGTAGGGATAGCTATGCAGGTGCTTATGTGTCATCATTCTATTAGGTGAGAGAGATGTGTTAAAAGTAATGCAAATCATGTCATCATCCAACATTCAAATTTTCATTCAATTCTTAAGAGTTTTCGAATTAGAGGAAATATGCACACTCTTTAATTAGTCAAACATCATGAAAGTTATGTTGAGATATTACATTCACCTAATTAAATAACGATGGATGAACCCAAAAAGTGCACTGTTGATGGTGTTGGAAATTTGTCAACCAAGGGCGTCTCCTTGATGTGAAGTTCTGATTAGACCTCACACCGATTGGAATAGGCGCCCCATCTGGAGTATCGGTCCGACCACCATAAATTTGAGGTTTTTCTTTTCTGAAATGAGTAACATATCCTTTGAAATGAACAAGTTGACACTGTGAAACACCAATTACAATGTATAAAAGGAGGCTTTCACGAGAGGAAAGCAAAGAGTGAGTCTCTAGAAATAAAGTAATATTACTATCCTAAGAGGGACACATGAAAGCAAGGAAATATGTGTTATTTATATAGCAAAGTATTTCACATAGACACAATGATAATAAAGTGAATACAACACACATTCAACAATTTAAGTACTAAATCCAATCAAGTAGCTCAATTTCCTTAGTACATATGAACATAATATATACCACAAAAATCTAAAGAATAGTCGTACAATAATCATGATACATGCATGAAAATGTGTTGGCTCAGTAAGAATCTGAGTATTAAGTGAAATATATAAGTACACAGTTAAAATGGTGAGCCACTAGCTCCAGTAGTGGAAGATTAAGTCACTTCTTTATTTTCAAAGGAATGATCTTCTCTCCTATGCCAAGCTAGAGAATCCAAGGCTAGCTCTCCATAGTCTATGACTCAAAAAATCCCTTTGCTTGAGGTATGAGGGTGTATTTATAACAAGAGGAATGACCTTTGATATCCCCATGACTCTTGAGCTTCCCTCATGACCCTTGGACTTCCAAGTAACCCTTAAACTTCTACAATACTCTTGGAATTTTCCTAGTGACTCTTTTGTCCACATGTGACTTTTCATATTCCACTTGTGACTTTAGGACTTCCACACATTCAAATTTGTCGTCTTCTTTCAAATAAAAAACTACATCCACAAATAGTGTGGAAAAACACATTACACATATGAAATTGTGATGACACTTGTACAAGCCATGCCTTTGAAAAATATGACTTGGATCTTCATGATAATGTACCGAAGCCAAGCTTCTCTTCTTGTTGCTTCCTTGATATCTTCATGACTAATATTTCACATGCTTCATCTTCATCCTCTAAGATGTTGATTGACATGGAGTCTTTATGTGGTCTTGATCTTTAATATTTTTTCGTGATATTGTGTCCCTTAATATTCTTGTGTGATGATCTCTTCATGGTTCCATCTTCACAGATGTCTTTCTGCATGATTTCCTAAGAACCTTCCTTCAACATCATGTTATCATATCAAGATACAATACCTACAGATGAAATTCACACATGATAAGATGACATCAGTCTGAAAATATCATAGTCTACGTATCTTCATGAAATTCATTGATCAAACCCGAGATTGAGTGTTGGACAGAGGAGAAGGATCATTGATTGTGCAGTGCATATTTTCAGGAGGCGGGAGTGATATATTGACTACTGTAATTGTGAAATTTATAGTGGCTAGAGGCCTGATGATCC
The DNA here is from genome assembly GCA_034641835.2 of Pinus albicaulis. Classification (NCBI taxonomy): domain Eukaryota; kingdom Viridiplantae; phylum Streptophyta; class Pinopsida; order Pinales; family Pinaceae; genus Pinus; species Pinus albicaulis. Next base: position 148,140,002 of record CM076572.1, on the reverse strand, counting down.
AGGTGGATATTGGTGGCCACCCACCTATTTCACTTGGACCCCCACCATTGTTTCTTTCAATTTTTCAGTTTCCTTAATTGTAGCACAGTGTACTATTTTTGGAAGTGTTTTGGGTCCTGAACTTCCAGAGCCATTTTGAGGCCCTAAACGATGTTTTTTTTTGGGAAAATGGGCAAACGTAAGTTATTGAATTGCATTTATATTTGAAATTTATATTCCTCAGATATATGTTTCTAATGAGGTATTGTGTGCATCAAAAGAGATTGTATGCCAAATTTATGACCCCGAGAAGTTGATGTACCAATTTACCCCAACGGGGCCCATAGTTTTGGTGCTTCATCTCCTAAGGCTATATTTTTGGATGTTTATGGTTTTCCATTATTTCTCAATAATAAATAGGCCTTTGAGCCTAATTGTAACACAATTCAAAGGCATGCAGCTGCCACATATCTTCTTAGAGATAAGCTACCATCGCCCAAGCTAGTTTATTTCCATTTTGTATGTGATCATATTTCAGATCTTTGAGATTAATGAAATGAAGTTTTATTTCTACTACATATATGTGTTTATGTTTATATCTATTTTCTATTGTGTTCATTTATAATTCTATATCATCGAAGAATCAAGACTGTGTAGTTGAGGGTCACAGTGAGGTAGGCTTGCCCACTATGATTGTGTAATGCACCGTTTAGGAGGTAGATTGGACCACTGAGTTGAAAAATTGCATAGTTAATAGAGACAAAGAGATAGGATGTTGACTAAAACTGCGCAGTGCACATAAAGAGGTTGACTATGAGGAAAGATTATGTAGTTCTAGGGAGTAGGAGGCAGTTCTTGGGCACTGTGATTGCACAATGTGCAGTCCTTGAAGGTATTGGCTATGCATTTTGCAGTTCCAAGAGGCAGGATAGGTTGATCGAGGCCTGAGACAGTGCAATGTTCAATTCGGGGAGGCAGACCAGAGGGAGGTTGATTGGGAAAATATTGTATTTGGAAAATGACTAAGTGTGGGAACAAAGAGTAGAAAGATGGGATAATAAATTGACTTAAACATGATCAAATAATTATAGAGGATAAAATGCTCAAAAATGAATCATTTACCACCCCAAAATGAACATTTCCTCATCCAAACGATAATAAAACAACACTTACCTCCAAGTGTGACACTTAATATACATTTTGCAACATAAATGACGACACTAGAAAAAAAATTATCAAGTCTTGGGGAATGAGTCTGATGCATGTATTTATGATAGATATAACACATTGGTACAAGAGAATGCATCGAAGCTTCCTTTAAAGTATGTACAGATGAATCCCTTTGACTAGATGCAACACTTCCCTTACAAAAAGACGATAATAAAAAAAAAGTGAAAATGACACTTGCAAAAGCTAAAGAAAGTGAAAGTGACACATGGTATAGTGAAGAGAACACAAAAGTTCCACTTGTAGAAGTGAAAGCCAGGAAAAATGATAGTCACAAAAACGAAAATGACCCTAGTGAAAACCAAACAGAACTAAAGTGACAATTGAGAAAAGTAACATGAATAGAAGTAAAAATGCAAGCAAAGTGAGAGGGAGACTTTTAATGGAGGGTGCACATTGATTATCAGCATGGGTTGTGTAGTGTATGACTTGCTAGGAAGTACATTGACAGCTAGCCTTTCTTGAAAGAAGATCACTTGTAAACGCATCGAAAGCTAAGCATGTGTAATCAAGTGACTTTGAAAGTTAGAAACATCAACCGACCATGAAGTGACTACAAGAAAACAAGGAAAGATAGATCATAGGATCACAAGTAGGTTCCAAATTCAAGTGTAGGAAAAATTTTGGAGGCTGTTTGTCACAAAAACAACACTTTGAAAAACACTAGTAGAACTCTAGCTTCTTTTTTTAGCTTTTATATTTAATTTCAAGGTCTCATCCTTTCAGGAAGTATTGATTTTCCATGCAAATTAGCCCGACTTATTTTCCTTTCTCGGCTTTAAATACATCAACATAAGACTAGTCACACCTCAATTGTTTCATTAGGCGAGAAGGATAATAAGAATTTTTATATTTTGATAAGAACATTCCTCGGTGTTGCTCCACCATCGAGCCTGTTTAGTACCTTGGCAGAGTCACCTCAAGGAATCACAAGCATTGTTTCTCTGTCAGCAAGTCTAGTCAGTACCTTGACGAATTTTCTTCCTTCACCTCTCTGTGCAGGATGCCTTTCTCTTCACCTCTTTATTTAGTTACTAGTATAATGTGCAAAGGAACTTATTTATTTTTAAGGTGGATGTGGGAACCTGACTTATTTAATTTGCAAGAGAGGTTGGTTCTTTTTTTAGGGGATTTTAAAGATAATTAAAGTTAATATACTCATTTAATTTTTTTATCCTTTCCCTTCTCTACTCAATGGAGTCGATAGGTCAAAACACCATTCAATACAAGGTTGAGTCAAGAATGAAGATCCTAATAGAGATATCATCTTTGTAGTTCGACCAAAGGATTTATATCTAGAACGAATTGTATTTTCTATTCACAAATCATAGACGTTAAAGATATATAAACAAAGACAAAGAAGTAGGAAGAAAAATTAGATAAGAGGTGCTTGTTGTTAGTGTCCAATATTCGGTGGTCAAAATGTACTATTTCAAATTTGTTTAGTAGTGGTCCTAGGTCAAAATTTTATATTTCCAAGTCAGTTTTCAAATAAAATTTTGATCACTGGATATGTCTAGGTTTTCTAAAAGCTACTCCCTCTAGTTTATTCATGGTCATTGTCATTTCATGGGTCATGTCCTTCATTATCATCGAGTCTTAGGTCAAGCCACCATGCTTTCACCTAGGACAGTGTCTAGGTGTCTTTCATTTCACCACCATAAATGTCCAAATTCTGTCATAAAGAAGGCAAAAGAAGGGTCATTTACATCATACAAAGTTATCTTTATAAGGGAGTTAGCTTAAGTAGGAAAATTAAAAAAAAAAAAAAAGACAAATTTTCTACTTTCAAAAGCTTGTTACATTTTCAAAATATTGAAAAAAACAAAGTGTTCCTAAAAAAGGTTAGGTTTTCACTAAATGAAAAAAAAGGTGTTTTATTGATGTTATAAGTGTAAAATTCCACTTCCTCAATTCATTCTATCTTATTTTTCTTGATAAAATTCATCTCTCACTTTTAGAACACTCTACCATTGCCAAAGGTGGAAGAAAACCATATGCCATTCTAGTACTGTTGGAGCGGGGTCCCCTAGGTACATTTTTGAGTAACTTTTTGTATGTAATTTTGCATATGCGCGCTGCAAGGAAAGGTCATGGGGATTTGGGGCAGGTCAAAGTCCCTCTTTTATTTTTATGGATTATAAGGGTAAATTGTGGGCCTCAAACCATGGTTTGATACCATAGTATTTGTGTGCTAAGATAGTATAAATATGTAAAGGTCAAGTCATGAAGAGAGATATATTCTTGGTGATGCTTATGTTGATGAACATTGTGTAAGGGTTTTTGTCTAAGTCTCGGTATTTTAGTAGAAAGGCTCCTGTTGTTTGTGTGCACGGAGACCTAGTCCTTGTTGTGTGCAGAATTTGCTGGTTGTGTGTGTGGAAGGGTAATTGTAAGGGGAAAGTTTTATTGTACTGAACTGCTGAATCTAATACAAAGACTATTCTTGGTGAAGCACTTTTTTTATGTATCTTTGTAATCTATTTACTAATATTACTTTGAGATCGCTTTACTTTGTTATATATGCGTGAGTAAATCTGTTCTTTATGCATGCATATATGTTAAGGTTTGAATACGTAAATAGATATGCTTAAGTTATTTTTCATTACATAGATCTAGTTCTATTCTTATATATCTGTGATGAATTTGATCTACGATCCATCTATTTTATGCATTATATGGGTCTGTGACAAGTCGATCTAATAAGTAGTGTTCTGTTCATTCGCACATATGTTCTGATCTATAATAAGTTTTGAAATAAACCTATTTAGGGCCACCACATTAATTTATTCCTCAGGATGTGGAAACCTAGCTCCAACACCCTCCCATAATGCTTCAGGTGAGGCTTTGATCTGTGCAAGCAAGTCATTGCCGAAAGGGCCAGTAGTTGGAGTGTTTATTGGCTGCACGATAAACTTTGAACTTGGGTCAAGACCCATCAAGACAATAAATGGTTCTGTTGTTGGGATTGGGATCATTTTGAGGGAGATTTGATGTTGTGGCACCCTACGCAGAATGAATTGCAATATTGGCTAGATAGAAAGATCCTTGAATTCGCGATCCAAGATAATCGAAGCTCTAAGATATCTGCTACAAAGTGGGTTCATAAGTACATCTATACAAAAGTTCATGAGATATTATTTGGTTCCTTTGCAACTGAGCTGCATGAGTGGTTTTCGCAGTTAACTGAATTTAATACCTAGGCAAAGGATGACACAGTCACTGGGTGGAATCCTAAATTGATTTAGCAGTTAGAAAAGACAATCAATAAGATCACTTGTGTGATAGATCATTGGATCTATCACGTCTTGGGAGGATTTTTGACTGCATTTTACATTGATTAGTCTGTGCCATACTTTGAAGCAGAAAGAAAGATTTTCAAGGGTCCTAGAGGTAAGTTCATGCACTCTTTGAAGTTATTGCTAAAATATGCTATTATGTGAACATGGCTCTTTGTGCCAACATATTGCGCGAATGTCTCGAAGAGGCCTGACTACGCGCAGTGGAAGAATTTACCGCGAAGACCCATAAAGGGATTTATTTATAGCCCTCTCAAGCGTAGATCTGAGAGTGACGATGAACCAGAAACTAGTAGCTCCAGTAAATTTGTGCACTCTGAAGAACATGAAGTATCCCGAGAATAATTTTCATCAAATAAAAATGATCAAATATCCTTGACCATCTTTCAAATCCCATTCAATACACTTCTACAACCATCTTACAAAGCATCCACTCCACCTCCACCTCCACCTCCCCCAGGCGCCAATATGGCTACGTCTATGAAGCTACCTACTTTCAGGGGCATTGAAAATGAATATACTGAGCACTTTTGGTTTGTGACTGATGTTGTATGGAGAGCTCAACAGGTGAATAATGATGATGTTAAGAAAGCACAGTTAGCCATTGCTTTCCAAGATTGTGCATTGGATTGTTATATCAAAATTTTCCAAGAAAACCCTAATGCCACCCTAGATGAAGTGAAAGATTCCCTAAAAGAGAAATTCAAGAATCCTAAGTCATATGCTCAGTTGGTTATAAAAATGAAAGAGATTCATTAGGAGGTAAATGAATCTTTGTGGGAGGTAGATTAGAGGCTGAAGCACACTAGCAGAGATGGTGGATTCACTATCAATGATACCCAACACAAGGAGTGGTTTATTTCTATGTTTCTCCCACATCTGCGCAAGCCCATGGGTCAACAGAAGATCACCACGTAGGTTGAGGATGTGGAGATTGTGATGAAATTAGTGGAGATTGAAATTTTGAAACCGTTTTGTAATTTATGGAGACACATTAATTCATAAGGAACCGTTGAAAACGTGTCAAACCTATAAATATGACCTATGGGGTCACAATATCTCCCTTTTCTTTTTGTGTGAATTGTCAACCTTGAGCTCTCTGATTTCATCATCTTGCTCATTGTATATGTCTGGTTTCGATCCGGGATTTGAGCAAGAGTTGCATCATAGGGGTCTTGGCTACATTAACCCACCAAGCATGACAACTATGTGCTGAGGGGAGGATCCTGCTATGCTGGTGCATCTTGTTGCGTTGATCGCTAAGAAACCTGCGCCCATAAATCCTAACACTAGCACATTTGGCCCAATTTTCGATGGCCAAAAGTCTCTCTTGCAACACATAGGCGTCCCAAGAGCGACACTTTGAGATTGGGAAAAACGTCGTTTCCTGTCCCGTCGTAATTTCGACAATTTTAAGAATTGGAGGTAGAGCGACACTAGACATGACACGTGTCTTCATTTAGTAAATCTTACAATTGCATTGTTTATTGTTGATATTCCAACCCTTTTTGGGTAGTGTCGCTATTTCGACGTTTTTGGGTAGTGTCACAAGAGCGACATTTTTAAGGTAGTGTCGCAAGAGTGACGATTTTAACATAGTGTTGTTATTCCGACATTTTTCCAATGTTTTTAAGGTAGCGTCACTATTCCGACATTTTTCCGATTTTTCTAAGGTTTCGTCGCTATTCCGAAAATTTTCCAACATTTTTAAGGTTTCGTCACTATTATGAAGTTTTTTCGACGTTTTTAAGGTTTCGTCACTATTCTGACATTTTTCTGACATTTTTAAGGTTTCGTCACTATTCTGACGCTTTTAAGGTAGCGTCGCTATTCTGACGCTTGGTAGTGTCGCTATTTCTATGCTTCAAGTAGGTAGACCAAAATAAATTCTTAAATTATGTTTAGCTTCGTGAAAGATGCTTGCTCCCTGCCTTGGCTGCGGCAGGGTGGAACTAATTAGCCATTGAAGGTTGGGTAAATCAAAGTGGTGGTTTCAGGACTTCCTTCTGAAAATCAAAATTTAGGTTAGAAATAAAAGGCATTATAACCCCTTGCCAGTTTTTTCAAATAGGCAATCCTGTAAAAAAGAAGGGTAATGAACCCTTTCCTTCCTTATTGATTTGCCTATTCAATATAGGCTAAAGCACATATCTGGGCTTCTCCCCTTGTAGGCATGGTAGGTCCTACTTGAAAATAGTAGTAATTTCAATACTACAAGGTGTCTACCCCGGCCATGCCATAATATCGAATCCATGAGTTCCATGTACAATGCCAAGGAATCAAACCTATCTACAGTCAGTTGAGAGTGTACAATTTTTACCTATGCCAATTGTAACATTTGGGAGGGAACTTTTAATTTTCCTCCTTCAAATGTTGAATGCATAACCTATTCAGTAACTATGGTTGGATGTGCCCAATTACACACAATATGTACATGCTTCAATCCTCTAAGGAGAAATCCAGAGACAGAGGAACCAAAGCATGATTTTGTAGCAGATTGTTTAAGTGTTTCTTTTGTAACATACCCAAATTTTGAACCGCTTTCTAATCAAACAACTGCAACAATAATGAACTCATGAGATCCATGCACAATGCCACCCTAAATAAAGGCTTACCAGTGTAGGCTAAAAAATTTCCTTCAGTTATGGTGTCATTCAGGATCACATAAAATTAGGATGCTTTGACTCACTGCAAACCCATAAAGACGACCTCCATTACCAAAAAAGATGTGCTTCTTAGAACTTGGACTGTCAAGATGGAAGTAACACTCCAGTGAGATTTAGTGCTAGAGCGGCTCCAAAGTCCAATATTGGCATGCATGTGTGTCTTCACTGATGTCATCATCACACAAACAACTTCAGGATTCTAAACCCTCTGTGATATGTTGCCATTGTTGATGGGAACGAGACACAGTGAAAACCCCTTAGCCATGTAACTATAAATTTTTTTTGTCATTGATATAATTTATTTGACTTTATGCAATAGAGAAAAAATTTCTCCTAGAAGGATATTTGAGAAGAGAAAGGTTGGATGGAATTATGCAAAGGAGTGTGCCATGTTAAAATTTTGTAATTTCCATTGTTGTATGCAGATAACTCAATGAATCATAAATATGATTAGCCACAAAGCTCGCACCGATTCAAATTAGAAAATAAAATAATATGGCGATTATGTAGACATGGTATTATCAACTGGAAAATATAAATTAAGGATTAGAGTGCAAGATCGATTCCAAAAAAATATCCAAATCCAAGATGACAGTATATGGCACACAAATCTAGTGTGTGTGCCTTCGGTAGAATCGTAAATAGAGAGAGAAACCAGAGCCAATGCCATTCTTCATTTTTCTTAAAAAAAAGTATTGATCTATAACAATGAAGTTTCTTACTATGCAATGTCAATGCTTGCACCGAGGTATAATTTCCTTCACATTTCCATTAAAAATTTCGGTTCTACAAATGGGGGAATTAACAAATGGGATTTTAAGGCTAGAATCTTGTCATGCAAGACTTATATAAACCCGTTAAAACATGTATCAGATAACCATATTGAAATAATGAAAATTCCATGACAAGGCTTGGCAGTAGTGGGACTAGAGTTGCAAGTACAAATTGAAAAAAGGGCAGCAAATAGGGATCTTGAAACAATTATTCTAATTAATGATAGATGTTCAAAGCCATTAACAAATGTGAATCATTACGAGTCATTATTTTTCATTAACTAGTTATCATAATATGATTCAAAATTTCCCTTGAACCCGTTTTAGTCTCCGCATATTAACTCATTGTATTCTTCCATGGCACTGTATCAAAGAGATTTAGTGTGTTGTTTCCACATAAATATCAAGTTTCTTTTTGAAACTTTTATATAAGTAGTCCATTGATCACATGAAATCTCTCTAAATTTAGCTTAGATAACTCTATGCTTATCAGACACCCATGTTCTCACCATGGCTTGAGACATCTGTCCACCACTAACCCAAACATTAACCCACCATTAATTCTAATCCACTAGGATTCAAAATTTTCTGGGAATTTGTTGAGCAGTGAATCTAGAGATGAATTAATACTTTCCATCATTGGGAAATGCAAGGTTTGTGCTGAGAAGCGAGTATCCAATGTACACCCCAATATCCACGGTCTTCTTGGCATTAATGAGCTTCAATAGGAGGCATAGAAACTCACCCTCATCAGCAGAAGCAATCATGAGGTTCTTGTCAAAATTAAGACAATCAATCCTCCGTTTCTTCACACCATGAAAACCACCTATGAAAGCTTCTAAAAACCCAATTATTTGAGAATTCAGGAGAAATGGATATATATCAATAGGTTGAGAGTAATATTCCCAATTAGCTTTTAGCTAATTGGAATATTAAATTTTGCTTTTGCTTCTTAGTTAGAAGAAGAAGAGGGTAGGGAGACCCATAAATGTCCTTAATAGGAATAAAATCACTCGAAATGTGAATGGAGGTCATCAAAGTAGATGGATAAAGCACCCTTATGTGTGAATAGGGGATGGAGCATGTGGAATGGGTCAACTTTGACCAAATCAACATCGCTGGTATGGAGAGAGTGGACATTCAATGAGAGACAACACAATTTTGGAGGGAGATTCCTTACATGGAAGTAGTGGATTTAATGAGTGGGGCCCAAGGTGAGGAAGCTCACCAACCATATAAGGAAGGGAATGGTAGCCATGGAAAACATGTTTTGAGTATTATTTTGATTATGGTCTTCTATGACTTGTTGCTCTCTTCAGATGTTTAACGGAGACTGCAATGTTGTTTAGCACAAGGGTGTTCCCGAGCGAGAATCCCACCCTCATCCTCGGGGGAATTTGAATGCCCACCTAGGAGAGGTCATTGAGATAAATTTACACATTCCGGCATTAGGCCAAAGCTTCAGTCTTATTATACATCGTAGTTTCTACCAGGGTTGTGCTGTGTTGCAGGGCAGAAGTTGTGGAGGGTTTGCAGGGCCATTTTCTGAGCTTTTGTTTCAGTGGAGAGGTAGCCTTTCCATTGGGAGGCCAGCAAGGAAGGTCCTTGGGAATAATATCACCATTTGGAACTAGGCCAAGTCACCATCACCCCCTATAGCGCAGTTTTAGTCATAGACTGCGTTATTTCATAGTGCAATTGCAGGGGTGGTTTCAGTGCATGATTTGGGGAGTTAGATCTTCAGTGGAGGGATCAACCTTTCACCAAGAGATTCTATTGGAGGAGAGATAAATATTTCTACATCAGCTTCAGCCATATCTTCCTAGCTATTTTTCTACAGTGAATCTTCAACCCTAAGGTTGCAGTTCACCATTTTGTATTTTTTTTGGTATATTTCCAAAAACCCTCTTGGGTTGTCTAGGAAAAGTGATATAGAGCCTTGATATTTATATATATCATCTTTTGAGGCATATATCAGTTGTTATATATCCTTGTATTATTTCAGTAGCAGTTATTCTCATTAGGACTGTGCTATAGCAGCTCTCCGACATTTTGTATAACAACAACATCTCACTTTTGAGAGTGTTTCTAAATTGGAGGATTGTTTTCCTTTCTTATCTGATTTGTGCCATAGTGTATTTTGTTTATTTTCTGTTGATATGATTAATGTAATGGATCCATATTGGTCTCATATATTTGTGCATTGATCTTCACTACTAATCTCCATTATTGTGTTCAATATTGCTTATTTTCCTATTTTTGAATATTACAGTGGTATCAGAGCATAATCTTGGCTCAGCCTGTGCATTTTCAGCCAATATGTCATCATAAGAGGGAGATCATCTCACAGACAAAGAAAATAGGTATCTTAGAAGAAACCAGAGATATGACTAAACAGATGATAGAGAAGACAACGAAAAAACTCCCTTATTAGGAGGAGATGAGGAGAAGGAGTATCCAAAGATTCTTCTTCAAACCATGTAATATTGCAAGAGAAATCAAGGAGATGAGGATGGATATACACAAATAATCCCCTAAAGGGTTTCTACATGGAGAAGGCTCTGGCATTTCACATCACTGGCATGATCAACCAATGAAGCAGCAAATTTCCCAATGCTCTATTATGCTTACATTTTTAGCAGTGGGAAATGGAGGGTTCCAAGAACAAGAAACTCTTGAAGACTACTTTCTTGAGTATGAGTCTCAACCTTAGAGATTCAAAAATCATTTGAGCTTCCAAGAGTTTTGTGAGATCAAGGACAATAGGAGACCCCGACATCATAATAGAGGTGGAGGATTCATACAGAACAATGATCTTCACCGGACTATGGGCAGATTTGTCTTACCCACTTTTGATGGGTCATCCAAATGCACTACCAAGTCATGGGTAGAGAAGCTAGACATCTACTTCTAGTTGAACCAAGTACCAAAAATGGAAGCCATAAAAATAGCAGCACTGCACCTTGAGGGTGAGGCACATGATTGGTAGTTTCATGGTCTTTCTACATTGGGGCATGCCAATGTGACCGCATATTCAGATTTTACCAAGAGGTTGGTAGAGGGGTTTGATTGAAGAGACCCGGAGGCACCTTTCATTGAGCTAACTAAGCTTAAACAGTCAGGTAATCCAGAAAATTACATTTCTTAATTTTTAAAACGTTCTGTTATGGTTCCTGATCTATCTGCAGTTAGGAGGGTCTATATGTTTATTGATGGACTAGCAGAGCCTCTACATGAGTTGGTTAAATCAGCCAAACAAACTACCCTTCAAGATGTTTTTGAAAGTGCTAGAGATCTACAAGATGTTTTTCCAAGAGAAAAGGCACCATTTCAGCAAAAGCCTACTTTCCCATCAAAGGGAAAATATGTGAAGGCTCCTCCTTCAAAGGAGAGCCAAAACAAAGTACCTCTTAGTGATGATGTTCAAAGAGACTTGAGGAGAATGAAGCTTTGCTTAACATGCCAAGAATCATGGGCACCCAGACATAGATGTGCAACAGGGAAGGCACACTATAGAGAGGTAGTTTCTGATGATGAGGAGGAAGAAGAAGAGGAACCAGAAGGAGGTCACAACGTTGGGATAGCAGAAGAGGATCCACCACCACCATGAGGTGGAAATGGAGCATTTGATCCAATTGGAGGGGCCCTTGCATCATCGAGGGGAGTACCCAAGTATTTGACCTTGAAAGTTCTAGGTTCCATTCAGGATCAGAGGGTATCAGTGTTGATTGACAGTTGGGCTACCCACAAATTTATCCATGCCCAATTAGTTCAGAGGAGGGAAATACCCACTGATGATTTTGAGTGATTCTCAATTTTGGTCCCAGGAGCTAGAACTATGCAGTGCATTCATTATGTTCCATATTTATCTGTCACCATGGGGACATATACATTTACTTATCACTCCTTTGTGGTTGACATACCTGACACCAATGTGATATTGGGTGTGCAGTGGTTGATTACTTTGGGTAAGGTCACCACATATTGGGATACTTTACATATTGAGTGGATAGATAAAAGGAGTGGCAAGCATCAGGTTATTAGGGGCATGCACACATATCCCTCTCAGACAGCTTCTACAGATAAAACAGAGTTGGATTTTCACAGTGGAAGCAAGGACCTGACAGTCCAATTAGTTATATAGATGACTTTGGCCCATGAAACATTGCCATCTAGAGGAATTCCACCTGGGAGGCCACCATATCAAGAGTTGATGAGAGATGTCTCACAACAAGTTGCACCACTCATAGATCCAGGAGGGGTGAAAACCTTGGGAGGACTTGGTACAGCGCAGAGAGTCTTGGGTAGGCTCAAGGAGGAGGGAGAAATTCTCCCAATATCAGTATTACCCACTCTCACCACACATATTGCGCCGAGAGAAGATGTTTTCATGATGGAGGATGGCACCATCATGGTGCAAGGAGACCACTCCATGGCTTTGGAGAATCAGAAGATACTTCCACATAGGGAGGAATATTCCACATATGGTAGAGGATGGTGGCCACTCATGCATACATTGGCCAAAATCTGGAAGTTTTGGATGGGTGATAGCTTCCCATGGAAGGCTAACCTCCAAAAACCTCGACCTTTACTTGAGCATGAGCAACTACATGAGGAGAAGCAAAGGCAGGATAGTAGCATCTCGGTATATGAATTTGGCATGGGATATGTCAAAGAAGAGGGCAAATACATGATAGGTGCTTTACATGGTATATCAGCGGTGCTGTCATTATGGAGTATAGATCGTTATTGGAGATACCAGTTGTTGGTGGAATACTCCAAGGATCTCTTTTCATGTAAGATACTTGATGACCAGTTATCAGATGAGAGATATTCAGTGAGAGACGAGGTCATCTATTATCAGAGTAGGATCTTCTTGACTAGAGCATCTAAGCTCAAGGAGAAGTTACTACATGTTACATATGGGGATTTTCTCTTCATCCACACTTATTCCATGAGAGCATATCATACTATCATGGAGGAATTCACTTGGGAAGGCTTCAAAGAGGAGATACATGAATTGTTTGGAGATGGAGGAGAGACATGACTGTTTGGTGGGGTTATCAGAGCCACTTCCTTTCTCATTAGGAATGAGAGGAGGCCCATATATGAGCCACTTCACAAGCTTGCTCAAAGTTCATGGTAAGGGTTGTATTTCTGTGCATCGTGATTCACTTACTATGTATTTGTATTTCCTTACCATCCATGTACAGGCCATTGATCTAAGAGGGGACACTCTTTGTTATAGTCTTCATGGTCTACGTGAGATGTTGGGGAGGTGGTACCTTATTCAGGGTGTGCTCAATTGACACCCCACATCATTCACCTTCTTCAAGTGTGTGAGAGTATTGTGGCAGCAAGCAAGTGGTTGGGGAACCACTTATCATATCATATTTTGAGGCAGTCCGGAGACATACTGCGTTGGTTCCACATGTGGGACTATGATCCTCCTCTGGTATTTCATATGGAAGCTTACGTATCTTTGATTTTAATCCCATATGTTTATGATGTTCTTATCATTGTTGTGGGAATGATTGGAGGGAGGACACATGGATTGAATGTGCCCATTAGGAGTGAGGTTCTCCACATTTCTTATGCTTCATGCTTTAGGGAGAAAATTTAGCATCACATGATTGCTACATTAGATCTCTTGTTTCCTTATGGGATGAGCCATTTGGTTAACTTGAGCATTTGGGGGATGCATCTCATGAGCACTTGGGAGGAGCATTTCATGGAGGGATTGATTGGGGGACACTTGGTTCATGAGGAGAGCTTATCACAAGGAGGTGTCACAAGGGAAGGAAGAGAATAGTTGCAACACTCACCTTTACAGTTGCTTGAGGACAAGAAAAATTTGGGAGGGGAGGGCTGTAATATTCCCAATTAGCTTTTAGCTAGTTGGAATATAAAATTTTGTTTTTGCTTCTTAGTTAGAAGATGAAGAGGGTAGGGAGACCCATAAATCTCTTTGGTAGGAATAAAATCACTCCAAATGTGAATGGAGGTCATCAAAGTAGATGGATAAATCACCATTATGTGTGAATAGGGGATGGAGCATGTGTAATGGGTCAACTTTGACCAAATCAACAACGCTGGTATGGAGGGAGTGGGCATTCAATGAGAGACAACGCAATTTTGGAGGGAGATACCTTGCATGGAAATAGTGGCTTTAATGAGTGGGGCCTAAGGTGAGGAAGCTCACCAAGCATATATGGAAGGGAATGGAAGCCATGGAAAGCATGTTTTGAGTATTATTTTGATTATGGTCTGTAATGACTTGTTGCTCTCTTTAGCTGTTTAGCAGAGATTGCAATGCTGTTTAGAAAAAGGGTGTTCTCAAGCGGGAATACCACCCTCATCCTCGGGGGACTTCGAGTGCCCACTTAGGAGAGGTGATTGAGCTACATTTCCACATTCCGGCATCATGCCAAAGCTTTAGTCTTATTATATAGCGTAGTTTCTGCTAGGGTTGTGCTGTGTTGCAGGGCAGAAGTTGTGGAGGGTTTGCAGGGTCATTTTCTGAGCTTGTGTTTTAGTGGAGAGGTAGCCTTTCCATTGGGAGGCTAGCAAGGAAGTTCCTTGGGAATCATATCATCATTTGGCACTAGGCCAAGTCACCATCATCCCCTACAACACAATTTCAGTCATAGACTACGTTTTTTGATAGTGTAGTTGCAGGGGTGGTTTCAGTGCATGATTTGGGGAGTTAGATATTCAATGGAGGGATTAGCCTTTCACCCGGAGAGTATATTGTAGGAGAGATACATATTTATACATCATCTTCAGCCATATCTTCCCAACTATTTTTCTGTAGTGAATCTTCAGCGCTAAGGCTGCAGTTCACCATTTTGTATTTTTTTTGGTATATTTCCGGAAACCCTCTTGGGTTGTCTAGGAAAAGTGATATAGAGCCTTGATATTTATGTATAGCATATTTTGATGCATATATTAGTTGTTTTATATAATTGTATGATTTCAGTAGCAGTTATTCTCATTAGGAATACGTTGTAGCAACTCTCCGACATTTTGCATAACAACAACATCTCACTTTTGAGAGTGTTTCTACATTGGAGGCTTGTTTGCCTTTCTTATCTGATTTGTTCCATAGTGTATTGTGTTTATTTGATGTTGGTATGATTAATGTAATGGCTCCATATTTGTCTCATATATTTGTGCATTGATCTTCACTGCAACTTTCCATTATTGTGTTCAATATTGTTGGTTTTCCTATTTTGGAATATTACATTGAAGGGCTTACCAAAGATGCTTGGCAATCACTTCACATAGCTCTTTCATTGGCTTAGGCTCATGAGGGTACATGCTTATTTCCAATATATACTGCAATAATCACATAGAAATTATAATTAATTCACCAGGAAAACATTAACCTCATCAATTACTTTATCTTATAAACTTACTGAAAAAACTCAGAGGTCAAAGGGTTGAGAGAAACCTGATAGACGGCATCGCTCTGCAAGAGACTTTTGTGGCCCACTTCCTGATGGTGAAAAACCTTAGTCGGCTCCTCTACTTGGGTTTTCTGTGCCTTCACCTCTGCTGCAGAAAAATCAATGTTTTCCATTTCCTCAACCCTACAACACAGTTGAAAACAGATCTAAATACCAACTGAAATTGAAAAAAACAAAAAAAACCCAAAATTACCAGGCATTTCCAAATGGATTTGAAACTAAAATATTGCATTAAAAATCCAATTACCCAAATTATCCAATGAAATAAGCTAACCTAACCCCAAAGCTTTGAATCTTAAAATTTCATGATGTGAGTAATTGCCTATTTGGACAAGAAGAAATCATGGGACTCAATGAATACGGGTTGCCTCAAAAAATCCCACTCTCACCAACCATTTCCAAGGCCTTGAATGCAGTGCACCCATCCCTACCAAGAAGGTTTTATCGGATCAGATGGATGATGAACCTAAGGTTTTATTAGGTACCAATTTGTTGAATAAATGCAAAAAATAACATCACATAAAGTGTCTTGCATTGCCTTTGAAAATTAACACAGCCTCCTCTTCTCGTGGATCTAAATGAAGAGTCTTCTTCCTGAACTATACCATTTCCTGAGTTGAAGACCACAATAATCTAAAAATGAGAGACATAAACAACAGAATAGGTAAAAAAAAATTAAATTTCTCTATATTACATTACTTGTTAAAGCCAAATTGGGAGCGGGAATTTAAATTAATATAAAATAAAAGTTAAAAGATTGTAGTAATTAGGAGATCATCATCATGTTCGAAGATTGCAACTTCAAAAGGGCCTGAAACATATACTCTCTCTATTCAAGATACGAGCTCAAGAAAAATATTGTAGACGTACTCACTCTAGTATACACTCACTTTGAGTGTTCTCACACTCAGTCTAGTATGAAGAAGAGGACACAAATCTAAAAAATAATTGGTGTGCAAAAACTCAGTGGAAACCTTAGATATAAGGTCTAATAGTAACAATTATGACAGAAGAATGACTTTCCTTGTTTCTAATCATTTGAAGATCATATCCATGAGTTATTACATTGTCCTAAGTTTTTAAGGCTACCTAAAAACAATATCAGTGGTATTTTCTCCATGATTCGAGCTCCTATGATGCAAGTTTTTTCGCGTAAGGACTTGTGGCAATATTTTTATGTAATACAAATATACCTATAGAACATGATGTACTATGACATGAAAGTTAAATAAATATGCATGAACAATTAGAAGTGACCAACATCTATTTTTGGATCACACTGTATCTTCTTCCATAGTCCCTATATCACATCACATCTTTGTTAAGTTTATATTACTATACTCAATGGCATCAAATTATATATAGTGGAATCACAGTGGCATCACTACAACT
The DNA here is from genome assembly GCA_034641835.2 of Pinus albicaulis. Taxonomy (NCBI): domain Eukaryota; kingdom Viridiplantae; phylum Streptophyta; class Pinopsida; order Pinales; family Pinaceae; genus Pinus; species Pinus albicaulis. Next base: position 148,123,197 of record CM076572.1, on the reverse strand, counting down.
CCTATGGTATCAAATTTTATACATTATACTTTTGTGGCATCAAATTAGATATAATGACATCATAATGGCATCATTACAACATCTATGGCATTGAATTTTATACAGTGACATACATGTCTATTATTCTAAGGCTTGATCATCTTTTGTGGCTTGCTATTTTGTCTTAGGATCGCTTATATCTTTTTACTCATATTTCACTTGTTTCTCGCATTTTTTCTATGTGTTGGAATTTATTATTGTGGCTCACATCATATTTCTATATGGCTTGATTATATGGTGGCTCGCTATTCTCTACATATCGATTGCAATTATAGTGAATCATTTAATAACTTACATTTGATGTCAACATGGCTCACTATAAGGCATTGTGGCTCATTTATCCTCCTCAATGGCTCACATTTCTTGAATGACTTGCATAGTATTCATAGTGGCTCAAATTTTCTCTTGTTGATTGTGGTGATAAATTTTTGAAGCATTCATATATGTGGAAGTAGGAATAACTACATCTATGAAGACTACCTAAAGTCTGAAAATAATATTTTAACATAAATATGATCCTAGGTTTATGTGATAAATCGTATAGCCCTGAGGCTCACCTTTTATATACAATTCTTATATCATCACAATTCCTCACATTTCATCCTGTGACCTAGAGTTAAGATAGTGCTGGGACACCACTCCAATCCTTCCTATTTTTGAAAATAAGCGAAAAAAACAACCTGAGTAACTACTGAACCTTCATTATGAGCTCAGTTTTCACTAAAAAAATTGGGAATTGTTACTGCCTAAAAATATATGGCTTAATTTTCATTCCAGAGGCATTTTTTTTAGCACCATTGAACCAGGTGAAAGAAGAGACCATCCCTAGAATGGATATGCTCTTGCAGAAAGAATTGCAGTTCATCAATATGTATCTTGAACAATTTTGTTGAGGAAGGACACTCCTAATTCAACTCAATGATGTCATTGTTAACATTTGATAGTCTACGCAGTGTGTGGAGATGATCAAGAACAAATTCATAGAGATGCATGGTAGTAATGAGTAGAGTCCTTGAAATTCTAATTTTTCCGAGTCTCTAGAATAGATCCTCTCTCGAGACTGAGTTAGATGCCACTTATAGGTTAAAAAAGCAGCATAAGGGTTTTAAAGTTCTTTTCCTCCTCTATGATGTCTCAAAGGGTGAGAACTAAGTCACAGGGTTCGTCGAACCTGGAAAAAAAATTGAAATTCGTTAAGGTTTGACGAATGTAGTGTGGCCAAAATGCATGAAAGTTTCTGCTATGTGTAGGAATATGATGTTTACTAAGTTATATGAGAGCTACACAATATAAGCTAACATTTATTGTCTCAATTCATACCTTCAACGAAATTAAGATCCATTTTACAAGAATTACAATATAGGAAGACTAGCTGAAAATTGCAGAGTTTTAACAAATATTCTAAGCACAAACATAGAAAATTATAAGCAAAATTAATCATTAATATATTGGTGATTAAAAATAAAATACCTTTGCATCTGAAAGGCTCTATTCGAAAACATCCAAATTTCCCATCCAGCCAAAATGTATATTGAAATGTTGCACTTCTACATGCACATAGAAGGTAAGAGACAAGAATCATATCAAATGTAGGAATACAGATGCAAAACCTAGGTCATACAATTGATGTGCAAGAAAAACTTTTAGATATGGTTTGAAAAATCTTGTACACTCTCTTCAAGTTGAAGACGAAACTATTTGCATCCTTACCAGAGTATATATTATTTAAATTAACTATTCATAAGAATAAATGCATTTGAAACCTTTCCAACAACTAGGCTATGAACATCAATAATCCATGTTAGGGGAGCATATGAAATCATCTTGGAAAATCCAAGCTTTCCATTTCAAATGCAACTATAAGTACTTAAAAAACAATTAACTTACTAAAACTAGATAATATAGCAAGCCACATTGTTTTGGGTCACCTGCAACTTATGAAATCAACTCTATCATATAATAAGATCACATTTATCATTACTTGAAAAAATGAAGTTAATATTCTAATTATCTCTACCTATTGTGTAATATACTTTCCAAAAAATGCATATTTTGATGCAACAAACCGGTCAATAAGGGTACGCTCTTCTGCTAAGTCTTCTGGCCCTTTGTGTCCTTTGTCAGATCAGACGATTGATTCTGGCTAGAGTTAGCACTATACAATATTCCCTCACTATGCCTTATGCAGAGCACCTCAGTGAATCATTTTTTTCATTAGCTGATTAGCATAATATGATTCAAAATTTCCCTTGAACTTGTTTTAGTCTGTGCATATTAACGCATTGTATTCTTACATGGCACTGTATCAAAGAGATATAGTGTGTAGTTTCCACATAAATATCAAGTTTCTTTTTGAAACTTTTATTTTAGTAGTCCATTGATTAAAATAAATAGGTCTACCTTTAGCTTAGATAACTTTGCGCTTATTAAACACCCACGTTCTCACCATGGCTTGAGACATTTTCACTGGCCACTTATAAATTTTTGATCATCATGGTTTATCTATTACGATTTCACTACTCATAGTGATATAATGAGAAACCATTGGCTAGATCGATGGCACTATATTATATTCACCCATTATCTATTAGGGAACACCTGAACTAACCATCTCCTTCATTAATTGATTATCAGAATATGGTTCAAACTTTTCCCTTTGCCCAAATTTAGTATGTGTTTATTAAAGCATCGTATTCTTACATGACACTGAATCAATGTGTCCTCGTGTATGGAACATCATCACTATTGACAATCCTTAAGCAACACAAAAAAGCAATAGGTTTTCTTGTTCCTCATTTTGTGTCAATTTTGCAACCTTTGGGTTGGTAAATGACCCTTTGTTAAAGAAATGGGTCTACCATTGCCTTAGATTCCATGACCAAAAGGTATTCTATTTCACCAAGTTCAACCAGGTTTTGCACCTAGCCTCTCCCACTAAGATGGAATATATCGATGAGTCATAAAGATCTCCGGGACTTTCACCTGGTCTCAGATGCAGTATGGCTCTGTTTGCCATGTTATATTGACATAAAAACATGTTCTGTTAGTATGAATATTTTGTCGAAGTGTACGAAAAAAGACCACTTTAGCTACGCATAACTTATAGCCCTAACATCAAATATGGCTGCCAATATATTCAGATCTGCAGTTAGTTGATCAAGACAAGTGCTGCAAAAAACCAGATCTATGCATAAAGAGACATTAAGAAGTAAAAATAAGGTTTTGCTCCATACATCCAATAGACAAGACAAGAACAATATTTTTTTGAAAGAATTTTTGTATTAAGGGCACCTGGGAGGAAAATAAGAAGGTGTTTCCAATTCTCCTCAATGGGATGGGTTCAATTGTTTAATTAATTATTCCTTGAGGAAAATCAAACAAATATAGGTTTGTTTAATATTTCCTTTAATAAATGTGTTTTATTAAGTTATTTTACATAGTGAAAGCAATTTTACTTAAGGTAAAATTGGTCTTACATGGTGTACTTGGGTCCATCTAATGATAGTAGGTTAGATGACCAAAAAATGGTGTAACATATTCCCCCCCAGCGTGCGAGTGTTAGGAGCAAATCGTATGACCGAAGTATGTTATAAGAACTCAATCACCAGACATCAAAAAGGGAAGTCAGAGAGAGAAATGTAAGGTAGTCTAATGTGCTGAAGAACTAGACCCTGAGAAGATGAGACTTGCAGGTGTAACAAGTCTCTTTTTATGAGAGGGTACTTGTGCTAAAGGCGGCGGGGGAGGCATACCTATGCCCGCCGAGACAAAGTACAAAAGAATAGTGTGTCCAGTAAACAAGGGACCGAACCATAAAGTACAGCCAGCATAAACATGAGCCAGATAAAAATACAATGAGGGATCCCACATACATGATGTGCCTGGGATAACATCCAGGACTTATACAATAATATCTGAGTACATGAGATACAAAAACAACCCAAATGCCCCCTATAAGTGGGGAAGGGCTCACAAAATCTGACTAATATATGCAAATCAAAGAGGCGCTGCAAACGGCTAAGGCCGACATCATCAAATATATGGAGTTGCATCGAAGGATGCAATGAAGAGGTCATCCAGGTATGTGGGGGGATACCTGCAGGGCCACCCCCTCATGAGGGCTGAGACATCTCACACACACTCGGGAATCACCAATAGCTGCTGCTGCATCACTGAACCATCAAGCACACGGATCTCGATCATGCTAAAAGGAGCTGGAGTGGAGAAACAATCAAGTCAAAGGGTAATGAGAGATCCCTTTGCCTGATCCGAGGCACCGAACAAGAGTGGAAGCTGGAACCAAGGTACACCGCCCTCTAGACCTGTCTTCTGGAATGAAGGAGCTGATGTCGACAGAAGGAGGTCCACCATAGGTGAGGCAATGAGAGATCCTCAACTAAGGCACGAGAGAAAATAGTAGAGTGACGGACAAACTAATACCAATGATGATGATGGGATGGAGAGGACTGAGTAGCGAATGGACGACTTCCCTTGCTAGAGCATAAAGGGCATGAATGACATGGCAGCGACTGACACAATATCATAAGGGATAGGGGACAGTGGGGCTGAAGGCCATAATGTGCGACACGAGAGAGGGACCAAGCAACGAAGGATGGAGGACTATGGCGAGATACAAAGGGACTCGGGATAGACTCCATGAATGTGATGATGACTCAACGCGGATGCTCTAAATCAGGGCGACTCGATGGTGCTACCACACAGTAAAGGTCCAATGGGGGACCATAAAAACATGAGTTCAAGATGGTAACTCACGACAAACATCAACACGAGCATGGATAAGTATGGAGGCCAAATGGTGCCCCTAGTATGAGTGTTGCAAGTGAAGAAATTCAATTTTGAAGAGGGTTATGGTTGAGGGGCATAGGTGCCCCCAAGCATGTTGTGGTGATGCCAAAATGTATTTAGAAAAATGGGAATCTAAACACATGTTAATGATGTGGTGTGCCATTTGTTTTCGTTGTGGTTATGAAGTTTAAGAAAGGAAATGGAGGATTACCAATCTCTTTAAGTACTGCATATATGAAGCAAATGGAATTTAAGTTTCTGGTTTGGCATACCTGGTGTCACTATCCCAAAGAGATGATTTGGAGATAATGAACTGATGCTCTCCTAGAAAACCTGTAGGTTGGTCAACAACAATGTCGAAGAGACTGGGTTTCTGATGTAAGATGAGGAAACGATAAGGGGTATTGTCCCTAGAGTGATCTGAAGTGATATGGGACTCTAGAGGTTCTTCTAAATGTGGAAGAATAATGGTACTAGAGTTGACACGACCAGATACATTAGGAGAGTTGTGGAGAATTTCTTCTCTTGGTCTCTCAAATATGGGTGCCCCCTTACTCAAACATTGGGTATCAATGTAATGGCCACAAGGTGTATGTGGTTCAAAAGCATGGGTTCGATGTAAGGGGGAATAGATAAAGTCAGGGGAGGTGAGTCCTTCCATAATGTCGTCATCATGATAGAAGATGGGGTGACTGGTGGAAGAAAGACCACCTGACACGGCGAAGCTACCTGACTCATCATCATGAGAAGAGGGATTCACATGCGCATCTTCACAAGAGGTGACAGAAGAGTAATCAAATAAAGGATCTACCGATGTTGAGCCCAGGGTGATCGTTGAAGAAAGGTCAAGCGAGACAACAGGGGAGGATTCAGAGGGAATGTTCCCCAAGGGTCTCATGGATGATGATAGGTAGAAAATTTTGCATGAAGGCTCCGTCATCTCGACATCAGGAGGGGGAATGTCAATGGGAGTAGTCATGTCTGGGAGTTCTGCCAAAGAAAAATGCGCAAATAGGGGAGAGGTGGACTCATTGCACTTGGCCTCGAATTGGCGGACCGTGGCGAGAGAGGTGCGGAAGTCTTCGATGTGGGGAAAAAGGTGGGTGCAATGGCCATGGAGATCACACAAAGCACAGGAGTGGTTGGTGTAAATAGTCTTGGGGTTCTTGGTCGCGGTCGCAGAAGGAATAGAGGCTTCCGGGACCGTGGACTCAGGGAACACGACATTAACCATGGGCTTGAGATGAAGCAATTCAGGATAGGTATGGGTGGCGTGACCGACAACATCACACAAAGCACAATGGATGGTATGCTTTGGAGGCCGAGGAAGGGCAGGGTTTGTCAGGGCAGCCTTGTCCTTTGATGCCCCCTTGCGAGCTTTGCCCTTCTTACCCGAAGCGGTCGCAACAGGAGGTGGTTCTTGTTGAGGTGACTGAGGCACTGTTGCAACGAGAGAAGTCATGGGGACTGGTTGAACCGGGGTCAAAGAAATATAAGGTTTGGGTTGACCAGGCAAGGTTGCGGCTGGAGGATCATGGTACCAGACGGGAATCCCAAGGGTCAGGTTAGGAAGAGAGAGGGTGACCATGACAGGTACCGTGTACACTCCTGGTGGGGGAGCTAGGAACGGTATCTGACCAGAGGGGTAATGGCCAGGTGGGATGGCTCCTAAATGGCTAAGGCTTGGAGGAACCGTTCTAGGAGGGTAAAGAGGCTCATGAATACCAGCTGCAGGTGAAGGGCTAGGAGCAGGTTGCGGAGAGTGCGGTTGCTGACTAGCCGAAGCAGGTTGCTTGAGAGCAGCCCGAGACGATTGCATCATGCAAACATTCGATGAGCTGGGGTTAGAGATAGGAGGAGGAGGAAGACCAGGGAAGGTTCCAAGCAAAGATGAGTCTTTGTAGACGCTGGGAGAGACACTGGTCAAAGAATCGACAGTTTTTTGATTGGCTACAGAAGAGATGGTCGACTCAGGGGAGGCCTGAGATTTAGGCTCATGATACGTCAACTGGTCAATGGTGACTATCTTTCCATTATGAGGGAACAACATCTTGCGGTGGACCGCGGATGGGACAGCAGACATAGCATAAGTGTAGCTACACCCCAAAATAATGTTATAATCAAGAGGGGCATCGATGAATTCAACGTCAACGCAAACAGTCTTGTCCGCAAGAGTGATAGGAAAATTACGGAATAAGCCAATGGGCTGGGAGGCATGGCCATCCCACGCATGAAGGGTGATTGTGGAAGGGGCCAATTCAGGAGATCCGAGTTGTTTCCAAACTGAAGCGGACATCACACAGGTGGATGTCCCCTCATCAATGATACACCGAGAAACGTTAGCGTTCTGGATTTTGACTGGGATTTGGAAGGCTACGGAAGCAGGAAGAGGAGGATGCTCTGATTGATGGGTGTCGAAAACAATCAATTGGTCATCAGCAGGATCTACATCACCCATGGCAGATAGTAGAGCCTTATTTTGGGAAGGGCACGACTGGAGGAGTTCCAATGTAGAAATGGCAGCAGGAGACTGCGCCAAATCATCTACTATGCTATACGAATGAGCAACTCGACCAGAAGCAGCATTTTGGTGTAATGTTCCCTTAGGAATCTGGGTATGAACCTCAAATTTGGGCTGAGGGATATGCAAGGGACCATTAGATGTCGAAAGAGGCTCTGTAGAACCTGAAGAAGGTGACTCGGGGACAGACGGAGCGGGAGGCTTGGGGTACTGAGGGGCCCGAGTTTGAAGGTTAAGGTCGACGGTTGGAGGTGGAGCAGAGTTCATCATGAGGATCTGGTAATTGGAGGAACCAGAAGGGGAAGGTTGAGTGGCCACCTGTCCGTCAGGTGGTTGGGTAGCCACGAATCCCTGCTGTGCATCCACCTGCTCTTGAGGGGGCGGTGACTGCTGTTGCAGGGGTTGAGAAGGCCAGGGAGGCGGAGGTGCTGATGCTGGAGGAGTTGGAGTACTAAACTGCGGATACGAATAATAAGGGGGTTGGGTAACAGTATGGTGACCAAGAGGCTGGGCCAAAAGAGGAGGCATGCTAGATCCTGGATACGTGCTACCTGGAGGGGAACAAGTGCTAGAGGTGCTGGCCCCTCCCGGAGGGAGACCATAGCCCATAGAAGGTTGAGCATACGGATGAGAAAGGGCTCCAATGATACCGTCGACGGAATGAGATGCCCTCGGGGCGTTAGCGCCACCGGGCCTGGGGAGGTCAGGAAGGACGGTATAAACATAACCTGTCTGAGCGTAGATCAAGTCATATTTTAACGCCAGTTGGAGGGAGGCTTCTTCAGTTTTGGGGAAATGCGATGCGACATCTTTCCCGATAGGAGAAAAGAGAGATCTAAGGAACCAGTCCATGTAGACACGGTCTGCAAAGGTAGGGGATTGACATAGGCTCTTTCTTCTCCGCCATTCCTGGACATGATCGGATAGGCGGGTCGCAGATGATTGACAGAAAGAAGTAAAAAGTTCGATACCAGTGTCATAACGAAGGGGAAGTTGGAAGTAAGATAAAAAAGCTCGGGCAAGAGTCGCAAAGGTGGTATGAGAGGAAGGGGCCTGATCAACATACCACTTAGAAGTCGCGCTTGTAAGTGTTCGTTGGAACAACCAAAGACAGACAGAGTCATCGGTAATGGAGGTAGATGAACACCACATGTGGAAAGATCGAACATGATTTGAAGGATCCTCCCCAGCAAGGCCTTCAAACTTTGGGATGTCGGAAGGGAGCTTTGTCGGCATAGCAGGCCAACTAGCATCATGGTGTATAGGGTCGTTTATCAACCGATCCAAGTCAGGGATGCTGAGGCCTACCATGAAAAGGAGCAAGGGTGAAGCCGAGGTAGTTCCTATGGCGGTTCTGCTAGTAGTAGTCCCGACATTAGGGCCGGGATTACCGCTAGCATTAGGCCCTAGACCAGACATAGTGAAGGTGACAGGGAGTTTCAACCGAGGTCTTAACATTGAATTTTTTATTTATTTAACCACTGGACCACAAGTTGTTTGACAAGTATATTTATGTAACTTATTTTGAAATTAGACTGTAAAATAAAATAAGGAACACTACAAGAGCCCACATATGTCAAGCCACAGAAAACAACAAGAACCAATTAGACAAGAATGAAACATGGGTCTGCAACATTCATGGGCTCTAGTTATTAATGAAAATAGATAGCAAGAGGCATCCTTCCTGACCAAAATAAGCCATGAGTATGACCTTCAGAGGTCATGAATCGTCCACCCAATCTTATAACAAGATCCAAAATTCCAAGATTGCTAAAGATTAGAATTTGGTTAAATAAATCCATTTGGCTTACCTTAGAAAGTGAGAGGGTGTATTTGGGAGAACATGAATAAAAATCTAAAATTCTCTGCACACCCAAAGTTTAGGGAAATTCAATGGGGTGGGGGGACCCTGTAGGTAGTTAACTAGGGTAATTATGGCCTAGGGTTTTATAGGTCACTATGATTTCAGTAGAATTTTCTTTTCCAAATAATAGTCAATTTAATACAATTAATATATTCTTTAGTGAGCAATATCAGTTTTTCAAAGATATAATAGGCTAAAATAGAGAAAAGTAGCATTTAATTAATCCAAATTCCAATACAATATTCAACAGAACATTGTATCATTCGTCAAAACCATACAATAATTTGGCACAATATTAAAGATACATACAATATGGTTCATGTTTAATAGACAAAACCAATTTAACCATTTAAATAATACCCTAACTAGTGACTTGATTGCTCACCCTACAAGGAACCTAGACTGCTTAAGGTATCCAAGTTTTGCCTCGAATGTGAAATCTAATCCCATTTCAATCCTCTATAACAAACTTGAACCTGTCCACCCTACTCTGCTACATAATTTTCATTTGATTCTACTACAGGAACCCACAAGTTGACTCACCTCTATCACAGAAGTGCTTCAGAACTTTGGACTGCCACAGAACTACGAATAGTTTCATAGACCCTTTGGATCGATTAGACTGGAATTCGGTTGACCTCAAGACACTCATCTACCTCATGGACAAGTCTCCTTTAGTCACAAAGCAGCTCGAAGGCCCTTAGATTAGGTCTGAACTAAATTTTTCCCTCAAAACCAATTGGTCCTCTCGCATACACTGCATTTGAGGAAATCTTGATTTTGTATTATTTTTTGGAAATTTCTGCACAAAATAGTGGACCATTCTATTGTCAAAACCGTCACATGCAAGATGGTGTTTCTTTTGAGTCTCAGAGTTTTCAATTGTTATCATTGGAACATAACCAATTGACAGGGTTTCTTCCAGAATGGATCTGGAAATTCAAGGATTTGCACGTGCTCAATTTCTCCAATAATTTTTTGTAAGGAGATATTCCCACCCAAGTATCTGAATTTCGAGCTCTCTGGACTACACCTGATCCATTAGAGGCATGCTCTCAGGATGAAAATCTGTGAAGAATTTTTGACGAGTTGTTTACTAATGGTTTTAATGCGTTGACAGGACACAAACACATCAAATATGGGGTCTAGACCAAAAAATACTAAGATAGGTTAGACACTACTGCAAATGCAACAAATGAAACATGGAACTCATATTCAAGACATCAAAATCAAACAAGCTCAATAAATTTTCTTTGAAGGTATTAAAATCTAGGGTTTTGACAAGCTAAATGCAATCAGAAAATAGAAAAAGATTCAACTTGGTCATTTCTCCAGGTTCATTTTATAAATACTTGATGGCAGGTTTTCGATGATGTCGTACTTCCCCTCAGAGGCCAATCCACCATGCATCTCCATAGCCATGGCATTAACCATCTATCTCAAATGAAATGAAGGAGTAGAGCATCCCTCCTCGAAATCCCGCAAAATGGCCACCACACGGTTCCACTTGCTCCGGCTCCTGAAGGGTGTATTTTTTGCAGGCGGGAATAGGAAGGTTAGGGTAAAGGGTAAAAAAAATTTGAGGCGGGAATTGGAATTAAAATTAAAAATTAAAAATTAAAAAATTAAATGTAAATAATATATATATATATATATATATATATATATATATTATTAAATTAAGATATTAAAGTTTATATAAATTATTTTATATGTAAAACTTAGAAAAAAAATTAGTAGTTTTATGTAGTGATATTTATGTGTGTTAAGAGTATAACCTTTTTGAAGTTTTATTTATTTATGTGGTCATCTTTAAATTAAAAGACTCAAAATTAAAATTATTTGGTTTCTTCTTGTTTTAATATATGTTAATTTCTACCACCCGTGTGCCTAGTGCACATTCGTGCAGCTCGTTGGCCTTTTTCTCCCTCGTGCCTTTGTTCGGGTAGGTCGGGTCGAGTGAGGGAAATCGTGTAAAAAATGCTAAGTTGTGACTGCCCGCGTGCCTTATGCATGATCGTGCGGCCCATTTTTTAGCTCCCTGGTGCCTTCGTTTGGGAGGGTAGGATCAGGTTGTGTGAGGGTGGCTATGTAAAAAATGCTAAGTTGTGACCACCCATGTGTCTTGTGCAAGTTCGTGAAACCCGTTTTCTATTTCCTCCATCATGCCTCCATTTGGGCGGGTCGGGACGGGTTGTGTGAGGGCGCCCAAGGAAACGTGTCCGGGCGGTTTAGGTTGGGATGGGTCAGGTCATGTGAGAGCGCCTAAGGAAACACATTTGGGAGGGTCGGGTCGAGTTGGGTTGGGTCAAGTCAGGTCGTGCCATGTGAGTGTTACACTAAAAATTGTCACCTTGACTTTTTGCTAACTGTATGAGCTCATTATTACTCATACTTCCCCCTCTGCAAGTCTAAACACGTTAGTTCCTCATGTCAAGCCTTGAAAATCAGAGAAATGTTCCTAAAAGTCTCCTAAACTTTGGCATCGCACTTTCTGGCTATCTTGCCTGCGGTCCCGCACCCAATGTTCAGCTTTCCTACGTTCCTGAACGTGCTTTATCTTTTTTATAGGTGCGGACCCCTGTAAGATTAAAAGGCGCAAGTAAAATCCCACAAATCTCAATTAAAGTAAATTCTGGAAGCTTCTAGAATGGATTTGGCGGTGGCAGAACTGCTCTTGTAAGGTGCATGAATCCCTTACCTTATGGAGCTAACCCCTTGATGTGAGGAGCTTATCCCTTTGAAGGAGGATTCTATCCCTTCATGCTTGGAACTGAAAACCTCCTCTTGTCCACTATAAAAAGAGGCATTGGGTAGCCTCAAAGGGAGTTCAAGCTTTTAGAATATTTGAAGTTAAGTGCTGGTGAGATTTAGACTCAGTTAACTAAGGCTTTTGTGAGGAGAGATTACATACCTCTCTTTGTCTTGGTTGGAGGAGTGCAGAACTTGTCAACGTAAAGGAGACTCCTGCTTCGGACCTCGGAAAGTCCTGTGCAACATCAAGGCTTAGGTTGTAAGGATTTTATTCTTTTTGAAATTAATACAAATATACTCATTTTTCTCAATAAGCTTTCAATCAATGGTTTATTTCATAGATTCCTTGATCACTATGATAGGCATGGTTTATGATGATTTCTATACAGGTGCTATGTAATATTTTTCTTGTTTGTGACTGCAGGTTTATAAGGAAAACTCCTTCAAGCACGCGAGGGACTACAACGACTTCAAACAAGCACTGGACAAACGGTAAGTCTTTTGCACCTCTATAGAGCCTTTTGTAAACCTTATATGCTTAGAGAAAGATTAGTATGTTTGGCTGTTTGTTGCTAGATACTTTTAGTACTAGGGAGATCGGTCTTGTCCGCAAGACGGATTAATCCATACAACAATATGGCGACTCCGCTGGGGAAAGAACTTGTTGTTTTTTGTTCTCTTTTATTTTGATTTGAGGAAACGTTTTTCTTGGTTTTTGATTGATTGACATCTGCCTGGGTAGCTTAGGTTTTCTCTGTTTTTAAAAATTTTGAAATCCTTTGAGTTTTTCTCTAGTTTTTCCTGGGACCGCACTTTGCCTTGTTTTCACAGTGTTGGCAGTTTCACACTTTTTCTGTGTAAACAGTGCGGGACCGCACCTGTGATATCTTGGAGCCTGCGGGCCTTGTTAAAGTTTTGAAAAACTTTAGATTTCTGTCTTTAGTTTATCTTGATTTTGATTTTCAGTTTTTGTTTTCTGCCCAGATTGATGATTGTTTCTGTCAAAATCTTTCTGTTAATAAATCTCAGCAGTATTGGTGTTTGGATGATTTTCTAGAAGTTTTGTGTTTTGGATTGCATTTCATTTGGTCTTTTTAGCGGTTTGAAGCATTTGACATTTTGAAGTACCTCAGATTACCTTGGTATTTTTGTCTTTTGCTGAATTTGACCTGATTGTGAAATCATTCTTTATTGAGAAATAGAGTTACCTGTTTCTTTGCAAATATTCGAAAAGAAACTTTGTTATTGGTTTTTGAATTTCATTTTTAATAAAAACATAATTGAGTGTTTTTCGATCTGTTGGTTATTCTGAACGAATAGATCCTTAGTTTGCTGAACAACTAAGATAAAACATTCTTCAAAAAATCTTAAAGCTTTTATTCATTTAGATTATTAAAGTTTGTAGTTTTGAGTGCTATTAAACTTTGTAGATCTTGAAATTAGTTTGTAGTCTTGAGTGCTTTTAAAATTTTTAGATTTATTTTGAAGGAAAATTGTTTTGTAGCTTCAAGGTTTTGGAAAGTGAAAGGATTTTCATTGTGAGCTTTGATAAATTGTTGGAAAAGACAAAAAATAGTTACTTTCAATTGTCCTTTATGTTTAAAGAAGGAATTGTTCATTAAAAGAATTGCATTCTCTAACTTTTCCTTAATTAGGATTTCATTGAAAGAAAACAATCTGATCATCATTTTTAGATGCATTTTTAGTGTCTTTTGGAAATCGAGTCATTTCACACCATCAGAGTTTCATTTCCGCACCCATTGACGTAAGAAACGCCTTTTAAAAGTAACGCTTAATTAAAATTCATCTAGCAATCTTTTTATTTTCTAGGGCTCTTATCACCAGCATAGCTTAGGCTAGTATCTTGGAGTAGGGAGTAATTAACTCTCCAAGGTAGTAAAAACAAACAAGTAGACAAATCTTGCGGTAGGAGATAAATCCAATTGTAATTTGTATAATCTGGGAAGCTTCTCTTAAAGAAGTCAATCATGAGATCATATCTGAACCTTTGAGACAATCAATTCTGTTTCATTGGGGAAGATAGAAGATTTTGCGCGTATTACAAACGGTAAACCTTGGATTAACCATTGTCGAGGAGCCCGGGGTCATTTGTTAGTAAACCTCGGATTAACCATGTCGAGGAGCCTTCAAGGGGATTGAGCTTGATACTCTGCCCTTGCGTGTGAAATCGGATCGTAGATTGTTCCCCCAGTTATATTTGTTACTGTTGGTAACCTTAGTGTCCATTATCTTAAGATTATTTCCTAAGGTGACGGTGAAGGAAAGATCTCACTGTACCTGGAGTAGACGTCGACTAGACTCACTTGGACTCTCTGGGGGGTTCTCTTCACACGAGATGGTTTTGTGAGGAAACTTGTGCCAGTCTGTTTCATTAAGCAGGTTGTCAGGGTAACTGTTCCAACCGCCCTTTCTGTGTTAAATTTCTACTAAGTTGGATTTCATCACCAACTAGTGTTTTTAGTACGGAAAGTTACTGTTTGTGTGTGGTTTGAACTCATAGATTTTTTAAGTGTGTGATTCAACTGTTTGTTTCTTTAGAGACCTTAGGTGTTTTCATTGAAATTTTCTTTGTTTGCGTGTGATTAGTTAATATTTAATCATGGCGGAATTGCCGAGACAATCCCGTAGACTACAAGGGAAACCCCCTGAATATTCACCAAGTCAGCTTGAAGGGCTTCGTGCTCTGGTATCATCCAGTAGTGGTAGGATTAGATCAACAGAAATTGGAAGTTCATCCATAATTATCCATCTTGATCATCAAATACCTACAACATAATACATTCAAGAATCGATTTCAGTTTCTGAAGTTACTGGTAGTATTCCTGCTTCTAGTGAACTGGCTGACGAACCTGAAATCTTTGAACCTGAAACTGAACCTTCTGTTTTAGAAACATCCTCAGGATTTATTTCACCAGCTTCAAGCGATCTTGATTCACCTAGGGTAAGAAATATTGTCACTGACGATCTTCCGGCTGGTCTTAGTTCTATTGAAAAACTTACTAATCCAGACGAAGACATATCTCTTCCCGACTCTGTAGAGACCCAAATCTATATATATTACTAAATGAACGCTAGGCTTAGAATTTATTTTCTCTCTTTTCTTTTCTTTTTTAAAAACGCAGTGACAGAAATTTTAAACCATAATCATACAAGTTTCTGAAAAATTAGTAAAATTAAACTATTTATACCATAAGCAGACAAAGTTGAACACAAGAATTTGTATTAGTTATATCCAAGTTCATAAAATTAGACTTCATACACATACATCCATTTAACTTGTGAATTCTAGGCACAATGAAATCATCATAAATAAAAGAAATATAACTAAACATGTACCGTACACCCTGAGACGAGAGCCAAACTGGACCTGCTGCTTTGCGAGCTCCTTTGATGTCGTCTACCTCCACGCCTGAATGTTTTTCATGCTCAAGCCAAATGTAGTGACTCACCGGTTAACCTCCCAACCTACTCCTTGGGTACTCTCCTTCCCCACGGACCGCCGAGCTGCAATGGGGTTGCACAAACAAAGGAAAATGCTAGCTAATAGAGGTGAGCCTCTCTTGGCTCAAGAGTCCCCTCTCTATAACACTCTATCTCACCAAACTCAACTATTGCTCATAACCACTCAATTTTGACATAATCTCCTCCATCCAACAATAGGGTAAAACCAAAAGTCCCTTTTCCCTTCCCTTTTCCTTTCTTTTATAGAATGCTTCATAGGTGACACTTGGAACTTCATGCATAAATAATTATTTTTTATTATCCCAAAATTTGATTATTCACCCACCCATGTGTCATCCTCTCATCAAGTCTCTCCAAAAATAATTTACTTAATTATTCATTTAAAATAGTATTTCCCTCAACCCAACAAGAATTCCTATTTCTTCTCCTAGTTGTCTCTTGATCCCCCTTTTCTACTCCTTAATTTGTGTTCTTACTGAATTTAATTGATAAGTCTTAGATTTGGTCCTTTAAACTACCTCAATTTGCATTTATGATGAATATTATTATGTTGGCTCTTGCCACATGGAAGTTCTCTAATTTCTCAAATTTTAATTTATTAATCTTATTATAATTCACCACCCTCTTCTCTTAATGAAGTTTTTAATAAATCTTTATACTTAACTCTATGTCCCTCTTTTCCCCTTTTGCCTAATTAAGTTACTTATATACATTATCCATTTAATTTTTTGTTTTATCATGGAAAGGGTAGAGTTATCATGGTAATTAATTTATCTCTTCCTATTCCTCCCTTACCCTATGTTTTATTCTTGATTTAATTCTTTTGGTTCTAACCTCATATATCATTTGTTATGAATTAGTTGGATTTCATATATTGGTTATATTTATTAGTTTCTTTAATGATGTCGAGGGTCGAGTTTGGTCATGCCCTTCAAGAACTTCCATTTGAAGTTCCAAGGGTGCCATGCCTAAGAATTTATTTTTGATGCCAAGGGTGCCAAGTTGGTCATGCCCTTCAAGAATTTCTCTTGAAATTCCAAGGGTGCCACACCACTTGCCCTTCAAGCATCTAGTGGTTACGAGGGGAAATTATATGTGCAACTACATAGACCCTTTATCATCTCATATGTTGCCTGCTATAGTGAGACTAATGGTGCTGGGGATCAAGGAATCTGCCTTGATGCGCGCCCCCCAGAAATCCTCGTGAGCGAACCCAATTTGGGACCTGCCCCCACGG
This sequence comes from Pinus albicaulis, assembly GCA_034641835.2. Classification (NCBI taxonomy): domain Eukaryota; kingdom Viridiplantae; phylum Streptophyta; class Pinopsida; order Pinales; family Pinaceae; genus Pinus; species Pinus albicaulis. The sequence continues at coordinate 148,106,493 of CM076572.1, read as the reverse complement.
CATCATGATATTCAAGGCGAAGGTGTTTTGACCTTTCTAGCCTAAGTCATGGCGGGAGTGCTAGTAGGTGAGATCAGGGACACTGTCCCACCCCTCCCATGAAGTTCCATCTAATTGTACAACCCCATCACCCATATGTGAGTCATTCGGCCAAGCAACTAACATGTTCCTGCAACCATTACCATATCATCAGAGTGTATATATATATATATATATATATATATATCAAGTTCCAACCGAACTTATAATTTCAAGACAAAATATTAATTCCCATCAAACCAGATGTTGTTAGCTCATCATATGCGAGTCCCTCTGGTGGTTTCCTGTAATACTCAATAATCGTCAGTCACCAAGTTTCTTAGTGTTAGTCATTTTCATAAAAAAATCATCAACATGACATAGTCATCCACATCATTTTTTATCGTGAACCAGAAGTAATGTAAGTAGACACATTAATCACAACTATCATCATCATAACGTCAATAGAAAATACATATCCATCAAAGCCACCATCATCCTAACACCGACTAGGAAATAAACACATCCACTAATAGTAGAGTGAAGTGTCAGTATCCCCCACCTGAGGTCCTAAAATAATAATGTGTGAGCCTTAAGGCTAAGTCATTGTTAATGTCATATCAAGGTCAGAAATCTAGGGTGGGGCACTACATACCACCCCCCTTAAATTAAACTCCGTCTCGAAGTTTCAAACCATGGAAGTGGTGGCATATCCATCAAAGGAATCATCATCGTAACATCAATAGAAAACATATCTATCCGTAAAATCTATCATCATCATGATATCAATAGAAAACATGCATATCCATTAATGATGTCATCATCACAGTATCAATAAAGAACATATATAACCATCAAATCTACTAATATTAGAGTCATGTGTCTGGATCCTCAACCTGAGGTCCTCAAAGAATAAAGTATGAAGGATTAGTGTTCATCAAGCAAAGTGGGGCACTACAGACTCCCCTCAATCATTGAATCTTAGGGAGCGTGAATCTATTTTCTACAACCCTATTCGAACTAGTGCTTGGTATCTATCTTTAACAAACTTTTTAGAGAATCCGGGTCTTGCTTTTTCTCCACCTCGAGTTCCATTTCATCCTACACCCAGAGGTTACTATCCGCCATCCATTATGGCTGGAGAGTCATCCGTGTTTTCCCAGACATCGGAATCATTTTTACATGGTGGTCCTTCTGTTCCTTCAAGATATCAGGCTTTGTCTGGTACTTTCTCGGGAGTAGCTCCTCAACCAATTGAACAAGTGTTGTCATCTGGTAATAGTGGTGTTAAAACTGAAACGTTGAATGCAGCGCAAATTTATATGATGTCTGGTAGTGTTCCGAATCCTCAACCTCAAGGCAGTCAGTTACCGCCTAGGGGTCCAACACAGGGAAATCCGTTACCGACTGGGGGGCAACCTTTAGGTAGTCAGTTGCCGCCTGGGGGGCAACCTTCAGGTAGTCAGTTACTGCCTGGGGGGCAACCTTCAGGAAGTTAGTTACTGCTTGGAGGGCAACCTCAAGGTAAATTTTTCCCAGCAAAAACTGTGGAATCATATTATTTTGGGGGACAACCCCAAGGAAAGTACACACCTCAAGGGTATCAACCTTCAGGACAGTACATGCCCCAAGGTCAACCCCAAACTCAATATGCTCCTCACGGTCCTTATCAACCCCAGCTTCAGTACGCACCTCAGGGTTATCAACCTCAAGGTCAGTACCCAATTCAAGGTTTCCAACAGCCTTCTGGTCAGTCATCTATTCAAGGAGCCGGAAATGTACCACTTGCTTATCAACCCTATGTTCAACCAGGTTATGGTCCTTACGTTCAGCCTTTTGCGAGGCAATACCCCGGAATGAATATGGTGTGGGATCTGTCCCAATATCAACAGCCTATGCAGCCTAATGTGCAGTTGCCTTATCAACCTAGACAGCCTTTAATTACTAGTCCAACTCAGCAACCTGTCCAGCCTGCTATTCAAACTCCTGCACCTGGTCCTGTTCAGCAAGCCAGTCCTAGTTCACCTAAGACTCCGCCTCAAACTGCTGCAACAGCTGCTACGTCTGTTCAACCTGTAACACCTGCTTTTGGAGTATCTGTAACCCCGAGTTCGTCTATCCCTGCCTCCGTGAAAATCCCTCAAGTCTCTATACCCCAGCCAGGATCTTCGGTTCAGACTTCGGTTCAGATGCCTACGGGACAAGCCGGTACAAGTACATTTGTCACAAGTCAACCGCAATTCACCTATCAGCCGTACCAGGGACAGCCGCAATTCGGTCCCTATACACAAAATCCAAACTATCAGTATCAACCGTACCCTGGCTATACTTATCAACAACCTCAACAACCCTAGTTCGGTATGATTAATCCTAGTTTTCCAGGAGGTTATACAATTCCTAATGCTAATCCGATTCCCAGCTACCCTGGGTATCCACCTCCTGGAACTGCTTTGGCTACTCAAGGTTTTCGTGACCCTAACCGTCAGTTACCCTTTATCGCAACTTTAGATTTACCTGATTTGACGTGCCTTACAAATGATCCAATTTTCTATTATCAGTATTGGCCGCCGATGCCGCATAAGTTGCCCAGTGATATACCAAAATTCGAAGGTAAGCCAAGAGAGGATCCATCAAATCATGTCATGAATTATCACCTTTGGTGTGCATCTAATTCAATTATTGATGATTCGATTCGCTTACGTCTTTTCCAAAGAACGCTTATTGGTCTTGCAGCCAAATGGTACATTGAGTTACCACGAGGCTCGTTTCATAATTTCAGTTAGTTAGCAACTGCCTTCTTGACTCGTTTTCAGTTGCCAGTCAGATACGACAATGGCACAGAATTATTAACTTTGCTGAAACAATCCACGTCTACGTATATTTCTGAGCATATTCACGAAAGGCGACGTAGGAGACGTTTGGTGAAAGTTTACATTCCAGATCAAATTTTGGCGGAATGGTTTGTTAAATCATTGTTACCCAAGATTACTGAAGATGTTGCGAAGGCTGGTGTTGTTACTGAAGAGCAAGTAATTGCTCAAGCTCAGTACCTTGACCTCGTTTACACGCAGTCAGGTACTTTACATGAAAAAATCCCAGACCTTCCAAAACAAGGTCAAATAGCTGCTTCTCCTTCAGGGTCTCATGCCGCTGATGGTATGATTGGTACAGTCAATACTAAATGTAAGAAGAAGTCTTCAAAGAATTCTTCTCCAATTATAACTTTACCTGATTCCCCAAAAGGAGAATCTTCCCCCGAAGTTTCTGCCGATATTCATGTTGTGGAGACATCCACAGCTAAATCTAAATCCGGTAATAAAAAGAAAGGGAAGAGTAAAAACAAAAATAATTCGAAAGAAAAAACTGATAAAAATGAATCCAATGATGAAAAACGTAAACCACGTTATCCTTGTTACATTTGTGACGAAGATCATTTTACTAAGGAATGCCCACATCGGGCCGAGGTTGCAAAATTCGTCAAAGGTTCACAACATGCTGTCTTGAAGGATCATTTTCCAACTCAAGATAGTAAGATGGTTGGTTCTACTTCGACTGCTTCAGAAGAGCCAATTTTGATGATGTCTCATGTAAGGATTGCAACGCGATCGAAAGATTATGGTACTAAGAATCCTGTTGATGATAAAGAAGCAGAATCTTCTAATGCAAATACATTAACTACACCTCCTCCTATTTCTGGTCCGCTACAGATCGAGAAACCAAATCCAGACTTAATAATCAAACCGCCTACTAAAGGTGTTCTTCGTAAATCAGCTTTCAATCCACATGCGAGAGCTGCTCAGAATTACAACATTGTTGAAGACTTAGCTATTTCTCCTTCAGCAATGTCGGATTTGGAAGTGCTGCAATCATGCCCAGCACAACGTAAACTACTTTTGTCTGCTATAGGAGCTGTTGATATTTAGGATTCTAATCTTATAATCTTTGATCTAGAAAATAGTACACCTCGTCTACCTCATCAAATGGCTTTCCAGATACCAGTGTACGTCAGAAACAGACCGATCTATGGGACTGTGATTGATGAGGGAGCTTCAACGTGTATTATGTCGATTCAGTGTTGGAAATCGATGGGTTCTCCTACACTGAACCAATCTCTGACGATTCTTAAGGCTTTTGATGGTCGAGGTTTCCACCCTTTTGGTATTTTGCAGGATTTACCCATAGGGGTTGAAGGTAAAGTTGTAAATCTGGATGTGGAAGTGGTTGATGTCCCTCTAGATTACAACCTTCTTCTGGGTCGTAGTTGGTCTTATGCTATGACTACTGTTGTCTCTTTGGTCTTCTGACTCATAAAATTTCCATATCAAGGAAGGATCGTTACAATAGATCAGTTAACTTATTTTACTTCCGACCCAGCCTCTACAGAAACAAACCAGCACGTTGGTAAAACGACTATCCCTTATAAGGATGTTGGAGTAGGTTTGATTAAAGATTTTGGTTTGCTAGGAACTTTTTCCATTCCTCCTCCTGACGTATCGCCTTCTGTTGCAACTATTCATATGATTTCGTCAGACTCTGTTATGTTTGATGATCCTTGGATCATACCTTCCGAATCTGAGTTAGATTCAATTGATGGCATGATGCTTTGAGTCCATTTGAACTTGCATATCAGGCCGTACAGTCATTTTCCAACCCCTCTTCAACCGAGATTGATCCAGTGAATGGGATCCACGAGGAATCACTCTCAATATCTAGCTCAGCACCAACAACATTTCTTGAACATGTTCATTCCGATGAGTAGATTCGTGAATTATTATCTGTTGATGATTTACCATGGGAAGATCTACATCATCGATCTTCATTTTTACCTGAACTAGATCATTTTGAAGATGATTTCCCTTCAATATTTACCGTTGATTATGTCAAAGAACCACAAAATCCATTGAAAAATCCCGATTCTGAGTTAAATTTGGAAAATATTTCTCGAACAATTCCAATTGACATTTCAGTAAAACCTGGAATAATTGAAAACATTCATATAGGTGCTTCCTGTACTGAAGAATAAATTCAAACTTATAAAGCCCTATTCAAGAGTTCCGTGATGTGTTTGCCTGGTCCTACGAAGAAATGCCAGGAATTGATCCATCAATTGTCGTACATGAAATTAAGACTTACCCAGATGCCAAGCCTGTTCGTCAACGTCTACGTCAAATGCATCCTAGAAAAGCTGTTGCTATCAAAGCAGAGGTTGAAAAATTACTTCGTGCAGGTTTTATTTATCCGATTCCTTTAGCGGATTGGGTATCTAATATTGTTCCTGTGACTAAAAAATAAGGAACCATACGAGTATGTATCGATTATAAGGATATTAATCGAGCTTGTCCTAAAGACAATTATCCAACTCCCTATATCGATCAAATAATCGATGATTGTGTCGGCAGTGAAATGTTTTCCTTTATGGACGGCTTTTCGGGATATAATCAAATAAACATACTCCCTGCCGATCAGCCAAAAACAACTTTTATTTGTCCGTGGGGGACATTTGCTTACTGCAAACTACCCTTTGGATTAAAGAACGCTGGAGCAACTTTTCAACGGGCAATGTCTTATGCGTTTCATGACATTAAGCACATTTTACAACCGTATCTCAATGATTTACCTGCTCATTCATCACGCAGGGCTAACCATCTTACACATTTACGTGCTATCTTTATGAGATGTCGACATTATCGAATTCGGCTAAATCCACACAAATGTGTTTTTTGTGTAGAGTCGGGTCGTTTACTGGGATTTTTTGTCTCGAAAGCAGGTATTCGTGTTGATCCATCGAAGGTCGAGGCTATTGTTAAATTACCTCCTCCTTCGACTTTACGCCAACTCCAAAGTTTGCAGGGGAAAGCAAACTTTTCACATCGATTTATTCCTCACTACGCCGAGCTTACAAAAGGTTTTACCCGGTTGCTCAAACAGAACATTCCATTCTTTTGGGATGAGATCGATGATCGATCTTTTGATGCACTTAAACACGCGTTAACCCATGCACCGTTATTGCATCCTCCCAACTACAACCAGGATTACATTTTGTATCTCGCTGCTTCTCATTCCACCATTGGAATGGTGTTAGTTCAGGAAGACGAATCTAATGCTGAACATGTGATTTATTATCTTAGTCGGAATCTGCATCCGACTGAGATTAAGTATACGCATGTGGAGAAATTGGCTTTGGCAGCCGTTCAAGCTGTCCAACGATTTAGACATTACATATTGTTACGCAAAACTACGGTAATTTCTGATTGCAACCCTATGATGTACATTTTGACCAAACAGTTGCTAGGGGGAAAATATTCCAAATGGATAGTCATCCTGCAGGAATTCGACTTGGAATTTGAAAAATCCAAGGCGAAGAAATCCTTGGTTTTTGCGGAACTAATGTGTGATTTCCCCTCTACTGATACTGAAACTGTGGCAGAGCAACCCATTGCGGATGAATCTTTGTTTCTTATCAGTACTCTGGATCCATGGTACGGAGATATTATTGTTTATCTCCAAACCCAATCTTTTCGGCCTGAAATTTCACGATCTCAGCGATGGAAAATACGTTTCCAATCCCAACAGTATAATATTATTGGTGATACACTTTATCGTTGGGGAGCGGATTCTGTTTTCCGACGCTGTCTTATTCATGAAGAAGCTGAAAAGGTTTTAAATGACTGCCATTCTGGAGCATGTGGCGGTCATATGTCTGGGTATGCCACAGCCCAAAAGATATTGCGCGTTGGTTATTTCTGGCCGTCGTTATTCAAAGATTGTATTTATGCAGTACGAAAATGCCACAATTGTCAACTTTTCGATCGTAAGATGCGCGCACCACCCGCTCCTCTTCATCCCATAATTGCTGTTGGTCCTTTCGCAAAATGGGGTTTCGATTTTATTACATGTAACCCTCACTCGGCCGGGGGGCATGCCTATATTATCTTAGCAGTAGATTATTTTACTAAGTGGGCCGAGGCGATGCCTACATTTTCGGCTGATGGCAAGACTGCTGCAACTTTCGTATTTAATCACATAATTGCAAGGTTTGGTGTTCCTCAAGCAATTATTACTGATCATGGAAGCCATTTTCGGAATGTCATGATGACTGAATTGACAGAACAGCTTGGCATGCACCACGATAGTTCCACTCCGTATTATCCGCAAGCCAATGGTCTAGTCGAAGCCATAAATAAATTTTTAGTCACCATGATCAAACGAATTATTGGTATTCACAAAACGAATTGTCATTCCATGTTATTTTCAACACTTTGGGCATATCGAACTTCAGTCAAAACATCAACTGGTTTCACTCCCTTTAAACTCGTTTACGGTTTGGAAGCTGTGTTGCTGATTGAATGCGAAATTCCATCTTTGAAATTAGCCATAGAATTACTCCCAGCTACGTCTGAAGAGGAGGAATGTTTTTTGTACTTGGCTCAATTGGATGAAAATCGGAGAAATGCTGCAATAGCAAACGAGGCTCATGTCAAAAGAATAAAAGCTCAGTATGATAGAAGTGTTAACCCTCGAAATTTTTCAGAAGGAGACCTAGTCTTAGTTTATGATCAAGCCAACGATAAGCTAGGAGCAGGAAAATTCGTGCCCATGTGGCATGGTCCTTTCATTGTCAAGCGAAAGCTGGAAAAAGGAGCCTATGAGCTGATAGATTTTGATGGTATCCCTTTAGATAAACCCAGAAATGGGCTATATCTGAAGCGATATTATGCTTGAACTTGGTGTGGAGATCTTTTATGTTTTAGGTTAGATTTCTTTACTGCTGGTGTGTCTTAGATTAGAAAGGTGTGCCTAGTTTAGAAGTGTGTTTTTATCACTTTTCCTGCTTATCTGAGTTTTACTCTTGATATTGCAGATGTCGACGTCTCTTCAAACCTACATTAGTTTTGCTGATGGTGTTTGTCGTAGTACACGGAACATTTCTTCCGCAGCTTGGGTTATCTACTCACCCTCTGACGAGTTAGTTTCCATGCATTGGGTAAGCCTTGGTCAAACAACGAATAACATTGCCGAATATAGTGCAGTGATTGAGTTACTATCTGAATCCATATTATTTGGGATTCAGAGTTTGATTGTGAGGTTGGATTCTGAACTTGTTGTATTACAACTCAACAGAGTGTATGCCATTAGAAATCCAGTGTTGTTATGGTTGTTTTTAAGAGTTCGTCTCTTGGAACGTGAATTTGACTACATTGAATATCAACATATTCCAAGACATTTAAATACATTAGCGGACACAGTTTCTTCTAGTATGATAAATCGACATTTGCAGTGATCAAAAAAGTAAAACAAATAACATCCATAACATGCATACAGATAGCCGGTAAATAGTGATATATCATAGATAGAAGTGTTTTCAAAAAATATACATCGTCTTCGATCACAGGTTGGAAACACCTTATGATCAGAAAAATGATAGCACAAAAAGTCAAAAATATGAGTCTACAACATGATCATCCCATCACTGATGGTGATCACGATAGGAAACCACTGCCCGAGCCACTCTGCACAAGAACCTCCTAAAAGGTCCTGGAACACCAATCACGTATCTCTGCAATCTTAGTGGAATGTCATCTATGTTTGTCTCCGGAATATCTAGAGTCAAACGCTCTAGATGATACTCTAAATCAGTCAAGATTTCTGTTGATTGGCCTGTTGGAGCTGGTGCAGATGCAACTGGTTTTTTTCTTTCATAGGGTTGGAGATGGGCTGGTCGCCGTGGGCCCACATCTGTATTCAACAAAATTTTGAGTTATTATTTAACAAGACGATCAAAAATAAAAAAATTAGAAATTAGAATTCGTTGAAAATGATTTTACCTGAGTCATCCCACTGTTTCCCTGCTGGGAGAGTCATCTCCCGGTCGCCGCAGAAATATATCCCGGCATACGGAAAGTCCTCAATAACAAAAAGTTGGCGATCCAACCAATGGAAATATGATGAAGGAAATCGAACAATCTCAGCGCCCTCAATACCGTGACGGGCCATCAGTGCGGACCAACGAACCATCCTTGGTTCTCTAGGTCGACCGGCATTAACAGGGATACTCTGTGGAGCTAGCATAGGAATCCTCTCTAGAGCAAAGGAGACGACGATGGATCCATATCCAAAGTTATTCAGTTTCCTGTTTTTTTCTCTAGTTAGTTGGCCTTTTACGTTAGCCAACACAGCGTCACACCAGTTGAAAATAGTGCCACGAAAACAGTCCACAACAATGCACATCTAAGAACTGGTAGCTACATGCAATGCTGCACTCCCACACAGCCTGGTAACAGTAAATGAAATAAATTTCAGCTCAGGACGGATGATAGTTTTTATATCAATCCGTTTGTCCCTGGGGTCTGCTTCATTATTATAGAATTCTTGTCGAAGACTAGCGACAGTCTGGCCACCTGGCCTAGTCCCAAACAAGGAGAGTTGTTCGCCCCTTTTGGACAAACCAGTCGGAAAATAAATGTCCTCCAGCTCGATTTCAAGCCGGTGGCCGCCGATAATGAAACACTGGTCCTGCACGTTCCACCTGTTTACCAGCCATGTCAGGAGCTCTACCTGTGCTCTCATGCCTTGGATGGCCCAGAATTTATATATACCGCATGCTCTTAATGCTTGCATTGTGGGCAAATGGAGCATTGCGGTGTCATCCACGTCCTCATGTTCACGTTCTCTCCAAATCAACATCTTGTTAATCCTACAATGCGCAAAAAGATAGATTAGTACAATCTAATTTGAAAAATTTTGGGTGGCAAAAGAGAAATTTGAAGTTTAAATTTAAAACGCGTGGGGACCACACTTTAAATTTGTAAACAGTGCGTAGGAACGCACGCGTTCTTCAAAGAAAGTGCGGACCCATGACTTTTTTCCTTGTAGAAAAAAGTCGGGGTTCGCAGGTACCATGTGTGTCACCTGTGGACCCCCGCGGGTGATTTTTGAACCATATTTTTCCCTTAAAAATTAAATTTAAAGCCCAAAAACGAATTGTAAATGGATGAAATGCAATATTAAGAGGTCGTGGATTACCTGGGACTGACGGTTTTCGATTTTGATGGGCGGATTTTCTAGAATCTTCACAGGATCTTTTTTATCCAAAAGCTTCTACTTTTCACTTTGAACTTGAACGATAAAAATGAAGTTGAAAAAGTCCTTTTTATAAGTTTTTTCGAATAGATGAATTTTTAATTTATTTATTTTTCACTTTAAAAAGGGTATTTTTGAAGTATTTTTACTCATCTTAAACAGGTATGTGTAATGTTTCAAGTTTTTGTGCGGAAATTGGATTTTTCAGGAGAATTGATCATTTTTCAACAAAGAGCATACTTTTATCACTTTTTCGGACTCTTTCAAAAATTCACGAAAAATTGAAACATTGGAGTCCTCTTTTAAGCCCTTTTCAGAATCTCTAAATATGAAAAGATCGTCGAGTACTTGATTGTTCGAACTCGTTAAAGTAAATGAATAATCGTCCCTTCAGTATAAGTTTACCCCTTTTACAGACTGAAATGGACTATTTACGAAAAAGGTATACGTTGACTAATTACGGTCAATAGAGTTCTCTCCCACATTATTTTATCCTTTTTCGGGCTCGAGAGACTAAATTTATGAAAAATTACACCCATGGAGTTTTCTTAAGTTTTTTCTTCTGACTCCCTAAAATTGAAAAACACCGAGTTTCTCCTATACTGGACTCGTTAAAATTTAACAGTAAAGGACCTGTTCAAATTTCAAACAGGAACGAACCACTCCTTCTTAGGGTTCAAATCTTAAACTAAGTTGGACTCATCCGAAGGATGAGATTATAAACAAGCAAATGTTATCCTCCTCAAGCTTGTCAAAAATAAATAGGTACTTGCCAGAAATGGTGGGGGAAAAGAGAGAAAAACGAACCTGTTTGTTACATTTTGATTATTCGGAAAACCGTTAACCACTCTTGAACACGACACTTTTTGTTCACCTGGGTTGGGAAATCCTTTGCCTAACAGTTAATCAAACCATATTGAAAGTCTTCAGCCGGTTTCTAGGTATTAGCTTTGGGTCAATTGTCACCAAGCCATCTGCAGTGTCGTTATGTGTTCAAGAGGACAGTTCAAATAAACCATTCATCTGCAAAATATCTGTCATCCATTTTGACCATCCCTGAGTCAGTCCTTGCTAATATATTTTCAAAACTTGATCTATGATTTCGTGTTGTGGGCTTGCCTACGACGGATCGCTTTCTATCGACGACAACTCATTATCTAGAAAGTTGATCTAGAAATCGTCAGTACCTTGAAATCTGCATGCCTTAATGGCAGGTTTCTCGCTTTCGACGACGGGTTACATCATCGACCTTCGATCGAATGATTCCGTGAAATGTTCGACTTCAGCTCATTCATTCACATTTCATGGATTGTACTGGGTACTTTGAGAGCCATTGACATTACTGGTGGTTACTCTCACACTTGTTAACAGTTTACATCATTAACTGGTAATCAAGTGGTTTCTACCATGTTCGACTTCGACACATTCATTCGCATGGATAGAATCGTACTAGTTCGAGATGCGAAAATCAAGACCCTGGATCTAGTTTCTATCATCCAGGCTGCGAGGAATTTTGTTATCATTTATACAGTAGACTATTTATAAATAGATGGCTGCGTCCAACTGTATCTACACATGTCTATACTGTGATGTACTCAAAATCATTCCTATATCAGAACAGTTGAATCAGTTTTAGTTAGTTTAATCTGAGTATGGGAATGCCTACCTCAGTGATGATACATATACATATATATTTTGCATTGAATGTTTTTACAGGTGCTAACTGGGGTGTCCACAGGATGATCTTGAAATGATAAAGTACTGCACTCTTCATATATGATAGACTTCAACATCATCTATTCCAGACTTTGCACTTTAAGGGGCAATCTGTTACACTAAAAATTGTCACCTTGACTTTTTGCTAACTGTATGAGCTCATTATTACTCATACTTCCCCCTCTGCAAGTCTAAACACGTTAGTTACTCATGTCAAGCCTTGAAAATCAGAGAAATGTTCCTAAAAGTCTCCTAAACTTTGGTATCACACTTTCTGGCTATCTTGCCTGCGGTCCCGCACCCAATGTTCAGCTTTCCTGCGTTCTTGAACGCACTTTATCTTTGTTATAGGTGCGGACCCCTGTAAGATTAAGAAAGTGCAAGTAAAATCCCAAAAAGGAGGATTCTATCCCTTCATGCTTGGAACTGAAAACCTCCTCTTATCCACTATAAAAAGAGGCATTGGGTAGCCTCAAAGGGAGTTCAAGCTTTTAGAATATTTGAAGTTAAGTGCTGGTGAGAATTAGACTCAGTTAACTAAGGCTTTTGTGAGGAGAGATTACATACCTCTCTTTGTCTTGGTTGGAGGAGTGCAGAACTTGTCAAAGTAAAGGAGACTCCTGCTTCGGACCCCGGAAAGTCCTGTGCAACATCAAGGCTCAGGTTGTAAGGATTTTCTTCTTTTTGAAATTAATACAAATATACTCATTTTTCTCAATAAGCTTTCAATCAATGGTTTATTTCATAGATTCCTTGATCACTATGATAGGCATGGTTTATGATGATTTCTATACAGGTGCTATGAAATATTTTTCTTGTTTGTGACTGCAGGTTTATAAGGAAAACTCCTTCAAGCGCGCGAGGGACTACAACGACTTCAAACAAGCACTGGAAAAATGGTAAGTCTTTTACACCTCTATAGAGCCTTTTTTAAACCTTATATGCTTAGAGAAATGTTAGTATGTTTGGCTGTTTGTTGCTAGATACTTTTAGTAATAGGGAGATCGGTCTTGTCCGCAAGACGGATTAATCCATATAACAGTGAGGGCGCCAAAGGAAACGCGTTCGGGCGGGTCGGGTCAGTTCGGGTAGTGTGAGGGCACCCAGGGAAACACGTTCAAGTGGGTCGGGTCGAGTCAGGTGGTGTGAGAGTGACTAGGGAAATGTGTTTAGGTGGGTCAAGTTTTTTCGCGTTGGGTCGTGTGAGCATGGCCGTATAAAAAATGCTAAGCTGTGACCGCCAATGTGCCTTCTACACGTTCGTGCGACCCATTTTTTGTTTGCTCCCTCATGCCTTCATTCGGGCAGGTTAGGTCAGGTCGTGTGCGGGCGCTCAAGGAAACGCGTTCAGGTTGGGTCGGGTCGAGTCATGTGAGGGAGGCCGTATCAAAAATGCTAAGTTGTGACCACCCTTGCACCTTGTGCACGTTCATGCGACCCATTTCACGTTTTCTCCCTCATGCCTTCATTTGGTCAAGTCAGGTCGGGTCAGGTCGTGCGAGGACACCAAGGAAACAAGTTTGGGTCAGGTTAGGTCGGTTTGGGTCGTGTGAGGGTGCCCAAGGAAAAGCTTTCGGGCTAGTTGAGTTAGGTCGGGTCAAGTCGGGTCGGGTCGTGCCATGTTAGGGTGTTGAAGGAAACATGTTCGGGTAGGTCGAGTCGGGTTGGGTCATGTGAGGGCACCCAAGGAAACGTGTTCTAGTCAAGTAGTGTGAGGGCGCCCAAGGAAACGTGTTTGGGTGGGTCGGGTTGGGTCTAGTTGGGTCATGATATGTGAGGGCACCCAAGGAAACACGTTCAGGTGGGTCGGGTCGTGTTTTGTCAAGGCGCCCAAGGAAATGTGTTTGGGCAGTTCAGGTGGGGTCGTGTGAGGGTGCCTAGGGAAACACATTTGGGTGGGTCGAGTCGGTTTGGGTCGTGCCGTGTGAGGGCACCCAAGGAAATTCATTCAGGTCGAGTCGGGTTGGGTTTGGTCATGTGAGGGAAGCTGTTGTGGATCATTCTATCCGCATATCCTTTTTTATGTTAAGTTTTGAAATTTTGGAAAAAGAAAAATGTTTTTGAAAAAATATTTCTAAAGATCCGAAATATGCTATAGTATAATGTTTTATACTTTAGTATATGAGAAATACGAAGAAGTAATACATTGTGTTTCCATTTTCATTTTGATTTGTGGAGCGGCAAACTTTAGATTGTTATATCTTTTATTAATCATAAAGTTCGAGCAACTTCTGGAGCGGAAGTCGCGATCACGCGCAGAAGCTTTTGGATAAGCAACTGCGGGGGGTCAACTTGCTCGCCGGTTATCAAAACCCGACCCCCCGCAGTTGACTAGTCAGATCTACGAGAATCGTTGATCAATGGCTCCGATGGATTGCGGGGGGTATTGGTTGAAGGTCTCGGCCGTACTCACGGACCCCCCGCATTACGTCATTCTCTGAAGTGTCAAACAGTTGGCAAAACAGCATACGTGTCGTCCCACGTCACCTTTGCATTAATTGCGGTTTTCATTGTTATAAAGTCGAGTTTGCTGTTTCGTTGCGGTTCATTTGTGATTGTTGTTCTGTTTCAAACCCCGTCCCGCCACCTTCGCACCGAATTGTTTTCAAAATTCTCGTCAGCCATGGCCAAACGAGCGTCCGTGTCTGGTCTGTCCACTCTGAGTCCTCTCCTAGATAGTGAGAAAGACGTCCGTGATACTGCCTCCTCTGTCAATCACCCTCTCTTGCATTACCAAGTGACCTTGAACACCGACCAGTCACCTGTGTTTTCCGCTATGCAGAGTTCTGGAGTGCTGTTCGCCTGCATTCCTAAGACCCATGTTTTTCTTGAATTCATCTCCTGGTTGGTTTCGTCCATGTACCCTGGTAAATGTTATGTTATGAACTCTCAGGGAGAAAGTGTTTTGCAAGTTTCAGCTCAATTAATGCGTCAGGCATTATGCTTCCCGGAGAATGATTCTCCTTTGCAATTCTCAGAAGATTCGCTGGTTCAATACTTCGAGGAGCTCTCAATTGAAGAATTTAACCGCTGCATGTCATTTTTGGTACCGAGTCCGGAGAAGACCCAGTTTGGTTCGGGAAGGTTTGGTTTGGATGCTTTTAATGTTCAATACAGGTCAGTTCTCAGCTGTATTATGGAGATTCTGGGGAGAGAAGATGATGGCGAAGTTGACAAAGCAGCTCTGGGGATGTTTACTCTTATGATGAAACCAGGAGTGGTGTTAGATATTCCGTCCTTTTGGCAAGAAGTGGTGAATTCTCAGTTGCTTTCTTTCCCACTAACAGGTTATTTTAGATTTCCCTCATTAATAGTTTACATGTTTTTATACCAGAATGTGGAAGAATTCATGGGTATTGGTTTGAACATAATGGATAGTAACAAGAATAAGCAGTCAGTTCTACTTTGGACTGATTTGATCAGAAGAGAAGAAAATGAAGCTGGTTTATTTGAATTTGTGGAAAATTTTATGACCACTGCTTATAGAATTCTCAATGGAACTCGGCCTCCCTGTTTCTTGCCAAAGGCTCGGGAGTTCTTGCAATTAGGACCTAATTGTAGATATGGAGACTGGTTTGTTTTTGAAGACCATTCTGAAATAAGGCTATATGGAGTTGGTGTTGAGCCTTATAGGCTTCCAACATTTGTTCCCATGAGACTGTTTGCTCTGGAATTTATAAGGCAAAGTCTCAATGTGGATCAAATTCATTTTCTTTCAATGAAGAAGGGGCTAATGTACAAGCTGCCCATGAGTGTAGGTCCTTTTGTTGTTAACACAAGGCAAGCTTATGAGGAGGTGACAAGGATGTTGGAAGAAACACATTTATTATTGGGAGAGAAGTGGGCCTATGACCCACATGCGATTATTTCACAGAGAAGGGTCGAGAACGGTTATGCTGCTTTTACTCATGTGAGTAAACCAGATTTAGAAAAGTTGGCTAATCCAGGAGGGCCAAGTTCATCACGGATTAGTATTCAAACTCCTGTAATATTGGAAAATATGGGTAAGAGAGTGAGAGATGATGTTATTGAGATTGATGAGGAAGAGCCCCGAGAGGAGAAAAGGACTAAATTAGCAGAAGATCACTCCTCCAATTCACCTGGTTTCACTCTCTAGGTCAGTGAAGAACAGGGTGCTTCATCTCCTAGCAGATCAGAACTCCAGTTAGAGAAGGCTCCTTCCATGAAGCAGGTGTTCTCCCTAATTGAAGAAAAGAATCAAAGAATAAAGGCCAATATAGAGATACAAGCAGAACATCATGTATCTACTGATCAAACAAGACTTTTGACTGTAATGGATTTGGAGAAAGACCAGTTCAAAATGGCGCTATCGCATCCGACAGGGATGTCTCTGGGACCCTCAGGCAGTTTTAAGGAGTTGAATATTGTTATGGATGTAAAGAAGATCCCCTTGTGGGACAAGATGAATCTCCATATGCAAACAGGCCAGTTAATTGTTAATGATTTAGGTAAGACTCATGCTACATCAGTCAAGACAGAGAATATGCTTGCTAAGGTTGTCAAACAGTGTAAGATGGAGAAAGCCAATGCCAGAGCATTGACTATTCAAAATGAAGAACTGAAGAAAATCATAATGAAGATTGGCATTGATCCAAATGATAAGAGCGCAATGCACAAACTGATGAAGGGCGCAGAAGCAGAAATATCTTCATTAAGGAAGAAGCTGAAATTGCCAGCTGCAGAGCATTCGCTGGCAGCTGAAGTAGCAGAGGTAGAAAAGGAAAAAGAGGAGCTGCGACAACAATTGATAAAGAAAGATGAAGAGCTTGATAAGGTGAAGCAAATAGCCATAACCTTACAAAATCAAATTCAGAATCACACTTGTACTTTTGATTTTTCTGCAGGTACGGCTGATCCACAGATTCAAGTTGCTCAATTGAATACAGAGCTAAAAATGGCAGAGAGAGACTGCAAACAGGCCCAGTCTGAAAAGGACACAGCTCTGAGATTAATGCAAGGATGGGAAGAAAAGGCAGGTGAAAATGAGCAGAAGCTACATAAAGCTGAAGAGGAAATTAAGGAACTCAAGGAGAAATTGAAGGGAAATATTTCCCTTATTAAAGCTAAGGATCTCATCTGGAATGAGATCATTTCTGAAATACAAGCAAAATGGAATTCCATGCAAGTAATTGCCAGAGAGAAAGGCATTGTTGCTGATCACGAAAAGGAACTGTCATCAGACAAGCCATCCGCAATCAAAAGATCAAATTGGGCCAAAAGATTCATGAATTTTATTAATTCCAAAACAGATGAGGAGTTGCAAGAGATGGGGATACAAGACAGGTATTTTTATGCTGAGGAAATAAGCAAGATGATCATTAAAAACGATCTTCTGAAAGCATCAGAGAAGCGGCTATAGGTAATCAAAGAGGTGATTAAGAAATTTGACATTTCATTTGATAAATTGATAAGAACTGGCTTGCCATCATGCTGGAGGGAAGGAGGTGAATTTATGTCCTGGAAGTTTTATGAAGATCAGTTGGTGTTTGCAAAAAGCAGAGCAGATGGCCGACATGAGAAGACGCAGATACTAAAGGGAGAAACAGTCTTCAATTTCTTACAAAGACATTTCCTTCTGCTGTGGATGGTGAAAACATTGTTCACAAGTAACCTCACTCACAGTCATATTGTTGCCTTCACAGTAGAATATCATCGTTATAAGAATGCTCCAATAACTCAAGATAAGCTCTGGAAGGAATGTAAGAAACTTTCTATTGACACAGAAAAAGGATTTCCAGCTAAGCAGCCACAAGTAGCCGTTCAGCCGCAAGTAATCATTGAGTCAGCTGCTATTCCGGGAACATCATTTCCTTTAGATTAGGAGTTATCATCTTTTATTTTGTTTTAAGTGAAGTTATGCAAATGTAATGAAATGTTTCCGAGGCATGTACCTCCGTTACAAAGATTAGTTAAGTAGTTACAGTTAGTTAGAATCAGTTTTATAACTGAAACCATTTTGGTTCAGATTGTATTTAAAGACATCTTAAGGAAGAAAGAAGGTTCCGAGTTTTGAACCTTTGAAGGCTAATTTTGTACTGAGCAATATTGAATGAATGAAAAAGTTTTGCAAGTTTCCAATATTCCATCTATGTTGAAGAGTTTTCTTGGTTTTCAGTTCATTTTCATATCTGTGAATAAAGTAGAGTGATTAGAGCTGCAGGTCTCTTGATATTTATATATCTAAGAGTTAAACATCCTTAATGGGCGCTCCTCTTCTTTAGCTTATTTGTTTTTCCACTTCTTCAGGATTTTATAATGGCAGTTTCTGTTTAAAGCAGCATGACAAGTTAAAATCCTTTTCTTTCTTCGTCTTCCATTCGCTCACTTCAATATAAAAGGAATATGGCATTGCAGAGCTAATAAAGATTTGATATTTGGGAAATATATTACTAATATTTGAAGGGTTAAGAAACAAAGACACATATATACATTTTGTGACATAATCTTTAATGTCTTGAGCACGGATTCTTGTACACAGCCAAGAATTGTTTTCTCAAGGAACAACATTAATTGGCGCCGTTGCCGGGGATCGAAGAGTCGAAGTTCTTCCCTGGGTTTTATTCTACATTTCCTCTGGTTGTTCAGAGAGGAGGAAATAGTACGCTGTGATTTTTGAAAATAGCTCTGGCTCCCAAGAAACCTCACACGAGGTCAGACACCTCTCAGAAAAAGGCTCCCGTTTTGTCAAATCCTGAGAAGCTTGTTTCCAAGAAGGGCCAGAAACCAAAAATAGTTGTTACACCTGAACCCACACTGCTCGCACCAGGCAGCAGTTCACACGTTTTTTCATCCAAGAAAGCTTCCAAGAAACTCATTTTCTCGGAAGAAGAATCATCA
Organism: Pinus albicaulis; assembly: GCA_034641835.2. Taxonomy (NCBI): domain Eukaryota; kingdom Viridiplantae; phylum Streptophyta; class Pinopsida; order Pinales; family Pinaceae; genus Pinus; species Pinus albicaulis. The sequence continues at coordinate 148,087,821 of CM076572.1, read as the reverse complement.
CCATCACCCATTCAAGAACCCACATTAGAAGAGGAATCATTGGAGTTTGTGCCTTTTCTCTTTACAGAAACTCAGTCACATACAGTTGCCAGCTCTTCTGCAATTGTTCAAAGTCCCATTCCCATATCAGTTGTTTCACCTCATTCATCTTTTCCCACAACTGGTATTCATTTTACCCCCGCTCAAGGAGCAGTTAACCCGGGCGCAAACATGGCAGTTCCTGCAGCCCCTGCTTTCTTGATGAACAGATATGCACCTTTAAATCTACCACAACCATTGCATGATTTACCACAGGAGTACCTCAAGTTACTCCCAAGATTTACTAGTGAAGATGAAATAACTGCAGAACAGCACCTGCCCCTGTTTTGCACTTTTGTAGAAAATTTAAATGTTGATCACTTAGATGTTGTTATGAGACTTTTCGTTCAGTCTCTGAGTGGAGAGGCAAGGAAGTGGTTCAAAGGATTACAGAATGGTTCTATTAATGATTGGGAGGCTCTAGAAAGACGTTTCATTGAGAGATGGGGCGAAAAAAGGGACCATGGTTATTCTTTGACAGAATTTAATGCCATTAAGAAAAAATCGGAAGAAAATATGAACGATTTTGTTAGGAGATTCAACAAATTGTATAATAGTTTGCCTGCTGAAATGAAACCCCCTCCGATTGGAGCAAGGGTTGTTTTTGCTGGTGCTTTTGAACCAGATTTCAGTTTCACGCTAAGGGAAAGAAGGTCTCCTACGCTGGAACAGATTCAAACTGATGGTCTGGAGATTGAAGCAAATATGTCTGCTGCTGGTAAAGTTTCAGATAAAGGAAAAGCTAAGGAGGAAGCCGTTCAGGACCAAAGAATTGAAGACATGACTAAGGTTATTAAGAATCTTTCAAATAAGTTGGTAAAGTTGGAGATAGATAGCAAGCCTGCCAGACAGAACAGGGGGGTTTTTAATCCTCAATTCAAAAAACAACCTTTGCAGATTCTACAAAGAGAAAGGAAGGATCATGATCAGGTGCAAGCACCTTTGTACATAGAAGCAACCCCGTCGCGTTCAGCAGACGAAGATGATGATAGAGAGGATGATGCTCGAATTTCTGCTGTATATATGGAGGATGATGAAACAGAAGAAGAGATTGATGAAGAAGAGAAGAAGGAAGAGGAAGAAGCTGAACCCTCATTTGATCAAGAAGAGATGGATGATTATTGTAAACAATTCACAGATTTTATGCAATCTGAGTTGCATAAAAAATACGACTTGAGGTCGAAAAAGAGATTGAGGACGCAAGAAAATGAAGAAAGAGAACCGGAAACAGCACCTGCTGCAAAGGCGACTCCACTGCAGAAAGGTAAGCAGCAAGCTGAAACATCCCAGGTGAAAGAAAAAGATTCTAACATTTTGGAGAAAGTGGTCACAGTTTCTAATCAGAGTTTAAATTCTAAAAAAGATCAAGAAGATCCTGAAAAGTTGACAAGATCAAATCAAACTTTCAGTCTATCCAAAGAGTTAGAAAAAGTCAAGATACAAGTACCTCTTCTTGAACTCATGAAAACCCCGGGTTACAAAAAAGAAATTGCTGAGTTTATCAATCTGACACAGCCTGATGAAGTGAGTGATACAGTCAATCTGCAAGAAGAAAAGCCAGTGGTGACGTTTGGACCTCATGTGGAAGAGGTAGATTCATCTGTTCCTCCTTTTTATATATCTCTTCTCTTGCATGATTTCGTTTTGCACAATTGTATGTTGGATTCTGGAGCATCACACAATCTGATGCCACTGAGTGTGATGAAGGAGTTAAATTTACAAATCACCAAGCCATACAGAGATCTTTATTCTTTTGACTCGAAAAGAGTTAAATGTGTAGGTCTCATTAAAGATATGGTTGTTTCATTGGCTCAAATCCCAGCCAAAAGTATTATGATGGATGTTGTAGTGGCAGATATTCCAGCTAGGTTTGGAATGTTATTATCTAGGTCATGGGGAGCGAAGCTGGGAGGAGTTTTGAAACTGGACTTTACGTATGCCATTATCCCCGTTTTCAATGGTGAAGAAAGAAGATTGTATAGAGAGACCAGATTCCAAAAGACTGCCACCAAGAAAGAGGCCAGTAATTCACCAATTTATGGTCAATAAAAGGACGATTTGTCATGTTTCATGTTGCAGGAGGTTGCAGAATTTGCGGAGGAATCTTAGGGGAAGCTTGATTCAGAAATTGTGCATAAGGAATTACAGTCAGAAAAGCCGTGGAAGTGTTATTTTGATGGGGCATTTTCCAAAGAAGGTACTGGAGCGGGTTTCATCTTTGTTTCTCCAGAAGGTAATTTGGTGCCTTTTTCTTTCAAATTGGAGTTCAAGTCTACTAATAATGTTGCAGAGTATGAGGCATTAATTATTAGTTTGCAGACAGCTAAGCAGATGGGGATTAAAGCTATGTCTGTGTTTGGAGATTCAGAGTTAATTATAAGGCAGATTAAGAATTCCTGTCAAACCAAGCATCCTAGATTACGAGCATACCGGAATGAAGTATGGGATCTGATTGAAAATTATTTTGAAGCATTCAATTTGCAGTTTGTGACGAGAGAAGAAAACAGATTGGCAGATTCACTTGCAGTTGCAGCAAGTACGTTCAAACCTCCTATCAGCGTGAAACTAAGGTATGAGATAGAAATGAGACATAGGCTGTCGATTCCTGATAATGTTAAGCATTGGCAGGTCTTCGAAGATGATGAGCAGATTAAGCAGTTTTTGTTGATGACTGAGGAGTTTGAGGATCATCAAATTGATCTGGAAAGTGATGAAGACGAGTTGGCTGGAAATACTTTTCAAAAGGAAATTGGTGGACGGGAAATTATTCAGTTAAAAGATAACGTCTTACCCAGAGGCTTAGTACCGCTTGAAAGATTGTTCGGGGCTAATGATGTTGCTGTGGATCAAAAGTAGAAGAACCAAGACGAGCCAGTGGAGGATTGCAATTTGGGTACTCCACAAGAGCCTAAGATGGTCAAACTATTCAAGGGGCTTCCGAAGGAATATAAAGAAAGGTATGTTGAGTTGTTTAAACAGTTTAAGGATGTTTTTGCTTGGTCGTATGATGATTTGAAAACATATGATAAGGACATTATACAGCACAAGATTCCACTCAAGGAGGGAGTTAAATCACATAAACAGAAATTAAGACAGATTAATCCATTGCTATTGGCTCCAATCGAGAAGGAAATTAAGAAGTTGTTGCAAGCCAAGATAATTGTCCCACTAAGGTATTCGGATTGGGTATCTAAACTTGTACCTGTTCGAAAGAAAAATGGAGAAATAAGGTTATGCGTGGATTTCAGAAACTTGAACAGGGCTTCATTAAAAGACAATTATCCTCTGCCGAAAATGGACTTTGTCTTGCAGAAAGTGACTGGCGCTTATAGATTGTCTATGGTGGATGGGTTCTCAGGTTATAATCAGGTAGCAGTGGAGAAGGAGGATCAGAAGAAAACCGCTTTCACTACGCCTTGGGGAACGTTCATGTACGCCAGGATGCCTTTTGGCCTGATGAACGCAGGGGCCACATTTCAAAGGGCGATGGATATCGCATTTGTAGGAGACACGTTTGTAGTGGTGTACTTGGATGATGTCACAATTTTTTCAAAGTCTGATGAGGAGCATTTACAGCATTTACGGAAGGCCTTCATGAAGTGCAGAAAGTTTGGTTTATCACTGAATCCGAAGAAGTCTTTATTTGCCCTGGAGGAGGGTAAATTATTAGGCCACATTGTCTCGAAAGAAGGAGTGAAGATTGATCCTGCCAGAGTCGAAGCCATTCAGACAATTCCTCTGCCACGAAGTAAAAAGGATATCCAGCGCTTCCTTGGAAAGATTAATTTCCTGAGACGGTTCGTCCCAAATTATGCTGAAATCGTTAAAAAGATTACTGACATGCTAAAAAAGAATGCTGAGGTAAGATGGGACAAGGAGGCGAGGGAATCGTTTCAGAGAATCAAAGAGGCTTTAAAAGAAGCTCCTTTTTTGGTAAGTCCAGATTATTTGAAGCCGTTTCAAATTTTTTCATTTGCTTCTCCATCAACTATTGCAGCCGTTTTATTACAAAGGAATGAAGAGAAGCAGGAACAACCAGTTGCATACTTCAGCAAAGTTCTCCGTGATGCAGAACTGAATTAAAACATATTAGAGAAACAGGTGTACGCTCTGGTAAAGGCATTGAAGGCTTTCAGAACTTATGTTCTTCACTCTCAGATTTTGGCATATGTTCCTAATTCGGCCGTGAAAGATGTGCTCGTACAAAGTGATGTGGAAGGTAAAAGAGGAAAATGGATCGCAAAGATACAGGAGTATGATTTAGATATAAAGCCAACCAAGCTGGTTAAAGGATTGGGTTTGGCCAAATTACTGACAGAATCCAATTTCTAAGCGCTGGGAATCAATTTGCTGGCCCCCGTAGAAGAAGCAAATGAAGAAACGCGTGACAGTCAATCAAAAACAACAGTTAAGTATAAATTTCTCTGTTCAGAGTGGTATAAGGATATTGTACATTATCTGTGTTTTATGTCATGTCCACCTTCCATTAATAGAGAAAAATACAGAGCCCTGAAACTTAAAGCTCAGCCTTATGTTATAATAGAAGCAAAATTATATTGGAAGGATCCAGCTGGTATGTTGTTGTTGTGTCTTACAGAGGAAGAAATTCAAGAAGTGATAGAAGAGTATCATGAATGCCTGTGTGGAGGGCATTACAGCTGGAAGGTAACGGCTCACAAAATATTCAAATCAGGTTTTTATTGGCCGACTGTGTTTTCGGATGTTTACAAGGCAGTCAGAAGCTGTCAAAAATGCCAATTATTTGCAGAGAAGAAAAAGCTGGCTCCCCTACCTCTTCTTCCTGTCTTTGTTGAAGAACCCTTCAGACAATGGGGATTGGACTTCATTGGAGAGATTAATCCACCATCCAGCGGGAAATTTAAATGGATTCTTACTTCTACGGATTATTTTACAAAGTGGGTGGAGGCAATTCCCACCAGAAAAGCCAATGATGTGGTAGTAATGAAGTTTTTGGAGGAGAACATTTTCAGCAGGTTTGGATGCCCCGTGAAGATTGTGACAGATAATTCTCAGGTTTTCAGTTCACTCAGGTTTATCAATTTTTGCCAAACTTATAATGTGACGTTGTCTCACTCCACAGCTTACCATCCGCAGGGCAATGGGTTAGCAGAATCCTCTAACAAAACATTGGTTAGGATTTTGAAGAAAACAATCAGTGAGAATCAGAAGAATTGGGACACGAAGCTAGTCTTCGCTTTGTGGGCAACAAGGATGACCACAAGGAGGTCTACTGGAAAGTCACCTTATGAGCTTGTGTACGGCACTCAAGCTTTATTTCCCACACAATTGGTAAAACCTGTAATTTCTTTCCTCCAAGATGCTCAAGCAGAACCAAACCCCATGATACGAAGAATGAATAATGTGATGGAATTAAATGAAAGTAGAAATCAGGTTCAGGATCGCTTGCTCACTTATCAGTAAAAGATGAAGGTAGTGTTTGATAGAAAGGCAAAGGAAGTTTTGTTTCAGGAAGGAGATTTAGTTTTGAGATGGGATACACGAAGGGAAGATAAAGGCAAACACGGGAAATTTGATCCCTTGTGGTATGGCCCATTCAAAATTAGTGAAGTCAGAGGAAATAACACCTTCGTGTTGGAAAATTTGGAAGGAGAAATGCTGGATATGCCTGTCAATGGGCAATATCTCAAGCATTATTTCCGACATTAAGCAGTTACTGATTCATCATTGTATATATCCGGAGTGTTCATTGTACATTTTTCATCAAGCAATTTTTGACTCCATGCCCGAGGTGAAGGCACTAATCTGCAGGTTCTTAGTGTTTCGTGGTAAAAACACTATCCCCAGGTGGAGCCAGATGTTGTGGATCATTCTATCCGCATATCCTTTTTATGTTAAGTTTTGAAATTTTGGGAAAAGAAAAATGTTTTTGAAAAAATATTTCTAAAGATCCGAAATATGCTATAGTATAATGTTTTATACTTTAGTATAGGAGAAATACGAAGAAGTAATACATTGTGTTTTCATTTTCATTTTGATTTATGGAGCGGCAAACTTTAGATTGATATATCTTTTATTAATCATAAAGTTCGAGCAACTTCTGGAGCGGAAGTCGCGATCATGCGCAGAAGCTTTTGGATAAGCAACTGCGGGGGGTCAACTTGCTCGCCGGTTATCAAAACCCGACCCCCCGCAGTTGACTAGTCAGATCTACGAGAATCGTTGATCAACGGCTCCGATAGATTGCGGGGGGTATTGGTTGAAGGTCTCGGCCGTACTCACGGACCCCCCGCATTACGTCATTCTCTGAAGTGTCAAACAGTTGGCAAAACAACATACGTGTCGTCCCACGTCACCTTTGCATTAACTGCGATTTTCATTGTTATAAAGTCGAGTTTGCTGTTCCGTTGCGGTTCATTTGTGATTGTTGTTCTGTTTCAAACCCCGTCCCGCCACCTTCGCACCGAATTGTTTTCAAAATTCTCGTCAGCCATGGCCAAACGAGGCATCCGTGTCTGGTCTGTCCACTCTGAGTCCTCTCCTAGATAGTGAGAAAGACGTCCGTGATACTGCCTCCTCTGTCAATCACCCTCTCTTGCATTACCAAGTGACCTTGAACACCGACCAGTCACCTGTGTTTTCCGCTATGCAGAGTTCTGGAGTGCTGTTCGCCTGCATTCCTAAGACCCATGTTTTTCCTGAATTCATCTCCTGGTTGGTTTCGTCCATGTACCCTGGTAAATGTTATGTCATGAACTCTCAGGGAGAAAGTGTTTTGCAGGTTTCAGCTCAATTAATGCGTCAGGCATTATGCTTCCCGGAGAATGATTCTCCTTTGCAATTCTCAGAAGATTCGCTGGTTCAATACTTCGAGGAGCTCTCAATTGAGGAATTTAACCGCTGCATGTCATTTTTGGTATCGAGTCCAGAGAAGACCCAGTTTGGCTCGGGAAAGTTTGGTTTGGATGCATTTAATGTTCAATACAGGTCAATTCTCAGCTGTATTATGGAGATTCTGGGGAGAGAAGATGATTGCGAAGTTGACAAAGCAGCTCTGGGGATGTTTACTCTCATGATGAAACCAGGAGTGGTGTTAGACATTCCATCCTTTTGGCAAGTAGTGGTGAATTCTCAGTTGCTTTCTTTCCCACTAACAGGTTATTTCAGATTTCCCTCATTAATAGTTTACTTGTTTTTATACCAGAATGTGGAAGAATTCATGAGTATTGGTTTGAACATAATGGATAGCAACAAAAATAAACAGTCAATTATACTTTGGACTGATTTGATCAGAAGAGAAGAGAATGAAGCTGGTTTATTTGAATTTGTGGAACACTTTATGACCACCGCTTATAGAATTCTCAATGGAACTCGGCCTCCTTGTTTCTTGCCAAAGGCCCGGGAGTTTTTGCAATTAGGACCTAGTTGTAGATATGGAGACTGGTTTGTTTTTGAGGACTATTCTGAAATAAGGCTATATGGAGTTGGTGTTGAGCCTTATAGGCTTCCAACATTTGTTCCCATGAGACTGTTTGCTTTGGAATTTATAAGGCAAAGTCTCAATGTGGATCAAGTTCATTTTCTTCCAATGAAGAAGGGGTTAATGTACAAGTTACCCATGAGTGTAGGTCCTTTTGTCGTTAACATGCTCACAGAGCAAACATATCAATGAAAGAGTGACAAAGATGTTAAAATATGGTGTGTGGGAAAACGTCGACTATATTACATGCGATTATTTCACGAAGAAGTCGAAAACGGATTATCTTGCTTTTACTCATGAGTAAACCGGATTTAGAGAAATTGGCTAATCCAGGAGGGCCAAGTTCATCATGGATCAGTATTCAAACACCTGCAATATTGGAAAAGATGGGCAAAAGAGGGAGAGATGATGTTATTGAGATTGATGAGGAGGAACCCCGAGAGGAGAAAATGAATAAATTAGCAGAAGACCTCTCTTCCAATTCACCTGGTTTTACTCTCCAGGTCAGTGAAGAACAGGGTGGCCCTTCATCTCCTAGCAGACCAGAACTTCATTTGGAAAAGGTTCCTTCCATGAAGCAAGTGTTCTCACAGATTGAAGAAAAGAACCAAAGAATAAAGGCCAATATAGAAACACAAGCAGAGCACCATATACCTGCTGACCAAACAAGACTATTGACTGTAATGGATCTGGAGAAAGATCAGTTTAAGATGGCGCTGTCACATCCGACAGGAATGTCCCTTGGACCTTCAGGCAGCTTTAAGGAGTTGAATATAGTCATGGACGTGAAAAAGATCCCCTTGTGGGACAAAATGAATCTCCACATGTAGACAGGTCAGTTGATTGTCAATGATTTGAGCAAGACCACTGCTACAGCAGTCAAGACAGAAAATATGCTTGCTAAGGTTGTCAAACAATGCAAGGTGGAAAAAGCCAATGCAAGAGCGTTAACTACTCAGAATGAAGAACTGAAGAAAATCATAATGAAAATTGGGGTTGATCCAAATGATAAAAGCGCAATTCAAAAACTTATGAAGAGTGCAGAGGCAGAGATATCTTCATTGGGAAGAAGGCTAAAAATTGCAGTGCGAGCATTCGCTGGCAAGAAAGTAACGAGTAGAAAAGGAGTAGAGGAGAGGCTGCGACCTTGATTGATGAAAAATGAAGAGCTTGATAAGGTGAAGCAAACAGCCATAACCTTACAAAATCAAATTCAGAATCACACTTGTACTTTTGATTTTTCTGCAGGTACGGCTGATCCACAGGTTCAAGTTGCTCAATTGAATACGAAGCTAAAAATGGCAGAGAGAGACTGCAAACAGGCCCAGTCTGAAAAGGATACAGCTCTGAGATTAATGCAAGGATGGGAAGAAAAGGCAGGTGAAAATGAGCAGAAGCTACATACAGCTGAAGAGGAAATTAAGGAACTCAAGGAGAAATTGAAGGGAAATCTTTCCCTTATTAAAGCGAAGGATCTCATCTGGAATGAGATCATTTCTGAAATACAAGCAAAACGGAATTCCATACAAGTAATTGCCAGGGAGAAAGGCATTGTTGCTGATCACGAAAAGAAACTGTCATCAGACAAGCCAGCTGCAATCAAACGATCAAATTGGGCCAAAAGATTCATGAATTTTATTAATTCCAAAACAGATGAAAAGTTGCAAGAGATGGGGATACAAGACGGGTATTTTTATGCTGAGGAGTAAAGCGAGATAGTCATTAAAAAGCCGTCTTATGAAAGCATCGGAGAAGCGGCTACGGGTAATGAAAGAGGTGATTAAGAATTTGACATTCATTTGATAAATTAGTAAATGGCTTGCCATCATGCGGAGGGAAGAGGTGAATTTATATCTGAAGTTTTATGAAAGATCGATTTGGTGTTGGCAAAAAACGGAAACGGATGGCCGACATGAAAGGCAACGAATAATAAAGGAGAAACGATCTTCATGAGAATAAGGACCCCATTTCCTTCTGCTGTGGATGGTGAAAACGTTGTTTACAAGTAACCTCACTCACAGTCATATTGTTGCCTTCACAGTAGAATATCATCGCTATAAGAATGCTCCAATAACTCAAGACAAGCTCTGGAAGGAATGTAAGAAATTTACTATTGATACAGAAAAAGGATTTCCCGCCAAGCAGCCACAAGTGACCGTACAGCCGCAAGAAATCATTGAATCAGTTGCTGTTCCAGGAACATCAGCTCCTTTAGATTATGATTTGTCATCTTTTATTTTATTTTCAAGTCAAATGATGCAATGTAATGAAATGTTACTGAGGCATATACCTCCGTGACAGAAAGTAGTTAAGTAGTTACAGTCAGTTAGAATCAGTTTTATAACTGAAACCATTTTGGTTCAACTTGTATTTAAAGACATCTGAAAGAAGGAAGAGGGTTTCGAGTTTTGAACCTTTGAAGACTAATTTTGTACTGAGCAATATCGAATGAATAAAGAAGTTTTGCAGGTTTCCAATATTCCATTTATGTTGAAGAGTTTTCTTGGTTTCCATTTCATTTACATGTCTGTGAATAAAGTAGAGTGAATAGAGCTGCAGGTCTCTTGATATTTATATGTCTAAGAGTTAAATATCCTTAATAGGCGCTCCTCTTCTTTAACTTATTTGTCTTTCACTTCTTCTGGATTTTATAATGGCAGTTTCTGTGTAAAGCAGCATGACAAGTTAAAATCCTTTTCTTTTTCTGTCTTCCATCTGCTCACTTCAGTGTAAAGGGAATATGGCATTGCATGGCTACTAAATATTTGATATTTGAGGGATATATTACTAACTTTTGAAGGGTTAAGAAACAGAGACACATATATACATTTTTGTGACATAATCTTTAATGTCTTGAGCACGGATTCTTGTACACAGCCAAGAATTGTTTCTCAAGGAACAACAGAAGCCATATCAAAAATGCTAAGTTGTGACAACCTGTGTGCTTTGTGGATGTTCGTGCGACCCATTTTCCATTTTCTCCCTTGTGCCTTCGTTCGGGTGGGTCGGGTCAGGTTGGGTCGTGTGAGGGCGCCCAAGGAAACGCGTTCGGGTCGGGTCGGGTTGAGTCATGTGAGGGCGGCCATATTAAAAATGCTAATTTTTGATCGTCTGTGTACCTTATGCATGTTCGAGCGAACTGTTTGCCGTTTTCTCCCTTGTGCCTTCATTCAGGTGGGTTGAGTCAAGTTGGGTTGGGTCGTGTGATGGCGCCCAAGGAAATGCATTCGTTTTTGGTCGAGTCGGTTTAGATCATGTGAGGGTGCCCAAGGAAATTCATTCATGCCCAGTAGGGTTGTGTGAGGGAGGTCATATAAAAAATGCTAAGTTGTGACCCCCTGTGTGCCTTGTGCACGTTCGTGCGACCCGTTTTCCATTTGCTCCCTTGTGCCTCTGAGGGGTTAGGGGTTAGGGGTTAATGGGGTTAGGGTTTAGAGGGTTAAGTGGGTTATGGTTTTAGAGGTTTAGGGGGTTAAATGGGTTAGGGTCAGGAATTAGGGTTTAAGGGGTTAGGGTTAAGGTTTTAGATATTTAGGGTTTAAGGGGTTAAATGGGTTAGGGGTTCAAGGATCCAGGGGGTTAAATGGGTTAGGGGTTAAGGGTTTAAGGGTTAGGGGTTAAGGTTTTATAGGTTTAGGGTTTAGGGGTTAAATGGGTTAGGGGTTTAGAGGTGTAGAGGTTTAGGGGGTTAAATGGGTTAGGGGTTAGGAATTGTGGCTAAGGATTCAAGCTCCATGGAAAAATCTAAAGTGATAAAAAACCTCAATGGTTTGGAATAATTTTCTAAAATACCTTTCCTAATAGACATAACCCATTGGATATATGATTCTAAAGTTGTATTTATAGAAATTAGTTCATCTTGAAAGGTGGAGGGAACTGAACACAAAATGGAAGGCAAAATCTATTGATTAAAAATTAAGACTAACTGTTGAAAATTTTCAAAAGGAATATTAAGGGATAGAGGGAAAAATAAGTATGAATCTGAAATGAGCCTTAGGACAATAGGGAGGCTCAAATATCGTCCACCCATGAAAATTCTGGTTCCGAAAAAGTGAGAGGGCTATGAGGTGCCCATAAGAAGCTAGCCCACAAAAGAGTGCTTATCATTTAAAAAGTAGATATAATAATAATCTTGGAGCCTGCTACCCACCAAAATTTAGAGTAGCTATAGAGGAGTCCTCAAAATACCAATTAGGAAAATTTTATTTAAAAGAACAAAAAAAAACAATTGATGCACCCAAAAAACTTGCCTTCAATAGATCAAGAAAGAAATTAAAATTTGTCATTACAGAGCTGACCTTGAGTCTGTCATGTTCCCATTTTTGTTGTACTAAATTTCCATGTCAAGAACTCGCATCAAGGAATCTTCAATTTATGTCAACTTACTCCATTTGTAAATGGCCAATATTCCTATAATGTTAGTTGGAGAAGACTACACAAAACTGGGATTGTAGATCCTTACATTGATAAATTTGGTTTCTTGGCTTAAATTGCAGTCTAAGTAATGGTTCATTTTGTTCATACTTTGTTCTGAATGTTGGAGGTGTTTTATTTTATAGATTATATTCAGCTACCTAGTGCCCCAACATGACTTCATAAGAATGGAGACTTGTTTGCTTATGTTTTGAGTTTTTTTTGGAAGGCATTGATGTTGGTTATTTCATAAAGGAAAGAAACATTGATGCAGGTTGTTTACCATTGTTTGTAATCAAGAAAAATCCAACCAAACTCTAATTATGTCCACTAGAAAAATGTCTAGGATACCTTAATTTTACAGGCCTGTGCATGCTTGATAAATTTGAAATCACACACTTATGTACTATAAATTCACCATTGGCTAACCCACAACCTTGTACTAGATCCAACTCCAAATGTGTTTCCTTGGGATCCCTCACACGATACAACTCGGCCCGATCCGCCCAAATGCATTTCCTTAGGTAACCTCACACGACACGACCCGACTGGACCCGACCTGACCCGCCCGAATGCGTTTCCTTGGGCGCCCTCACACGACCCGACCATAACACGTTCCTTGAGTGTCCTCACATGAGTTGACCCGACCCGACTTCACCTGCATGAACTTGTCCTTGGGTACCCTCACAGTACGGCACAACCCGACCCGACCCGACTTGAACACATTTCCTTAGGCGCCATCACACAACCTGACCTGACCCAACCCGCCTAAACGTCGAAGGCACGAGGGAGAAAATGGAAAACGGATCCCACTAATGTGCACAAGGCACACGGCCGGTCACACCTTAGCATTTTTGATATAGCCTCCCTCAAATGATCTGACCTGAACATGTTTCTTATGGCGCCCTCACAAGACATGGCTCGACCCGCCTGAATGAAGGCATGAGGGAGAAAACAGAAAATGGATCGCAAAAACATGCACAAGGAACACAGGCGATCACAACTTAGAATTTTTGATACGGCCACCCTCACACAACCCGACCCAACACGATTTGACCCGCTCGAACCCGTTTACCTAGGCACCCTCACACGACACAACTTGACCCGAGTCGCTCAAACACGTTTCCCTGGGTGCCCTCACATGACCCAACTCGACTCGCTCCGACCCACTCGAACGTGTTTCCTTAGGCGCACTCAAACAACACGACCTGACCTGACCGCCCCCCCCGAACATGTTTCCTTAGGTGCCCTCATGTGACCTAACCCCACCCACATGAACGTGTTTGCTTGGGCGCCCTCAAACGAACCGACTTGACTTGACCCGACTGAACGCGTTTTCTTGGGTGCCCTCACATGACACGACCCTACCCAACCCGCCCCAACGCGTTTCCTTGGGCACCCTCACATGACACGACCCGACCTGACCCGCCCAAGCACATTTCCTTGGGCGGCCTCACATGGCACGACCCGACTCGTCCCAACCCGACCCGAACATGTTTCCTTGGGCGCCCTCACATGACCTGACACGAATCGAGAAGGATGCGTTCCTTAGGCGCCTTCACACAACCCGACCCAACTCAACTTGCCCAAACATGTTTCCTTGGGTGCCCTCATATTACGGCATGACCCAAACCAAACGTGTTTCCTTGGGTGCCATCACACAACCTGACCCGCCCGAACGTTGAAGGCACGAGGGAGAAAATGACAAACAGGTCGCACAAATGTGCACAAGGCACACAGGTGGTCACAAATTTGAACTTTTTATACACCCTCTCTCACACAATCTGACCCGAACACATTTCTTGTGGGGCCCTCACATGGCACTACTCAACCCGCCTGAACGAAGGCACGAGGGAGCAAATAGAAAATGGATCACACAAATGTACACAAGGCACGTAGTTGGTCACAACTAGAATTTTTTATATGGCCACCCTCACATGACCTGACCTGACCTGACCCACCCAAACCCATTTCCCTGGGCACCATCACACCACCCGACCCGACCCGCCTGAACATGTTTCCCTCGGCGCCCCCACATGACCAGACTTGACCCACCCTGAACTGCCTGAATGTGTTTCTTTTGGCACCCTTACATGGCACGACCTAACTTGACTTGCTCGAATGTGTTTCCTTAGGTGCCCTCACACAACCCAACCTGACCTGCACGAACATGTTTCCTTGGGCACCCTCACACGACCCAACCTGAACCAACCCGGCCTGCCCGAAAGCGTTTCCTTGGGCACCCTCACATAACCTGACCCGACCTGACCTGACCCGACTGACTCGAACACATTTCCTTGGGCGCCCTCACATAGCACGACCTGACTTGCTCGAATGTGTTTTCCTGGGTTCCCTCACATGACATGACCTGGCCCGGCCCAACCTATCCGAACGTGTTTTTTTGGGTGCCCTCACACAACCTAATCCGATCTGACCCACCCAAACGCGTTTCCTTGGGTGGCCTCACATGACACGACCCAACCTGCTCGAATGCATTTCTTTGGGTGCCCTCACATGAACCGACATGACCCAACCCAGACACATTATTTAGGTGCCCTCACATAACCCGACCCGACCTGAACGTGTTTCCTTGGGCACCATCACACAACCAGACCCACCTAAACGTCGAAGGCATGAGGGAGCTAACGGAAAATAGGTAGCATGAACATGCACAAGGCACACGGGTGGTCACAACTTAGCATTTTTTATACACCCTCCCTCACACGATCCGACTTGAATGTGTTTCCTATGGTGCCCTCACACGACATGACTCGACCCTCCCGAATGAAGGCACGAGGGAGAAAACGGAAAAAGAATCACACAAACGTGCACAAGGCACACGAGCGGTCACAACTTAACACTTTTTATATGGCCACCCTCACATGACCCAACTCGACCTGACCCAACCCACCCAAACACGATTCCCTGGGTGCCCTCACACGACTCGACCCGACTCGACCTGCCCGAACGCATTTCCCTGAGCACCCTCACATGACCTGACCCGAGGCGACCCTCCCCAACCCTCTTGAACACATTTCCTTGGGCATCCTCACACGACATGACCCAACTTTACCTGCCCAAATGTGTTTCCTTAGGTGCCCTCACACGACCCGACCTGACCCGCACGAATGTGTTTCCTTGGGCGCCCTCACACGACCCGACCCGAACTGACCCGACCTGCCCAAATGCATTTCCTTGGGCACCTTCACACGACCTAACCCGAATGTGGCTCACATCATATTTCCCTATGGCTTGATTATATGGTGGCTCTCTATTCTCCACATATTGATTGCAATTATAGTGAATCCTTAATAACTTGCATTTGATGTCAACATGGTTCACTATAATGCATTATGGCTCATTTCTCCTCCTAAATGGCTCACATTTCTTGAGTGACTCCCATAGTATTCATAGTGGCTCAAATTTTCTCTTGTTGTTTGTGGTGATAAATTTTGGAATCATTCATATATGTGGTAGTAGAAATAACTACATCTATGAAGACTACCTAGAGTCTGAAAATAATATTTTAACATAAATATGATCCTAGGTTTATGTGATAACTCATATAGCTTTGAGGCTCACCTTGTATATACAATGCTTATATCATCACAATTCCTTACATTTCATCCCGTGACCTAGAGTTAAGATAGTGTTGGGAAACCACTCCAATCCTTCCTATTTTTTAAAAGAAGCGAAAACAACAACTTGAGTAACTACTAAACCTTAACGATGAGCTTATTTTTCACTAAAATAATTGGGAATTGTCACTGCCTGAAAATATATAGCTTGATTTTCATTCCACATGCATTCTTTTTAGCACCATTGGACTAGATGAAATAAGAGGCCATCCCTAGGATGGGTACGCTCTTGAGGAAAGAATTGCAGTTCATCAATATGTATCTTGAACAATTTTTTTGAGGAAGGACACTCCTACATCAACTCAATGATGTCATTGTTAACATTTAATAGTCTACGTAGTGTGTGGAGATGATCAAGAACAAATTCATATAGATGCATGGTAGTAGTGAGTAGAGTCCTTGAAATTCTAATTTGTCCGAGTCTCTAGAATAGAGCATCTCTTGAGACTGATTCAGATGCCACTTAAATGTTTACAAAGAAGCATAATGGTTTTAAAGTGCGTGTCCTCCTCTATGATGTCTCGGAGGGTGAGAAATAAGTCACAGGGTTCGTCGAACCTGGAAAGAAAATTGAAATTCATTGAGGTTTGACGAATGTAGTGTGGTCAAAATGCATGACATTTTCTGCTATGTGTAGGAATATGGTGTCTAATAATTTAGATGAGAGCTACATAATATAATCTAACATTTAATGTCTCAAGTCATACCTTCAATGAAATTAATATCCATTTTACAAGAGTTGCAATCTAGGAAGACTAGCTGAAAATTGCAGAGTTTTAACAAATATTCTAAGCACAAACACTGAAAAATCTAAACCAAATTAATCATCAATCTATTGGTGATTAAACAAGAATATACCTTTTCATCTGAAAGGATATTTTTGACAACAACCATATTTCCCATCAAGCCAAAATGTATACTGCAATGTGGCACTTCAACATGCACATAGCAGATAAGAGACAAGAATCATATCAAATGCAAAAATAGAGATGCAAAACCTGGGTCATACAATTGATGTGCAAGAAAAACTTTTAGATATGGTTTGAAAAATCTTGTACACTCTCATCATGTTGAATATGAAACTATTTGCATCCTTACCAGAGTATATGTTATTTAAATTAACTATTAATAAGAAGAAATGCATTTGAAACCTTTCCAACGGCTAGGCTATGAACATCAATAATCCATGTTAGGGGAGAATCTGAAATCATCCTATAAAATCCAATCTTTCCATTTCAAATGCAACTCTAAGTACTTAAAAAACAAATAAATTCTTAAAATCGGATAATATAGCAAGCCACATTGTTTTGGGTCACTTGCAACTTATGAAATAAACTCTGTCACACAATAAGATCACATTTATCATTACTCGAAACAACGAGCTTAATAGTCTAATTACCTCTACCTTTTGTGTAATATCCTTACCAAAAAAAATCATAATGTGATGTATCAAACCGGTCAATAAGGGCATGTTTTTCCGCTAAAGTATTTGGAGACTTTGTGTCCTCCGTCAGATCAAACGATTGAGTCTTGCTAGAGTTATCACTATACAATATTCCCTCACTATGCCTTATGTAGAGAAACTCAGTGAATCATGTTTTTCATTAACTGATTTTCATAACATGATTCAAAATTTCCCTTGAACCTGTTTGTAATATCCCAAAATAGGGAAAATATACAACAATGGGAATATCTTAAGATATTCCAAAATTGGAGATCCAGCAATACATGAACACAAACTGGAGTATCAGTGACAAATCAACTCATAGAATGTAAGAAGAGAACATAGCCATCATATTAATTTACAGCAGCAAAATGTATACAAGATCTTGAGGAGAGAGTTACTCAAGATAGGAAAAATCAGCCTCAAGAAACATGTACATAAAATATGAAAAAAACTGCTACACAAGAATGCCCAAGGCTATGATTGCGTAGTTTTATAAAGAGAAACTGCTGCTAGCATATGTAAATACATGGATATACAAATTTATGGCTCATACAACATTGGGATTGAAGATCTAAGTTCCCAAAGACAATCTCAAGATAATCCTGGAAGGATTGGCTAAAATATGAAAAACTGCAAAATGCCGGAGTTGTAGTCCTAAGACTAGGTAGCAGTTGCAACTCAAGAACTAGATGGAAATGGTTGAAGATGATGCATAATTTGAATGTGTATTCCTCCTCCAATGGATCTTCCCAGTGAAAGCCTGATCCTATCATTGAAGATCTCACCCTCCAACAATCCTGCAGAACCTTACTGCAATTGCACAATGAAATTAGCGCATTCTAGAGAAGGGACTGCACTATAGGAGAAAGGAAATGTGTTGGCCAAGTTCCAAGATCTGAAATAAGCTCCAAAATATTCCTCACTAGTTTCCCAAAGGAAAGGGAGCTTCCTCCTTTGGAAAACAAGCCCCGGAAGTGGTGTTGTCAACCCTGCACTGCAACACCCTGCAACACAACCCAATTCTCAACCGAAAATACGTTGTAGCTGAAGGAGGTAGCTTGGCCTCAAGCCTAGATGTGGAGAAATGAAGTGCAAGCTCCTTCAAGAGGCCTCTCTTGGAAGGAGGAGGAATTCCTAAACAGGAAATCCTTGTGCTAAGCAGCACTGCAACTTTGCTAAACAGTAAGAGAATGCACAAAGTCTAAGTAGACCATGAAATCAATAATCCAATCCATGAATAACAATGGTTGCCTTGCCCTCCTTTTAAACAACTGAGAGCCCTCTCACCATGGGTCCCACTCATTAGGGTTTCCTCCACCAAGGAATATTCCTCCCATTCACACTCTGTTGTCTCTCAAAGTGATCTCCAACTCCTATCCCAACGATGTTGACTTGGTCAAACTTGACCTTATCTACATGCAAAGGTCCTATTTCACACATGAGGGTGTGAAATACAGCTCTTATGACTATCCCCTTTCAAATTATGAGGGATTTTATTCATATTTTTAATATGCATGGGCTTCCTTACCCATTTATTCAGCTGCTAGGTGATAAAAACAAAAATCAATATTCCAATAAGCCGCATGCTAATTTTGGAATATTACATTGTTTTCGTCTCTGTATATTAATGCATTGTATTTTTACATGGCACTGTATCAAAGAGATATAATGTGTTGTTTCCACATAGATATCAAGTTTCATTTTGAAAATTTTATTTCAGTGGTCCATAGATTAAAGGAAATCAGTTTACCCTTAGCCTAGATAACTTTGTGTTTATCAGACACCCACGTTCTCACCATGGCTTGAGACATCTGCACTGGCCACTTATAAATTTATGATCATCATGGTTTATATATTACGATTTCAATACTCATAGAAATATAATGAGAAACGATTTTCCAGATCGATGGCACTATGTTATATTCCCCCATTATCTATTGGGGAACACCTGAACTGACCATCTACTTCATTAATTTACTGTCAGAATATGATTCAAACTTTTCCCTTTGCCCAATTTTAGTTTGTGTTTATTAAAGCATTGTATTCTTACATGACACTAAATCAATGTGGCCTCGTGTATGGAATTCCATCGTTGTTGACAATCCTTTAGTGGCACAACAAGAAATAGGTTTTCTTTTTCCTCATTCTGTGTCAGTTCTGCAACCTTTTGGTTGGTAAATGACCCTTTGTTAAGGAAGTGGGTCTACCATTGCCTTAGATTCCATGACCAAAAGGTATTCTATTTCACCAAGTTCAACCAGGATTTTCACCTGCCCTCTCCCACTGAGATGGACTAAATCCATGATTCATGAAGGTCTCTAGGACTTTCACCTAGTCTGAAATGCAGTATGGATCTATTGGCCACATTATATTGACATAGCAACATGTTCTCTAGGATTTTCAACCTAGGTCTTAACACTGAAAAGTTGTTTGATTTAACCACTTGACCGCAAGTTGTTTGACAAGTACCTTTATGTAACTTATTCTAAAAATATACTATAAACTACAATAAGGAACCCTACAAGAGCCCACATATACATATATGAGGCCACAGAAAGCCACAAGAACCAATTAGACAAGAAAAAAACACGGGTCTGCAACATTCATGGACTCTACTTATTAATGAAAACAGATAGAAAGAGGCATCATTCCTAACAAAAATGAGCCATGAGTCTGATCTTCAGAGGTCATGAATCATCCACCCAAACTTATAACAAGACCCGACATTCCAAGATTGCTAAAGATTAGAATTTGGTTAACTAAATCCATTTGGCTTACCTTAGAAAGTGAGAGGGTGCATTTGGAAGAACTTGAATAAAACTCTGAAATTCTCTGTACACCCAAATTTTAGGGAAATTCAAGGGGGATGGGGGAACCCTCTATGTAGTGAACTAGGGTAATTCTGCCCTAGGTTTTTATAGGTTACTAGGATTTCAGCAGAATTTCATTTTCCAAATAATTTCAGTTGAATAGAGCAAAGTAGCATTCAATTAATCGACATTCCAATACAATATTCAAAATAACAGTATATTGTTCGTCAAACCCATACAATAATTTGGCACAATATTAAATATCCATACAATATGGTTCACGTTTAACAGACATAACCAATTTAACCATTGAAATAATACCCTAACTAGTGACTTGATTGCTAACCCTACAAGGAACCTAGACTTCTCAAGATATCCAAGTTTTGCCTCAAATGTTCACTCTAATCCTGTTTCAATCCTCTATAAAAGACTTGAACCTGTCCACCCTACACTGCTACAAAATTTTCATTTGATCCTACTACAGGAACCCACAAGTTGACTCGCCTCTATCACAGAAGTGCTTTAGAACTTTGGATTGCCACAAAACTACGAATAGTTTCACAGACCCTTTGGATTGACTAGACTGGCCTTCGGTTGACCTTAGGACACTTGTCTACCTTAGGGAAAATGTCTCCTTTACTCACAGAGAAGCTCGAAGGCCTTTATATTAGGCTTGAACTGAATTTTCCCTCAAAACCGATTGGCCCTCTTGCATACACTGCGAAGTCCCTTGAGCGCTCTCACATTTGAGGAAATATTGATTTTGTATTATTTTTTGGAAATTCCTGCACAAAACGGCATACCATTCTATTTTCAAAACCGTCACATGTGAGATGATGTTTCTTCCAAGTCTCATAGTTTTCAATTGTTATCATTCAAACATAACCAATTAACAAGGTTTCTTCCAAAGCGGATCTGGAAATTCAAGGATTTGCACGTGCTCAATTTATACAATAATTTGGTGTATGGAGATATTCCCACCCAAGTATCTGAATTGCAAGCTCTTTGGACTACACCTGTTTAATCAGATGCATGCCCTCAGGATGAAACTCTGTGGGGAAGTTTTGATGCTTTGTTTTTTAATGGTTTTGATGCGTTGACATGACACAGACACATCAAATATGGGGTCTAGACCAAAAAATAATAATACAGGTCAGACACTACTGCAAATGCAACAAATGCAACATGCAACTTAGATTCAAGGCATTGAAATCAAACAAGATAAATAAATTCGCTTCGAAGGCATTAAAATATGGGGTTTTGACAAGCTAAACACAATCAAAAAAATAAAAGAAGACTCAACTTGGTCATTTCTCCTAGTTCATTTTATAAATACCTGATGGAAGGATGTCGACAAAGGTGAGGATCATCTTACTTCTCCCTCAGAGGCCAATCCAGTGTGCATCTCCACAGATATGGTGTTAACCAGCTATCTCAAACGATACAAAGGAGTAGAGAGTCCCTCCTCTAAATCCCGCAAAATGGCCACCACACGGTTCCACTTGCTCTGGCTCCTGAAGGGTGTATTTTTTGCAGGCGGGAATAGGAAGGTTGGAGTAAAGTGTGAAATTTTTTTGAGGCAGGAATTGGAATTAAAATAAAGAAATAAAAATTAAAAAATAAATTTAAATAATAATATTTAAAAAACAAATTATATCTAGTATTAAATTAAAAATTGAATATAAATAAATAAGATATTAAGGTGTCTATAAATGATTTTATGTGTAAAACTTACAAACACAATTAGTATTTTTATGCAGTGATATTTATGTGTGTTAAGAGTATAAATTTTTGAATTTTTAGTTATTTATGTGGCCATCTTTAAATTAAAAGACTCAAAATTAAAATTATGTGGTTTCTTCTTGTTTTAATATATGCTAAGTTCTGACCACCCATGTGCCTGGTGCACGTTCATGTCACCCGTTTTCATTTTGCTCCCTCATGCCTTCGTTTGAGTGGGTCGGGTCGGGTGAGGGTGGTCGTGTCAAAATGATAATTTGTGACCGCATGCATGCCTTGTGCATGTTCGTGCGGCTCGTTTGCCATTTGATCCCTAGTGCCTTCATTCCGGAAATTCAGATCGGGTCGTGTGAAGGTAGCTTTGTAAAAAATTCTAATTTTTGATTCCCCGTGTGCCTTGTGCAAGTTCGTGCAACCCATTTTCCATTTCCTCCCTCGTGCATTTTATCAGGCGGGTTGGATCGGATCATGTGAGGGTGTCGAAGGAAACGTGTCTGGGTGAGTTGGGTTGGTTCGGGCCATGTGAGGACGCCCAAGGAAACACGTTCAGTCAGTTTGGGTTTGTTCATGTGATGGAGCCTAAGGAAACATGTTCAGGAGGGTCAGGTCGGGTCAGGTCAGGTTATGCCGTGTGAGGGCACCCAAGGAAATGCATTCGGGCGGGTCGAGTCGGGTCGTGTGAGGGTGCCCAAAGAAATGTGTTTGGGTGGATCAGATCAGGTTAGGTCATGTGAGGACACCTGAGGAAACGCGTTTTGGCTGGTTGGCTTGCATTTATTCGGGTCGTGTGAGGACACCCAAGGAAACACGTTCGAGCGGGTTGGGTCAAGTTATGTGAGGGTGGTCGTACATAAAATGCTAAGTTGTGACCGCCTGTGTGCCTTGTGCACATTTGTTAGGGTTAGGGGTTAATGGGGTTATGGTTTTAGGGGTTTAGGGGTTTAAATGGGTTAGGGGTCGAGAATTAGGGTTTAAGGGGTTAAGGGTTTAGAGGTTTAGGGTTTAAGGGGTTAAATGGATTAGGGGTTTAGGGTTTAGGGGGTTAAATGGGTTTGGGGTTAAGGGGTTAAGGGTTAAGGGTTAAGGGTTAACGGTTTAGAGGTTTAGGTTTAGGGGTTAAATAGATTCGGGGTTTAGAGATTTAGGGGGTTAAATGGGTTAGGGGTTGGGAATTGTGGCTAAGGATTCCAGCTCCATGAAAAAATATAAAGTCATCAGAAACCTTAATGGTTTGGAATTTTTTTCTAAAATACCTTTCCTAATAGACAAACCCCATTGGATATAGAATTCCAAAGTTCTATTTGTAGCAAGTAGTTCATCTTGAAAGGTGGAGGGAACTGAACAAAAAGTGGAAGGAAAAAATCTATTGATTAAAAATTAAGACTAATTGTGGAAAACTCTCAAAAGGAATATTTGGGGATAGAGGGAAAAAGAAGTATGACTATGAAATAGAGCCTTAGAACAATAGGGAGGCTCAAATATAGTTCACCCATGAAAATTCTGGTTCCGAAAAAGTGAGAGGGCTATGAGGTGCCCATAAGAAGCTAGCCCACAAAAGAGTGCTTATCATTTACTAAGAAGATATAATAATAATCTTGGAGCCTTCTACCCACCAACTTGTAGAGTAGCTCTAGAGGAGTCCTCAAGATACCAATTAGGAAAAAATTATTTAAACAAAAAAAAACAATTGATGGACCACAAAAACTTGCCATCAATAGATCAAGAAAGAAATTAAAATCTGTTATTACAAAGATGACCTTGAGTCTCTCATATTCCCATTTTTGTTGTACTAAATTGCCATATTATGAACTCACATCAAGGAATCTTCAATTTATGTCAACATACTCCATTTGTAAATGGCCAGTATTCTTATAATGTTAGACGAAGCAGACTACACAAAACTGGGATTGTAGATCCTTGCATTGATAAATTTGGTTTCTTGGCTTACAATGCAGTAAGTAATGGTTAATTTTGTTCATACTTCGTTATGAAATGTTGGAGGTGTTTTCTTTTATAGATTATATTCAGCTACCTAGTGCCTCAACATGACTTGATAAGAATGGAGACTTGTTTGCTTATGTTTTGAGTTGTTTTTGGGAGGCATTGATGTTGGTTGTTTCATAAAGGAAAGCAACATTGATGCAGGTTGTTTTCCATTTTTTGTAATCAAAAAAAATCCAACCAAACTCTAATTCTATCCACCACACAAAATTTCTACCATACCTTAATTTTACAGGCCTGTGCATGCTTGATAAATTTGAAATCACACACTTATGTACTAGAAATTCACCATTCGCTATGATCTGAAATTGTGAGAACAAAGTATTTCTCATACAGAGATTGACTGTAGGGGCATTCACCGGATATTTTACCTTTCAAAGAAAGGATGAATCCAGAGGCTACCTGGCCCTTCTACAGACTCTGCCTAAAGAAATAAAATGTAATCACAGAGATCTGATCAATGAAAGTATTTGTTTTAAGTGCAAAGTATTAATTGATCCAGCTTTAATGTGTGAATAGACAAGTATACATATTCTGCAAATAAAGTGTAGTGGTTTGAAGATGAACTAATAAGTTCTGTTCACTGTTTAAACCTGCTTGGGAAAAGATTGCTTATAAAAATTTACTGTTTAAAGGAGCAGAATCTGAAAATATGCAGCAAAATTATACAGTATGACAACAAATAATTGTTTAAGCGGTTCACCCCTCTCTTGGGCTACCTCCGTTGGGTCCAAAAGCCTCTAATTAGGCTTTTTCCTCTTTGATTAAATGCTCAAAATGTGAATACAACTGTATAGAAGCCTCAAATGGAAAAATACACTGAAAATTAAGATTCAGAAGGCTCAAATTATTATAAAATGACTAAACAATCACCTCCATTGGATGAGGGTAGTCCAAAATAGCTCTTCTTCCCTTAGGCCCTGGTGGCTCCATGACCAAAAACGCTGGTAAATTCTCTGTTAGAGCACCCTGATGGCTCTACAAACACTCCCAACAGCTCCAAAATGATCAATTACCCCAGAATCAAAAAATATTTCGTATCAAAAGGCTTCTCCTAGCCAAAGTTATGGCTCTTTTACTCCAACTACCAGTTTGGCCTAGAGAAACTCCACTAAATGTGGAGAACTGGAGTTAACTCCAGTTAAAAGTGGCACTACCCCAAATCTGTTGGGCGCTCTCCAAAACTGTCGGAAGGTTATAATAAATGTTGGGTGGACGTGGTCACATGCACCACCGTCCAACCCACCAAAAAATGTTAAACCAAACGGTTTTCCCAAACCGTAACCTTTATACCCGCCGGAAGTTTCGCGCGTTCACATGGCAAGCGGTGATAATAAATATAACCGCCGATTTTTTGCGCGCCGGTTCGTTGGAGCTGTGGTTACGTGCCGGAGGTTCTATGCGGAGGGGGCTAGCCCCCTTTCGAGCCCCGCCCAAAATTAATTAAACTTTAAATACCATTTAATGCCAATGGTTTATAAGAACCACCGCGTGGCGCAATGGCGACGCCGCTCCGTTTCCATCGGCCTGACCTGGGGTCGATTCCTGCCGCGACACAATGAAATTTTTAAACGCCCATACCATTCCGCCTTGGGGCCACGTGGCGACCTCCGGGCTGGCCACATGGCGCTCTGTAATTGGATGCCACTGGAATATTCCCCAGAATATTCTACAGAATATTCCACGAAATATTCCCAGAATATTCTGTGGAATATTCTTTTTTTAATAACAATAATTTTTATAAAGTCATCTTTGGCATTTTTTTAATTGACATTGGTGAACTTCCAAGCTGAATATCTTCTTCATACGGTGTCATATTTGAGTGCCGTTCATGGCTACAGGATCGTTTTTGGGAGCTCTTTCCAGTCGATCTGGTTCGGACCAATTCTGAGCAACTTCATTTTTGAGCATTTTTCTACAAGAGACTTGATCTCCTAATCACACCTCCCAAATGGGAAGCTTTTGGACCCTCAAAAGCTTTCAATTACCTGTTAAGAAGGTGAGGATACAGCCTCCTCACCTGTTCCAACTCCATCCACTTTGCTTTGCTTGGTTTACTGCCTTTTAAACCAACCCTTAGATAATCAACATCTCCCCTCCTTGAAGTGCGTGTCCTTCTGTCAAGGATTGCATCTTCTTTCAACTCATCCAAAAATTCTGGCGAGAAATATTCTATGGATGGTAGCTGAACATGATTTTCAGAATCATCAATAAGAGGAGGTTCATACAAACGTAAATTTTCCACATTAACAACGGAATACATTTGCATGTATGAAGGCAAATCTAGTTGAAAAGCATTATTTCCAACTTGTTTAAGGATTTTGAATGGACCATAACGAATAGGCTTTAGATTTTTACCTTCTCCTTGCATTCTATCCTTACTTATATGCAACCATACCTCATCTCCTTCCTGAAACTTGTGATCAATTCTATGTTTGTCATGTCTTTCTTTGTACTTGCCTTGACTCTTTTCAAGCTGTTCTTGAACATGCTGATGAATGAGCTGAATTCTTTCAATGAACATGCGAGCTTTGTCAATTTCACTATGCCCATCAATGGCAATATCCTTCTCAAGAATGAAGTTCAATGGTGACTTAGGAAAATATCCAAAACAAGCTTCAAATGGCGAAGTATTTGTAGAAGAGTGCTTGGCCCGGTTTAAGCATGTTGAATGTAATGCAAATGCTCATCCCAAAGCTTGGGATGCTTGCTGCAATACCCTCTCAAAATATGCACAATGGTTCTGTTCACTACCTCTGTTTGGCCATCTATTTGCGGATGGAAAGTAGTACTCTTCTTCAACTTGGTGTCCATCATCTTCCATAGATTGGACCAAAAATTCCCAACAAATCTGGAATCCCTGTCACTAACAATAGAAGTAGGAAAGCCATAATGAACCCATACATGTTGAAAATATAAATCAGCAGTTTGTTCAGCAGTTATAGTTTTCTTACATGGCATAAGAATACACATCTTGCTGAAACGATCAACTACTACAAAAAGATAATCATGCTACTTTCTAGATAATGGTAATCCCCCAACAAAATCCATAGAAACACTTTCCCATGGTCTAGAAGGTACCGGCAATGGCGTATACAATCCAAGCTTCCTATTGCTAGGCTTTCTTGTAGCACATAATGAACAACCTCTAATGAAACGTGTAACGCTATCTACCATGCGAGGCCAATAACAATACCTCTGCAGATGTGCCACCGTTTTGCTTACATCGAAATGACCAGCAATAAGAGAAGAATGAGCTTCTCTCATCATGCTTAATCTCTGTCCCTGTGGTATACATAACTTTCCCAAGTGAAACAGAAAATTTTTATGTAAATGATAATCATTCTCCTCAACATGATTCCCTTTACTCAAGTTAGCATACACCTCTTTAAAATCTTCATCTGATGCATATTGTTCTATGTAGCTTTCATGCACAATAGAATCATTCTTAAGCAAAATACTAGCACTAATAATAGGCCTTGAAAGAATATCAGCAACTTTATTGTGAATACCTTTCTTGTACCTTATTACCAAGTGAAATTGTTGTAGGAAACCCATCCATCTGAAATGTCGTGACTGCTGCAATTTACTTTGCGACTGCAAATACTGTAAAGGCTGATGGTCGGTATGCACAATTGTTTCTTTGCCCATAAAATAGTGCTTCCACTTTTTGACACTTTGTACCAACGCATACAACTCCTTATCATATGCAGGATAATTCACAATAGCACCATTAAATGTCTCAGAATGAAAAGCGATAGGCTTACCATGCTGTAAGAGAACTGCACCCATGGCATAATCACTAGCATCTGTCTGAATCTCGAATGGTTGTCTCAAATTTGGTAATGCAAGAACCAGAGCTGAACTGATATTTTCTTTCAAAGATTCGAAAGCTTTTTGTTGCTTACTTCCCCATTGGAAAGCACGCTTCACACTTGTCACTGCATGCATAGGAGCTGCTATGCCAGAAAAGTTAGCAATAAACTTTCTCCAATACTGAGCTGCACCCAAAAAACTTCTTACCTCTGTAATGGACATGGGAGTAGGCCAATTCACAATAGCTTCTACTTTAGAAGGATCAATTCTCAAAGCGCCTCCACCTACTATGTGTCCCAAATAAACCAAAGAAGTCTTTCCAAATTCACACTTTGACATCTTAAGAAATAACTGATTTTTCTTCAAAACATCAAGTACTTTACTGACATGCATGACATGATCTTCTCTTGTCTTGCTGAAAATAAAGATGTCATCTAAGTAGACAATAACAAAATCATCAAGAAAAGGACGTAAGACATCATCCATTACCCGCATGAAAGTTGCAGGTGCATTGCATAAACCAAATGGCATCACAAGCCACTCAAAGAGTCCTTGTTTGGTTTTAAAAGTTGTCTTCCAAATGTCTCTTTCTTCAATTCTTACTTGATGATAACCACTTCTTAAGTCTAACTTAGTGAAATATCTTGCATCTTTCAGCTGATCTAACAAATCATCTATTCTTGGAAGTGGGTAATGATTCTTTACCGTTATCTTGTTCAAAGCTCTGAAGTCAACACACATACGCCAACTTCCATCTTTCTTCGGAATCAACACTATCGGTGACCCACATGGAGAAGTGCTTGGCCTTATGAAACCCTTGTCCAACAACTCTTTAATCTACTTCTTTATTTCAGCATTCTCCATAACAGACATGTGATACATGCCTATGTTAGGAAGAGGACAATCTGGATGTAAATGGATTTCATGTTGAATCTCCCTTTTAGGAGGCAAACCTGTTGGCTTCTGAAACATCTCATGATGTGCATCAACTACATCATATAAATCAGATTTAAGCTTTGCATCACAATTTACAAATGACTCATGATTCACATCAACCTTTGGCTTGACCATAAGAAGTAAAAAACTCTTGCTTTAATTGACTAGCCTTTTTACCTGTCCTGCATTTACCATTGCAACATTTGTCTTCTTGTGATGAGCTCTGACAATAAACTCCTTGCCATATTTAAAAAGATGATATTTGTTTTCATGGTGATAGAAGATCGCTTTCCTGTCAAACAAGTAAGGACTTCCCAAAACAATACCAGATATATCAAGTGGAACCACATCAAGTTCAACTGTGTCAATAAAGTGTGCAGTTATTGCAAAGCGCAATATGCACTTCCTTGAGACTTGCAAGTTGGCATCCTTGCATATCCATCCAAGTGGATAAGGCTTTGGATGTGGAATGGTGTCAAGTTTATGCTGCTTGACCAAGTCTTCAGATATGAGGTTAGCTTGTGACCCACTGTCAAATAGTGTGTCAATTTTGGTATGTTTTGACACTACCCTCACATGGAACAGTTCAATTCTTTCTTCCTCATTAGGAGCTTGTGTATGACAATTTGAAGAACTAGCACTTGCTTGAGTTTCAATTTCCTTCCCTTTCAAACTTTTCAAACCCATGGCTGCAATTTTTGTTTCGTCACCTGAATCATCACCTAAATCTTGTGGTGTAGTTGTAGTAGTTGCATTTTTCTTCTTTCCCTTGTTTTTGTTAAACTGGTTTCTTTTTTCAGGATGAAGTTTCCAACAATTTTTCTCTTCATGGCCACTCTTTTAACAATGTTTACAAATGACCTTTTCACCCTCTTGTTTGATAGATGCATTTTTTTTGCCTTTTCCTTTGTTTTTATCTTTGTTCTTTCCTTTGAAAGTCTTGTTTCTACCCTCATCAAAAGTATTCTTTCCTCTAGCTTCTAAATGTGTAGCCTGCACACAGACTTCATCTAAGTTGGTAGGATTGAACATTAGGATAGTGTGTTTAAGGTAACTGTGCAAACCTCTTATATATTTCAACAGGATGTCTTGACTTTGTAAGTCTACTCCAAGTAGAAGTGCTCTCCTTCTAAACTCTTGGGTATAATCTTGCACATTTTGACCCTTAAGTTGCCTAAAATTTTTCCAATTCATTATTGCTTTCTGAATATGAGCAAGAGGATAAAATTGTTTCTTAATGGCTGTAATAAACTCAGTCCATGTTAGAGTTATCTTACCATGCTTTTTAATCTCCTCTCTAGTCTTGGCTTCCCACCAAACCAAAGCTGCTCCATCCATTCTCAAAGAGGCTAATTGAATTTTAGTGTCATCATCATGCAGATTCTGAATTCTTAGATAGACTTTTAGCTGTCTAATCCAGTTATCCAATTTCTCTGCATTCACATCACCATTAAACATCGACAACTCAAACTTCACATCAAGCTTTAACAAAGGATTTTTAAGAGATGTTTTTGTTTTTTGTGACTGATTTTCAGAAGTTGAAGAGGATGATGTGGAGGAAGAGGATGACGATGGAGATGGTGGATCACCATTTCCTCCATTCCCTTTCTTAGACTCATCTTTGTCTTTCTTCCCTCCTGAAGAATCTCCTTCTTCTTTTTGGTTTCTAGACCCTTCTCTAGCAATCCTATCATTTCTCTCCTGGTATAGGATCCTAACCATCTCAGTCAAGTCCAAGAAAGCTTTTCTAAAGACTCTTTCTTCTTCCTTGGGATCCATTTCCTCATGTACTTCTCCTTCCCTGGAAGACATGTTTGTGGCTGATTCTAAGGCTAATGAGGATGAAATGGAAGGTGGATGTAATGGCACTCTAGCCCTCCTTGGTTGAGGATTAACTTGTTCTCTAACCAATTGACCTTCCCCTCTTTGCAATTTCATCCTAGTAAGCATCAAATTTTGCAAAATAATACAATTTACTTGCACAAATTTCACAAACTCTTAAGCAAAACCTTGAGCTCTGATACCAACCTGATCTGAAATTGTGAGAACAAACTATTTCTCATACAGAGATTGACTGTAGGGGCATTCACCGGATCTTTCACCTTTCAAAGAAAGGATGAATCCGGAGGCTACCTGGCCCTTCTACAGACTCTGCCTAAAGAAATAAAATGTAATCACAGAGATCCGATCAATGAAAGTATTTGTTTTAAGTGCAAAGTATTCATTGATCCAGCTTTAATGTGTGAATAGACAAGTATACATATTCTGCAAATGAAGTGTAGTGGTTTGAAGATGAACTAACAAGTTTTGTTCACTGTTTAAACCTGTTTGGGAAAAGATTGCTTATAAAAATTTACTGTTTAAAGGAGAAGAATCTGAAAATATGCAGCAAAATTATACAGTATGACAGAAAATAATTGTTTAAGCGGTTCACCCCTCTCTTGGGCTACCTCCGCTGGGTCCAAAAGCCTCTAATTAGGCTTTTTCCTCTTTGATTAAATGCTAAAAATGTGAATACAACTGTATAGAAGCTTCAAATGGAAAAATACACTGCAAAAATAGATTTAGAAGGCTCAAATCAGTAGAAAATGACTAAACAACCACCTCCATTGGATAAAGGTAGTCCAAAACAGCTCTTCTTCCCTTAGGCCCTGGTGGCTCCACGACCAAAAACGCTGGTAAATTCTCTGTTAGAGCGCCCTGATGGATCTGCAAACACTTCCAACAGCTTCAAAATTCTCTCTACACCCAAAATCAAAAAAAAATTCGTATCAAAAGGCCTCTCCTAGCCAAAGTTATGGCACTTTTACTCCAACTGCCAGTTTGGCCTAGAGAAACTCCACCAAATCTGGAGAAACTCTAGATAACACCGAAAAAATTGGAACGGTTGCTAAATTTGGGGCGGACCGCCGAATTTACCGCTAGTTGTGGGGGCTATTGGATAAGGCCCATGCGTCCGCGCCGTTGGGAAGTCGTTGAACGGACCTTGAGTTATGGGCGGGTTTGGTTAATGTTTAAACAATATCATAAATGAATCTCCGCACCATTGTATAGTCGTGTGACCATACCCCAACACTGCGCGCCGACGAGTTTGTGCCACGGTTCTAGCCTGTGGTTGTATGCTGAGGGGGTTGGCCCCCTTTCGGGCCCTGCCTAACCAAATTCAAACCTTCAAATAAACATTCGCGCCAATGAAATAATAAGAACCACCGCTGTAGCCCGATGGTTGGACCGTTTCGTTGGCACGGCCCCGACCCGGTTTCAAATCTCACCGCTTGCATAACAAAACTTTTAATACGCCATTCCATTTCCACTTTGGGGCTACGTGGCGGCCTCCGGGCTGGCCACGTGGCGGCTTTTAATTGGCTGCGCCCGCAATATTCCGTAGAATATTCTATGGAATATTCCACAGAAGATTCCTAGAATATTCTTTTCTTAATAAAAAATATTTTTCATAATGTCAATTTTGGGCCTTTTTTAATTGAAATTGGCGGATCTTTAAAGCTGAATATCTTCTTCATACGAAAACGGATTTGAGTGCCGTTGGCGGCATTGGGATCGTATCGCCGAGCTCTATCCAGTTGATCTGTTTCAGAGCAATTCTGAGCAACTTCATTTTTGAGCATTTTTCTACAAGAGACTTGATCTCCTGATCACACCTCCCAAATGGGAAGCTTTTGGACCCTCAAAAGCTTTCAATTACCTGTTAAGAAGGTGAGGATACAACCTCCTCACCTGTTCCAACTCCATCCACTTTTCTTTGCTTGGTTTACTGCCTTTTAAACCAACTCTTAGATAATCAACATCTCCCCTCCTTGAAGTGCATGTCCTTCTGTCAAGGATTGCATCTTCTTTCAACTCATCCAAAAATTCTGGCGAGAAATCTTCTATGGATGGTAGCTGAACATGATTTTCAGAAGCATCAATAAGAGGAGGTTCATACAAACGTAATTTTTCCACATTAACAACGGAATACATTTGCATGTATGAAGGCAAATCTAGTTGAAAAGCATTATTTCTAACTTGTTTAAGGATTTTGAATGGACCATAACGAATAGGCTTCAGCTTTTTACCTTCTCCTTGCATTCTATCCTTACTTATATGCAACCATACCTCATCTCCTTCCTAAAACTTGTGATCAATTCTATGTTTGTCATGTCTTTCTTTGTACTTGCCTTGACTCTTTTCAAGTTGTTCTTGAACATGTTGATGAATGAGCTGAATTCTTTCAATGAACATGCGAGCTTTGTCAATGTCACTATGCCCATCAATGGAAATATCCTTCTCAAGAATGAAGTCCAATGGTGACTTAGGCAAATATCCAAAATAAGCTTCAAATGGTGAAGTATTTGTAGAAGAGTGCTTGGCCCGGTTGTAAGCATGTTGAATGTAATGCAAATGCTCATCCCAAATCTTGGGATGCTTGCTGCAATACCCTCTCAAAATATGCACAATGGTTCTGTTCACTACCTCTGTTTGGCCATCTGTTTGCGGATGGAAAGCAGTACTCTTCTTCAACTTGGTGTCCATCATCTTCCATAGATTGGACCAAAAATTCCCAACAAATATGGAATCCCTGTCACTAACAATAGAAGTAGGCAAGCCATAATGAACCCATACATGTTGAAAATATAAATCAGCATTTTGTTCAGTAGTTATATTTTTCTTACTTGGCATAAGAATACACATCTTGCTGAAACGATCAACTACTACAAAAAGATAATCATGCTGCTTTCTAGATAATGGTAATCCCCCAACAAAATCCATAGAAACACTTTCCCATGGTCTAGAAGGTACCGGCAATGGCGTATACAATCCAAGCTTCCTATTGCTAGGCTTGCTTGTAGCACATAAGGAACAACCTCTAATGAAACGTGTAACACTATCTACCATGCGAGGCCAATAACAATACCTCTGCAGATGTGCCACCGTTTTGCTTACACCGAAATGACCAGCAATAAGAGAAGAATGAGCTTCTCTCATCATGCTTAATCTCTCTCCCTGTGGTATACATAACTTTCCCAAGTGAAACATCAATTTTTTATGCAAATGATAATCATTCTCCTCAACATGATTCCATTTACTCAAGTTAGCATACACCTCTTTAAAATCTTCATCTGATGCATATTGTTCTATGTAGCTTTCATGCACAATAGAATCATTCTTAAGCAAAATACTAGCACTAATAATAGGCCTTGAAAGCATATCAGCAAATTTATTGTGAATACCTTTCTTGTACCTTATTACCAAGTGAAATTGTTGTAGGAAACCCATCCATCTGAAATGTCGTGACTGCTGCAATTTACTTTGCGACTGCAAATACTGTAAAGGCTGATGGTTGGTATGCACAATTGTTTCTTTGCCCATCAAATAGTGCTTCCAATTTTTGACACTTTGTACCAACGCATACAACTCCTTATCATATGTAGGATAATTCACAACAGCACCATTAAATGTCTCAGAATGAAAAGCGATAGGCTTACCATGCTGTAAGAGAACTGCACCCATGGCATAATCACTAGCATCTGTTTGAATCTCGAATGGTTGTCTCAAATCTAGTAATGAAAGAACTGGAGCTGAACTGATCTTTTATTTCAAAGATTCGAAAGATTTTTGTTGCTTACTTCCCCATTGGAAAGCATGCTTCACACTTGTCACTGCATGCATAGGAGCTGCTATGGCAGAAAAGTTAGCAATAAACTTTCTTCAATACTGAGTTGCACCCAAAAAACTTCTTACCTCTGTAATGGACTTGGGAGTAGGCCAATTCACAATAGCTTCTACTTTAGAAGGATCAATTCTCAAAGCGCCTCCACCTACTATGTGTCCCAAATAAACCAAAGAAGTCTTTCCAAATTCACACTTTGACATCCTAAGAAATAACTGATTTTTCTTCAAAACATCAAGTACTTTACTGACATGCATGACATGATCTTCTCTTGTCTTGTTGAAAATCAAGATGTCATCTAAGTAAAAAATAACAAAATCATCAAGAAAAGGACGTAAGACATCATCCATTACTCGCATGAAAGTTGCAGGTGCATTGCGTAAACCAAACGGCATCACAAGCCACTCAAAGAGTCCTTGTTTGTTTTTAAACGTTGTCTTCCAAATGTCTCTTTCTTCAATTCTTACTTGATGATAACCACTTCTTAAGTCTAACTTAGTGAAATATCTTGCATCTTTCAGCTAATCTAACAAATCATCTATTCTTGGAAGTGGGTAACGATTCTTTACCGTTATCTTGTTCAAAGCTCTGAAGTCAACACACATACGCCAACTTCCATCTTTCTTCGGAATCAACACTATCGGTGACCCACATGGCGAAGTGCTTGGCCTTATGAAACCCTTGTCCAAAAACTCTTTAATCTGCTTCTTTATTTCAGCATTCTCCATAACAGACATGCGATACATGCCTATGTTAGGAAGAGGACAATCTGGATGTAAATGGATTTCATGCTGAATCTCCCTTTTAGGAGGCAAACCTGTTGGCTCCTAAAACATCTCATGATGTGCATCAACTACATCATATAAATCAGATTTAAGCTTTGCATCACAATTTTCAAATGACTCATGATTCACATCAACCTTTGGCTTGACCATAAGAAGTACAAAACTCTTGCTTGAATTGACTAGCCTTTTTACCTGTCCTGCATTTACCATTGCAACATTTGTCTTCTTGCGATGAGCTCTGACAATAAACTCCTTGCCATCTTTGAAAAGATGATATTTGTTTTCATGGCGATAGAAGATTACTTTTATTTCAAACAAGTAAGGACTTCCCAAAACAATACCAGATATATCAAGCGGCACCACATCAAGTTCAACTGTGTCAATAAAGTGTGCAGTTATTGCAAAGCGCAATATGCACTTCCTTGAGACTTGCAAGTTGGCATCCTTGCATATCCATCCAAGTGGATAAGGCTTCGGATGTGGAATGGTCTCAAGTTTAAGCTACTTGACCAAGTCTTCAGATATGAGGTTAGCTTGTGACCCACTGTCAAATAGTGTGTCAATTTTGGTATGTTTTGACACCACCCTCACATGGAACAGTTCAATTCTTTCTTCCTCATTAGGAGCTTGTGTATGACAGTTTGAAGAACTAGCACTTGCTTGAGTTTCAATTTCCTTCCCTTTAAAACTTTTCAAACCCATGGCTGTAATTTTTGTTTTGTCACCTGAATCATCACCTAAATATTGTGGTGTAGTTGTAGTAGCTGCATTTTTCTTCTTTCCCTTGTTTTTGTTAAACTGGTTTCTTTTTTCAGGATGAAGTTTCCAACAGTTTTTCTCTTCATGGCCACTCTTTGAACAATGTTTACAAATGACCTTTTCACCCTCTTGTTTGATAGATGCATTTTTTTTTCCTTTTCCTTTGTTTTTCTCTTTGTTCTTTCCTTTGAAAGTCTTGTTTCTACCCTCATCAAAAGTATTCTTTCCTCTAGCTTCTAAATGTGTAGCCTGCACACAGAATTCATCTAAGCTGGTAGGATTGAACATTAGGATAGTATGTTTAAGGTAACTGTGCAAACCTCCTATGTATTTTCAACAAGATGTCTTGACTTTGTAAGTCTACTCCAAGTAGAAGTGCTCTCCTTCTAAACTCTTAGGTATAATCTTGCACATTTTGACCCTTAAGTTGCCTAAAATTTTTCCAATTCATGATTGCTTTCTGAATATGAGCAAGAGGATAAAATTGTTTCTTAATGGCTGTAATAAACTCAGTCCATGTTAGAGTTATCTTACCATGCTTTTTAATCTCCTCTCTAGTCTTGGCTTCCCACCAAACCAAAGCTGCTCCATCCATTCTCAAAGAGGCTAATTGAATTTTAGTGTCATCATCATGCATATTCTGAATTCTTAGATAGAATTCCATCTGTCTAATCTAGTTATCCAATTTCTCTGCATTCACATCACCATTAAACATCGGCAAGTCAAACTTCACATCAAGATTTAACAAAGGATTTTTAAGAGATGTTTTTGTTTTTTGTGACTGATTTTCAGAAGTTGAAGAGGATGATGTGGAGGATGAGGATGATGATGGAGATGGTGGATCACCATTTCCTCCATTCCCTTTCTTAGACACATCTTTGTCTTTCTTTCCTCCTAAAGAATCTCCTTCTTCTCTTCGGTTTCTAGACCCTTCTCCAGCAATCCTATCATTTCTCTCCTGGTATAAGATCCTAACCATCTCAGTCAAGTCCAAGAAAGCTTTTCTAAAGACTCTTTCTTCTTCCTTGGGATCCATTTCCTCATGTACTTCTCCTTCTCTGGAAGACATGTTTGTGGTTGATTCTAAGCCTAATGAGGATGAAATGGAAGGTGGATGTAATGGCACTCTAGCCGTCCTTGGTTGAGGATTAACTTGTTCTCTAACCAATTGACCTTCACCTCTTTTCAATTTCAGCCTAGTAAGCATCAAATTTTGCAGAATAATACAATTTACTTGCACAAATTTCACAAACTCTTAAGCAAAACCTTGAGCTCCGATACCAACCTGATCTGAAATTGTGAGAACAAAGTATTTCTCATACAGAGATTGACTGTAGGGGCATTCACCGGATATTTCACCTTTCAAAGAAAGGATGAATCCGGAGGCTACCTGGCCCTTCTACAGACTCTGCCTAAAGAAATAAAATGTAATCACTGAGATCCGATCAATGAAATTATTTGTTTTAAGTGAAAAGTATTCATTGATCCAGCTTTAATGTGTGAATAGGCAAGTATACATATTCTGCAAATGAAGTATAATGGTTTGAAGATGAACTAATAAGTTTTGTTCACTGTTTAAACCTGCTTGGGAAAAGATAGCTTATAAAAATTTACTGTTTAAAGGAGAAGAATCTGAAAATATGCAGCAAAATTATACAATATGACAACAAATAATTTTTTAAGCGGTTCACCCCTCTCTTGGGCTACCTCCGCTGGGTCCAAAAGCCTCTAATTAGGCTTTTTCCTCTTTGATTAAATGCTCAAAATGTGAATACAACTGTATAGAAGCCTCAAATTGAAAAATAAACTGCAAAAATAGATTCAGAAGGCTCAAATCAGTAGAAAATGACTAAACAACCACCTCCATTGGATAAAGGTAGTCCAAAACAGCTCTTCTTCCCTTAGGCCCTGGTGGCTCCACGACCCAAAACGCTGGTAAATTCTATGTTAGAGCACCCTGATGGCTTTGAAAACACTTCTAACATCTCTAGAATGATCTCTACACCCAAAATAAAATAAAAATTCGTATCAAAAGGCCTATCCTAGCCAAAGTTATGGCACTTTTACTCCAACTGCCAGTTTGGCCTAGAGAAACTCCACCAAATCTAGAGAAACTCCAGATAACACCGAAAAAATTGGAACAGTTGCTAAATTTGGGGCGGACCGCCGAATTTACCGCCAGTTGTGGGGGCTATTGGATAAGGCCCATGCGTCCGCGTCGTTGGGAAGTCGTTGAACGGACTTTGAGTTATGGGCGGGTTTGGTTAATGTTTAAACAATATCATAAATGAATCTCCGCACCATTGTATAGTCGTGTGACCATACCCCAACACTGCGTGCCGACGAGTTTGTGCCATAGTTCTGGCCTGCGGTTGTATGCTGAGGGGGTTGGCCCTTAGGGGCGGGGCCCAATTCAAACCTTCAAATAAACATTCGCGCCAATGAAATAATAAGAACCACCGTTGTAGCCCAATGGTTGGACCATTCCGTTGGCACAGCCCCGACCCGATTTCAAATCTCACCGCTTGCATAACAAAACTTTTAATACACCATTCCATTTCCACTTTGGGGCCACGTGGCGGCCTCTGGGCTGGCCACGTGGCGCCTTTTAATTGGCTGTGCCTGGAATATTCCGTAGAATATTCTGTGGAATATTCTTTTTTTAATAAAAAATATTTTTCATAATGTCAATTTTGGGCCTTTTTTAATTGAAATTGGCAGATCTTTAAAGCTGAATATCTTCTTCATACGGCAACGGATTTGAGTTCCGTTCACGGCGTTGGGATTGTATCACCGAGCTCTATCCAGTCGATCTGTTTCGGAGCAATTCTGAGCAACTTCATTTTTGAGCATTTTTCTACAAGAGACTTGATCTCCTGATCACGCTAACCCACAACCTTGTACTAGAGCCAACTCCGAATTTGTTTTCTTGGGCACCCTCACACGACATGACCTGACCCGACTCGCCCGAACGCGTTTCCTTCGGCAGCATCACATGGCACGACTTGACCGAACCTGACCAGCCCTGCCCGAACACATTTCCTTGGGCACCCTCACACGACCTGACCTAGGTGCATTCCTTGGGCGACCTCACAAGACCCGACCCGACCCTACCTGACCTACTTGAATGCATTTCCTTGGGCTCCCTCATAGTACGACATGACCCGGCCCAAATCGAACACGTTTCCTTGGGCGCCATCACATGACCCGCCCCAACCCGACCCACTCGAACGTCAAATGCATGAGGGAGAAAAAATAAAATGGGTCGCACGAAGGTGTGCAAGGCACACACGTAGTCATAACATAGAATTTTTTATATGGCATCCCTCACACGATCCGACCCAAAGGTGTTTCCTGAGGCACCCTCGCAGGGCACGACCTGACCCGCCTGAATGAAGGCACGAGGGAGAAAACAAAAAACAGATCACACAAACGTGCACAAGGAACATGGGTGGTCATAACTTAACATTTTTTATAGGGCCACCCTCCACAGCCCGACCCGACCCGACCCGCCCAAACACGTTTACCTCAGTGCCCTCACATGACCTAACTTGACCTAAACCACCCAAACACGTTTCCCTAGTCGCCCTCACATGACCTGACCCGACCCGCCCCGACCCGCTCAAAAAAATTTCCTTGGTCGCCCTCACACAGCACGACCCAACCTGACCCGCCCGAATGCTTTTCCTTAAGTTCCGTCATACGACCCGACCCGACTCGGACGAACACATTTCCTTAGGCACCCTCACACAAACCGAATCGACCCGACCCGGCCGAATGCGTTTTCCTGGGCACCCTCACATGACACGACTCAACCCAATTCGACCCACCCAAACGTGTTTCCTTGGGCACCCTCACACGACATGATCTGACTCGACCTGCCTGAACGTGTTTCCTTGGACGGCCTCACACGACACAACCCGACCCAACCCGACCCGACTCGCCCG
This sequence comes from Pinus albicaulis, assembly GCA_034641835.2. Lineage (NCBI taxonomy): Eukaryota > Viridiplantae > Streptophyta > Pinopsida > Pinales > Pinaceae > Pinus > Pinus albicaulis. The sequence continues at coordinate 148,048,324 of CM076572.1, read as the reverse complement.
AACGCGTTTCCTTTGGTGCCCTCACACAACTTGACACGACTCAATGTGAACACATTCCTTAGGCACCCTCACATGACCTGAACCGACCCGAACTGCCCAATTATGTTTCCTTAGGCACCGTCATAGTACCGCGCGACACGACCCAAACACGTTTCCTTGGACGTCATCGCATGACCCAACCCGACTTGATCTGCTCAAATTTCAAAGGCACGAGGGAGAAGACAACAAAAAAGTCGCATGAACGTTCACAAGGCACACGGGCGGTCACAACTTAACATTTTTTATATGTCCTCCCTCACACAATCCGACCCGAATGCATTTCCTGTGGGGACCTCACACGGCACGACTCGACCCGCCTGAACGAAGGCACAAGGAAGCAAACGGAAGATGGATCACACAAACATGCACAAGGCACACAGGCAGTCACAACTTATCATTTTTTATACGACCACCCTCACACGACCCGACCCGACCTGACCCGACCCGCCCGAACGTCTCTCCCTGGGCACCCTCACATGACCCGACCCAACTTGACCCGCCCGAACACGTTTCCTTGGGCGCCCTCATACGACCTAACCTGAGCCACCCCGATCCTCCCAAAAATGTTTCCTTGGGCGCCCTCACATAGCACGACCCAACCTGACTTGCTCGAACTCATTTCCTTAGGTGTCGTCACATGACTCGACCCGACAAACACTAATGCGTTTCCTTGGGCGCCGTCACATGACCCGAACCGAACCGACCTAGCCTGCCCGAACATGTTTCCTTGGGTTCCCTCACATGACCTGACCCGACTCGACCCGCTTGAGCACGTTTCCTCAGGCTCCCTCACATGACATGACCCGACTAACCCAAACACATTTTCCTGGGCACCCTCACACGACACGACATGACCCACCTCAACGCGTTTCCTTGTGCGCCCTCACATGACACGACCTAAATTGACCCACCCAAACGTGTTTCCTTGGGAAACCTCACACAGAATGACCTGACCCGCCCGAATGCATTTCCTTGGGTGCCCTCACACGACCCAACATGACCTGACCTGGACGCATTCCTTGGGCACCCTCACACAACCTGACCCAACCCGAACATGTTTCCTTGGGCACCATCACATGACCCAACCCAACCTGACCCGCCCGAACATCGAATGCACGAGGGATCAGACGGAAAATAGGTCTCACGAACATGCACAAGGCACACGGGCAGTCACAACTTAGCATTTTTTATATGGCCTCCCTCACACGATCCGACCCGAATGCATTTCCTGTGGCGCCCTCACACAGCACGACCAGACCTACCCAAATGAAGGCATGAGGGAGCAAACAAAAACTGGATCGCACAAGCGTGCACAAGGTACATATTTTTTATACGACCACCCTCACACGACCCGTCCCGACCTGACCCGACTGTTTGAATGCATTTCCTTGGGTGCCCTCACACAACCTGACCCGACCTGACCTACTCGAATTCATTTCCCTGGGCACCCTCACAACACCCGACTTGACCCACCTCGATCCGCCCGAACACATTTCCTTCGGCGCCCTCAAACAGTGCGACCCGACCTGATCCGCCTCGACCCACCCGAACACATTTCCTTGGGCGCCCTCACCCGGCACAACCCGACTTGACATGCCCAAAAGTGTTTCCTCAGGTTTCCTCACAAGACCCGACCCGACCAGCACGAATGCGTTTCCTTGGGCACCCTCACACGACCCGACTTGAACTGACCCGACTCGCCCGAATGCATTTTCTTTGGCGCCCTCACATGACCTGACCTAACTCGACCTACCCAAATGTGTTTCCTTGGGCTCCCTCACATGGCACTACCCGACTTGACCTGACCCACCCGAATGTGTTTCCTTAGGCACCCTCACATGACTTGACCTAACCTGACCCACTCAAATGTGTTTCTTTGGGCGCCCTCACACGACCCAACCTCACATGACTCGAACTCACACGACCTAACCTGACCTAACCTTACACGACCTAACTTGACCCTCACACGACAGGACCCAACCTGACAACGTCATTATTCTGACGTTTTTAAGGTTTTGTTGCTATTCTGGTGCTTTGGGTAGTGTCACAAGAGCAAAATTTTTTGGGTAGTGTCGCTCCTATGACGATGTCACTATTCCAACTTGAGTAGTGTCACAAGAGCAACAGTTTTTTGCGGGATTAAAAAAAATGAGAAAAAATTGGGAACTTTCTGACAATACGTAAAAAAATTCGGAACAAAAGTGTCGGAAAATTGACCATATGTACTAGTGAAAAGTTCGACAAAAACATGTGTTGGGTCCCCATAATAAAAGTGTATCCCCCTTATTTTTATTGTTAGTGTATCCCCCTATTGTTATTTTTGTTCCCATGTAGCCCCCATATTTTTATTTTTGTACCCCATAGAATCCCACTATTATTATCGTTGTGCCCTTACATTATTAGTGTTATGTACGATTTTGATTATATTGTGACCCCTTAGACTCCTGTATATAGCAAGGAGGTCTTGTCATTTGTATCATTAAAAAAAAATCATTTATGTTATGTAAAGGAGATTTCCCCCTAGAAGAGACTAATTTTCAAGTCGTTTATCTATATTTTCTTATATTTTTTGATCCAATTGCATAACATTTGGTATCAAAGCATTATATTATTGGTTTTCGTTGCCTCAAACAAGTCATCTTGTAATTTTCACTATAAAACATTTTTATAGGAGGCTTTAGAAGCTAAAATTTTCACCATGAGGAGCTTAAATCTTGGTGAACTTCGTGTACAAATTTCAGATCTTGGTTTGCTATATTTTTTGAGATATGGTCTGAAGAATTTACGGTTTTTTGCAACCTCCAGAATTCAGTCTCAAACATGTGACCTATGGAAAATCGTCGTAACTTTCTCTACGAGAATCATATTTCAATTTTGTAAAAAATGACTAAAATCATATAGAATTCAATTTTTCATGTACCATTTTCAAGGTTGATTTTCAAAACAGTGTCATGTGGAATTCCATACAAATTCACTCTACTAAACTAGTCCATAATCAGGCCATCGTGGGATATTGGGCAAAGCTTCATCTTGAAGACTCCAATCTTAGTCTACCTTATGGATTTGGAAAGATGACTCAAAGGACTACCACAAGACAAAATTTCAAACCTTGGAGATCCAAATTTACAGAAATACAACAGTTTCAATATCGAATAAGAGCTATTAGGATTATCCATAGTGTTATAGGGCATTTTTAGGCCAGACTCTTAAATGAAGGTTAGAAAGAGGGACCAGATCAGGGATAAATAGTCAAAGTGAAACAAAGATCAATAAAAATATCCAACATAAATAAATTTATTTTTATAAATATCAATTAATTTTATTAGAGACTAATTAATAATTTATATTAATAATTATTATTATTTTCTGATTTGTTTATTTAAATTTAAGATTTTTACTAATTAAGTTAATTTTTTCCTTCTTTTTAGTTGGTAATGATTAATATTAATAAATCAATTATTTATTTCTATTTATACTTATTTTTTTTAAATATTTTAATGTTCTTATTAATAAATTATTCTTTAAAGTTCTTTAAATTTTTTTAATTAAATTAACTTTTTTTTTAAAATGAATTATTTGAGAGAAAGAAGAAATAATTGTTTAAAAAAAATATTAATAAATAATTATTTATTTTTATCAATTTAATTTAAATATTAATGTTATTTTATTAATTAATAATTTTTTTTATTTAACTATAATTATTTTATTTTATTTATTAAATAAATTTAAATCAATGAAGTTAAGAAATCTTATGCTTTAAATCAATAATAAAATAATGATTCATTATATTTATAATGTTTTCTTTTCATTTTATTTAATAACCTAAAAAAATTTAATTTGACACAAAAATAATAATTATATACTAATTAATATTCATTTATTCAAAAGGATAAATAAATATTAATAAAATAATTACTAATTTTATTATCTAATTAGAATAAGAGAATTAAATTATTGTTATCATTAAATTAATATTTTTTAAGAATTTTTAATAAAACACTAGATACTAATAATAATTATTAATTAATTATTATTTTTATTATTAAACAATTTTTTTTATTAGTAAGGATAATTATTAAAAGTAAATAATATAAACTAATTTCTTATTAATAAAATCATAACAATATACAATTTAACCCTAGATTTAAAAGAATAAAAATGAAGGGAGAGAAAGATCCCTCATATACTATATCTGGGAGGATGACAAACCGGAGGAGAAAAAAATTAACTTAATTAGTAAAAATCTTAAATTTCAATAAATAAATCTAAAAATAATAATTATTATTAATAGAAATTATGAATTAGTCTCTAATATAAATAATTGACATTTTAAAAAAATCAATTTATTTCTATCGACCCTTTTTATTGATCTTTCTTTCACTTTGAATATTTATCCCTGATCTGGTCTCTCTTTCTAACCTTCATTCAAGAATGTGTCCTGAAGATGGATCCCCGTTGAGATTCGAAATGTCGAAAAGTTCCCTATAACACTGTGGATAATCTAGATAGCTCTTATTCAGTTTCAATATCAATCTCCTAAAAAAGAAAGAAAAAGGTGTGTATTTTTTTAAAATTTTGCATAAGTTTTGATTGAAAAATCAGTTTGAAGTGATTCAAAGGGCTTAGTGTAGCATATATATCTTTATTTGATTCTAACGTTCCTAGAAACAAAAAAAAAGGACACACCTAGTAAGCAACTTGAAATATCTATTATGATGCATGAAGAAGAGAAAGAAATGCAACATGATATATCAAAATTATGAGACTATGTGCAACAAATTTCACTCTCGCAAAGAGTAAAAAAAAATGAACTGGAAGCTACGATGTCTAGTTTTACGAATGATTTAAAATCCAACATGGAAGTTTTGAAGGATGGTTTAAAAACATAAATGAAAAGGGACCTAGAAGGTTTGACAAAGTTGCTACAAGAAATGCTTCCTAGTGGTGACAAGGTACTCCATGAAAATCATCATGAGAACAAAAAGAATAAGAATTATGATTTTAGAGATTCCAATAGTGGGACGAATACTAACCATATTCCAAAGATCTATATGAGGAAGTTTTATTGCAAGGATCCAGTAACATGGATACTACAAATGGAGCAATTATTTGATCTACATGATGTGTTTCACAAACAAAAGGTTCGTATTGGATCTTTATATTATAACAAAATCAGTTTGTGTGGTATCAATAGCTTTGTTCTCATAAATAAATTATTACTTGGACAATTTTATGAAAAAATTGGTAGCACATTACCAGGATACAAATAGAATTACCTTTATCCATTTTTTAAATATCAAACAAAAGGGTTCAATGGAAGAATGCATTGAGGAATTCCAAAGATTGAATATCAAGGTAAATGATTTTCTAGAGGAGCATATAATTTATGTCTTCATAAGTACTTTTAAGGATAAAATCCAACATGAGGTTCGCCTTTGGGAACGGATTCATTGGATAAGGAATTCAAGGTGGCAAGAGAGGTTGAAAGCAAAATTATGGTAATAAGGAAGTCTACCAGTCACAATTGGAGGAAAAAAGAGCAAAAGGGATTTGTTATGGTTGTGATATCAAATACACTAAATGTAATAAGTGTGAGTAGAATAAATTATTTTTCATAGATTGTGAAGCGGAGGAAGAAAAAAAATAAGAAACATCAAAAGAAGAGGATATACACCAAGAACCAACTCCAAAAAAAAATTGAATTCGTCCATATTTTGTAATTCATTGGTAAGAATTACCACTCCTCAAACTCTCTATATAAAAGGATATATCAAGAAGAAAAACGTAATATTTCTAATTGATTTTGGAAGTACCCATAATTTTAGTCATTGTAATATAGCCATGGAATTGAATTGCTTTCTATATCCAACACCAGAGTGTCAAGTGATGGTTGCAAATTGAGGAACTATAAATTTCTCTAGAAAGTACCATCATATAAATATAACCATGGGGGAATATGTATTGAATAGTAACATGATTTCAATTCTAATGGGTGGTGTTGATGTTGTACTAGGATTCCAATGGTTACAATCTTTGGGGATGATAAATTTTAATTTTCAAGAAATTTTCTTGATTTTTTTTTTGGAAGGAAAGGAAATTGAATTAAGGGGTATTGTAGGGAAACCAGGAAAGATAATCAACTCCAATAGCATGAAAAATATTTTGAAAAAATAACAACGGGGCATAATTTCACAATTATGCTCACTATAGGTTCAAACATTGAGATCAATTTTTCTCCAGATGATTCGGATCTTGGGGGGAGGCCCCCAAGGTCTAAAAATTTGAAATGGATCTAACAAGATCTGCAAAATTAGAATGCCAGAAAAAAGAGATAACACAAAGAAAATAAAACCACAAAGAAACTTGTTTTATTAAAACAAAGAATAACTGTAGAAGCTACATTATGGTGGACAATATGTCCTTTTACAAAGTGAGGCTTGTTATTTATAGCCTTTTTTTGAGTTACAATACCATGGCTAGATACCATAGGTGGATACCATGGGTGGATAGCACTCACAATACTGTTGTGGTGGATTCGACACACGGGTGTACGAAATCACACGAGTTTAGAGAGTGTGGTATACCCTCTAAAATATATGTAACAGGCAGTATCTGGGGGGAGCTCAGAAGTATAAAACTTAAATGAAGTAATACACTAAAGTATGCTCTATTGAAAAACTAAAACTAAAAACACAAAAGAAGCTAAATAGAGAGTTTCAAATAGTAACAAGGTAAACAACGACTTGATTGCCTCTTCTTATTGAATGCTTGGAATGAAAAAAAATCGTACCCACTTGCCAAAGGGCCTAGGCAATGGCTCTAGGACCCGATGCAAGGATGTTTGTCCTTCAATTTATTCCTTCTGACGCAGTCTAACTCTCTCTCTTTGCTGCAGTGGACTAAGATTTTGGGTGGCCAACCATCGAGTCCTCTCTTGCTTCAACTCCTTGGGTCACACAACCCGCTGGTGTTGCTTGGGAAACTTTGGCCAGCATAACTTTGTGATCACACTTTGTTCATCTCTTGGTGGGTTTTTATAGGTGAGCTTCAAATCCTCCTTCCCTCCCTTGGTACATGGTGGATGGTGACCCAAGGGAGGGGCATGATTTCATTGTGTGCTCAAATATGCTTTTGTGTGCTCACACAATGCCTAAGGAGGCGTTGGTGCTGTCCTTAGGCGGCTTTCACATAAGGAGAAATTTTCCTTTTCTTGCTTGTGGTCCCGGAAAGTAACTTTTTTCCACTTCTAGGAATGCGCGCTTATTGGGCTCTAATGCGTGCAGAAGGCGCTCTCAAAGGAAGAAGTGCGCATTTGAGCATTTATGACTAGTTGAAATTTTATTTTCTCAAAACCTTAGAAATTTTTAAATACTTTTTTATTCCATAATGTATCCCTGTCCTGTAAATCCTTAGGCTCGACATTAATTGATGTCGTCTTCTACTGTACGATTTTCCAGTGTTAACATTTCCCCCCTAATGTGTGAGGTCTAGGAAGAACTGTATAGCCGAAACACATTATAGTTTCTTTTCTGTATCGTACGTAGAGAGAAAGTGAGAGAGAGTGAGGCCTACGTGTAGAATAGACAACACCTTGCACCATTTCCAAGATAACCATGGCCTAAGGGACCCCCTGCAAGAAGAAAAAATATACAACATATTTGCAAAATTTCAATGAGGCGGGCATGTCCCATGCTCGTGATGCTATCGCTAGTTAAACAAAATTGACAGATACATGTGTTGTCTGTGCCACTACTGTGGTAGTGATGTTGGTGGTTGTTAACGACAACTGTTGAGGCCCTCAGGGGTGTTTTTTCTTTGACGATAGGTGGAATGTGGTACCCATATGCGCAATCTTGGTATGGCATATCACTGTGCAATGTACACATATGTACTGGCTGGGACCTTCCTGTGTAAGCATTGCTGTCAAAGTCACTTATAAAGGCATGGGTCTTTGACAGATATTGATCAAAGTGCAATGGTTGTAAGGTACGATACCATCGTGACATGAAAGCTTTTGCTGTAGTCGAATGTCAAGAGGATCAATGACATCTATGGACAATGATGTCTCCCATAGTGCCACCCGAGGATACCTCTTTGCATGGGGAGGGGTCATCCAAGGTACCGATTCCTTTTTGGAAAAGAGGTATTGATGTCGAAAAAAAGGAAGCCTTAACCAAATCATAATGGGTTTAACATAGGCATGTTGGTGAGTGGTAGCTGAAAACGGATGATGGGGATTCAGTTGCCCAAGGTTGAAGTATATTTGAGCATCTTGGTGGCAGTCATAGGTATTTCTGAAGGGAAAAGTCCCTGGAGTTGGTAGGACTTCAAGGGCGGGTATGAACCGACTATGATTTTTGTAATGGTGTGTGCATGGGGGGTATGAAATACTTCGACCAAGGGAGATGGGGGACTGCTGCCATGGGAGAAAAAGTGCAATATGAGGGCGAAGAGGTGAAGGGCATTGTTTGTGATCTTTGTACACTTACCAAAAGAATAAAATAATGGGGTTTGGTTTGTACAAAACACAAAGACGGGTACCCCAAAACATTAAAGAGGGTCCCTCACCTTACGGTGTGAGAACGGTGTTTTGCTTGGGGTAGGGTTCTCATTGGTTGGTCTCATGTACAGGGTTGATGAAGTGGAAGATGTCACAGATGGGTTAATGTTGATGGAGGTATGGTGGGCCAAATGCGGTGCGCGGAGGTGCGCTTTCATTCTGCTTGTACAACCCGATCGTCTGGGAAGGGGGTTAGTTTAAATGGTGAACTTGACCTTATGCATGATATATGTATGGGCATAAGGTGCTTCCCAGACTAAAAATGGTATGGCTATGGTGTCACTTGCGGGGTGATGTATGGTCTACTTGAGATGACGATCGCCATGGAGGGGAGGCTCTACCGACCATCGTGGACGTTTATCATATGCAGGGTGAGGTGATGATAAATGTGGTTGGGTATGAGGACCCTATGGTTTATTTCTGATGGAGAAATGATGTCAGGATATGCAAAGTTTTATGGGACTCTATCATGCTGAGGGTAGAATGATACCTGCTTCGAAACTTTCACTGGTCAGTGTTGTGAATAGTTTGCGGGTTCTTCCTGCAAAAACAACTACCTCAAGTGAAAGCATCTTCTTTTCATTCAATATTATTGAAAAACATGAATCTTGGAAAGGAAGATAGGAGGGTGCATACCTACCGGTGCTTGAAAAAATATTTCTTCGGAAAGCGAACGTGGGGCATCACTTTCGTTTTTCATGGTAAACTGATGATGGTGCAACTTACGGTTTGCAGAATGGACCTTCTGATCTCCTGTTATGGACCTCCAAAGTTCTGGAAAAGGGCGATAAATAAGGGATTATGGCCCTAATCCTATTCATTTGTACTTGCTGAGTTTTGGGAGATCAGAGGTGATAGCAGAGCTTTTCTTTCCATTGCGGTCAGCCTGTGTACCAGGGATTAGCGATATTATGCTGAGGTAACTCTCATGACATCCTGCATTTTTATTTTTCCAGTTTGGTGACGTCGGGGGCCATACAAATTAGGTTTGTACGGCCTTAAAGGGGCTTTTTTCCCTAGATTGCGCGAGCTATCTAGGCAAATAGGCACCCCCCTTGCACATATTTCGCAGGTCCAGCTGCGCGTAGGTGCACTGTACCTACCTCTTTGCGCGCAAGGGTGTGTCTATGAATGAAACAGGCGCACAAGGGCAGTGTTTTTGAAAAAAACTTGGGTTTTTTGTTGTCCCTTATGATTTTTATCCTTTGTACTGATGGGTTCCTGTTGCTTGGTAGGTTGGTGTGGAGAGAACGAGATTGGCTCAAGATCCGGACTGCTCTGGATGCTGATGCTGGTGCGCACCGTCAGTTGGCCGCATGGGGCCTCCTGAAATTTGCTAAAAACGAATTCCTTCAGTCATAGGACCGACTGTTATGTTATATCATACAGCATTGGCGCAGGAACCGCAACATGTTTGTCTTGAGGGGGACTAACTTGATTATCCATACGGAGATAGATATTTACTTTATGACCAGATTACTGCCTCAAGGAGAGGCGCTGAGGTATCCACTTCTTGCTGGACGGGTGAACATGGATAGGTTCCGGAGGAGGCATTGCAGTGATGCACCTCTTACTGAGGGGTGCATCAATATTGCCTTAGTGACTGATGTGGCCGAGCGGTGTGCTCTGGCCATTATTGTGCGATTGGAGGGGTCGTTTGCACCTCATTGGGCATCATGCCCACAGGTGGGGGTTTTACGCCATTTGAGGAACGGGAATTTCTTTGATTTTTTCGATTTCTTCTTTGATGGTATGGTGTCACAACTGAACCGGGTCCAGTGTGGATCCAAATCATTTGCGTATGCTAGCATTTTGTGCAGCATTATGTACGAGAGAGTTGTGTTGCTGAGGCTCGTGGTGGCTGTGCCTATTGGGGGGCCGAGGGAGCCACGCATGAGGGTGTGGGCTCGGGTGATGCCATGCGGCGGTGGTGGCGTGGTGGTTCATTATTGGAACGACACGACGGAGGCCTAGTTTGAGGCCAATCCGCAGATTTTTTTTCCATACCCTTACGTGAGGATGGACTTTCAGGGTGAACTTGATATTGGTCTCCCTTTTTGTTATGTTTGGGGTCCCACTGTTATGTGTTGTATTTATAGATTTACTCGAGTTTTTGTGTTCTTGAGTGTTTTTCATTGACACTGACATTCTTTTGGTTACTCGTGCAGATTTTGGCGAGGTGGGATGCCCAGTGGCCCGACTGGTGGGTCACAACCCTCCACCACGACCGCCTGGTGGTCAGGGAGGTGATTTCGTAGGTGGACCGGGCGGGGGTGCTGGTAGACCTGGCAGGGATGGTTTTGGTCCTTCTGGTGAGGGTAGCAGCATGGGTGCAGCTGAGGTAGTGGCTGAGAGAGCTCGTGCAGATGCGGCTAAGGCGTGCATCGCAACACTTACAGCTTAGGTAGAGGCTCTAGAGGACTTCAGGGGAAGAGCACACCATTTGACCCACGGGATGCCTTCTCAAGGTCTTATGGATGACTTCGAGGAGGTATGGCTAGAGATAGTGATGGCCCATGAGAGGGACTACCGACCGACTCTACGACGGGTAGCTATCGCAGTGGCGACAACATCTCTGGTGGTGGCACCAGGAGCAGTGGTGGGCCCAGGTGCTCCTCCTGAGGGGGCACACCCCTAGAGTAGATTTTTACATAGGGAAAGCACCCATTATGAGGATGCTTCCCTTATTTTTGATGACCTTTGTATTTTTGGGCTAGCCAATGGGCTAGTGATACTATTTTTGTACTCTGATACACATATTTTTGATATATATATGAGAGATCTTTTTTGCGGCTCTACCTGGTGTGGTGTCTATTTTGGTTTATGCATTTTGCGTTATGCTGATGGATATACATGTTTTTGGCTTTTTATGTATGTTGGTTTGCTCGCGATGCATTCTAGTCTAGGATATTGTTAGCTATGCGATCAACTGTTTGGTTTTGATTCCTTGATACATGTGAGAATGTAATATAATCAAATTGTCTGCTTAATATTCTGGCACGCAAATATTTTCTAAATATGTTTGCATCTCTGGTTTCAAATGTTTGGTTTAACTTCGAGACTACTAACTGGGAATCTAGGTAGACATGCATATGGTGGATGCCCTGGTGGAGGGCCTCGCACATAAGTCCGATAACGGCATCATATTCTCGCTGATTTTTTGCTGCCGACCGTTCACGTTAATTTGTCACCGTCCTTGCAATTCCCATCTCGCCCATTGGAGGGTCGTTTCTGTGACCAATAAGCAGTGTCATGCCTTGCAAATACCATCATTGCATCCCTTTCCATGAGGACAACATTCCTTCTGTTGATCATTTCCTGAGCAGACCCCTAAAAACACCTGTTTTTGCCTTGGCGCTGGTAGCCTGTTAGGTCCTCGTGCCAATGGGGAAAATTAACACCGAGCCCGCGCCAATTGGCGCGCTCTCGTTCCGTTGTTGTACCCTGCGCCACTGCTTATGGAATTTGTCTGTACAGGTTAAGTTTTCGACATGGGGTCAACTTCGTGGACGAGTCATCAGGAGTGGTTTCGACTGAATAACCACGGCCTTCCTCCTTTGGCCTCTTGTTTCCACCATATGGGGAACCTCCCAAAGGATAAGGCCTTCCTTCCACTATTGTAGGGATCCCAACCTCCTCCTCTCCTCTATAAATATAGCCTTCATCCATTGATGAAGGGGCTGAAGGGCTGATAGTCTTGAAGTGCTGAAGCTTTGCATCTCCGTATTCCCAAGTGCCTTTGTGCTGTAAAGAATCCCTTCTTTCCCTTTAGGCCCATTCAAGCGAGGAGACCATTGTTACGAGATTCTGGAGAGGTTTCCCTTTCCTTGGCGAGCTTTGCGAGACGTGGACGACCGGAGACCCGTTCGAAGGAAGCTGCGACGTCAGAACTTGGTTGTAACTTCTATTCGTTTATCATTTTAATAGATGACTATGATTATAGTTCCACTCCTTTTTCCATCATGTTAATGCGAGTAATATCTTTTCTGACCGATGTTTAGTTACGTATGCTGGTTCCTATGCTTGTATCCGTTCGTTTCTTCTGTGTGCAGGTGTTCATCCGCGGAGATCGCGGAAGGATTGTGATCTGCCAGGGCTGAAGGACGGGGACATCTTCTTCTTCAGATCTAGCGTTGGAATCCAGGTAGGCTCTTATCCCAAGTCTCTCATTCGTAACTAGGAGCTTGCGTCATAGCATTGTTTGTTTGTTGCTAGACCCCTGCTGGGCTAGTAGGGATCGCCTCTGTCCGCAGAGGGGATTTACCTCCTCAACAAATTGGCGACTCCGCTGAGGATCGTCCGGTTTTCCTTGTCTCGTTTATGTTGTTTCGCTTTGATCGTTTTTCCTTGCTTGATGAGCCTTCTGGGTTGGGTTCTTTGTGTGTTTTGGGCTTTTGGTTCAGCCCCCAGAGGATCAGATCTGACCTCTGCTTTTCCGAATTTTCACCTTTTCATAGTTGGCTTGATTGGCGCGAGTTTAGCCCTGACAGTCGCGCCAGTTGGCGCAGGTTGCTAGTTTATCACTCGCGCCATCCCCTGTCTGGCGCGGATTACAGCCAGACAGTCGCGCCATTTCCTGTAGGTGGTAGGGTTATCCTTGTTCGGAAGTTTCTTTTGGTCAGTATTTTGCTTCTGGGTTTGTTTTAGATTCAGCTTGAAGTGGGAAGTTTGGTTTTGGTTGGGAGAAATTCTTTGTTTTTTCATTTTCAGGCAGTGGCGCTTGTTGTCAGTTAGCAACCCGCGCCACTTGGCCATTGGCGCTAGTTTTCAAGTAAAAGTCGCGCCAAGTGGCGCTAGTTGTCAATGTACAAGTCGGGCCACTTTCAGGGTGTATGAAAATTGAGTTTTTTTCCCTTAATCCTTCACTAGTGTGTCTTTCCCTTTGGGTCTTTCCTCTGTATGAGCATAGATTACATTACTCATTATTTGGAATGTCTTCTTTCTATGATTGTTTGATGTAAAAGGGATGAATGCCTTGTTTTGATTTCATTCTTTGGAAGTCCTCTTTGTGTTTTGTCACCTTTTGAGGAATTTCGTCACAAAGTATTTTGAAACAACGATTGCATTCTTAGTGTTTGTTTGCATCCCTTTTGCTTTCATCCTTCATTAAGAAGATTTGCGTTCTTTTAGTTTTCGTCTCATAGTTTGATTTTCGTTTAAATGCATTAGATCACATTGCATCGAAAAGTGTTTTTGAGATTTATCATTGGACTTAGATCACATTGTTTAGTGATTGAAAACTAAAAATCGCTTTGAGTGCATTCTCTTTTGTTAAAAGCATGCATCAAGTAGATTCTGATTTCATCGAAAAATGCATTGAGTGCATTCTTATTATTTGAAAAGAAAAAGGAAATTGTGCATAGATTACAATTGCATAGTTTTCGGAAAAAAGAATTTTGCATAGATTACATTGCATTATTCGCATCGTTGAATGTTTAGAATACTTTTGGATAGTGAAAGTCATCTAGTTTGGAAAAGTTTCGTTTTCAGTTTTGCTGTTTGTTGCATCATTGTTTGAAGCTCTTCCCTTAACTAGATAGCATTCATCGAATTGAAAAGATTTCTTTTCCCATATAGCTTGCATTTAGGAGTCTTTCGAGACACCACATACGATAGGGCCTGGAAATTGAAACTTAATTGAAGATCAACTGTAAAATTTATTCAATTAACCTAAGGCAGCATTGGAACTTAACGAAACATATTTAGAAGGTCTAGGCTAGAGACGTGTTCCGGCGTCGTTAAACCTAGCAGCTGTCGTTCGCCTGTTGGCTTTAGACAACGCTAGTATGGACTTGCGCTCCCCGTACCGTCGCGTATATAAAGGGAGACCCCTCTAGGTTTTCAATCCTTTATCCACAGGAAGCCGAGTCTGCCGCCCTATACCCGTGATACACCGAACACAGCATTCGGGGAGACTACCTGCACGTACGGAAAGTCCTTGGTCGATTTCTGTTTCATTATTGAAACCAAGGTGTATATTGCGGTTCACGGATATTTGGTACACCCTTTGTGCCTAGTTTTTCCTGAGCAGTCATTTGGTCTTTTCTGACTCCCTAAACTTGAAAAGACCGTCAAGCGCTTGTCCTTTCACGCTTGTGTCAACTCCGAAAGAGATAGAGTCATCTTTTTATCGTTTCTCGACTCTTAAAATATGAAACGGTAGAATTTCTTACTTTCCAATGTGGTAAAAATTAATCACCCACGATTACACGCCTGCTTAGATATTGCTTGTTGACCGTGTGACCGTGTGCCCTTAACTCTTTTTCAGCCCGTGTGTGGTTTTGAGTTTGATGGCAACTTTTTCAGAGTTTACCAACCAAGGAATCCCCTCAGAAGGGAATCCTAGTCATTTTCCTCCTTTTGGAAATGTTGGTGCTCCTTACATGGCGACGTTGTCCCTTCCTGGATTAACGGTTGGGTTGCCTGTTTGGTTGTTCTCAACCTCTGTAGTTCCGAATGTCTCCACTACTGTTCAGTCAGTTCCTCCGACGGAACAACATCATGTTGATTCCAAGGTGGACCTCTCCCCTTCTTCGCCTGTTTCTGCGTCCTCATCTTCTACTTCGCCTGGTGAAAGCCTGGATTCGAGTAACCAGGTGGCTAAGAAGAAGAAGAAGACTAAGAAGAAGAAGTCCGATAAGCGAGAGGCTAAATGTACGGCTACTGCCTCCGAGATATCTCCTCTTGATAAACCTTCCAACCCTCCTCGGAAAGTCAAGTTCCCCTGCATGTTGTGCACGGGAGACCATCTTCTTCGAGACTGCCCTGGCATTCCCAAGGTACTCGAAGTATGGTCCAACGATCGCCCACCGTTGTCTTTGGCTTCCGGGAGTCAGGTTGGGGGCACTGGTAAGGCTCCTAAGAAGCAGGGTAAGATCACCAATCCCTGTAAGTTGTGTGAAGGGCACCATGCTATTCACCTTTGTCCTTATATGGATGAAGCCAAGCGAGTCTTGGACAACTTGACTGTTTCTACACCACGCCTCCCGGCTGGTTATAAACAGCTTTCTTTGAGTCTTCCACCGGTTGATGCCGTGATTGGTCAAGGGTCATCCTTGGTCGATCCCACTCCTCCAGAAATTCAGATTCAGGAATCCGTTCCCGACCAACCATTGGTCGTGGGATCGGTCGAACTGGCCCCGTCCGCGGTGCACCAGGTCTTTTCTGTCGAGAGTGGATCTCACACCCCTCATGTCCTTCTGGTCTCTTCGGATTCTTCAGGCTTGGAGAAAGATTCTCCTGCCCCTGTACTTCAAGAAGCCCCTCCTCCACCTCCCATGATGGAGGCTCCAGAGGATATCCCTCCCGCCTTCGAGATGGAGGTCATGGAGGATGCTTCTTCTACCGTAACATCAGGGGAAGACCTTCGCTTGTCGATGGTAGCCCCTCCGAGTAGCTTGGTCGCTTCCTTTGACTGGAATCGATTTGCAGGATTTCGCCTTCCGTCTTATGTGCCTTTCGAGATCACAGTACAGGCTCTTGGTCTGGTCGTACCCAGCACCATTATAGACGAAGGTGCCTCTGTTAGTATTCTGTCTTCAACTACCTAGCAAGCTTTCGTTTCGCCGCCGCTTGCGCCTGTTACGCAGAATCTGCTCACTTTTAACAGAAGGACGAGTCAACCGTTGGGGATCCTTCCAAGGTTACCTGTTACTTTGGGAGGCAAAACCGTCCATATGGACGTGATGGTCGTTCCAGGCCCTTTGGATTTCAATCTGCTCCTGGGGCGCGATTACACCTATGCCATGGGAGCACTTGTCTCCTCCCTCTTTCGCGTGATGTGCTTTCCACATGAAGGACGGATTGTGACCATTGATCAGCTGTCGTTCTTTGGTCCTAATATGGCATCTGGTCCTCCATCACCCCCTCCTGGTTTCTATCCACCCGTTGTATCTGCTCCACCGCAGGTCAACTATGTGGCTACTTACCCCGTGCCTGTGCTCAGTGATGATGCCGTTGTGCATAATGTGCTGGGGGCATTGGGTCCTGACTTCCAGGATGTTTTCCTTCCATCAGGAGTGGAACTCTTGGAAGCACCGCCTTCTTGTTCATTTTGATGTAAGTCAGTTAGAGCACGGTTTCCTCCCTGGGTCAAGCTCTTTAAAAAATGAAACCAGGTTCTCGGAGCAGAGTTCCTCCACTTGTGTCAAGCTCCTAAAAACAATGAAACAAGTGTTTGAGGATAGTTCTTTTAATGTGTCAACCTCGTTAAAATAATGAAACACGTTCCCGTTCAATTCGAGTCTTTGTTTAGATCTCGTAAAATCCCAGTCGAGTCTTTCTCTTGATCTCGGAATTTGAACCTTCACTCCATCTGCCTTTCATATGGAATGAAGCTTGGGGGGCATGTACCTCGAATTGAGTCACCATGCTGGGGGCATGCTTACTTTTTCAAGCATAGTTTGTTTCCGTTTCAAGCTTGTGTAAAAATGAAACCGGTTTCAAGCATAGTTTATCTTTGTTTCAAGCTTGTGTAAAAATAAAACCATTCTTATTTTACCTCTTGTGATTGCCATTTTATCAGCCTGTTTTTACCAGATGAGCCTTGGTTTTCTCACTCCATTGTCACTATCTGCTTGGCCGATCATATGCCTTCACTTGGTTGTTTTACCCGTTCCTGAGGAACCGCCGCTATGAGTGGTCTTGTTAGCCAGCCTCTCGACCTTTATTTGTTCAGAGTAGTTCCACCATTACCGGAACCAGTTGCTACCCTTTATACCACTCGCTCCTCCAGGAGGAGTCATCTTTCAGCTCTTTTCTGACTCTCTAAACATGAAAAGATTGCCGAGGCCCTTGTCGTTTCGATCTCGTTAAAATGGACACGAATCGACATTCACCCGGTATAAGTTTAACCCTTTTTCGGGCCGGGATGGATTGATTACGAAAAAGGAATACCCTAGCCTATCGCGACTAGGAGGTTTTCCCGGATATTGTTTTCTACCTTTTCGGATCTGGGGAACTATTTACGAAAAGGGATCTGTGGAGTTTTCTTTTCCGCTATCTTTTCAAACTCTCTAAACATGAAAAGACGCTGAGTTCTTCCTTTGTCAGACTCGTTAAAACATGATGACATCGGATCTAGTCGAAATGACGTTCTCCGAGTTCTTCCTTCCTAGGACTCGTTAAATGCACTAGGATGGATTCGCCCGAAGGGCGGACTTATATTACAAGCATATGCTATCCCCTTCAAGCTTGTTATTAAAAATAATTGGGGTACTCGCCAGAAATGGTGGGGGAAAAAATGGAACCATCATCGTTGTCGTCGGCAGTATGTCGCTCTTGAACATGGCACTTGTCTGCATTCGTGTCGGGTTGGGGACATCTCATCTCGCTGCTTCACTTTGCTTCCATGGGTTTGGGTAATCTCTGTTGACCTCTCATCTGTTCTCTGCCTCGTCGTCATGACCTTTGATCCGTTGATGTCAAATACTGCCAAGTCCATTGTCGTGCCGTTTATGTGTTCAAGAGAAGTTGGCCTCTGCAAATATCAACCTTCCTCTGTTTCTCATATGGTCCTAATTCACAACAAAACATTATGTTCCTCTGTCTCGTGTCGATGATGTGGGAATCATTATGGCCCACCTTCGATCAAGGTCACTTCCCGTCGACTTCAACTCATTATCCAGGAAGTTGGTCTAGAGACTCCTGATGGTACCTTGGAGCCTGCATGCCTCAATGGCAGGTTCGTCGCATTCGACGTGAAGTTTACATCATTGACTTCCGATCGAATGATTCTGCGGGTGTTCGACGTCAACTCATTTATTCACACACCGTAGATTGTACCTGTAGTACCTTGAGGACCATTGTCATTATTGGTGGTTTCTCTCGCGTCTGTTAACAGCTTTCATCATTGGCTGGTAATCAGACGATGTTCTTGCATGTTCGACATCAGCCCACATATTCACATGCTCGAACTTGTACTTGTTTGGGTCGAGATGGAGCGCAAGACCCTGGATTGTGTCTGTTGTAATCCAGGCTGCGATTGTGGATTATTGTCATTATGTACATGACTCAATGATTGGATGGCTGCGACCATACCCGAGTCTATTTGTTTGATCTTAGTTGGATGGTTGCGCCCATACCCTGGATCCGGATTATAGCATACTCTGTTCGGATGGCTGCGTCCATACCATATATATACATCATGTACTTGAGATATCAGTTGTATCTGTCTGTGCAAAGCTCCGACTCGCGAGCCTTCGCTTGAACATGTTCTCGTAAAGCATTTCACCCTTCTCTCTCTCTCGGGCCTCATGCTTTAGGGGGCATCTGCATACGCAATTTGTCACCGTCTCTGCACCCATCTCGCCCATTGAGGGTCGTTTCTGGACCAATAACCAAAGTGTCAAGCCTTGAAAATACCTTCATTGCGTCCCTTTCCATGAGGACAACATTTCTCCTGTTTATCATTTCCTGAGCAGACCCCTAAAAACACCTGTTTTTGCATTGGCGCTGGTAGCCCGTTATGTACTCGCGCCAATGGGGGAAAATTAACACTGAGCCCGCGCCAATTGGCGCTCTGTCCCAGTGTTGAACCCGCGCCACTCTGTTTATGGAAAGTTTTTTAAAAAAAGGAGGCGAAGTTTCGATTACAACAACTTCGTGGATGAGTCATCAGGAGTGGTTTCGCCTGAATAACCACGGCCTTCCTCCTTTGGCCTCTTGTTTCCACCATATGGGGAACCTCCCAAAGGATAAGGCCTCCCTTCCACTATTGTAGGGATCCCAACCTCCTCCTCTCCTCTATAAATTTAGCCTTCATCCATTGATGAAGGGGCTGAAGGGCTGAAAGTCTTGAAGTGCTGAAGCTTTGCATCTCCCTATTTCCAAGTGCCTTTGTGCTGTAAAGAATCCCTCCTTTCCCTTAAGGCCCATTCAAGCGAGGAGACCATTGTTACGAGACTCTGGAGAGGTTTCCCTTTCCTTGGCGAGCTTTGCGAGACGTGGACGACCGGAGACCCGTTCGAAGGAAGTTGCGACGTCAGAACTTGGTTGTAACTTCTATTCGTTTATCATTTTAATAGATGACTATGATTATGGTTCCACTCCTTTTTCCATCATGTTAATGCGAGTAATATCTTTTCCGACCGATGTTTAGTTACGTATGCTGGTTCCTATGCTTGTATCTGTTCGTTTCTTCTGTGTGCAGGTGTTCATCCGCGGAGATCGCGGAAGGATTGTGATCTGCCAGGGCTGAAGGACGGGGACATCTCTTCTTCAGATCTAGCGTTGGAATCCAGGTAGGCTCTTATCCCAAGTCTTTCATTCGTAAGTAGGAGCTTGCGTCATAGCATTGTTTGTTTGTTGCTAGACCCCCGCTGGGCTAGTAGGGATCGCCTCGTCCCATTTGGATTTATTCTCTCACGAATTCGATGCACATGTTGTTTGAACATAGCGGTGATCGGTCAGGGTAGTAGAAGACCCAGGTGACTGCAGCTAAGTTTGGAGACCATTTCGATGCTCCATCAGGGAATCTGAAATAAGGTTCAAGTTGGTGATCCATGGTAATATTTTGGGCGTGTTTAGGTTTTTTGGGTCAAAAATATTTTGGTATTTGGGATTTTTTTGTACTCTAACTCTAGGGGATAAGGGCTACAGGGGCCCTTATGGGCAGAATTTCTTGAGGTAAAGGCCGTTGATGTGGTTAGTGAGGTAGGTCTCGTCCGGTTCCGTCAAGATGTATGCCCCCTGCCGGAGGCAACATTTGATGATATAGGGCCCTTTCCAGAGGGTTTCGAACTTTCCTGGCCCTAAGGAATCTTTTGCGACATCATAGCGAAGGACTAGTTCTCCTTCAGTAAATAAGCGAGGAGTGATGTGGCAGTCGAATGATGCTTTTACCCTTTTCTTATGGGCCTCATTGTGTTGCAGCGATTGGCGCCTGTTTTTTTCAACTAGCTCTAGTTGTATTAGGCATTTTTCTAGAGGCTGGGTGTCATCAAGGAGTTCGATGGCTGTATGCAAGTCTGGGAACTCATGGAAATCGATGCAAGGGCATAAGGTACCTCAGTTTTTTGTGATAGGAATAAAGTCAAAATCTTGTGATGGGGAGGTTGTTGAAATCCTATTTTGGGCGTGCGATGACACAAGTCGTATGTAATGATTTGTGTCGCTGGCATGTAGCAGGGGAAGGATCTCCGCAATGGAGTCCTGAGTTATTTGATAGTTGGCCTTCTCGCCAGGATAGTCAATTCTTAGTAGATGGAAGTTGATTTTATTACAGAGATGTCTGAACGTTTGTAGTAACGAACATCCCTCTGGCACATGATTATGACTGGTGCAAATGGTGCAAGGTATCACAATGCTGACAGAGTAGATAGTGTGAGAATCTACACTATTTGAAGTTCCAGATGTGGACGCTTGGAAAGGGTCTGTTGTGGGCCAAGTCGTCTTCTGTTTCCATTTTTGCGTCGTGGGTTGAAAATTGCCTCCCTTTTTGGTGGGTGGCTGACTTAATGCTGCTCTAGCTTCTCTCAACTTGGGGAGATGTGTGCACTTAAATGTATGATGAAAGTGTGATAAAATTCAGTAGTAAGTGCGTGTGATCTTGTCTTGATTAGAGAGAAGATTTTGGGGGAGAGACGATATTATGCGGAGAATATTTGCAATGGGTTTGAGTTCTCTGCAATGGTTTATTCGGTGATCGTTTAGATCACATAGGCCGCATGTTATCCTAGGCTTCGCCTGAGGTTTACGTGATTGGTGTGTGGTCTTAGCAGGCTTGACGCACCACCTTGGTGGCGGGGTTATTGAGTCGACGATGTATGTTTTATGCCATTCATGGAGGTCGCTCGTCCTCTTTTCTACGACATTAATCATGTCGATAGTGGGACGGAGTCATGAGACATAAGTACAATACCAGTCATAATGATCACCCTGACATATCAGGAAAAGTTTCTGTGATATGGGTCTCCCATTGTGCGTGGTCTGAGGTCGGGCGGGGTACCATCGTCGCAATGCTGCTAAGTCAGGGCAGTGGACTACTTAATGGTCCGTCTGCTTGCATAACGTGAATGTGGGTGGGTTTTGTGAAGCGCTTGTGGCGGTAACTATGGGTTCCTTGCTAGGTTGTTCTTCGGCTGACAAGAACATGATAGACCCGCTCATCTCCTCTACTTGTGTCATGAAGCTACCGATGGATTCGACATCCATATCGTCTTCTTGGGAGAGACAAACTATGGCTGAGTGGAGATTAGCAAGGACTAGTCGGAAGCGAGGTATGTAGTGACAATCCTCCAATAAGTGATTGTCGGCACATAACGGGCATGTGAACTGTGCTGCCCGTAGGCCCACGTAGTATACCCTTTCGATTGGATACCATCTATGGATGAGTTCCAATGTGGCACACTCTTCAAGGTAGTGTGCAATGCATAATGGGCATTACCGGGGGGCGCTCTACATTTTGGTGCTCCTCATGTAAGTACAAGATGGTGTGCGGATTGTCATTAATAGACTAGATGGAGGGATCCCCTTGATAGGATCATTGGTTCGCATGTAAGACGTCCCTATACCATGGTATTTTTGGACAATGGTGGGTACATAGGTGTTACAAAGGGCGCATGCGTGATTGGTGTGCAACGGTTTACCTGTACTTTTAGTGGAAAGTTCCTTTTTATGGGAATGCCATTTTGAGGTGCCTGCCTCGCAGCCAAGGAGTGGTTTTAATTCGTCCAAATCCGAGCATATGTGAGTAGGGTGTCCTGTGACATCAAAAATAGTGCAGGCTGATGACTCCCTCTGTATGGCGAGGGTCACCACTTTCTTTCCTTTCTTGGCGATTTTATTTATCGTGGTTGCCGGTTTCGCAGTGGGGATTTCCTTTGCGGGGGCAGTTTCAGCTGCTACTTGGGTAGGTTGGGGCTCCTCGGGATTGGGGGGCTTTAACCCAAATGCAGTAACGTTGGTAGCTGGCGTTCCTGGAGGGGGAACGAGATACCACACTGGGAATTTCAATGATATGTTGGGTAGTACCAGTGTTGCAAAGACCTGCTAGGAGGTGAAGCCAGGAGGTAGGGATATTTAAGGAGTTTGGGAGGCGACATAGGCTAGGGAGGCTGCAGTAACTGATGCCTCAGTGTCATTACTACTTGAGTCTGTGTCTTGACTAACCTCGGTGCTTGATGTGGACATCATGCATACCGAGGCTGCTGTGGTATTGGGCAATACCTTAGGGATAATAGGAGGATCTCCTAGGAATGACCCTAGGACGGACAACGGTTTGAATTGGCCAAGGCCATATTCTTGATACCGTAAAAGACCATATGTGGTTGTGTCTACATAGGGTAGAACCATATCTATTTTGGTCAAAGGACGCTTTTCAGTGTGCATCAGCTGGTCTACTGTAATGATTCGATCCTCGTGGGGAACATCATGATGTGGAAAACGGAGGATGCTATGGTAGACATGGCGTACATGTAACTCCACCCAAGGAGTATATTGTAATCCAAGTGAGCGTCCAAGACTTCGATGTATATGTGGACCGTTTTTCGGACTAAGCAGACTCCTACATTTTGGAAGACACCGATGGGGGTCGAGAGCCGACCGTCGTATGCTTTGAGTGTGATGACGGAAGGTTTGAGTTTTGGGGCTCCTAACTTCTGCCATACATTTTTTGACATGATGCATGTGGATGCACCCTCATCAATGACACATCAGTGAATAGTGATATTCTGTACCGATATTGGTATCTGGAAGGCGACCATGGAGGGAATCCTAGGGGTGGCTCTGTCTAAATCAAAAGCCATCATGCGCGTGTCGGTAGGGTCGACGGTGCCTAAGGTGTAAAGTAGGGCTTTCCACTGCTTTGGGCATGACTACAATACCTCTAAAGCGGACATAGCAGTAGGTGATTGGGCTAAATCATCTATGATGCTGTAATTGTGGGTTGCTTTAGAGTAGTTACCTGCTCGCCTATTATGTAATGTTCCCACATAGCCTTATCTAAGAGGAACATTCAATTTTGTTTTAATTTATGTTTCATGAATAAATGAATAGAGGACATGTAAAACTCCTAAAATTTTTGAATAAATCAATGCCCATGTGAACAAAGACAAATAAGGGCCATGTAAATAATCACTTGCATGCGTGAAAGAGGTTTGAGCTAAATATTGGGTTAACATTGACCAAATAAACAGCGTTGTCTAGGTTCATTGCATCTCCAAAAGGGACAGTGCAGTTCTAGAAGGAAGCCTCTCATGTGAAAGGGCTAACTCATCAAGATGGTTTAGGGTTTGAAAAATATTTCTCATCTTATAAAAGGAAAAGGAGGGCAGCAAGAGAAGGTTGTTGATTGATCATATTTTTGAGTATTTGTCTGCTTAGACAAATACCATTCTCTGTTGTTTAGTGGAGGATTTTATCTGGAATTCCTATGCATGGATTTCACCTCTTCCTTTGAGGATTCAAGGAGGAAATTTTTCTGAATTGAACCACTATCAGGCTTGAGGCCAAGCTCCATCTTACATTACATCGCTACTCATCTTGAGGGTTGAGCTGTCTTGTGAGCTGCAGCAAGTGGGAGTCTAGATCTGCAAAGATATAGTGTATTTTGGGAGCCTCTTTCCCATGGAGTGGGTCCTTTGACCTCCTGGAAGAGTGTCTCATTTATTTTTACTTCAGATTTGCAATTTTGCAGTATTTTTCTATGTCATTTGAGCTACAGAATTGTTCCCATGAGTAAACTACGTTATTTCTATATGATGGTTTTCATTGTGTCTTGCTCATAGTTTAGATCAGAGATATTTAGTGCTGGGCTTTGCCTTCCACTTGGTGATCCATGGATTAGCTTGCTGATCTATGTTTTGTTTAGATCTGATCCATTGTAATGAAATTTTATATTCAGAAATTTGCTGCAGCAATTTCCAGATCTACAACTTGTTTCTCAGATCTACTCTTATTTATGCATGATTTTGCAAAAATTCCAAGTGGATCTTGAAGAGAAGACTGTCTAGCTTCCAATATGAAATAGATCTAATGTTTTGTCCATAGATATTCTCTAGATCTGATTTGTAACTTCCAGCTGCTGAAGCTTCATAAAAATAACGTTGTTGAGGCATTTTTGCAAATATAAATGTGTTTAAGCTCTCTTTTCTGAAGATTTATTGTTGTATTGACTCATGCATTCTACTGTATAATGAAAGGGATTCATCATAATGCTGATTTTCTACTGTATTACTGAAATATAAGTCTCCTTTCTGATCTCCACTGAACATCTGATAAAACTGCGCAATTCCTAAAGCAATGCCTGCATTTGGCTGCAGCCTTCCTCTTTGGGTGCTTTTTAGCTAGTCTAGTTTTTGGGAGATCTGTTTAGTGAGTCTAAACTGATTTTTTTTTTATGAAGCTCCATATATAAGTCTCATACAACATAAATAAGAGGAACCAAGTCCTGATATGTGTTATTTTTTCACAGTTTTACTTATACAGCTTTTCTCTTGAGCACCTTGTTGAAATTCCTGAAAAAGGATCATTACAGTGGTATCAGAGCTCCACTCTTGGCATAGCCTATGATTACCTTGGAGCACCAGTCATTCTGCATTCTGAAGAATATGATCCTCCCACTGAGAGGGAGAGGAGGTACCAAAATAGAAGTCATAGAAAGTATGACTACACCACTGATGATCTTGACAAGGGTCAAGACAAGGGGAAAGCCCCTGAAACTGAGAAGGATAAGGAAGCAGAGGAGTTTTAAAAAACTCTTTTGGAGACCATGCAAGATCTCTCCAAGGATATCAAAGAAATGAGGATGTATAGAATGAGGGAATCTCTTGGGAGATTTCATCAAGGAGAGAGTTCTGACATGTCTCACTATGGGACTGGACAACCTGTGAGCTTGCCACAAGCCTCACAACGCTCTACTATGCCTACCTTCTTGGTTGTAGAGAATGAAGGACCACAAGATCAAACCTCCCTTGAAGGTTAATTTGTGGAATATAACTCTCAGAGTCAGAGATTCAAGGATAACTTGAGTTTCCAGGACTTTTGCCATCTCAAGGACCGGAGGAGGCCATGGCAGCAGTATAGAGATGGTGGTTTCTTTCATGGGAGACACCACACTATGGGCAGATTCTTCTTTCAAAAGTTTGATGAATCATCCTCTTGTTCTGCCAAGGCATGGGTGGAAAAGTTGGATATCTATTTCCAGTTGAACAAAGTCCCCGAAGTAGAAGCCATCAAGATTGTTGCACTGCACTTTGAGGGTGAAGCCCAAAATTGGTGGTTCCATGGAATATCTACATTGGGACACAACAATGTGTCTACCTATGTTGAGTTCACTAGAAGACTGGTGGAGATATTTGACTGGAAGGATCCCGAGGCACCTTTTATAAGCCTTGCAAAGCTGAAGTAGACAGGAGATGCAGAGGCCTATATCTCTGAGTTCTTGAGATTGTCAGTCATGGTCCCTGATCCATCTGTAGCAAGGAGAGTTTACATGTTCATTGATGGCCTAGAGGAACCTTTGCATGGGTTGGTTAAGTCTACCAAGCCCATCACTTTGCATGATGCCATTGAGAGGGCTAGATATCTTCAAGATGCCTTGCCAAGAGCAAAGGCCACTTTCCAAAGAAAAGCCCTTCCCTCTTCTAAGGGGAAAGAAGGGAAAGTTGCTCCACCCAAGGAGAGCTCACTGAAGAAACCTCTTGACATTGATCTCCGGAAGGAGTTGAGGAAAAAGAGATTGTGTTTCACTTGTCAAGAGCCATGGGTACCAGGACATAGATGTGCTACTGAAAGGGCACACTATATAGAGGTCTTCTCAAATTTTGAAGAAGAAGATGGGAATGAGGGACCTAGGAGGGGTCACAGCGCTGGTGAAGATGAGGAGGAAGATCAAGCACCATCTAGAAATGAAGAGGGATCCTTTGCTCCAACAAGTGGGACTCTTGCTTCTTTTAGAGGAGTGCCCAAGTACTTGACCCTAAGAGTCCAAGGTTCAGTCATGAAACAGAGAGTGTCTATTTTAATTGAAAGTGGGGCAACCCACTACTTTATTGATGCTCACCTTGTGCAAAGAAGAGGGATCCCCATTGATACTTTTGATGGGTTCTCTTTTTTGGTCCCAGGAGATAGAACTATGCAATGTATGCTATATGTTCCATCACTTTCTGTCACTATGGGATCCTACACTCTAGTGGATCACTTCTTTGTAGTTGACATACTGGATACCAATATCATCTTGGGTGTCCAGTGGTTGATTACCTTGGGGAAGGTCACCACTTATTGGAAGGCCTTGAAAATGGAGTGGGTGGAATTGAAGAGTGGGAAACCACAAATAATTCAAGGCATGCACACCTATCCTTCACCTAATGTTTCCACACAAACAACTGAGATGGATTTGCGCAGTGGAAGCAAGGATCTCACAGTTCCTTCTCTCATGTTTATGAGGACACTGCAAGGGACATTCTTACCTCATGGCAAGCCACTTGGAATGTCATTAGATTTTGATCTTGTGGGGAAAGCCTCACAAGGTGTTGCTCCAAAAATAGATCAAGCAAGGATTGGAGAGCAAGCTACAACATTGTGGGAGGAAGGAAAGGGGAGGATTAGCCTTCCCACAAACAATTTTGGCATGTGTAATGTCAAAGAAGAAATCAAAAACAAGGCAAGCACCACGATAGATGTATCAGCAGCGCTGTCATTTTTGAGCTGTGTAGATCCATATTGGAGATCTCAACTCCTTGTGGAGTACTCCAAAGATCTTCACACCAGGATGATATTAGATGGCATGAATTAAGGGGGAGGCTATTTGTTCCATGAAGGGGTCATCTATCATCTTGGAAGAGTATTATTGTCTCAAGCCTCCAAGCTTAAGCAAGAGATACTACAAAGAGCACACAAAGAGTTCCTTTCTAGCTATATGCAATCAGCAAAGATCTATACCCTCATCATGAGGAGTTTTGATTGGGAGGGTATGGAGGAGGAAATACATTAGCACTATGATTGGGAGGAACTACATCAGCACTTACAAGAGTGCAATAGTTATGAGGAGTTGGGGTAGCCAAAGGACTCTATGAAGGAGTCATTTCAACCATCTCTTTCTTCTCTTAAAAGAGGAGAAATTCCCATGTCCAACTCCATGTGTGTGGGAGACTTGAATGGTAAAGAATCTGATCTTATGGAGCATGTTTATTTTTTTGATTTGACATATTCTCTTACCATATGTATGCAGGCCATGGCTCCTACAAGGAGTGATATTACATGTAGATCTTATGGCATTGGCGAGGCCACTCCCTAGAGGTGCAAAGGGAGATTCTTTTTCATGATGGGTGCTTCCCAAAGGCACCTAACTTGAATATCACTTTTAGCCATGTCAAAGTGACTCATGCAAAAAATTTGTGGTGGGAGTACCACTTACCACACTCATATCTACTAAAGATAAGGAGTGCATTGCATAGGTATCTAATGTGGGATTGTGACCCACCTCCTCAAGTGCAAATTTCAGTTTGCATATATGTGATTTTTCTTCCATACATAGATGATATATTGGTATTGTTTATGGGTTTGTATGGGCAAAGGATGGGCAGTATATATGTGCCACATGGGATGGAACTTCAAATTTTACTACATGATACATGTTTTAGATGTGACATTTCTTCACCCATGTTTATTTCTGTTGAATTTTACACTCCTTAAGGGATGGAATATGCCCCTATCATGTTAGCATTGGAGGAGAAATTTTTGATGTATTGGCTTAATGAGCACTTGGTCCATGATGAAAACTTGATCCTTGATGGTGCCATCAATGGAGAAGGAGAAGAACTATAGCTCTTACCCTATCAGTTGCTTGAGAACAAGCAACATTTTGGAGGGGAGGAATGTAATGTTCCCACTTAGCCTTAGCTAAGAGGAACATTCAATTTTGTTTTAATTTCTATTTCATGAATAAATTAATAAAGGAGGACATGTAAAACTCCTAAAAAACTTCTAAAAAGTCTGAATAAATCAAAACTCCTAAAAATTCTGAATAAATCAATGCCCATGTGAACAAAGACAAATCAGGGCCATGTAAATAACCACTTACAGGTGTGAAAGTGGTTTGAGCTAAAGACTGGGTCAACATTGACCAAATCAACAGCGTTGTCTAGGGTCATTGCATCTCCAAAAGGGACAACGCAGTTCTAGAAGGAAGCCTGTCATGTGAAAACGACTAACTCATTAAGCTGGTTAGGGTTTGCAAAATATTTCTCATCTTATAAAAGGAAAAGGAAGGCAGCAAGAGAAGGTTGTTGATTGATCATATTTCTGAGTATTTGTCTACTTAGACAAATACCATTCTCTGTTGTTTAGTGGAGGATTGTATCTGGAATTCCTATGCAGGGATTTCACCTCTTCCTTTGAGGATTCAAGGAGGAAAGTTTGGTGAATTGAACCACTATCAGGCTTGAGGCCAAGCTCCATCTTACATTACAGCACTGCTCATCTTGAGGGTTGAGTTGTCTTGTGAGCTGCAGCAAGTGGGAGTCTAGATCTGCAGAGATCTAGTGTATTTTGGGAGCCTCTTTCCCATGGAGTGGGTCCTTTGACCTCCTGGAAGAGTGTCTCATTTCTTTGTACTTTAGATCTGAAATTTTACAGTAGTTTTCTATGTCATTTGAGCTACAGCGTTGTTCCCATGAGTAGACTGTGTTATTTCTGTATGAGGGTTTTCATGGTGTCTTGCTCATAGTTTAGATCAGATATCTCTAATGCTGGGATTTTCCTTCCACTTGGTGATCCATGGATTAGCTTACTAATCTATGTTCTGTTCAGATCTGATCCATTGTAATGAAATTTTATATTCAGAAATTTGCTGCAGCAATTTCCAGATCTACAACTTGTTTCTCAGATCTACTCTTATTTATGCATGATTTTGCAAAAATTCCAAGTGGATCTTGAAGAGAAGACTGTCTAGCTTCCAATCTGAAATAGATCTAATGTTTTGTCCATAGATATTCTCTAGATCTGATTTGTAACTTCCAGCTGCTGAAGCTTCATAAAAATAACGTTGTTGAGGCATTTTTGCAAATATAAATGTGTTTAAGCTCTCTTTTCTGAAGATTTATTGTTGTATTGACTCATGCATTCAACTGTATAATGAAAGGGCTTCATCATAATGCTGATTTTCTACTGTATTACTGAAATATAAGTCTCCTTTCTGATCTCCACTGAACATCTGCTAAAACTGCGCAATTCCTGAAGCAGTGCTTGCATTTGGCTGCAGCCTTCCTCTTTGGGTGCTTTTTAGCTAGTCTAGTTTTTGGGAGATCTGTTTAGTGAATCTAAACTGATTTTTTTTTTTTATGAAAATCCATATATAAGTCTCATACAACATAAATAAGAGGAACCAAGTCCTGATCTGCGTTATTTTTGCACATTTTTACTTATACAGCGTTTCTCTTGAGCACCTTGTTGAAATTCCTGAAAAAGGATCATTACATATTAGGCCCTTTAACCATTTTTGGAAATGGTTCCAAAGGTATATTTGGAATGGTAAAATGTGAATTTGGCACACTCATACTAGCCCCTGACGTACCGTTGTCTGGTGGGGTGTCGTAGCTGTGATTCTGGGTTTGGAAAAACATTTCTTCCCCAACCATGTAAATTTCATGGTTGTTTTTCTTGGAATCGTTGGGTTTTTGCTGCTGAGTGTTGATCGTTCCTTGATGGGGGAATGGTTCTTGCATAACTGCAGTTGTATAGGAAGATCCTCCTTGTCCTAGGTTACTTTGAAGCTTTTTAACCTCAGGGAGTTCAGGACAGTGGTGAATATAGTGCCTGTACTCACCACATATTGAACAAGAATGGTTTGTTCGTAGAGGTCGAATTTTTCCTTGCTTTTGAGCATTTCTTGGCTCCTGGTTCTGGTTTTGGTTGGATTTAACTCCAGCCCAGGATCACAGTGGGCGCTGTTGGTTGTTTCCCCCCTGTCCAGGGTTCCCTTTGAGTTTGTTTTTTACCTTTCTTTTAACCATGTTAGGAGGGTAATTCTCCTGATCATACTGGTGTGGTTGATTTTGGTATGGCTGCACAAAGTTCACCTGTGCATTGTTTTGCGTTGGTGGGTTATGTGCTTGGGACTGAGCATACTGCTGTCCCATCTTTGCACCTGGCCGTTGGGGGGGGGTTCTTCCGTCAGTTTTTCTTCCTGCGTACTGGGTCCCCCCCGGCCGAAGGGTAAGGTCCTCCTTGGTGATACGCTGGTGCCCTATTAGTAAAAAAAATTTGCTGCATATGATGACCTTGAAATTCGGGTTGAGACATGTCCTGGGTAGACCCATGTGTGTAATCAGGATTTTGATTGTTGCTGCCTAAGTACCCTTGGGTCATTGACCCAATAGGTCCGTCTGTAGAGTTCGACGCGCCTGGAAATTCTTGATAAGATTGCAGGTGCGGGGCATTAGGAAGGATATTGTATATGTATCCTGATTGCGTATAAATAAATTCAAGCTGCTAGAATTTACTAATTGCATCCTCTTCGGATGTGAGGTTATGTTGTGCCACATCCTTTGAAATCTCTGGCATCAGAGTTTTCAAGAATAAATCTAAAAGGACTTGGTCGTCGAGTTGAGCTTTGCATAAGCTACGATGCCATCTCCACTCATGGAGATGTTTAGAAATTTGGGTAGAGGGGGATTGTTTGAAATGAGTCAGTAACTCCATTCCCGAATCGTGGTGAATGGGTAGCTGAAAGTATGTGAGGAACGCAGTAGCAAGGGCACTAAAGGTTCTATGTGAGGTAGGAGGTTGCTTGACGTACCATTTTGTGGCCACTCCCGTGAGATTGCGTTTAAACAGCCTCAATTGAACAGTATTGTCAATGATTCTATTCGATGAGCACCACAGGTGAAAAGTCATTATTGATTCCCTGGCTCTTCCACTTGCTTGCCTTCAAACTTTGGTATTTCTGAAGGGAGCTTCGTGGGCATGGGATGCCAATTGGGGTCGTATGCGATGGGGCCATTGATGATTTTGGTTAAATCCGGTAGATTTAACACCGCTAATAAGGGTGACCGAGAGGTTGACGCCATGGCAACGTGTGAAGACACGAAGTTCTAGTTAGAACGAGCATTATTCTGTGACGTACCCGGTTGTGAATTCAGCTGGCTTCCCGTATGGGATGCACTCTTTTTCCCCCTAGGGGACGAGGGGGGAGTCATGTGTGGTGTGGTGTTGGGAGACTGGCTAGGGTTCCCAACTAAGGTTTCTCCAAGCAAGGAGGAACCAACCACTATGGCAATGTTCTGTCTTTGACGCCTAAATGGCGAAAGACCTGGAACCCCTCCCGATAATGGGGGGAGGTCCAAAAGACACCTAGACCGACGAGGTTCCGTTGGAACCGTTTGAGGGTCGTCCAGGTTAGGTTTTGGAAAAAACTTTTGAGGGGATTGAGTTTGTGATCATGACAAATTTATGGCCACATACATAAAACAAAGAAAAAATGAAATGATTTTCCTTTAATTTAATCTATGTGAGCAATCAAGCAAAAAATGGTTTTATTTGTTTGCGCCTGATACTCAAAAATCCTAGAAGACCTAA
This sequence comes from Pinus albicaulis, assembly GCA_034641835.2. Lineage (NCBI taxonomy): Eukaryota > Viridiplantae > Streptophyta > Pinopsida > Pinales > Pinaceae > Pinus > Pinus albicaulis. The sequence continues at coordinate 148,016,211 of CM076572.1, read as the reverse complement.
TAACGTCCTCACACACTCAAAAGCAACTGGGCCTTGAGAGGATTTCTTGCGAGTGCTGGCACAACGTCCCAAAAGAACTAGCGATGCCCCCAGTCAGCCGAAGAGAATCAACCAAGGTAAGGGTAGAGGGTCTGGCGCTTGCCTACACCGTTACCTATAGGGTAAAGGATGCCCTAGATTTGGCCACTAAGATCCACCATCCCACGTGAGTGTTTGAGTCTTGGGCTTCTTGGTAGTCAGCTAACAGTATCGAGTATCAGCTGGGTCAGGTAGCCCCAACTGATACGGCACGCACTACGCCTAAGCCTAACCCTCTCTGAATCGGGTCTCTGTCGCGCTTGGGTTTTCTTTTCCGTGGGCTGACAGGTGGATTTTAAAGCTCCCTAAAAATGCAACTTCTATGTTTCAAATGTGAAGTGTAATCAAGGCAGCTTATTGGATGCCTACCCCCTTGACCCTAACTTAAGTTATAATTTCTCTTGTGGCCCCTGTGGGGAGAATTTAGTGAGTTGGTTTAAGCTATTTTTAGGTGGCTTTCTTTTCTTAGTGGGTGAATGTGTGTGAGTGTATGGTGAACAATCTCATAATTTGAACATATGGATATCGGTGATCCTTTACAAAAGTCCCCTGGTTAAACTATGTGACGTTGTTCCTTGCTCAAATAAAAAGCATTTGCGGATAATGGGCTGCTTCCAAAACCTCCAAATTAGTCTATGTGAGTGACTAAAGGGGAGATGGTGAATCACAAATATAAAGTGTTCATATGCTTGTCTAGGGTCACCCAATGGCGCAAAGACAACAGAGATTACTTTCTCTAACTTGTGATTAAATCCTAGTCCCTCAATGTCCTAAATGCAAAAATTGAAATTTAAACTAAACAATTTCTACACTAGCTTATGCATGAGTGGTCATGAGCCACTTACTTGGACTAGTTAAACTAAGTGTGTATACTAGAATTTGCAAAAAACATAAATTGTTCGGAAAGAAATGGTTATTTCGCCCCCTACTTAAACTATGTGAACAATTTTTGCAAAAAACCAACTTAAATGAAAACTAACTAAATGCCTACAAAAAGTAGCAAAAATCAGTTTTCAGAAGCTGTGGGGTATCAACACAGGTGTTTGCAGATACATTAGGGGCTTCCCAACACACATACAAGCAGAGAAAATTCAGAAGATAGGGAGACAAAAAATCTCTACAAATTGCGCGCAAAAACCTCTGACAGGTGCGCTTTCCTGCGCGCAAGTCACTCCTGAACGCGTGCACTGCGCATCTGTGTGAAAAAACTACGCTCAAAATTCCTGCAAGTAAAAAAATTTGGAGCTGCCTTCTTCAGTCTGTCACCTCAGTGAGTCTAGGGACTGCAAGATGGGTCAGAGGACTGTCAGCTCCACTCCATCATAGACTAAGGGTCTTCTGCAAAAAATGGCACAACCACATAAACTTGAAACACATTAGTGGAGTCACCAATCCCGTTGTGGTGGATTCGACACACGGGTGTAAGAAATCGCACGAGTTTAGAGAGTGTAGTCTACCCTCTAAACTATAGGTAACAGGCAGTATCTGGGGGGAGCTCAGAATTATAAAACTTAAATGAAGTAATACACTAAAGTATGCTTTGTTGAAAAACTAAAACTAAAAACACAAAAGAAGCTAAATAGAGAGTTCCAAATAGTAACAAGGTAAACAACGGCTTGATGGCCTCTTCTTATTGAATGCTTGGAATGAAAACAAATCTTACCCACTTGCCAAAGGGCCTATGCAATGGCTCTAGGACCTGATGCAAGGATGTTTGTCCTTCAAGTTCTGCCTACTGACGCAGTCTAACTCTCTCTCTTTGCTACAGTGGACTAAGATGTTGGATGGCCAACCATCGAGTCCTCTCTTGCTTCAGCTCCTTGGGTCACACAACCTGTTGGTGTTGCTAGGGAAACTTTGGCTGGCATAACTTTGTGATCACACTTTGTTCATCTCTTGGTGGGTTTTTATAGGTGAGCTTCAAATCCTCCTTCCCTCCCTTGGTACATGGTGGATGGTGACCCAAGGGAGGGGAATGATTCCATTGTGTGCTAAAATATGCTTTTGTGTGCTCACACAATGCCTAAGGAGGTGTTGGTGTTGTCCTTAGGCGGCTTTCACATAAGGAGAAATTGTCCTTTGCTTGCTTGTGGTCCCGGAAAGTGACTTTTTTCCACTTCCAGGAATGCGCGCTTATCGGGCTCCAGTGCGCGCAGAAGGCACTCTTTTAGAATGAAGAAGCACGCATTTGAGCATTTATGACTAGTTGAAATTTGATTTTCTCAAAACCTTAGAGATTTTTAAATACTTTTTGATTCCATAATGTATCCCTGTCCTGTAAATCCTTAGGCTCGACATTAATTTATGTCATCTTCTACTGTACGATTTCCCAGTGTTAAAAAATACCATGGGTAAATTCCATGTGTGGATGAATACCATGGGTGAATGAATATCATGGATAGATGTCACTTACAATACCATGGTTGGATGAATACCATGGGTTGGTGTCATTTACAATACCATTGGTAAATTCCATGGGTGGATGAATACCATGGGTGGATGCCATTTTCCATTCGGGTCATTCCTCCCTCCTTAAGAAGCGATGGTCCCCATTGCATGGAGTTCCCTCCTGAGAAGAATTTGGTGAATATGAAGAGCCACTGAAGAGAAGGGTTTTGTGTAGTTAAACCTTAACCGTGATGAACGAAGATCCGAGGATAGAGATGCCCTGTAATGCTTGTGACCAACTATGATATTGACAGTGTGCGGCCTAGAAAATGGACTTCGATGAAGTGCGGGTTTGTGGATGAATCAAAACCATGACAAACGAAGATTTGAGGAAAGAGATACCATGTAATTCTTGTGACCAACTGTGTTACTAACAGTGTGCAGCCTAGCAAATGGACTTCGATGAGAAGGATTTTGGGTGGTTGACCCATAACCGTGATGTTGATTGTTGATGAAGTAGCAGGTGCCTACATAGCTTGGGGTGGGAGGGCACATCTCCAAATAACCCAAGCTGAATGTTGCTATGCTGGAACTAATGAATGTGAAGCAAGTGCCTACTAAAGCGGGGTGGGAGGGCACGTCTCCAAAGGGAACCTGCTCTCAATGTTGCTTCAGATTTAAAATGGGCATAAATCGGTCAATATAACTCAGAATATTTATTATAACCTATTTTTGGAAATATAATGATCATTATGCATCTTCTCTTGTGTTTAAAATCACTATATGGAGAATCCGGACTCTCAGATTCACACTGGAACTGTCTTGCCGTCACAAAATTTATGAAAAAAAATTGTTGATTTTAAATCAGTGATAATTCCCATGTCCGGACTCCGATTTGACTGATTGTTTTTTTGAAATCAGGTAATTTTTCAAGGTGAAATCAGATATATAACCATTTCTCTGAAATTTCTCATTGAAAACTGAAAAAAATGACAGGAGAGTCGCCACCCATGAATTGTCGTCAGAAAATTTTCTGCAACATTGTTGATTTTGAATCAGCGATATCTCCCTCATCCGAACTCTAATTCGGCCAATTTTTTTTTTTGAATTTGGGTATTTTTTATCAAGAAATCCATATATGGTCTTATTTTTTGTAAATTTTTCACAAAAATTTTCATATCTGATCTTCAAACTCACCGCCCAAAAAATTCATGGAGTTTACTGAAGATTGTTGCAAAACATTGAAACTGAAATATGCTTCAAACCCTCATTTCCATGGATTTGTAACCTGAATATAATACCATTGATATAGATCTTGTGGGGAGGCCCCCAATATCTAAAAAATTGAAATTACTCTAACAAGATCTGCAAAATTAGAATGCCAGAAAAAAGAGATAACACAAAGAAAATAAAACCACAAAGAAACTTGTTTTATTAAAATAGAGAATAACTGTAGAAGCTACATTGTGGTGGACAATCTGTCCTATTACAAAGTGAGGCTTGTTATTTATAGCCTTTTTTTGAGTTAAAATACCATGAGTAGATACCATAGGTGGATACCATGGCTGGATACCATGATTCAATACCATAGGTGGGTAGCACTTACAATACCATGGGTAAATTCCATGTGTGGATGAATACCATGGATGGATACATACCATGGGTGAATGAATATCAAGGATAGATGTAACTTACAATACCATGGGCGAATAAATACCATGGTTGGATGAATACCATGGGTTGGTGTCATTTACAATACCATGGGTAAATTCCATGGGTGGATGCATAACATGGGTGGTTGAATACCATGGGTGGATGTCATTTTCCATTCGGATCACCAGATCTCCAAAAAATTTTGGACAATTTTTCCAAGGTATTTGAGACTCCCAAAGTCCTCCCACCTATTCGTGAGTATGATCATGATATTCACTTGATTCCATAAATTTTCCATCCAAACATTATGCCTTACAGATATCCCTATGCCAAAAATAGTGAAATTGAATGGATGGTTTCATAAATGCTGGACCCGGGTATAATTCAACTTAGTCAAAGTTATTTCTCTGCTCCAGTAGTATTGGTGCACAATAAGGATGGATCATGGTGTATGTGTCTGGATTATAGGGAGCTTAACAATATCATTATTAAAGATAAATTTCCCATTCCTGTCATTGATGAATTGTTGGATGAATTACATGGAGAAATTTAATTCACCAAGTTGGATATTCTTTTAGGATATCATCAAATTAGAATGAAGTTTGAAGAAATTCTAAAAGCAACATTTAAAGCTCATGAAGTTGATTATTAATTTGTGTTCATTCCTTTTAGCCTTACTAGTGCACCTTCTACATTTCAAGGTTTTATGATTTCCATTTTCAAACCTTCCCTGGAAAATTTGTGTTATTATTTTTTGATGATATACTAATCTACAACCAGTATTGGAAGGATAATGTTCAAAATGTTGATGGGATGCTCAAACTATTGGAGGAGAAACAATTATATGCAAAAATCTTCAAATGTTTCTTTGGAGTACATGAGATGGAATATTTGGGTCGTATTGTATCTCATGGGGGTCTTAAGGTAGACCCTCAAAAAAGAAATCCACTAAGGAATGGAAAATACCCACAACCCTAAAGCATATTTGGGGATTTCTCAGGTTGAGGGTAGTATCGCAAGTTTGTTAATAATTATGGGAGAATAGCAATGCCTCTAACAACATTATTGAAGAAAAATACATTTTATTGGACTATAGAAGCAATTGAGACCTTTGAACATCTTAAAGAGGTAATGTACCAAGCACCGGTCTTAGCTACACCTGACTTCACAAAAATATTTATTGTGGAATGTGATGCCTAAGGAAATGGAATTGGTGTTGTTTTAATGCACAAAGGAAGACCTGTTGCTTTTGAAATTCGTCCAATCAAGGGAAATTATTTACACAAACCTATTTATGAGAAGGAAATGTTAGCAATACTACATGAACTAAATAAATGGAGACCTTAACTGGAAGACACTTCAAGGTAAAAACAGATCACGATAGTCTTAAATACTTTTTGGAACAAATATTATCTTTATAAGAGCAGAAAAAATGGGTCACAAAGATGTTGGGTTATGACTTTTAAATCATCTACAAAAAAGGGAAGTAAAACGTTGTTGCAGATGCACTCTCAAGAAAGGATGAGGATGTGGAAGCATTTATTTGTGCCATTTCTATGATTCAACATGATTGGATAACTAAAGAAAGGGATGAATGGAAGAATGACGAAGAGTTATGGACACTCATTCAAAATTTGAAGCAAGATACTAGTACATTTGATACATTTATCTGGAAAATTGATTCATTATGGTACAAATATTTCTTATATATTAATGTAATAATTCCCAAATAAAAAAAAATATTATTTTGGAATTTCCACCTCCTCGTTTGAAGGGCACTCGGTATTTTTAAAAACTTACCACAGGGTCAAGAAGGAATTGTTTTTGGATGACCTTAAATCTGATATTCAGAAGTTTGTGGCAGAATTTTTTATTTTCCAACAAAATAAAGGGTAGACAATTAATACCTTTAGTCTGTTACAACTTTTAGTCATTCCAAGTAAGTGTTGGGAGGAGGTCTCAATGGATTTTATCACAAGTTTACCCAAGTCTAAAGGAAAGAGTCTCATCATGGTGGTAGTCGATAGACCTACCAAGTATGCACACTTTTTTGCATTACCTCATACTTTTAAAGCTAGTACAGTTATACTGCATTTATGGAAACAATTCATAATCTACATGGAAATCAAAATTTTATTGTAAGAGATCCCGTTTTCACTAGATTTTTTTGGACGAAATTATTTTTTTGCCTTGGTACTCAATTATTTCATAGCTCATATTATCATCCTCAATTTTACGACAAATTGAGATAGTGATCAAATTTTTGGAAGGATATATTCGTTGATTTGTATCTGATAAATGAACATAATGGGTCAAGTGGTTACTTCTGGTTGAATGGTTGCATAACACCTCCTTCCATATTGCAACAAAAATGGCCCCATTTATGTCACTTTTTGGATATCATCCACTGTCCATCACATCATCTTTAAGAGAATATTATAATGTTCAAGGAATGGAAGATCACATTGAGCATCAACAACAAGTTCTCCAAATCCGAAAGGAAAACCTCACTCTGGCACAAAATCGAATGAAACAATAGTAAAATCAACATCATAGTGAAAGAAGTTTGGATGTAGGCCACTGGGTATTTTTACAGCTACGGCTACAACCATACAAAAAAATGTCCCTCAAGCAAGCTAAGAAGGATAATAAATTATCAACCAAGTACTATGGTCCTTACAAGGAGTTGCAAAATATTGGTACTATGGCATATAAATTGGAGCTGCCTGCATCTTCCTGAGCACACCAATTTTTCCATGTTTCATGTTTCAAGAAGGTTATCGGTGAAAAGCTCCTAATTCAAATAGTATTTCCATAACTTTATGAAGAAATAAAAATCATATTGGAGTTTGAAGCATTCACGGAAAAAAGAACACGAAAACTACAAAATCGATCAATTTAAGAGTATCTCATTAAGTGGATGAACTTACTCGCTGAAGATTCCACATGGGAGAATGAGAATTTTATACAGAAGCATCCAGAACTACTAAAGTGTTGAGGACAACACTTTTTTGAAGGAGAGGGGCATTTAGGTCCCTATAATACTAATGTAGTCCCCTTATTGTTATTGTTAGTGTAGACCCTATTGTTATTGTTGTGCCCATGTAGATTCCATATTGTTATTTTTGTGCCCCATAGAAGCTCACTATTGTTATTTTTTATAGGTCAATTTGGGCATCATTCCCAATGACCTAGTCAAACTGGACATTATCCCCAGGACCAATGAAATAGGGTCTATCATCTCCTATCATTTCAGTTTCTACATGCCCTAAGACAAGAACAAAATATTCATGAATTCTATTGCAAGGTTTCCAAGGGTTGAAGTATATTTTATATCACCTATGAGCTCACCAACGCAGCCTCTCAAGGGACTAACTACTTTTCATATCCAGTTACCTCCATTCAAGGCTGCTCTGCAAATCACTTCCAGATATTCAAGAGTGCGTTGGTCAAATGGGAGAGAAATTCTCATTGTTCTGGAATCTTCACATGGCCAATGCCTTCCAGAAGAGTCCATATGTGTCAAACTTAGAATCCATGTGTCCATCTAACACCTCTAAGCTTGGGAAAATGTCTTGCCTATTATTAGAAATTCATTGATTGAGAAACTACCTTCAGTTGCCCTATAAATTAAGCACATATCCTAGTGCTAGGAAAGGAAGAAATTTGGTAAAGAAATGTTGTTGGATTCTCAATTGAGTGTTTGATAAGAGTGATATGTTGCTGGTGAAATGTTTATTATGATGAGGCTGGGAATGTTGGAGCTGGTGACATCAAATCTATCGCTAATTGTAACCTCCCCCTTCTATCCATTAATAAATATTGCTGCTCATTTTCCCACATATGTATATGTTTATGTTTCTACTTTTCATATCATGGATTCCTAGCTGATATATATGTTTCATGTTTCATCAATTTAACTGATTAAGAGAAATAACCATCTGTATATTGCAATATATTTGTTGTTTAGTGTTTATACTTGGAGGAACTAGTCTGACGATCAAAGTTGGATTGGAAGCTACAACAAGATCGACTGAAGAAGAATAGGAAGCACTTGGATCACAAGTAATTTCCTCTATCATTCTGTGTGTCTATTTACTCTTAGAGAAATTTTTTGCAAAGTCTTTGATCTGTTGTTATAAATGCATAGCACCACATTAAGGGAATGTGTTTTATCCGTAATCCATAATTCCGCATAACGAATTGGCGACTCCACTGGAGAGTTTTCCTTATCATTCCTGGTGTTTTTTCCTCTGCTTATCCACCCAGTAGAATATACTGTCAATTATTAGACTTTTGAATCAAAGAATTTCATTAGAAGTGTGTTTAGTAGCTTGAATTTTGAATCTCTGCTGCATCCAACACATTTTTGGTCAAGACAGAGTGCTTTGCAGAGCACTGTCTCCCACTCAAGGGTGCTTTGAAACACACTGTCTCCCCTTAGAGACTGTGTTTCCCCCAAAGCCAGCCAAATTCCCTTTGAATTTTTCGTTTCCATAACACGGCCTTTTGTTTTCCGTGTTTTCAATTGTCTGATACCTCATAGAGACTAGTGAATTTTCTTGATTCTTCCTCCTCTGAAAATTAAGTTTGTTCAATGTCTCTTTAAGTGTTTTTCTTTATCATTAACAAATCAAATTCAAATTATTTTATTTCTGCATTAGATCCATCCGTTTTCGTAAGGTAAATTGTTATTAAATTCTTTGTTTACTGTAGGAAAAATTGTAGTTCCATTATTCGTTTTTCCTAAAAGAGAAATTGTTGTTCAATTCATCATTTCTCAAAGAAGAAAGCATTTGTTTTTTATTGATTTGATGCATATATTTTCCTTTTTTCATTCACATTAAGGGGACTAAAAAGAAAAACCTGCATTTGCATATAGTGAATTGTGTGTTTGGCATAGGAAAAAATTAGGAAAGTTGCATATTAGTTTGTGCTCTTTGTTGTTTGCTCTCAAAATTGATTGCTCTTTCCCTTTAGTAGCTAGGATTTTCATTGAAAAGGCTAAAATTGAAAAGTTTTCTTATCATTTTAGTTTGCATTTTAGGAATTTCCATCACATCATCATGGTGAACCTTGAAAGGAAAATTGATAAACAAGATCAACTTAAAATTTACATCAATTTACCTAAAAAAGGATTGGAACCATAACGATAACATTTAGAAGGTCTAGGCTAGAGATGTGTTCCGGTGTCATTAAACATAGTAGTTGTCGTTAATTGTCTGCGATACATTTCGAGTGTGATACCTCACTCCACTTACGTAAGTATATCATAGCCTGTCCATGTACCTTCGGGTATATCGGGTGGTGTTATAGTACGAAAAGTATAAAGGGGTGCTCTCATTGTGTGGTTTCACATTAGACATGGCTAATACAGACTAGTGCCTCCATGTACCTTCGGGTATACTTGGGAGGAAAACTTTAGGTTGCTATCCATCAATAGTGAGCCGAGTCGGTCTCCTTGTAAATTGTAATACACCAAACACAAAATTTGGGGAGATTGCCTGCCCATACTTCTTGGATCGCCAAGAGGTATTCTGCAGTTCACAGTTTCTTGGTAAAACTTTTGCCTAAAATTGCCCTTTTATTTTGTTTTTTTTTTTTTTGTTCATAAAATAAATTAGTCATCGTTGAAGAATAAAATCCCTTTCCCCTTCGTTCACATATACTTGCATTGAAACCACCTTTACCACAGGAAGCTACTTTTGGTCGGCAAAGGTGACATCGCTCTACCGAAACCAGTACCAACAATACCTCTGGTGAAGCATCATCTTCACATATACTAGAGTCGGCACAAGTTGTTTCTACAAATCCTGGTTCATCTATTGTTGTCAAGACGGAGTCCTCACATCTACCCGCAGTCACGATCCATCCAATCAGTGAGACCATACATCCCGAACCAGACGTTGTTCAACTGAAAGTTGATCCAGATCTTGTCTCTTTTTTTCCAAAACATCTGCATCTCGAAGTCAAATGACCAGAATTTGTTCCTGTATCGGTTACCACACAATATATTGTAGCCATTAAGTCTCCCATATCACGCAGTCAACCTCCTGAAATATACTTTTTGCTTGACAGCGAAATCCTTCCACCTGGTTGAATTTCGATTGAAGAAATACCACAAGACGAAACACCTTTAAATACAACTCATTTTGGGGAAAATATTTACCTGTACGAGTCTTTTCCTCAATTACCTCCCTCTACTTTTGTTGATCTTGTGCCTACTCAAATTTTCGTCACTCTAATAGGGTATACATTTGATCAAGTAACCATGCTTGAACCAACATCTTCGGCTGGACCATCTGTTCTAATTGAAATAGCACCTGCTCTCGCTACCTCGTCAATGTTAACAACTTCACCAAAGTCATATTTACATGGTGGCCCTATGGTCCCATCAGGTTATAAATCGTTATCTGGAATTTTCTCTAGTGCATCTTCAAATTCATGGACTTCACCAATTTCATTGTCTGGTATTCTAACTGGTAAACCTATAGTGAGTACTGAACGTCTTGATCCTTTATATCCATCATCAGGGCAATATCAAGCTGGTCCATCTGGGTATATTCAATATAGTACAATCTCAACTGGACTCCTTGCATTTGGAGGAACAATATTTTCCGTATTATTATACTCCTCATGCTGGGGGGCAACCTATGGTCACCCACTTTGACAATACTCTATCGTTTTTTTGTCAACCTAATGTCCAAATGAATTTTTTTCAATGGCAACCCACTCTGCCTATCCAACCACAAACGATTTTACACTCATATCAACCGGTTCAACCTGTTGCACCCACATCAAATCCACTAGTTAATACATCTTTACCCCTGTTACAGACTCAAATTGTTGTGCCTCAACTGTTTCAGGCGGGTACATCAACCCAATGCCCTCAAGTATTTGTCCCTCAGACTCCAACTCCTTCGGCTGGTTTACAACAACCACATGTATCCATAATCATTTATTCATAAGTTGGATTACCATATTATGGGATTTCGCAGCCACAACTAGGTTATACTTATCCTCAACCGAATCCAAGTTATCCTAACTTGGGTTATAACATTGGTGTACAGACCCCTTAGTAGCCACAGGTGCAAATGCCACAACCTTCATTTCAAAAAGTATTGTACCTAAGTTTTGGTCAACATAATATTCAAGAATTTTCCTATCAAAGCAACCCCTATCTGGGTTACCAGCAACAGATTCCTTATGCTGGTGCTCAAAGGCATGTTGCCCAAGAAATTCCATCACACCCTAGCTATGCTCAACCCGACCTCAATCGATAGTTGCCCTTTGTTGCAACTTTAGAGTTACCAGATTTAAACCGACTCACTAATGACCCAATCAACTAAGCTCCTTGGTGGTCGGTGATACCTCACAAATTACCCTTGGATATTCCTAAGTTCAATGGAAACCCTAGGGAAGACCCATCGACTCATGTTATGACTTATCATTTGTGGTGTTCATCAAACTCCCTGAATGATGACTATGTTCGACTACGTCTTTTCCAACGTACGCTCACTAGTCCACCTGCAAAATGGTACATTGAGTTACCTAGAGCTTATTTTGATAATTTCGTAGAATGGTTAAGACATTTGTTCCTGATCAGCTCCTTGTTGAGTGGTTCATTAAGTCCCTGTTACCATCTATAACTGAGGGTGTGGCTAAGGGTGGCATCATCACTGAAGAGCAGGCCATTTCTTGTGCCCAATATTTAGACTTGATTTACACTCATTCTGGCATGCTCTATGAGAAAATTCATAACGCGTCGCGATCCAATTTTACTATTCCTCCTCCATCAAAGGACTCTCATGCTAGAGACGGTATGATTTGTACTGCAAGCACACATCACACTAATTCATCTGATCCTGTTCCTTCTTCCGAAATCTATGTTGTGTCATCTGATAAGGGAAAAAGTGACAAGTAACCCAGAAGTAAGAAAAAAGGGAAATCAAAGAAAAATAAAACTTCTACCCCACATAAAATATCATCTGATCAATCATCTGGAATTCAGAAACCTCTTGATCCATGCATAATATGTAATGAGGAACACTTTGTTCGAGATTGTCCTCACCGTGCTGAAGTCTCAAAAATGGTTAAGACCTCACATGCGTCAGTTGTGTTGACAGATCTGTTTCCGAATCGGGACACAAATTCGGTTGCTACGGATCTAGCTTCTAGTTCACAAGTGCTTATGCTATCTATCACAAAACCATCGACAAATGTTTTGGTATCAATGCATAATAAATATTACAATAGTTAGGCTATTGATCAACCTACTACCACGACCATGAATCCATCTACGTAATCGATTCCGCCACCTGCTATTCCTGAATTTACAATCAAGCCACCGAAAGGAGTTTTTCATAAATCGACATTTAATCCTCAAGTCAAAATTGCTTGAAATTATAATATAGTTGAAGATTTGGATCAATCCCCTTCAATAATGTCAGCACTTCAGGTGTTACAAAATTGTCCCTCCCAGAAATAGGATTTTTTTTTTTCGGTAATTGGTGGAATTGATCCAACTAATTCTAATCTTCTAGTATTTAGTCATGCGGGATATGTGCTGTAATTACCAGAAAAATTGGAATTTTCCATCCAAGTAAATGTTCTCAACCACCTTTTTAATCATACTATTATTGATGAGGGAGCATCTACGTGCATTATGTCTCTAAATTGTTGGAATTCACTTGGCTCGCCATGCTTGTCTCAGTCATCAACGACATTGAATGCTTTCGACGGACGTACATATAAGCCTTGCGGTATTATCAATAACCCGCATGTTGAACTAGGGGGAAAAAAAATGAATGTTGAAGTTGAGGTTGTTGATGGACCCCTTGAATACAATATTTTACTTGGAAGGACATGGTTATATGCTATGATTGCGATATTTTCTACATATTTTAGAATTATCACCTTTCCACATAACGGTGTTATCACAATTATCAATCAATTATCCTTCTTTTCCTCCAGTTCCCAGGTAACTGGAAGTGTTCTATTAGTTCACGCACCCCAACTTGCACTTCAGAACATTGGTGTAGGACTCTTAAAGGATTCCACTCTCATGGGAACCTTTGCATTACCGCCACCTGCAACGTCGGCAGAAATTGCAAGTACAGAGACCTGCTACATGATCTCTTCCACTCCATCTGGCTTAAGGACGAGTACAAGTGATTTTGAAATTGTTACGTTGGATGAGTTTCTGTCGCCCAGCCTTATTGAGCTGGGATAGCAATCAATCTATCTAGCTTTGGTGGCAAATCCGAAATCATCATCGCCAGTCGTTTGGGTTGATCGTTCATTAAATTTTGGTGCTCCATTTGATCCTTTTTCCTCAACTTTCTTGACAGATGAGAATATTTTGGAAACCATGATGTCGGAAGAACCATGGGAAGATTATCATCATCGTTCCCATCTTCTTGATTATGAAGAAAATAATATTAGTGAACTATATCACCCATCGATCAAAAATTTCTTTTCGAATTCTTTTCCTATTAATGCAATCGATTTCGAGTGAAAATTTTCAAATATTGAAGAAACCATTTCTATCAATATCTCGACCAAACCTGGCATTGTATAAAAAATTCATGTTGGTGTGTCTTGTTCTCCATCATAACTCGAAACATATTGTTCTCTATTTCATGAATTTCGTGATGTGTTTTCTTGGTCTTACGAGGAAATTCTAGGCATAGATACTAGTATCTTTGAACATACAATTAATATGTACCCTTATGTCAAGCTGGTATGTCAACACCTTCGTCCTATTCATCCGAAGAATGTCGTTGCCTTTAAAACAGAAGTTGAAAAAATTTTGTGTGCTGGTTTCATTTACCCTATTCTACTAACTAAGTGGGTTTCCAACATTGTTCCTATTATGAAAAAATAAGGAACCATCAGAGTGTGTGTCGATTATCGGGATGTCAATTTGGCTTGTCCAAAAGAAAACTATCCTACTCCCTTTATCAACCAAATTATTGACGATTGTCCTGGATGCGAAATATTTTCGTTCATGGATGGATTTTCCGGCTACAATCAGATCAATATCCACCTAGAGAACCAATATAAGACAACATTCATCTATCCCTGGGGCACATTCGCTTATAGGAAACTCCCGTTTGGTTTAAAGAACGTTGGGAAACTTTTTAGAGAGTATGGATTATTCTTTCAATGACATCAAGCACATTTCTCAACCATATCTAGACGATTTAATTGCGCATTCATGAAATCGGATTTATCATCCGATGCATTTGAGAGCTATATTTTTACACTTCCAACACTACAAAATATGTCTCAATCCACATAAATGTGTGCTTTGTGTTGGTTCTAGTCATTTTCTAGGATTCGTCATCTCAAAAGAAGGAATTCGAATAGACCCATTGAAGGTCCAGGCCATTCTTGATTTGCCTGCACCATCAAATTTGCTTCAGTTGCAGAAACTTTAGGGAAAGGATAACTTCCTAAGGAGGTTCATACCCAACTACGCTGAAATGGCTAAAGGATTTACTCGGCTCTTGTAAAAGGGGTTTCCCTTCCATTGGGACCAAGTTGCGCAAGCTTCTTTTGATGTTGTCAAGGATACTCTTGTACAGGCATCATTAATGTATACCCCCAATTATCAGAGTGATTATTTCTTATATATCATCGCAGCTGATACTACCATTGCTATGGTATTGGTCAAAGTATAAAATGGTATATAGCATCTGATTTATTATTTGAGTCGTAATCTCAATGATATGGAAGTGAAGTATTCATACGTAGAAAATCTTGCCTTAGCGACTGTTCAAGTTGTCCAAATATTTTGCCACTCTATCCTGTTCCAAAAGACCATTGTCATTTCGGATTGCAACCCCATGGCTTATATATTATCATGTCAATTGTTGGGGGGAAAGTATTCAAAATGGATTTTCATTTTGTAGGAATTTGATTTGGAATTCATCAAATCCAAGTCAAAGAAGTCTTTAGTTTTGGTTTCACTTCTTTGTGACCTTCCCTTTGACAGTACTGATACTACGTTGGAACCATATATTCTTGACGAGTATCTATTTCTGATCGAATCATCTGATCCTTGGTTTGGGGATTTTATCATTTATCTCCATACCCAGATTTTTCGGCCTGATATCTCTCACTCTGACCAACGACGTATTCAATAACAATCCAAAGATTATCTGATCGTGGTGTCGATATAATTTTAAGCAGGTGCCTCACTCATGAGGAGGATGAAAAGGTTTTAAATGATTTTCATGTTGGGGCTTGTGGTGGACACTTGTCTGGATATGCTACCGCGTAGAAGATACTCCGTGCTAGTTACTTTTGGTTTACCATATTTCATGACTGCATCCTCGTGGTCAGAAGTTGTCATGCGTGCCAGATATTTGATCATAAAATCTGCAAACCACCAGTGCCACTGCATCATGTTGTCTCTATAGGACCATTTCCGAAATGGGGCATAGACTTCATGACCTGTAACCCTCGTTCGTCTGGGGGGGCATGGTTATATTATTGTCGCAGTAGACTACTTTACCAAGTGGGCCGAAGCAATGCCTACATTCAATAACACAAGACAAATAGCTGCATTTTTTTTCTTTAATCATTTCATCGCATAGTTTGGGGTCCCACATGCTATAGTTACAGATCATGGCAAGAATTTTCGTAATCTCATGATGACTGAATTGACTGCCAAGTTAGTAATGTCTCATGATAGTTATATTCCTTACTATCCACAGTCAAATGGACAAGTTGAGGCTATTAACAATATTCTTAAATGAATGCTTCAACGAATGATAGAAGTTCATGAATGAAACTGGCATTTGATCCTGTACTCGGCCTTGTGGGCATATCGAACCTAGATGAGAAACGCAACCGGATTTACCCCCTTTTCATTGGTGTATGGTCTAGAAGCTATCTTTCCAATCCAATGTGAAATATCGTCGTTAAAACTCGCAATCAACTTGTTACCTGACACCTCATATGAAGAAGCGCATATTTTTAACCTCTTCCATCTTGATGAAACGCGTCGTGAAGCCCAATTTTCCAACTAAGCACATAAGAGACGTATAAAGTCGCAATATGACAAGCATGTCCAGCCTCGCATTTTCTCAGAGGGCGAATTGGTCCTTCTTTATGATCAAGAAGCTAATGTAATAGGTACAGGGAAATTTGAGCCATGATGGCATGGCCCCTATATTGTCAAAAGAGTTCTTGCTAAGGGTGCCTACGAGTTGGTATATTATGATGGAATTCTGTTGGCGCAGCCCTGAAATGGGTTGTATCTGAAACGTTACTATGCTTAATCATGAGCGTAGTAATTTTTTGTATTATATTTTATATATATGTTTTTTATTTTCGTTCATTTTATGAGTTTGTTTTTTAGAGTTTTATTGACGTTAGTAATCCAATTTACATTTCATCGCAGATGTATGAATCTTTGGAACCATTTGTTGGGTATGTTGATGGTTCTATTCGCAGTATGCAGACTCTATCCTATGCAGCGTGGGCCATTTTCACTCTGAACGGTGAGTTAGTGGGTTTTAAAGGGATTTTCATCGGTAGATCCACAAACAATATCGCTAAGTATAGCACGTTGATTGAACTTCTCTCTGATGCCATTTCATTTGGTATTAACTGCATCATCATAAGGCTAGACTCACAACTTGTGGTATTACAACTTACTAGTGTTTATACTGTTAGAAATCAAACACTGCATCATTTGTTCCTAAGAGTTCGACTTTTGGAAAGAAAATTTGATTTTATTCAATATCAACACATTTCCAGAAACTTGAACACATTAATCGATTCTTTAGCTCATTATTTTATAAAAATACATTTGCAACACATGTAAATATACATTCACATAATTGAACAGGATTGCGCAATAAACATAGGGAAAAACTGAAATCAAATAGATATATAGTTATAGGTTTTTACAAAAATTTGTGCCCAAGACACATTGGTCATCTAACCTCAAAATGTATGCAACATGTCAAAATTAAACTAGTGATGCTCATGGTAACATGATATCGATCTAACTATCCTACGCAGTAACTACATCCAGCGGTTAGGAATGCCAATAGTGTGCGCTGCAGTTGCATGGGTAAATATTTGATCCAGCAATCCGGAATCCCGAAGGTCAACTCCTCTATGTGCTGCCGAAGCTCAATAAAAGTCTCAGCCATGTCTAAATCGCGAAGGATTGCTCTCCCAACAACCCTCTCTGCTGGCTCATCCGCTCCATGCTCTTGTTCCTGCAATGGTTGAACTCGACCCACATCTGCATTGCATTAAAAATTTAATTTAGTATTGGGAAAACATCAAAATTCAAAAACATGTATAAACCTTAGAAAAATAAAAAAAACATGGTCAAAACATTCTTACCGATTGCACCCCACTGAGCACCTTCTGGTAAAGCTAAGTCTGGATCTCCTCAAAAATCAACGCCCGCATATGCATACTCATCGATGAAAATAACCTGTCACCTGAACCAAGTGATGAATGCAGTCGATAACACAATGGATGATTGGCCTGCATGCCTAGCCATCGGTTCTACCCATCTCTGCATCCTTGGATCTCTAGGGTTAGACACACCTAGTGTCACATGCTGAGGTTGCATCAGTGGAATCTGCTCTAAGGCAAAAGAAATGAGGATCGAACCATAAATAAATGTTTTCTTCCTTCCTCCCTTTGCCTTGTTAATTTGTTCTTTTATTTGAGTAAGTACAACTTCAAACCAGTTGAAAATTATTGGCTCCATGCACTCTAGTGCATACTGCATATAATATTTATTCGCTACATTTAGTGTAATGGTACCAGCAAGCTTTGTGATTGTGAATAGAATGGTTCTCAAAGGCAAATCATGAACTTCATAGATTTTTCTTTTCCCATACTTGCTTGGCTCTGCCCCTGGATAGCAATACTGCAAAACATAGTCTCTCACCATCTCTCCTCCAAGAGAAGACCCTGAGAGAGAAATGTGTAAGCCTCTCCTCGACAATCCTGTCAGAAAATATATTTCCTCCACCATAATAGGAACCACTTTGTTCCTAATGTGAAATTCCTCAATAGCCAGATCCCATGCACGAACAAGGAACTCCAAAAGTTCTATTTTTTGCCTCATACCTAATAAGCGGAAGTACTTTAATAACCCACAATCTCTTAGGGCTCTTATTGTACCCAGATCATTAAGGGGAATCATATTTTGTTCTTCATGCTCTCTTTCTCTCTAATTAATCGTCATTCTAGTTCGATGAATCCCTGAAAAATAACCATAAGACTCATTAGACTCCTTTTCATGCAAATAATTAGGAAAAATTTGGGTACAATGCAATAATCAAGAATTTGAATTGTGCCCAACACAGTCTTGGTCAATAGACAGTGCGTTTCATATGCACCTAGGCTTCATTTTTAGTGCTCTACATCGCAGTTTTCGATGCCCAAGGGTGTGTTGCCCTCTTTTGAAAACTAATTTACCCTAAGGGGCCAAAATACCTGAAAATTTGCTGTGAAATGAAATTAAATGACCACTAAAAGAAAGAAGGGGTTGATGGCACCAACTTGGATCAAACGGAAATGAAAACCGTCAGCAGAATTGATCGTAAACAACAGCTGAAGTTTGGGGGAAAAAATAGGTTCAGAGCTCCAAAATGCAAATGGTAACGTTCAAATGGTCAAAATGAATATTAAAGCTCTTTTAATTAGTCATTCGATTATTTTCAAATCATACTTATTGCTGTGACTATGGTTTTATTCTATTTTTATCATGAAACATATATTTTTAATCCATTTGATGTTGTTCTGAATAGGTTTGCAACTGATGAGAAGATTAGATGTGCACATTTATTTCAAGAATGATTTTACCACAAAGCATACTTTTTTTCTTATTTTTCGAGCTTTGATAAAAACGAAAAATGACTTGAAGTGCACTTTTATCTCTTTTTCGAGCTTCAATAACAGCGAAAAAGGAACCCCTGGAGTCTTCTTTTAGCTCTTTTCAGACTCCGATAATGTGAAAATATTGTAGAGCACTTGTCTTTTCGAGCTCGTAAAAGTAAATGATATGATATCTACTTAGTATCATTTTAACCCTTTTCTAGACTAAGATAGATTATTTACGAAAAAGGAATGCCTTAGTTGAACATGGTTAGGAGGTTCTCTCGGATATTTTTTTACACTTTTTCAGATCTGAGTGAAAACTTTACGAAAAAGTACCTATGGAGTTTTCTTTCGTCCTCTTTTTCAAACTTTCTAAATATGAAAAAGGATCGGGTTGTCACTCTCGTTAGGCTCGTTAAAACATAAAATAGTGACGGGCTTGTCGATCATTGCAAGGATCGAGTTTCATTCATTGCTAGAATCATTAAATTATTAAATAGAGATACATTATTTTCCCAATGGGTTGAATTATAGATTAATCATATGTTATCCTCCTCAATCTTGTTAAAAAAAATAAAGAGGTACTGGTCGAAAAATGATCGGGGATAATTTGGGAAAGTGAACAGAAATTTTACGGTAGCAGGTCACTCGTGAACATGACACTTCAGTCCATCATCCTGATTGTTTAGGTTGGGTAATATTCTTGACGGTTCATTCATACCTATGGTTCATCATACCTTCACTTTGGTTTTGGGTCAATGCTTCCAACTCATCTTAGTGTCGTCGATATGTTCAAGGGAAGTCATCCAGTGAATATTCATCCTTCTACAATACTCATAAACCTTCATTCTCGTGACATTCATCCTTGAACATTGCTATATCAAGTCATATTTTGTCTTTGAAATCAATAACTCTTGTTTCACAATAAAGTGGCTCCTTGTCGACGTCAAATCATCATCCAGGAATTTTACTTAGAAACATCATCTTCTAGTACCATGAGGCTTGTTATAGCATTGACAAGATCCTTGCTTCCAGACTTTTGACCAAAATATTTTGCTTGGCATTCGACATCAAATCATATATTCACTCCTTACAAAATGTATTGCAATACCTTGAGGGCCATTAACACCAATGGTGGTTCTCTCGCATTTTTTAAGAGCTCACATCATTGGTTGGTAATCAAACTAAGTCTTACCGTGTTCGACTACAAATCACATGTTCACATGGCTAGACTTGTACTTGAACGATCGAGTGAATGAGATAAGAAGACCCTGGATCTAGTTTCAGCCATCTGGGCTGCAATTTCAGGATTTTTGTACACATCATCTATACAGTGAACTTACATACAGATCATCATCCGAACATAGGCCTATATTTGTAGGCATGTCTGTATTGGGCAACATTC
The DNA here is from genome assembly GCA_034641835.2 of Pinus albicaulis. Taxonomy (NCBI): domain Eukaryota; kingdom Viridiplantae; phylum Streptophyta; class Pinopsida; order Pinales; family Pinaceae; genus Pinus; species Pinus albicaulis. The sequence continues at coordinate 147,995,822 of CM076572.1, read as the reverse complement.
CAATGTAGACGACTTTCTGCACTATGTACATGTTATTAGATAGTATATGTTCTGAGCATGGGAATTCATTCCCTTAGCAATTCGTGATCAAGAGGATATATCCTGATGTAATGTATTGTAATATTGATGCAATTCATCACTCCACTTCAATTCTAGCCCATCACATCGTAAGGCATCTCATTCAAAAAATATTGTTATTATTTTGACTTTATGCTTTAGGGACCAGCTGTTATAGGTCAATTTGGGCATAGTCCCCAAAGACATGGTCAAACTGGAAATCATCCCTAGGACCAATGAAATAGGGTCTATCATCCCTTATCATTTTAGTTGCTACATGCCCTAAGACAAGAACAAACTATTCATGACTTCTATTGCAAGGTTTCTAAGGGTTGAAGTATATGTTATATCACTTATGAGCTCACCAATGCAGCCTCTCAAGGGACTAACTGCTTTGCATATGCAGTTACCTCCATTCAAGGGTGCTCTGCAAAGCACTTCCCGACATTCAAGAGTGCATTAGTCAAATGGGAGCAAATTCTCATTGTTATGGAATATCGACATGGCTAGTGCCTTCTAGAAGAATCCATATGTGTCAAATTTCGAATCCATGTGTCCATATAACACCTTTGAGCTTGGGAACATGTCTTTCCTATTATTAGAAAGTCATTGATTGAGAAACTACCTTCAGTTTCCCTATAAATTGAGCACAGATCCTAGTGCTAGCAAAAGGAAGAAATTTGGTAAAGAAATGTTGTTGGATTCTCAATTGAATGTATGATAAGGGTGATATGCTGCTGGTGAGGTGTTTATTGTGATGAGGCTGGGATGAATGCTAGAGCCGATAAGATCAAATCGATCACTGGTTGTAACCTCCCCCTTCTATCCATTAATAAAGATTTCTGCTCATTTTCCCACATATGTATCTGTTTATGTTTCTACTTTTCATATCATGGATTATTAGCTGATATATATGTTTCATGTTTCATTGATTTAATTGATTAATATAAATAGCCATCTGTATATTGCAATCTCTTTGTTGTTTAGTGTTTATACTTGCAGGAACTAATCTGTCGATCAAAGTTGGATTAGAAGCTACAGCAAGAGTGACAGAAGGAGAATAGGAAGCGCTTGGATCACAAGTAAGTTCCTCTATCGTTCTGTGTGTCTATTTACTCTTATAGAAAAGTGTCTGCAAAGTCTTTGATATGTTGTTCTAAATGCATAACACCACATTTAGGGAATGTGTTTTATCCATAATCCATAATTCCGCATAACATTATTGTTGTGCCCTTACATTATTATTTATATGTAGGCTCTGATTATATTGTGACCCCTTAGACACCTATATATAGCATGTAGGTCTTACCATTTGTATCATCCAATAATTGTTCATTTATGTGATGTAAAGGAGATTTCCCCCTCAAAGAGGCTAATTTTCAAGTCGTTTATCTATCTTTTCTTCTATTTTGTGATCTGGTTGCATAAAAAAATGCTTAGGAACCTGGTATCTTGATTTGATATAATGGTCTTTGGGATCCCAAAATGTACCCACACTCATTCAAAGAAGAGTCTGGAAGTGGGCTCTATTGTGATACTCTTCTTGCAGGAAACCAATCTGGCCATCCTCGAAAATCTAATGACGGCCACAAATACACAAGTGTTTCCATGCTTGTTAAAAGGAAGGCTAGACATATAGTCCATGGATATGGATTCACAGGGCCTTCTAGGAGTAGGAAGAGGAATATAAAATCCTTTATTCCTACTGTTTTTCTTGGCGGTGATACACGTAGTGCAAGATCTCATGTATTTTCCAACATCTTGTCAAAGATTTTTCCAATAAAAATACTTTTTTAGTACGACCATAGTTTTCTCCACCCCAAAGTGGCTTGTGACTTGACTGTAGTGTGCCTCCCAAATAATCTTGGCACGCTCGCTTGAAGGAACACAAATGTGGCAAAGGTAGCATAATAATGTATCTTGTAGGGGGAAGTCTAGAAATTTCTTTCCATCCACTAGCATATGGTATGTGGTGGCAAAATTTGGATCATTTTTGTATAGTTGTGGCCATCAAGAAGTATCAAGTATCATGGCCACAAGAGTTAAGAACAGTGGTTAGTGTTGCAACCAGGGGTTGACTGAGGAAATATGAAACATGATAGATGCTACTCTTCTTATATTTAATATTCAAATGGAATTGTTGCAGATATGTGGACCATTTATGATGTCGATCATTCTACAACTTCTCTTGGGTATGTATAGACTATAGGGGTAGATGGTCTATGTGGATGACTGTCTCCTTCCCTATAATGTAATGTTTCCATTTCCGGTAATCCTGCATGATGGAATACATCTCCTTATCGTTGGTGGGGTATTTCTAAATTTTGTTGAAAGGTGTCTCATTGTGATAGGCCACTGGATTCCCTTGTTGGATGAGAAATACACCAATAGCATAGTCAGAGGTACCTATCTCAATTTAAAATGGTTGTTGTAAGTCTAGAAATGTGAGTACTAGTGCAAAGTAGAGTCTGTGCTTTAGCTCAACAAATTCCTTTTGTTGGGACTTGGACCATAAAAAATTTTCTTTCGCTATGCCTTTGGTAACTTGACTCAAAGGCCAAGTGATATGAGAGAATACCACCACGAACCTCCGATAAAAACTAGAAAGACCCAAAAAGATATGAAGATATATTAGAATGGTCGGGGATATCCAATCCTGAAAGACTTGGATCTTAGCAAAATCCACATGAATTCCTTGATCGTCAATGATGTAACCTAGATATTGGACCTCGCTCATGCCAAAGGTGCATTTCTCCAAGTTGGCACATAGTTTGTTGTTGTAGGTGGTGAGCCTTGGTATTGCACCAAGAATTCTCCAACTCCTAGACGCTGCCCTACTTTACTTTATCAACATGGGGTTTGTACAAACTTGGAGGTGACAGTACTATATACACAACAGATGCATTCTACTCATGTCGTCCTCTTCTAAGATCTATGAAAGGGTACTACTTCTAGGGTTTATGGATGAATTCTGCCACACTTTTGAATTTAGGCCTAGGGTTACAAATGATTCAAAGCCATGATGATATCAGGAATTACATAACTACACTACAAAAATAAAGTACATCTAACTACTCTGCAATGAAATAAATCTACACATTAAGCTATGATAAGAAATGAAAGAAAAAATGGGTGTGAAAAGGGGAATGAAGGTGGAGTGAAGGTGGTTTTAGATGAGTGGAAGGTGTCCCACACCTTGGCCAAGCTCAGAACCCCTTGGGAGGCATTTCTTTCACCTATAGGGTTTGATTACGGTGTAGGGATGAAAAATATTAAAACAGGGCTGATGTCGATTTTGATGAACAAAAGGCTGATGAAGGGTGAGAGATTAAGTTGAAGGTGTTGGTGAAGTTCTCCTTTGTTGTGCTACCTAAACCTGTAAGAAAACTACCTATTCATGCAATAAATATGGATAAATTCATCATAAATACAATGGAAAATATGAATTGAATTTGGAAAGAAAATCTACGTTAACCTACCAAGAAAGATCTAACATAGAATTCTAAACATATCCATGGAATTACAACAACATAACTTATTCATTCCAAGAAATCATGAACTAAAAAGAAATTTTGGCCTGTGGGGGAAGGTCTACCCTCCTCAACCTACAATGAAAGATATGATAGGGGGAGGCTTGACTCACAACTATCTGAAATTATAACCTACTCTACTAACATGCAAGCAAGCTACATCTACAACAAAATATAGATGGAAGCAAACTAAAAGCAGTGAATGAAAATGTAAGAAAACTAGCTAAATACTCATAAGAAAAATTGGCTCAAATGACATAAAAGTAAATAATGAATACACAAGAGAGACTAAGGAACATGGATTGGGCCCTAACCCACAAGCCTAGTCCTCTGCAACTAGATCAGTAAAGCACAATCTGAATGCCCATTTTATTGCAAAAGATAGTCTCATTACATCAACATGAAAGTCTCAAAAACCTATTACAAGAGATAAGAGCCTAATGGCTTTCTCCAAAGTTTTAATCCTAATGATCTCTTGCTCAGCCCTATTTAACCTAAATGGTAGCTACCAACATCTCCCTAAAAATTAGGTGATGAGTCCACTTTGACTGCAAGTGAAGTCTAGCTTTGGTGCAATTGATCTTGAGTTTGCTTTGCTGCCTTTTATTTTGAGTTGTTGGAGGGAATCTCGAGGATCCCTTGGTTTCCTTTGGGAGTTAAGGAGGTGGAAAATACCCCTAGAATCTCTCCTTGTTGTCTACTCTGAGTCTTAATAGAAAAATCTTCACCAAAAATACAATATCTTCATGATTTTCGTGCATTTGACTCATGTTAGGCACTCGAAGTATGATAATCCTCAATCACCATATACAATAGAATCATAAGACCATAATATAATTAAAATTCATGAAAAAGAGACATAATAAAGAAAAAATGTGACCATTAACCCCTCCAAATGTACCTAATGATGGAGCTCATCATCACCCCCCTACTAAATGGTTGCTCATCCTTTGAGCAACTAGTCCTCCTTCTGCATTTCTTTCAAAGCTTTTATGGACCCTCTGAATTCCCAAGGAAGAAGTGTGGGAGTCCCTTCAGGAGGGTAAAAACCATCATTCTTTTCTGCCTCCCATTCTCTATTCTTCTCATCTTGGTCCTTTCCATCACTCAATCCCAGCAGCAAAGGTGGACTAAGCTTCAAACCAAGCCACTAAATATTTTTGGTCTGCATGGCCCTCTTGTATAATGGTGCTCTCTCCAAGGCACCCCTAAATCTTTCTAGTGTGTGGTACTCCATGTTTCTAAGGTTGTGAGGGAGGTTGTTCCATCTCCTTTGGCTAGCCAATATGCACTCATCTCCCAACAACCTAGAAACATCATCAAAGTGAGCCATTGCTTGAGTTTGCATGTGGAGGTATTTTTCTGCAAGTGCAAGATCTTTTTCAATCTTTAGATGGTTATTGATGACTCCCCTGGAGCTGAATAGTTCTTCCCTAATGTGTAAGGGTTATTTTTTTCTCTCCTAATAACCCCCCTCATTTCTTGAGCTCTATTATCTTCATTAACCATCCATGATGCCAATTCCATTAATTTCCTGTCTCTCATCCTAGGATTGGGGTCCCAAATGTTTAATTCTGTCAACACAAGGTTATGCATGTAAAACTCTATCATTTTTTCCTTGTCTGGCATACTTGATTGGTTGCAAAAATCGATGAACTGTCTACAGTTTTGGAAAGTTAAGGATCCATGGGAGGTTAATGTTTTCATTTAAAGTAGGAGCCACTGCTCCTTGAGGTTAACTGAATATGAATCTGAAGGATACCTGTGTTGAGCGGCCTTCATGCACAAATCTTACATGGTGGCCACTTGTTTATCCTTTTGCTGAAGCTGCTCTTGTAGGGGTACATTCTCTACATGTGCCTTCTGAAGTTTCTCTTTCAACACTGACTCTCTAATCCTAACATCAGATAAATCCTTCCCCAACTGAGCTACTTTTCCTTCCATGACCCCTATGTTATGTACACCTTTAGATGTGGCAAGCTTCATCCAATAATTAGGGTGTGCCCTCTCCTCTTCCAAATGATAAAATAAAGGCATTGTGAATATTTGAGGAATTAATCTAACCCCCTCAATGTATGTGTAGTAGGAGCTGAGATTTCTTTGAGGGCTAGGATTTAGCACTACTACTACATCTTTGAGGACCAGTTTTGGTGAGGTGGAATCTTCCTTATCATATTTTCCACCCTATTTTTCATCTTGTTTTTCCTCGTGTGCCGTGTCCTCAACTTAATTGACCTCTTTCCCTTCTGTGGCTGTATTTTTCTCCTCAACCAAGGCCTTTTCTCTAAATATGTGCTTGCTGGAGTTTCTTGTAGCAAAAACAAATTTTACTGTAGAAAACTCCATTTTTCTTGCTGAAGACCCTCTTTCCCTTGTTTTTCACTCTTTTCAGTCCTTGGAGGGTATTGTAACTCCTAGAGACAACCTTGAGTTGTTAAAGACCAGTGCCTAGGACATCTTAAGACAAGAGGATTCAAAGATAATATTGCAAGCTGATAGGGAGGAACCTCTTGTTATGAAATGATGATTAAAGCTTTTGATATGGGTCCAGACATCAAAGATAGAATACTAACAAGAATGACATCAAGTTGTGCAGCATAAGGGTCTATAATCATAAATTAGAAGCAGTCATGAAATTTAATTGTTGTGAGATGGGCCAAACATGAAACCAACAAAAATTGACCAAGATAAATGAATATGAGCAACAATGAAATAACATGAGGAAAATATCAGAGCAGGGTAGGCTTATACGACATAAGAATCCACCCTCTGCTAATACAAGAAGAAAAATGGCATGTGAATAGAACTTGGGACAGAAACTATGCCTCGAGCCATATTTAAAATGTTACAGACAAGAAGATATGAGTATCATTCATGATAAAATCATATCTAACAAATTCAAACATTCGCATTCTGAAAGCTATGATAACTGGAGAATGATGAAAACACAATGAACATTTTATATTTAAACACTGCTGAGAAAATACATTCTGTTACTCATCTCATTTGGAATCCACAACAACAACAAAATAGCTTCATTTATTTTCCCCGAAGGGGTCTTCAGACATACATTATGCGAAGATATCAAAACTTTACAAAAGGGATAATTCACAATTAACAGCTTCTTCTCTGAAAATCCGGAACCTTTCCTTCTTCTCTCATTTCATATTTTATAGCTACATAAGTGAGCTTCAAGAGAAGATATTTTCAAGACAAAATAGTCTCTAAGGATATTTTTTGTTCATGGTCCTCATCAACAAAAACAAAACTAGTGATGAGGAAAAACGGCCTCTCATCATATACAACCTGGCCTGAAAAAGGCCCTAACTAAAACATAACAGTAAATGAAAAATAAAGAGTTCATAGGGTGAAATGAAGATTTCACCCAATTTTACAATTCATAAAAATAAAAGTAAGTAGGCTGCATGGGCCAAATCATGAGTGTCATTTGTGATGGCACTGAGGGGTGCTTGATGGCTACTGATGTGGTCGAGCTGATGAAGAATATGACGCTGCTTTGCGACCATAGGGAGGTAGAGGCTAAGGATTAGCTGACATTACCAAAGTGCTGGCGTACTCACTACATTTCTGCCATGTGGTCTCGCCTGGAGCTGGCATAGTGACAAACGTCTCAACTAATTCCTGAATATCTGTGAGATCGGTATAGTCTACTTGGACATCTAGAAATTGTCTAACCTGGAAGAGGAGGAAGAATTCCTTTCTTAGAGAAGCTATGATGGTATTTGCCTTCAGGTGAGCATTTTTTTCCAGAGTCAAGTTGGCATTTTCATCATATCTGACATTTTCTTTTCATAATCTGTTAGCTTGGAGAATGCGGAGGTCTCTGGGTGCCAGCACGATGGGAGGCCTGCCTCCACTAACTTACTCCACTCACAGTCAAAATTCTCAACTCCAATTGAAAGCAATTTTAAACAACCCAACGCATTTGTGCGAGTGGTTTCCCTCTCAACTATTCTCCTGATCTCCATTACCCTTCTGAACCGATCAGTGATTCCTTGTGCTTGCAATTCTTCTAGACCCATTTTATTTAGATACCAAATATATATGTTAGCCATTGCAGCCTTCGCTTCTCCTTCCGCTCGCCCTTCCTGCAATTGTGCTTAAAATAAGCGAACTGCAAGCTTCTTATCATCAACCAAGGTGAGGTAGTTCCAATGTTGTCTGATCTCTTCCATTATACCGGTCCAAATTAGGCATCTGGCTTCCAGGAGTGTCACGTTGCCCTTCATCGAGTAGTCAAACCTTTGATGGTCTTGTCTTGTACCTGTTTTTCTCTTTGCAATTTTTCGACCTCAGCCTCTCGGGTCGTTACCACCTTCTGATTTGTCACCAACATAACTTTCATCTCATGTAATCTTTGGCGAGCTTTTTGTCCTTCATTTTTTGAAACCTTTAAGTCTAGTAGGGCCTTAGTCAGTTTTTCCGGGGTGGTTCCAGGCTCACTAGATGTCGGGGCTACACACACATGTTGGTCCCATTTCGCCTGTAAGTCCAAAAATCCCTATTTCAGACTCGCGATCTTTGCGATATTCTAAGTGTTTTCCTCCTGCTCCTTAGCCAGTGAATTAGCAAGAGTCGATTTCTCCTTTTCCACCTATATTAATTTGTCTGTTTGCACATGCTCCCCTCTGGGTATATTTAACTTCTTCTTGAGCTTAGAATTCTCCATTTCCAAATCAGTGATGAGCTTCTGCCAGACTGCATCCTTGTCAGCCCCTTTGTCCTTTACTGCTTTCCTCAGAGTTTCTAGCTGGTTGTTTATTGCTCTGGCACTAGCTCTCTCCCTCTTCTGATTTTCTAATACTGAGGCATCTTTCTCCTCGAGTTTACTCAAGGCGAGTGTGAGTTTCACCACCTCATCTCGCAACATGTCTCCAACGCATTTGTGCAAGCCAAGCTTATCCATTAATGGGATATTTCCCAAGTTCAAGGCTATCTCAAGGGCTCGGTAATGGCTCCCATCGGCCAAGGGCTACAATGCTTCCTGTGTAATAGCAAATATAAGTTGTTCCTTGTCCATGTCCAACTCTGTAGTAAGTCAAGTATGATATTTATATACGAACCCAACCAATTTAGCTCTTAGCCTCTCCCATGTGGTCCTGTTTCTGGTGTTAATTTCCTCCCTTACCTCTACTCTGTCGACTAAAACTGCCTATGATAGCCCAGAATGATCCGACGAAGAGGCACCGTCGAAAGTAATCATGAAACCTGCCTTGTTTTTTTCAGGCAACCCATATCGAGAAAACTCTTCCTGCGGTGGCTCTTCCCATACCATCTCTGGTCCTTCTGTCCTCTATTTATTATAGGGATAGGATCCCTCATCCATGTGCATGCCCTCTTGACTTCCTGAGGCACTTACCTCGTCTACTTTTCCCTTATTTTCTGTCTCTGCGGATGCATTATCACCCCTACCTTCTGTGGCTGAAGGCTCGGCCTCCATCTCTGTATCCGAAGGCCGTGTATCAAGGTTAGCTATCCACTCAATGAAGGGCCTAGTCTCATGTACATAAGTAGTCGACTTTATTTTCATTTTCCTACTGGAAAGGACTCCTTTCAGGTCATAAGGCCAAAATTTTCCTTGTAGCATGTCCATCCCTTGAAGCAACGTTTCTACTGTGGAAAGGGCATGCCTCGAATTTATAGTGAAGGGGCCAACAGAAGTTGGGAGTTTGAGGATATATCCTTTCTTCACAGGCACGAAGTGGATATGGTCAGCCCTCAGGGTTTGATAGATGAACTCAAGGGAAAATATTCACGTAGCTGGAAATACTGGCAAAAGGTAGGGAGGTACTTTCGCGCCATAGACCCTGATTTCAGTGTAATCATCATACAACTACCAATCCCCTGTGCTATCTTCCTCATCGAATCTTCTGCTCAGGAAATATTCTGGGTGGAGGATTTTCATGTATTATGGTATAGGATATGGACATGAATTCATTTAAAAACCTTGTATACCCCCTCCCCCCAGGTTGTTGACGAACGGAAACGTTCCACTCAAAGATAGTTCTTGGCTAGGCGTTTTTCCTGGATAGTTTCTCTAGGCTGAGGTTCTCAATCTTATCAGTGTGTTCAAATAATAATAGGTAGAATACTAGATAAAAAAACTTGAAAGAACCAGTAGAGGGAAATTCCTGAAACTGGGTTTGAATAGCAGAAGCTAGGAAAACTGGGATATTTAGGAGCGTACCCTTTTGCATCATGAGCCATAGGAGAGCTATACATTCTTTTGACACTCGCTCGACTTCTTTAAGACCTAAAAACCCAGAAATGAAAGCTAGGACCGGCTACACATTGTCTTTGAAAGTATACAAAGGGACAACATCTGAAGGCGGAAGAGCTTTTAGGCGAGAATCCGAGAGAAGGCTAAGAAAGTCGCTTTGTTGCTCCCAGGGTAATTTTGAGAATTGGCAGGAAAGGGACAAATCATAGAACTTGACATAATTTTTATTGTGAGGAAAATGGAGGGCTTTCTTTATGAGTTCAGGTGATATAAGGAAAATCTTATTGCCTTGAGAAGACAGGAACAAGTCCCTACGCTCGTCATAAGCTTCACCGAGCCAATTAATGAATTCAGGAACTGGGTAAGTGGTTGGGGCAATTTGGTAGTACAGACTTGATCCAACTACTCTGAAACTATCTTGACCCTTTAATTTGGTAGTTGTGACGCGGGATACGCTAAAAGGGTAGAACGGGTCGTGAATTCGCGCATGGGCATCGATAAGTGGTTCAGGTCTAGGGACAGTCCTAGCCTCACAGGCTTGTGGGGTTTCAGGTTCAGAATTTCTGGACTTAGTTTTCCCCATGACCATTTGAAAAGTGAAAAAAGAAGGAAAATTGTGAGGTAGAGGAACAACTAAATACCTACAAACAGTGAGGAAGCCTGAGGGGAAAACGAAGCGGGGGTTGAAAACGATCTGGTACTAGAGTTCAACCTTCGATGCAAGACAGATTTGTAAAAAACAAATATTTTACCAAGTCTGGGAGTAAAACGAGATTAATTCAGACCGATATTTGTGGAATACGAGGCGAGGATGACAACTGTAGGGCATACGTCATAAGGATGTCGACAATGGGACACATGGCGGTAGTTTATTGGCTTTCGGGATTTGGGTGGGTGAGAGCCACGTGTCGAGTTAAAGCATGTACCGGTTTCGTACTGCCTCCCTAGACTTATATTACCTTTACTTACTTGCACCAGATGCCATTATTGATGGGCCCACGTTATAACTCCGGCGGGGGTTCATGAGGGCCTCCTGCTATAGTCTACCACCCCGTGGAATGTTTATGATTGGTTTGCCACCAAGTGACATCACCTCCTCCGTGGGGTAAGCCTTCCCATCCTTCCACCTTTCTTTGGTACCCCCAGAACACCCCGCTCATACTCCCTCCTTTGGTGCCTCCACCCTATGGAACGCGGCTTTCTCGTTAGACTGTGTTGTACCATCAAGTTTCCTATCCACACCCGTGCCTTAGGGAATTTTCCTGTCAAAGCATATTTCAACTTTGTTACCCTGCCATCCTCCTGGATTTCTTATTCTTTATTTAGGCTGCTCTTTTTACCTCGGTGTAAGGGCTGGTGAAACAAAATTAGCTCCCCCTGGGGATGGCACACTCATCCTCGAGCGTGTTGAGAACTTCGCAGAACCTTAAAAATTTTGAAGCACTCCTATGATGAAATAGTCAGCAAAAGTAAATGTGAAAACAACAAGTATATACACTATATACAGCAGGCCTCTAAGGAATTTTTCAGTATTGAAAGTATGGTTTCAAGAACTGCTCGTTTACGAGCATTTCGATCAATTCACCTTCCAGATTTTCCAATACAAAGTTATTATTACCTTTTACTTCAGCAATCTTGAATGGCCCGAACCAAAAGGGATCAAACTTTCCATGCTTACCTTTATCTACTTTCCTAATATCCCATCTCAGTACCAGGTCCCCTTCTTGCATTTCTTTATCTTTTGTGTGCTGATCAAATAGACCCTTCATCTTCTCCTGATATTCTGATAGCCTACTATTTACTTGGTTCTGAGTCTCCTCCAACTTGACTAGCTGGTTCATTCTCCTAGTAAGGTTGTTTGGTTCTTCTTGACTGTCTTGGAGATACCTGGTGACAGGTAAGGTAAGATGAATTGAAAAATTGCTGCTCGGCCATAAACAAGTTCATCGGGGGACTTACCTGTAGACCTTTTATTGGTAATTCGGTTTTCCCAAAGTGAAAATTTTAGCTGCGAGTCCCAGTTCTTCTAATTTTCGCTTATAGCTTTCTTCAATTCTCTTACCAAAGTTTTATTAGAAGACTTGGCCAGGCCGTTCCCCTAAGGGTAATAGGTTGTGGAATGCCCCAAAGTGATATTATACTGCTGGCAGAAGTTAATAAACATGGTGGATTTGAAAGCTTGGGCATTGTCTGTGACAATCTTTGTCGGGCAACCAAACCTTGATATGATATTCTCCTCCATAATCTTGATCGTGACCGCATTAGTATAATTTCTTATGGGTATCGCCTCTACCCATTTTGTGAAGTAGTTAGTGGCTATGAGAATCCAATTATGCTGACCACTTGATGTGGGGTGGATTTCTCCAATAAAGTCAATGCCCCACTGCTGGAAAGGTTCTCCAATCTATACTGGTATCATCGGCATGGGAGCAAATTTCCTTTTTTCTGCAAACCTTTGGCATTTCTCGCATGCTTGAACTCGAGTATGTGCATCTCCTAATAGCTTAGGCTAGAAGAAAACAGCCTTTGTGTCTTATTAGCCGTGGACCTCCAGCTGTAATGCCCCCCACAAATACCTTCACGAAATTTGTCCTTGACCTCCTCCACCTCTGAATCTGTAAGGCATAAGAGTAGGATTCCTGATGGATCCTTCCAATACAGTTGGCCATTTTCTACAATGTATTTCTGATATTTTAGCCTCAAATTTCGATACTTTGTCTTATCGAAGTTTAAGGGACACCTGAGAGTTAAAATATATTCTACGATATCTTTATACCAAGTACTAAGAAGATACTTCATGTGCATTTTTTGTACTGTGATCTCTATTCTGGACTGTTCCTCCTCACCTTCAGGAACCTCTCCTCCTTCCATGGTTAAATTAATTCTCAAGGCTTGAAAATTTGACTCGGACAAGATTTTTGCTAACACTTGTCCCTTAATGAGCTTGGTGGGATGGATGTCCAGTTCGTATTCTTGAATCTTGGCAATCCATTTGCTTATTTTTCCTTCATTATCTCCCTAGATCAGGATGTATTTCACCGCGGCTATGGGAACAAAAGCGGTTATGGCAGACTACAGCACATACATCCAAAAATCCTTCAGGGACTTAACTAGGGCATGCACCTGCTTCTCCATAATATTATATTTCAGCTCTGCATCTCGTAGTACTTGGCTGAAAAAAGCAGTGGGCTGCTCATACCCGTCTACGTTTTTCTGCAGTAACACCGCAGCTATTGTGAGTGGAGACGCAAATGAGAATATCATAAATTGCCTCCCATAATTGGGACCAACCAATACCGAGGCTTCTGCAAAATCACTTTTAATTCTATTGAAGGCCTCTCGTGATTCTGTCATCCATTTGACTTTGTTGTTTTTTCTCAGCATCTCAGTGATGTGTTGAACTATTTCAGCATAGTTCAGAACAAATCTTCTTAGGAAATTTATGCGTTCCAGGAACACCTGGACCTCCTTCTTATTATGAGGCAGTGATATGGCATTGATTACCTCTACTCTTTTGGGGTCAATCTTCACCCCTTATTTTGTTACAATATGCCCCAGTAATTTTCCTTCCTCTAAAGCAAACATGGAATTTTGAGGATTTAGTGATAAACCATACCTGCGGGATTTGTCAAAAGTCTTGCACAGGTGCTCAATATGTTGAGCATTTTTCTTCGAAAACACATTGATATCATCCAAGTATATCACCACAAACTTGTCCTACTCCCCAACAAATGCAATATCCATCGCTCGATGGAAAGTAGCTCCTACGTTTATTAGGCCGAATGGCATTCGGGCATACATGAACATTCCCCATGGTGTAGTGAATGCTGTTTTATTTTGATCTTCAGGGAGGACTGCCACCTAATTATATCCGGAGAAACCATCCATCATTGAAATTTGGGAGGATCCCACCACCTTCTGCAGTATGTGATCCATCTTGGGGAGAGGGTATTTGTCCTTGAGAGATGCCCTGTTTAGGTTCTGGAAGTCTACACACAGTCTTATCTCCCCATTTTTCTTTCTGACCAGGACCAGGTTTGCCACCCACTCAGAGTATCTCAAGGGAACTATGATCTTGGCCTTCAACAACTTTTTGATTTCTTTTTCAATGGAGGGAAGTAGCAACGGATTAATCTGCCTTAGTTTTTGCTTATGGGGCTTAGTCTGAGCGGGATATTATGTTGTATGATTTCCACATAAAACATTTTCAGGTCTTGGTATGACCAAGCGAAAAAATCTCTGTAAGATTGAAATAATTGTAAGTATTTATCTTTATACTCCTCTGGGACTCCTTTAGATAGTCTTACAATTTTTGGATCTCCTTCTGTCCTAATATTTATGTCATCCACATTCTCTTCTTGAGTCAATTTATTTGGACTAATAGGGACATCATTCTTGTCAAATAATCTTTCCAAGGGCACAAGGCCTCTAGGTATAATATTCCCCTTTAATTACAGTACCCGGTGTCCTGCCTAGTCTCTTCCCATTTATTATGAGGTTGCTCTTCAATTTCCTCCTCTACAGCATCGATGACCAGGCTAGCAATTCTCTGACGGTCTCTATAAAGAATTTCACCTGCTCCTCATCCTCAAACACCTGCCAGTGTTTGACTTTAACTGGGATATAGGGATAGTAACGCACTTCCACCTTGTATCTGAGGAGCGGGTTCTGTGGTGGACGAAAATTACTTGCCGCTATGCCAAGGGAATCAGCCATCCTATTCTAATCTCTAGGTGTGAATTGTATGTTAAAATCTAGGAAGAAATTCTCCACTAGGTCCCATACTTCATTCCAGTAAGCTCTTAGCCGAGGGTGTTTAGCTTGGCATTGATTCTTGATTTGCCTCACCACCAGCTCTGAATCTCTAAAGACTTTGAGGCTCTTAATATTCATGTTCTTAGTTGTTTGCAGCCCCGGGAGAAATGCTTAATATTCTACCACATTATTTGTAGCTTCATACTCCAGCTTAAAAGAAAAGGGGACCAACTGTCCCGTAGGTGAGATCAGAAGGACTCCAGCTCTGTTTCCTTCCCTCGAATTTTCCCCATCAAAGTGCAGAGTCCATATACCCTTATATTCCTTACCTGCATATTGTTCTAGCTTCAAAGGATTCAATTCTGGTTCCTGTAGAAAATCCTCATCCTCCTCCAGCATCAAACAGGAAAACTCTCCTTCTTTGCTATACACTGGGGAATTAACTGAGCCATCGGCTCTACTTACCATCTTCATAAATCCGGTTTCCCGGTATAACCTCCTTTCTTGTCCACCGAATACTAGGATGGTAACATAGGTGAGGTCAAGTTTAATTGACCCACCTATCTTAGTCCCCCATGACCTGGACAATAGCATCCCAAATCGGGTTGGAATATCAGCAACCACGATGTCCATGACTACACTCTTGGTAGGGATCTGAGCCAAGTTCACCACCAAGTCCTTAATCATTCCCAAACATTTGAATCTTTTGGAATCAAAATAATAAATATCTTTGTATGGGCGAGTGATTTGTAATCCTAATTGCTCCATGAATGAAAAAGGTAACAAGTTATGTGAGGCACCTAAGTCCAACATGCAATTGTGAAGCAATAAATCATGGATGACCAAGGATACATAAAACGGTGGGGTTGTTGAGTCTAACTTTTTGACATGTGGGCCAAATACTACCATCGATCTTTCTTCCTGAAGGTTGAGACTATCTGGAGGGGGGTTTACTCCATGAGGGAGCATAAATTGCGACACCTAAGCCTTGTAAGAAGGCTGATTCAAAATCTCGACTAAGAGGACAGGGATTTTCACTTTCTCTATTTCTTTTTGGAGGTTAAAAATAGCAGGATTATTTTCTAGGATGACTTCTTTGAGTTTCTCTTTAGGGGGGAAAGGTGGCTTTATGAAGGCTGAAGTATCTTTAGTATTTACAAGGGGTTCATGGACTGATTTAGATGAAGAGGGAGTAGTAGCTTTCTGATGCGAGGACGCCTCTACAGGGTTCTTACCTTTTCTATCAGCTTTCTAGGGGACCAACTCTTTTTGAGGTAATTCTTCATCTTGATCTTGCGTCCAGGTCCTCTTTCTAGAAGATCGGAGATCGTACTTCTTGTGGAACTGGGCTTGCATGAAGTCCAAAAATTGTTTGCAATAGTCCTCGATGTCTGGATATTCTGTGGGATTTACTTTCTCTTCTTCATCTCCCTACAGAGTAAGCTCCACCTCTTCTCCTTCTGAGTAAGTAAGATATTGATCGTCTTGCCCGTCAGGAACATCTTCAACAGGACCTTCCACTTGTCCTTCCAAATAGAGAGAAGGTTGTATGTGGTCTTTTTGTTCTTTCCTGTTTCTTTGTACTATCTGTAGGGGCGGCTTATGATACTATGGATTATATCCCCTACCAGGAGCAGCCTAAGTTAGCTGAGAAGAGGCATTCTTAGCTTCCAGCTCTAGATTCACCAACTTATTTGAGAGATTCTTTATCATCTTATTCATTTCTTCAATCTTATAATCAGCCACTTCCCTTTCCTTATTTGAAGAAGAGGCCTCTTCTTTACCTTTTCGTCTGAAATCATGGTCTATTCTCCCTTTTGATTTCCCCATAGAAGCGAAGTTTGCTTCTACCTCTAACGCATCAGTTTGGGCCTGATCCAGTGATGCAGATTTTCTTTCCCTTAAATTGAAACAAAAATATGATACAAAATCTCCCACAAAGACTACCTTGGCCGTTGTCTGAGGGGGTTTCATATCAGCAGGCAGGTTATTATACATTTTGTTGAATCTCTTGATAAATTCAATCACGTCTTCATTATGTCTCTTCTTCAAAGCATTGAATTCTGTATGAATATAGCCATGATCTCTTTTCTCCCCCCATTTTTGTCTGAAAGCATTCTCCATATCCTCCCAAGTGGTGATGGTGTGGTCACCCAGAGTTTTGAACCACTTTCGAGCCTCTCCGTCCAAGGATTGGACGAAGAGCCTCAACACTACATCTAGGTGCTCCAAATTGAAATTCTCAGAAAAGGCATAGAAATATTCAATGTGCTTTGGAGCAGCACTATTGTCTTCCCCATTGAACCGAGGGAAGAGCTTCATATAATCGTGAGGCATATTTAAGAATTTGGGGAAGTGCCAGAGGAGCATATTTGTTCAGCAAAAACCCAGGAACAACCATGGGAGGTGGTGGGTTTTGTGGAGGGTTTTGAAGAATGGTGACAGGTATATGCTGGGTAGTGGCTTGCAAATTTACTTGAGCAAAGAGGATCTGGGGGATGGTAGCTTGTTTGAATTCTTCGGCTTCAGGGGTAGGGTGCTAAGGGAGCTCATACATACTTACTAACTCTACTTCGTCCTTTATCTTAGAATGTCTCGAAACAAGGTTATCTGGAGGGTAATCGAGCACTCGGGCAGTGGAATAGGGCCCTTGGACTTGAGCTTGTTGAGAAGAGGATGGGGAGTCTTCTAATGAGAATCTAGATACATCAATCTGAGCTAGTTGTTTCTATTTCCAAATTATTTTGAATATGATATTTTCCAGGTCGGAGACTGAGGGTGTTCTCAACTTGAAGGTATCTGACCTTAGATGTGGCTTGTGATAAGCCAGGATTGCGAATTAATTTGACTTTAAAGAGCATTGGAGTCACCAATGTGAGGGATCTACAACTCTCAACCCTTCGTGCTCACCTGATTTGAAGGGCGAAATAGATTGTCGTACCCCAGGGAAAATATTTTCAATTTCTTCGATTCCCCGGAAACAACACCAAAAATATGTTGTAACTCCTAGAGACAGCCTTGAGTTATTAAATACCAGTGCCTAGGACATCTTAAGACAAGAGGATTCAAAGATAATATTGCAAGATGATAGGGAGGAACCTCTTGTTATGAAATGATGATTAAAGCTTTTGATATGGGTCCACGACATCATAGATAGAATACTAACAAGAATGACATCTAGTTGTGCAACATAAGGGTCTATAAGCATAAATCAGAAGCAGTCATGAAAGTGAACTATTGTGAGATGGGCCGAAAATGAGACCAGAAAACAGTGACCAAGATAAATGAATATGAGCAACGATGAAAGAACATGAGGAAAATATCAGAGCAGGTTTGTCTTATACGACATAAGAATCCACCCTTCGCTAATACAAGAAGAACAATGGCATGTGAATAGAACTTGGAACAAAAACCGTGCCTCAAGCCATACTTAAAATGTTACATACAAGAAGATATGAGTGTCATTCACAATAAATTCATATCTAACAAATTCGAACATTCACATTCTGAAAGCTACGATAACAGGAGAATGATGAAAACACAATGAACATTTTATATTTAAACATTGCTGAGAAAATACATACTATTACTCATCTCATTTGGAATCCACAACAACAACAGAATAGCTTCATTTCTTTTCCCTGAAGGGGTCTTCAGACATACACTATGCGAAGATCTCAAAACTTTACAAAAGGGATAATTCACAATTAACAGCTTCTTCTCTTAAAATATAGAACCTTTCCTTCTTCTCTCATTTCATATTTTATAGTTACATAGGTAAGCTTCGAGAGAAGATATTTTCAAGACAAAATATTATCTATGGATATTTTCTGTTCGTGGTCTTCATAAACAAAAACAAAACTGGTGATGAGGAAAAAAAACCTCTCATCATATACAACCTGGCCTAACAAAAGCCCTAACTAAAACAGAATGGTAAATGAAAAATAAAGAGTGCATAGGGTGAAATGAAGATTTCACCCTGTTTTACAATTCATAAAAATAAAAGTAAGTAGGCCACGTGGGCCAAATCATGAGTGTCATTTGTGATGGCGTTGAGTGGTGCTTGATGGATTTTGATGTGGCTAAGATGATGAAGAAGATGACCCTGCTTTGTGACCAGAGGGAGGTAGAGGCTGAGGTGTAGCTGATGATACCAAAGTGCTGGCGTACTCACTACATTTTTGCCACGCGGTCTCGCCTGGAGCTGGCATAGTGAAAAAAGTCTCAACCAATGCCTGCATATCTGTGAGATTGGTATAGTCTACTTAGATGGCAAGAAATTGTCTAACCTAGCAGAGGAGGAAGAATTGCTTGCTTAGAGCGACTGTGATGGAATCTGCCTTCAAGCGAGCAGTTTTTTCCAGAGGCAAGTTTCCATTATTCATGATATCTAACATTTTATGTTCATAATACATTAGCTTGGAGAATGCAGAGGTCTCTGGGTGCCAACATGATGGGAGGCCTGCCTCCACTAACTTACTCCACTCATGGTCAAACTTCTTGACTCCAATTGAAAGCAATTTCAAACAACCCAACGCATTTACGGGAGAAGTTTCCCGCTTAAATATTCTCCTGATCTCCATTACCCTTCTGAACCGATTAGCGATTCCTTGTGATTGTAATTCTTTTGGACCCAGCTTATTCAGATACCGAATATATCTGTTAGCCATTGTGGCCTTCACTTCTTCTTCCGCTTGCCCTTCCTGCAACTATGCTTCAAATAAGTGAATTGCAAGCTTCTTATCATCAACTAGGGTGAGGTAGTTCCAATGTTTTCTGATCTCTGCCATTATATCAGTCCAAATTAGGCGCCTAGCTTCTAGGAGTGTCACATTGCCCTTCATTCGAGTGGTCAGATATTTGATGGTCTTGCCTTGTACCTATTTTTCTCTTTGCAATTTTTTGACCTTAGACTCTAGGGTTGTTACCACCTTCTCATTTGTCGCCAACATAGCTTCCATCTCCTGTAATATTTGGCGATTTGTTCATGCTTCATTTTTCGAAACCTTTAAGTATGACAAGGCCTTAGTCAGCTATTCCGAGGTGGTTTTCGGCTCATTGGATGTCGGGGCTACGAACACATGTTGGTCCCATTTCTCCTGTAATTCCGAAATTCCTTGTTTCAGACTCTCGATCTCTGCATTATTATGAGTATTTTCCTCCTTCTCCTTAGCCATTGAATTAGCAAGAGCCGATTTCTCCTTTTTCACCTGGATTAATTTGTTTGTTTACACATGCTCCCCTCTGGGTATATTTAACTTCTTCTTGAGCTCAGAATTCTTCGTTTCTAGATCAGTGATGAGATTCTGCCGGACTGCATCCTTGTTGGCCCCTTTGTCCTTTACTGCTTTCCTCAGAGTCTCTAGCTGGTTGTTTATCGCTCTGGCACTAGCTCTCTCCCTCTTCTAATTTTCTAATACTGAGGCATGTTTCTCCTCAATTTTCCTCAAGGTGGGTGCGAGTTTCAGCACCTCATCTCGCAACATGTCTCTGATGCACTTGTGCAAGCCAATATTATCCGTTAGTGGGATATTTCCCAAGTTCAAGGCGATCTCAAGGGCTTGGTAATGGCTACCATCAGCCGAGGGCTACAACACTTCCTGTGTAATAGCAAATATAAGTTGTTCCTTGTCCATATCCAACTCTGTAGTAAGTCGAGTATGATATTTATATACGAACATGGCCAATTCAGACCTTAGCCTCTCCCATGTGGTCCTATTTCTGGTGTTAATTTCCTACCTTACCTTTACTCTGTTGACTGAAACTGCCTGTGACAGCCCAGAAGGATCTGACGAAGAGGCGCCGTCGAAAGTAACCATGAAACCTGCCTTGTTTCTATCAGGCAACCCATATCGGGAAAACTCTTCCTGTGGTGGCTCTTCCCATACCATCTCTGGTCCTTCTCTCCTATGTTTCTTATATGGATAGGGTCCCTCGTCCATGTGCATGCCCTCTTGAATTCTTGAGGCACCTACCTCATCTGCTTGTCCCTTCTTTTCTATCTCTGCGGATGCATTGTCAGCCCTCCCTTCTGCTGCTGAAGACTCGGCCTCCATCTGTGTATCCAAAGGCCATGTATCAAGGTTATCTCTCCACTCAGTGAAGCCCCTAGTATCATGTACATAAGCAGTCGACCTTATTTTCCTTTTCCTATTAGAAAGGACTCCTTTTGGGTCATAAGGCCAAACTTTTCCTTGTAGCAGGTCCATCCCTTGAAGCAACATTTCTACTGTGGAGAGGGCATGCCTCAAATTTATGGTGAAGGGGCCAACAGAAGTTGGGATTTTGAGGATATATCCTTTATTTGTGGGCATGAAGTGGATCTGGTCAGCCCTCATGATTTGACGGATGAACTCAAGGGAAAATATTCGCATAGCTTGAAACACCGACAAACGATAGGGAGGTACTTTCGCGCCATAGACCCTGATTTCAGTGTAATCATCATAAAGGTACCATTCCCCTGCGCTATCTTCCTCATCGAATTGCAGCCATTCCTTATGCTCAGGAAATATTCTGGGTAGAGGATTGTCATGTATTATGGTATACGCTATGGACATGAATTCATTTAAAAACCTTGTATACTCCCTCCCCCCAAGCTTTTGACGAACGGAAACGTTCCACTCAAAGATAGTTCTTGGCTGGGCGTTTGTCCTAGAGAGTTTCTCTAGGTCGAGGCTCTCAAAATTATCAGCGTGTTCAAATAAGAATAGGTAGAATACTAGAGAACAAAACCTGAAAGACCCAATAGAGGGAAATTCCTAAAACTGGGTTTGAATAGCAGAAGCTAGGAAAAATGGGATATTCAGGAGTGTACCCTTTTGCATCATGAGCCATAGGAAAGCTATACATTCTTTTGAAACTCGCTCGACTTCTTTAAGACCTAACAACCCAAAAATGAGAGCTAGGACTGGCTGCATATTATCTCTAAAAGTAGACAAAGGGACAACATCTTAAGGCGAAAGAGCTTTTAAGCGAGAACCCGAGAGAAGTCTAAGAAAGTTGCTTTGTTGCTCCCAGGGTAATTTTGAGAATTGGCAGGAAAGGGACAACTCAGAGAACTTGACATAATTTTTAATGTGAGGAAAATGGAGGGCTTTCTTTATGACTTCAGGCGATATGCGGAAAATATTATTGCCTTGAGAAAACAGGAACAAGTCCCTGCGCTCCTCATAAGCTTCACCAAGCCAACTAATGAATTCGGGAACTAGGTAAGTGGTTGGAGCAATTTGGTAGTACAGACCTCATCCAACTACTCTGAAACTTTCTTGACCCTTTAAATGTCTCTCAAACATCTCGGTTCTAATGCAGTATACGCTAAAAGGGTATAACGTGTCATGAATTTGCGTATGGGCGTCGATAAGGGGTTCAGGTCCAGGGACAACCCTGGCTTCGCGGGCTTGAGGGGTTTCGGTTTCGGACTTTCTGGACTTAGTTTTCCCCATGACCATTTGAAAAGTGAAAATAGAAGGAAAATGGTGAGGTGGAGGAATGACTAAATACCTGCAAACAGTGAGGAAGCCCGAGGGGAAAACTACGCAAGGGTTGAAAACGACCTGGTACTAGAGTTCAACCTTTGCTACATGATAGATTCATAAAAAACAAATATTTTACCAAGTATGGGAGTAAAACAAAATTAAATCAGACTGGGATTTTTGGAATACGAGGCAAGGATGACAACTATAGGGCAGACATCATAAGGACATCGAAAGTGGGACACGTGGTGGTATGTTATTGGCTTTTGAGAGACGGGTGAGTGAGAGTGATGTGCTGAGTTAAAGCATGTACCGATTTCATACTGCCTTCCCTAAACTTACCTTACCTTTACTTACTTACGCCAGATGCCATTCTTGATGGGCCCACGTTATAACTCTGGTGAGGGTTCATGAGGGCCTCCTGCTATAGTCTACCACCCCGCAGAATGTTTATGATTGGTTCGCCACCAGGTGACGTCACCTCCTCTTGTGGGTAATGTTTGGTCTCAACCTAGTCTCTTAAATTGAGTTCATTTAATTGTCAACCAGGGTTGGTAAACTTCTGAAGTGAAGTGCACCGTATGTGCCTAAGTGTTTGTTTCTTAATGCGTTGTGTTTAGTGTTTTATGATGTTTTTGGTATTTTGATGGTTTTATGTTCACAAGGAAAAGAACTAGATGCTAGTGGAAAGAAGCTGCTGGTTAAAAACAGAGTGAAGCCTAATTTATTGATGACAAATGACAAATGCAAATGAAAATACTGAAACAGAATCAAACCTAAACTATGACTAAGCAGAATACAAAGCTTGATAATGACTTCAAGAAAATGAATCAAAACATAAACTTAACTTGTCCAATTCTTTCATTAAAGGTATTTTGGAAGAGCTTGAGAAATGGGCAGCTAAGTATAAAAATTCTCCTAACTAAACAATTAAACAATCAGCTTCTAATGATACAACATCTTATCCATGATTAAAGATTTATTGAAACATATTTGAATAAGAACATTGGTAACATCATAATATCTCTACTCTAAGACTAGCTCCTAATTCTATTCTACAACTTAGTTTAACATCACTAAACCTTACTCAAAAGTTATAGATTTCTTTTTAAAGTAGGCTTTTGAGGAAAGGCTTTGTTTATGAAATGGTAAAGAGGTTGCAAAAGTACTTCAAGCCTTGAGATGATACTGTCTTCTGTCCAGATGGTTATGAGTCAATTATAGATTTGGAACAAAAGAGGTTTTGTAAATAATGAAGGCCATGGTGTTTAAGTTTAACAACTAATGTAATCTAATATGCAATGGATGACAACTAAATGTGGAATGTAAATACAATGAGCTAAGCTAGAAATGAACTAACATGTCACTAGTCTACAATAAACAGTGCTGAACTAACAAGCCATTATCAAACTTAAAACGAAATAACAAAGCATGAATTGAATGCAATTTGACTCCGGAGTACCCTAACTAAGTTATCATGCAATTAATCTATGGGATTCTACAGCCTATTTTGTCCATCATGAATGGTATTTTGGAAGAGCTTTTAGAACAATCCTGGCTGTACAATTCAGTGCAAATGCAAACATAAAGACTGAAAGCAATTTAAAAACTAAGACATCACAGCTATTTCCTACCCATTGTTATGATATCTTGGAAGAGCGTTTTAAGAGTAAGATCAACTATGCTACTTAGTGTAAACAAACAACTGAAACATTCAGTATCACAGTCATGCCTTAGACATCATAAGGATTTTTTGGAAGAGTTTACTAGAATAGGTTCAACTGTGATAATGAACAAAAGAAATTACAAATAAAACCTACAACACTACAACCATTTCCCATTCATTATCATGATCTTTTGGAAGAGTTTCTTAGAACAAGTATAGCTATAGTGACTAATGAAATTAACTATGAACTCAAACTTCAAAAACGTGAAAACGACTAAGATGCTTATCTAAATTACGAAAGTAAAGTCGTGCAGGAGGCAGGGGCCCTCTACCACCAGATGGAATCTAACTCAAAATCAACTCAACTCGTTCAAAGAAATGTTGTCTTCTTCATTAAAGGAAAATAACTTGAAACAGAGTATTCTCGGTCTTCAGAAATATAGCAGTCAATCCATGAAATCTAAGCAAAATCTAGAGCTTGTCTCTCGGTTTTCCGAGTGCTTTTATAACAAATCTACATAACAGAACTTGCAACAATACGGGGATCATTGTCTTTTCTTATCAAAATCGTACTAGGACTCTAAAGATGGCAGCGTAAAGGGACAAAGGACATCTGGACTGTCCTAGTCCTATTAGAAGTCTGCCTCCTTGAATGAGTTCCCACGTACAAAACCACGTCCAGAATTCGGTTCATTCTTCATGGTGAGCAACGAACGATGAGGACATGATGTGGAATATACCCATGTGTGGCTTTTCCTGAGAGGACACCTGGAACATGCTTGAACGTGAAGACAACTGCAGAATTGGCGGTTAGCTATAGAATGTCTGCATTCTGTAGCTAGTTTCAGTTCACAATGCATTACAATGACAAAATCACAAAACTTAGCAAGTTAGCCATGTTATTCATTCTAAAAGTAATTTTAACTAATTTCATTGATCAATTGGGCCTGGGATAACAATGGACAAAGGAAAATGGGGTAAAGTACGATAAAAGAAAGAACAATCTTGGGCTCAACAGGTAACCCTTCCCATATTTCCACCTTTCTTTGGTACCCCTGGAACACCCCACTCATACTCCCTTCTTTGGTGCCTCTGCCCTATGGAACGCGACTTTCTCGTTAGACTGTGTTGTACATCAAGTTTCCTATATGCACCCATGCCTTAGGGAATTTTCCTGTCAAAGAATCTTTCAACTTTGTCACCCTGCGATCCTCATGGATTTCTTCTTCTTTATTTGGGCTGCTCTTTTTTCCTCGGTGTAAGGGTTGGTGAATCAACAAAGGGTCTGTGGGGATTGCATGAGGTGTATGAGATGATAATTTTGCTAAATGTATTTTTATGTTTGTTACAAGGGTCCTGACGGGTGAAGTGACCTCTTGCACACTCCCTTCCTCTAATCTTATTTCTTCCTCCTTCTTTGGTGATTCTTCAATGGAAATAGGGCTCTTGGTGGGAGTCTTTGGTTTTCCTTGCCTCACCCTTTGACTCTTCCTAGTTCTGAAATACATAGGTGTCTACCTCTTTCTTTGTGTTTTGACAAGTGTGCTCAAACTAGCTAGGGTAGCAGACGCTTCTTGATTTGTGATTTCTAGTGACATGCTAGTGTCTTGGGGGCGGATTCACTACCTACGATAGGGTCCAATACTTCCTTTTCCTCAGTCTTTTCTTCCTCCTTTCCCTTAGATTTTTCTTGCTTTGTCTCTGTAGTCTCTATATTTTCTACCTCAATTTCCATCTCTTTTTTTTCTTCCTTATTTTATGCATCCTCTTCTTCTTTTTCTACCTCTTCTTCAGCATTTTCTTCTTCTCCTTCTACCTCCCTCTCTCTAAGGCTAGAAGCAGAGGTTTTCCCTATTTGGGCAGCTATAGAGGCTTCCCTATCCATGTCTATGAAAGAAGACCAAGATACAGGTAGGTTCAACATTCTCAAAGCATCATTCACAATTAGTTTTATGAGGCCACGATGGGCCAAGTGTTGATATTTTATTTGCCTCACTTTATGGCTCATGTCAATTATGGAGTTCAAGAAGTGAGGGATGCTTAATCTTTGTTCAAGTGGGAGTTATCCTTTGTAATATTCCCAATTGGCCATGAGCTAGTTGGAATATTAATTTTTGTTTTTTATTTATTGTTTGATGAATAAGAGGGCATGGAGACCCATAAATATCCTTAATATGAATAAAATCAATGCCAATGTGAAAGGAGGACATCTTGGCAGCTTAATTGAGAACCCTTGTGTGTGAAATGGGTTGGAACACCTAGACAAGGTCAACTTTGACCAAATCAATAGTGTTGTCATGGAGTAGTGGCATTCATTGAGGGACATCGCAGTTTTAGTTGGAGACTCTTTGCATGGAAGTAGTGTCTTAAATGAGTGGGACCTAGGGTTAGGAATCTCATCACTTATATAATGAAGAGGATGGCAGCCATATTTCATCATGAATGTATTTGATATTTCTGAATATATGGTCTATTTAGACATATATCTTTCTTCGGCTCTTTAGCTAAGATTGCAGTGTTGTTTAACACAAGGTGTTCCCGAGTGGGAATCCCACATATTTCCTTGAGAAGCCTCTAGGAAGAGCATTGCACTACATTCCACATTCAGGCATTAGGCCAACGCTTTAGTCTTAATGTACAACGTAGTTCCTGTTGAGGTGTTGTGTTGTGTTGTATTGTAGAAGTTATGGAGGATTGATTTGGGAGATTTCTGAGCTAGATCTCATTGGAGAAAGGTTCCTTTCTCTTGGGAGGCTATTAAAGAAGGCCCTGGAGCATTATTGATACATTTGGCACCAGGCCATAATGTTTTTATCCCCTACAGCATAGTATTAGTCTGGATCTACGTTATTTTAGGGAGGAGTTGCAGGGGTATTTGCAGTAGGTGATTTGGAGAGTGTTTTCTTCAGTGAAGGGGTCAACCTTTCATCTGGGGGATCCATTAGAGGGGATAATACTTATTATCATATCAGCTTCAGCCATAACTCTTCAGTTATTTTGTTGCAGCATACTTTCATCCCTAGGGCTGTAGCTCATATTGTATTATTAGGTGTTTTTCCCGGAGACCCTTTTGGGTTCTTTTCTGGAGGTTGTATACAACCTTGATATTCATTGTACATTATATTTGAGGCATATATCATCCCTTATATTTTGTGTACTCATTTTTTGTAGCAGTGCTTCTATGATTGCGTTGTAGCAGTGTCTCTGGCACTTTAATATAGTAGCAGCACCTCAATATTGAGGGTTTTTCATTATTGGAGGCTTGTTCTATCTTGTTATATACTTTGTGGCCCATTATATTATACATGTTTGTTTTTTTTTTTATGAATAAACAAGCTACATATTGGTCTCATGTTTTTATGTGATGTTTTACACTGCTATTCCAGCATTTTTCCCTATATTCCTACTTTTCCCATTTGGGAATATTACAATGGTATCAGAGCATAAACTTGTCTCAACCTGTGCATCTTAAGCCAATATGTCATCAGAAGAAGGAGATCCTCTCACAGATAGAGAGAAGAGGTATGTCAGAAGAAGACACTGGAAGTTTGATTATACAGATGATAAAAAAGACAAGGGTAAAACCCCTCTATCAGGAGAAGATGAAGAGAAGGGGTATCCCAAGCTACTTCTTTGAACAATGCAAGACATTGCTAGAGAAATAAAGGAGAGGAGGATGGATAGATACAAGGAATACCCTAAAGGGTTTCTACATGCTGAAGGCTCCGACATTTCTCATCACTGGATTGATCAACCAGTGAAGCAGCAACAAGTTTCCCAATGCTCTACAATGCCTACATTCTTAGCAGTGGGAAATGAAGGGTTTCAAGAAAATAAAACTCTTGAAGAATATTTCATGGAGTATGATTCTCAATCTCAGAGATTCAAATATCACCTGATTTTTCAAGAATTTGATCAGATCAAGGACAATAGGAGACTCAGGCATCACAATAGAGGTGGAGGATTCATTCAGAATCATGATCTACACCTAACTATGGGCATATTTTTCCTACCAACTTTTATGGGTCATCTAAATTCACTACTAAATCATGGGTAGAGAAGCTTGACATCTACTTCCAGCTGAAAAAAGTACCAGAGATGCAGGCCATCAAGATTGCAGCGCTGCACCTTGAGGGTGAGGCACATGATTGGTGGTTTCATGGCTTTTCTACATTGGGTCATGCCAATGTGACTGCATATTAAGAGTTAACAAGGAGGTTGGTGGAGAGGTTTGATCAAAGAGACCCAGAGGCACCATTCATGGGGCTAGCAAAGCTCAAACAATTAGGTAATCCAGAAACTTATATTTCTAAATTTCTAAAACTTTTCGTTATGGTTCCTGATTTATCTGCAACAAGGAGGGTCTATATGTTCATTGATGGGTTATCAAAACCTCTTCATGGGTTGGTTAAGTCTACCAAGACCACTACCTTCAAGATGCCATTGAAAGGGCTAGAGATCTACAAGATGCCTTGCCAAAAGCAAAGGCAACATTTCAACCAAAGCCCACTTTTCCATCCAAGGGAAAATATGAGAAGGCTCCTCTTTCAAAGGAGAGCCAAAACAAAGTGCCTCTTAGTGATGATTTTTGAAGAGATTTGAGGAGAAGGAAGCTTTTCTTCACATGCCAAGAATCATGGGCACCCAGACATAGATGTGCAGCAGGAAAGGCACACTACATAGATATCTTCTCATATGATGATGAGGAAGAAGAAGAGGAACCAGAAAGAGGTCACAGCACTGGCATAGCAGGAGATGATCCACCACCACCAGGAGGAGGGGATGGGGCATTTTCTCCAATTGGAGGGGATATTACATCATTGAGAGGAGTACCCAAGTACTTGACCTTGAGGGTTTGAAGTTCCATCTTAGATCATAGGGTTTCAGTTTTGATTGACAGTGGGGCTACCCACAACTTTATTGATGCCCAAATAGTGTAGAGGAGGGAAATACCCACTGATGATTTTGAGGGATTTTATGTTTTGGTCCCAAGAGCTAGAACTATGCAGTGCATGCATTATGTTCCATCTTTATCTATCACCATGGGGACATATACATTTACTGATCACTTCTTTGTGGTTGACATACCTAACACCAATGTGATATTGGGTGTGTAGTGGTTGATTACTTTGGGGAAGGTCACCACAGGTTGGGAGACTTTGCAGATGGAATGGGTGGATAGAAAGAGTGGAAAAAATCAAATGATTAAGAGCATGCACACATATCCATCACATACAACTTCCACACAGAAAACAGATATGGATTTGCGCAGTGGAAGCAAGGACCTAATAGTCCCATCTATTATGCACATGACTTTGGCCCATGATACATTACTGTTTTGTGGAAAACCAACTGGGATTCCGCCTAATCAGGATTTGGTGATAAATGTCTCACAACATGGTGCACCACTCATAGATCTAGGAGGAGTGGGGGCATTGGGAGGTCATGGTACAACGCTGAAAGTCTTGGGTAGACTCAAGGAGGAGGGAGACATTCTCCCAACATCATCATTACCCAGTCTCATTTCATATTTTGCGCTGAGAAAGGAACAGCAGAGGGAGGATATCAACCTTCCAACATGTGAATTTGGCATGGGAAATTTCAAAGAGGAGGATATCCATATGACAGATGTTTTATGTGATATATCATAAACGCTGTCACTATGGAGGATAGATCCATATTGGAAATCCCAGTTGTTGGTGGATTATTCCAAGGATCTTTTTACATGCATGATACTTGATGACTAGCTTTTAGAGGGGGTATATTCAGTTAGAGATGAAGTCATATACTATCATGGTAGGATATTCTTATCTAGAGCTTCCAAGCTCAAGGAGAAGTTACTACATGCAACACATGAATATTTTCTCTTTAGCCATACTTATTCCATGAGAGCATACCATACCATCATGGAGGGATACACTTGGGAAGGCTTTGAAGAGGAGATATATCAGAATTTTAGGAGATGCATGAATCATGTGGAGATGGAGGAGATACATAACTCTTTGAAGGAGTTATCACAACCACCTCTTTCCTCTTTGGGAATGAGAGGGGATCTATCTATGGACCACTCCATTTGTATGAGCAGAAATTATGGTAAGGATCATGTTTATGTGCATAATGTTTTACTTGATGATTATTTGCACTCCTTTACCATATATGTGTAGGTCATTGTTCCAAGTAGGAGAATTCTTCCTTAAAAAATTCATGGCCAAATTTAGGACATAAACATTGTTGAGCATGACCACTCCCTAGGAGGATATAGGGAGATGATGCATCATTCAGGGTGAACTCCAAAGGCACCAAACGTTTCTCACCTTGTCAAAACTTTTGAGGAGACTATGGTAGTAAGTAAGTGGTGGGGAAACCACTTACCATATCATTATCTGATGCATTCATGAGATATACTGTGTTGGTTCCACATGTGGGACTATGATCCACCTCCATTTTTTCATATTGTTGTTTATGTATCATTGGTTTTGATCCCATACTTTGATGATGTTATTATTCTTTTTATGGGAATGGATGGAGGAAGGACAGAAGGATTGAACATGCCCTTTGGGAGAGAGACTCTCCATGTTTCTTATGCTACATGTTTCAGGGAGATTACTGGGAAAACCATGATTGCTTCATTGGGTCTTTTGCTTCCTTGTGGGATGAGTCATTTGCATCTCATGAAAACATGGGAGGAGCATGTCATGGAGGGATGGATTGGGAGACACTTGGCTTATGAGGGAATCTTATCACATGAAAGTGTCACCAATGATGGAGGAGAAGAGTTGCAACACTCACCTTTATATTTTTTGAGGACAAGAAACATTTGGGAGGGGAGGACTGTAATATTCTCAATTAGCCATGAGCTAGTTGGAATATTAATTTTTTTTTTTGCTTTTTTGTTTGATGAATAAGAGGGTATGGAGACCCATAAATATCCTTAATATGAATAAAATCAATGCCAATGTAAAAGGATGACATATTTTCATCTTAATTGAGCACCCTTGTGTCTGAAAATGGGTTGGAACACCTAGACTGGGTCAACTTTGACCAAATCAATAGTGTTGTCATGGAGTAGTGGCATTCATTGAGGGACATCGCAGTTTTAGTTGGAGACTCTTTGCATGGAAGTAGTGTCTTAAATGAGTGGGGCCTAGGGTTAGGAAGCTTATCACTTGTATAAGGAAGAGGATGGCAGCCATATTTCATCATGAATGTATTTGATATTTCTGAATATATGGTATGTTTAGACATATAGCTTTCTTCAACTATTTAGCTAATATTGCAATGCTATTTAGCACAAGGTGTTATCAAGTTGGAATCCCACCTCTTTCCTTAAGAAGAATCTAGGAAGATAATTACACTACATTCCACATTCAGGCATCAGGCCAAGGCTTCGGTATTAATGTACAACGCAGTTCCTGTTGTGGTTTTGTGTTGTGTTGCAAGGCAGATGTTGTGGAGGATTGATTTGGGAGATTTCTGAGCTAGATCTCATTGGAGGAAGGTTCCTTTCTCTTGGGAGGCTAGTAAATAAGGCCTTGGAGCATTATTGATACATTTGGCACCAGGACATAGTGTTTTTATCCCCTACAGCGCAGTATCATTCTAGATCTGCATTATTTTAGGGAGGAGTTGCAGGGGTATTCACAGTAGGTGATTTGGAGAGTGTTTTCTTCAGTGAAGGGGTTAACCTTTCATCTAGAGGATACAATGGATGGGAGAATACTTATTATCATATCAACTTCAGCCATAACTCTTCAATTATTTTGTTTCAACATACTTTCAGCCCTAGGGCTACAACTCATATTGTATTATTGGGTGTTTTTCTCGGAGACCCTTTTGGGTTCTTTTCTAAAGGTTGTATACAGCCTTGATCTTCATTGTACATTACCTTTGAGGCATATATCATACCTTATCTTTGTGTACTCATTTTTTGTAGCAGTGCTTCTATGACTGCACTGTAGCAGTGTCTCCATCATTTTGATATAGTAGCAGCACCTCAATAGTGAGGGTTTTTCATCATTGGAGGCTTGTTCTATCTTGTCTTTTTGGTTTATTTTCTAAAGGTTGTATACAGCCTTGATCTTCATTGTACATTACCTTTGAGTCATATATCATACCTTATCTTTGTGTACTCATTTGTTTTAGCAGTGCTTCTATGACTGCGTTGTAGCAGTGTCTCCGACATTTTGATATAGTAGCATCACCTCAATATTGAGGGTTTTTCATCATTGGAGGCTTGTTCTATCTTGTTATATACTTTGTGGCCCATTAAATTATGCATTTTTTTGTTGTTTTGATGAATAAAAAAGCTCCATATTGGTCTCATGTTTTTATGTCATTTTTTACACTACTATTCCGGAATTTTTCCCTATATTCTTGATTTTCCCATTTGGGAATATTACATCCCTGAAACCTAAGTTCATTTAACAATCTGAAATGATACCCATATACCACAATAAGTTTTCCTTCACAATAAATAAACTTCATGATAAGGAAGGATACTTCATCCTAGGGTTATGGAAGACTTTCTCTCCTCACTCGATTTTTGTCTTCAATATACTCTTCTCCTGGTAGAAAGAAACTCTTATTGGCTGCAGTGCTATGAATTATTTCCTTAACCCATTTTACTCCTAAGGGTAAAGTTGCAACTCTGCTTATGAGTTCAGGAGATAGTGTGATGGATAGGTCTCTAACCACAGTGGTGGCTCTCTCTTCTGAATGTGACTGCAGAGCCACTGCAAATTCTCTAGCTAACTCTTCATCAAAACCTTTCAAAACCTCAAAGAACCCTAGCCATTAGTGATTTTGGAAGATTTCCATGACTTGAGGATGTTTCATAATTCTCTTAATGTCAGTGGGTTCCCTTTTGTTGAATCCCCCTCCCATTTTAATGGTTATGATATGAAGGTGGTGAGATTTTTGAGAGTTATGTCTTGGAGATGGAGGTCTTGAAACAAAATGCAAGATATTTTTCTTTTACCCTTTACAGTCAAATTTACTTTCTGTGTGCAAATTTCATGGAGAAATTTTAGTGCTGGAGGGTGGAAACCACTTACCTTTGTCCTCTTTTGTTTTGGTTTGAGAGATGGTGGCTTTGGGAAACAAATTCACCCACAGGTGACTCTATGTTGCCTTTTAAACCCTTGTTGATCTGCTTCTAAAGTTGCCTGTAGAAAAAATTTGTTTCTTGTAGCATAATGGTGCATGAAAGATTAAACCTCGATGTTTCTCTTTTGATGGCTCCCACTCCTCTCCTGCTCTTTCTTCTATTTGAAATGCTAAAAAAAATGGTTAAAATTAGACAAACCTTACCTTTATGGGATTTTTAACTAAATTTGGAGCGTTGTGGTGACTCGTAGTTAGGACGAGTTTTCCTCTTTGAGAATGTTGGTCCCACTTCAATTAATCATTTTTTAGACTTGTGATCACTCTCTTCATACCCATCCACTCTCTCTTGACTTGATTTTACTTTCCCATGTGGCATGCACTTTCACTTTTCCTTCAGTTTCACTTTAAGAAGGTGGCCAAGTTAACCGACCACCTTTTTTTCCTTTTAAATTTCTAAAACTCGACATTCAACCATTTTGGTCATTATGGATGCATAATGAGAGGTGAAGGGCCATAATTGAGCTCACCTAGTGTTGGCGAGTTGCTGAAGGATATGGTGCAAGGAGCTGGAGCTGGTGGTGGCAGCCTTGGTATTTTTTTTGTTGTATCTTCATTTCTTATTTGGTTTCTGAGTGAGAAGATTTTTCTGAGTGAGTTGCTTATTGTTTTTTCTCTTTTTCAGGTGCTCCATGGAGGTCTTTAGGTTCCATGGTTGGTGTGCTTTCCCTTTTGGAGTCTATTGGTGGTATTCTAGAGTCATCCTTATCATCTTTCCTTCATTTTTTTTCCTTGTTTTGTCACACACAAATTTTCTACAGGAAACTTTATGATGCCTGTAGTTGTCTATTTCTTTCCTCGTCCTACTTAAATATGCTCTGAAATGGAGGGATATGGTTCATGAAGGCTATGGAGGGAGTCATGGAATGAATGGAGTGGAGGATAGGTAAGTGAAGGGATATCATGCCAAGTTTTCAATGATTTTAGTTGCTAATGGTGCAACATAGGGTTTAGAGAGTGAATCCTTGGGCATGGAAATAAGGGTTTGGGAATGGTGGGTATAGGAAAAACATGAGTTATCATGCTCTCCTTGAAGTTCATAAATCCACGAGAGAACTTATTCCTCCATAAATGAGCTTCTTGTGGCATTTACAGGAGTTTCCTATAGTGCTACAGGAATCCTGTAGCTACTGGATTTTCCGGTAGCAATTACAATTTAGGAAGAAAAACGAATTTTTTACCTATCTGGAGGGTGGAATGGATGAAATTATGTCTGATGGAGTGGCTCATGGAGTGTATAATCATAGGAGAAGATAAAATTAAGATAAACTTATCCTCTGGATCCCAAAAAACCCTCTTTAATCAATAACCTGCAAAACAGAAAATCACATAAGTGCATAGGTATTTTTCTTTTTTTTTCCTTTTCTTTCTTTTCTTTTTCTCTTTTTTTATTTTTCTAAAGGCAAGTGGGCTGCCTCCAAATATTTTTTCAACCCACAGGCCTTCCTTTGGCGCCTCAGAGAGGTTTTCACCAAGGATATTTTATTCTATGTTTTTTTCTCTTTCTTTCTTTTTTCTTGCTCCAGGATTGCCTCATGGAGGTTTTCAACCATGGAGTTGGCCTAGGGTGCCTCAGAGAGGTTTTCTCCCATGCCTCTTTATTTTTTATTTTTTATTTTTATCTTCTTTTCAAGGAGGGGGAGGCGCTGGCAACTATGTATTTTCCCATGACATACACCTCCATGTTTATGGAATTTATAAATTCTGCCCTAGGCAGAGGCTTCTTGTAAACCTTAAGCCTGTAACCATTGAAAATTAGGGAAATTCCTTCCTCATCTATGGTTCTGATCTGACTGTGCCATCATCATAGCATTTGTCCACTTTGTAGGGTCCCAACCATCTTGTCATCAATTTTTTTTTGAAATAATTAAACCTTGAGTCATACAACAACACCCAATATCCTTCTTGAAAGGTCTCTTCCTTAATGTACGTGTCATGCTAGACCTTCCTTTACAACTGAATTACCTCTATGTGAATGAGTTCTTGCATCCTGAACTCATATAATCAATTTAATTGTAGAAACCTCTCTTGTTGGGCATTTGATATATATAGGTATAACTTAGCTGCCATCCTTAAGGTGTTGAACTCAAATTCAATTTAAAGCAAAGCTTTCTTGCCATAGACCAGGTCATAAGGAGTGAATCATATTGTTGTTTTCAAGTAGTGTTGTAGGCCCAAGTAGCTTCTACCAATCTCTCCGCCCAATATTTTCTACTGTCGCTCACAACCTTGGTGAGGATATACTCCAAGGCTTTGTTGGTCACTTCCAGTTGGCCATTTTCTTGAGGGTGGTAGGCAGTGGAAGTCTTATGCTTTATCTTGTGCCTCCTCAAAATATTATCAATGATATCATATGTGAATTGTGCTCCCTAATCAATCACTAATTCTTTGGGGTATCCAAATTTTTAAAACACATTCTCTCTCAGAAATTTTTCTACTTTCTCCTCGGTTGCTACCTTCACAGATTTTGTTTCATCCCACTATATCAGGTAGTCAATGTAGACTATGATATACTTTTTCTATCCAAATGGTGGATCAATATGTCCAATGAAGTCCATGCCCCACTTTTCAAATGGCTCAAGAGCCACCTGAGGGTGCAAATGCATATCATCCCTTTGTGTAGTTTTCCCCATCCTTTGGTACTGGTCACACCTGCTAGTGTATCTTCTGGAATCCTGGTGAAGGGTAGGCCAATATTATCCTTCCTAAAAAACTTTGAAGGCAGTCCTTTTTGCAGCAAAATGGCCTTCACAAGGGCTATCATGACATGTAGAGAGGATATCAAAAGCTTCTTCCTCCCTCACACATCTTTTGAGAATTTTTTCAGGGCCTAGCTTGAAGAGATTTCCCCCAATCCATGTGAAAGGGGCACTTTTATGATGATCTGGATTTTATCCTTGAATGAGAGATTGCGAGGGAAATTTCCAGAAACCAAGTAGTTATCTATGTCATAAAACCATGGTGAGAGTGTTGAAATAGCGAAAATATGTTCATCTGGCAATTGGTCATCCACCATTCCTTCTTCATTTGCAAATAGAGCTAACCTAGATAAAAAATATGCAACAAAATTATCCTTTCTAGGTTTATCAACAATGGTTAGGTCAAACTATTGTTATAGTAACATCCATCTAATTATCCTAGCATTAATATCTGGTTTGTTCATTAAATATTTTATGGTTGCAGGATCAGTGTGTACAAAGGTCTGATACCCAGTGTCATAATGTCTAAATTTATTTAAGTCATGGACAATGGCTAACATCTACATCTCTATGACAGTATAAGTGAGTTTAGACTTAGACAAGTTCTTATTTATGAAACATATTGCATAAGGTAAATTGTCTTCTAACTGCCCCAATCTTGCCCCCACAGCTTTTTCTGATGCATCTATGTGGATGTGGAAAGGTAGAGTCAAATTTGGGCCTCGAAGAATGGGGGAAGTAGTTAACTTTCCCTTAATGAGCTCAAAATCTTCTTGACAAAGAATGGACCAAGTAAGTTTAGAATATTTGGCCAATGAACCAAATAGTGGCAAATCCATCTTGCTGAAATATTTGATGAATGTTCTATAATAGCCATCTAAACCCAAGAAACTCATGAAATATCTCTTATTTTGAGGAGAAGGTACCCTTTTGATAATAGTGATTGTGTTTGGTTCCACCTGTATTCAGGTTATTGAGTGTCCCAATAAAATTCTTCCTTTTTTCAAGAATTCACACTTTTCTAGGCTCAGGGAGAGATGCATCTCAATGCACCTTCTCAGCACTTTTCCCAAATTGGAGAGAGCCTCCTCGAAGTCATCCCCATAGGGTGTGAAATAATCCATGTAGATTTCAACTAATTCATGGACTAGCTTGGATAAAATGCTCAATACAACTCATTGGAAGGTAGCTGGCGCATTTCACAACCAAAAGGGTAGGACTCGGTAAGTGAAGGTACCCCAAGAGCAGGTGAAAGTAGTCTTGTCCTAGTCTTCAAGGCTGATTTGGATTGGTTATACCCACTAAACCCATATAAGAAATAAAATAATTTCTTTCCTGCAAGGCCATCCAGGACTTGGTCTATAAAGGGAAAAGAGAAATGGTCCTTCTTGGTGTCTTTGTTAAGTTCTTGATAATAAACATATATTCGCCATTTTCCATTCTTCTTCCGGACTAGGACAAGAGAAGATGCCCACTCACTATTTGATATATGATAAATGAAACCTACATCCAACCGTTTTTGCAGTTCTTACTTGGCTATGTCCTTTAGAGCCAGGTTCATCCTTTTTTGGGGTTGTCGCATAGGCTTTCATCCTTCCTTAATGTAAATATGATATCTGCATAGTGAAGGATGCACCCCTTTAATGTCCTTGTAATCCGAAGAAAATGCATCTAGGTTTTCTTTCAGAAGTTGGCATAGTTGTTTTTCTTCTTCATTTGAGAGGTTTGAGTTGATCTTCAAAGGTTTGGATGGGCCAAAATCTATAGCCTTGGTGGTTTCAGAGGTTGAATCAACTAAGTGAAATTACATCCAAGGTTGGCTTTCAGATTCTTTGACTAGGTTTTCAAGCGGATTGTTAGTGGGGGACTGGTTTTGAATGACATGGTCGATGAGTTCATATTTATCAAGTTGTCCCCCTCTAAGAATAGAATCTATGGTACAAATGGGGGTAGTTTTATATACCTCATATTCTTCATCCTCCAACCATATAGGTAGATCATGATCAATGGAAGATTTTTTTAGAGGATATAACACCAGTTTTGTAGACAAGGGCTCATATTTAATAGTCATGTTTCTAGCTCGACAACAGATATAAGCATCAATAGTGGCTAACCAAGGTCTCCCTAAGATGAGAGGATATCCATTGAACTTGGTTTTTGGCTACAGAACCAAGAAATCTATAGGATACTCCCAAGAGTCAATTAAAACCATAACATCCTCAACAATTCCTTCCGAATTTACTATGGACAGATCTGCAAGTTGCAAAACTATTGTGGTTTTCCTCAAAGTCCCTTAGAGGTTGAGTTTCAACATATTTTCCTTGGTCATGACATTGATGGTAGCCCCAAGATCAATCAGGGTATTGGGGACTATGACACCATCTATGTGCACATCTACAACTGGACTGCCAAGGTCCATGTACTTTGGAAAGATCACCCTTCCTAACATTAAGTCGGACAATTTTCCTACTACATTGATGGTGGGGGTATCTTTCTTCTTTCTCCCAAGTTTCTTGAAGCATTTTTTATTGATGAGCCTATTGTAAATAGGGACATCCTTAATGGCATGGAGAAGCGTTATCTTTACACACAAATTTTTCAGTTCTCCCAGAAGTTCAGTCTCCTCTAGGGTGTGCTAAATAGAATGGATCAAGTGCTCAGGAAAAGGAAGTTAGTTGATTTGAGTGTTACTTTCTTCCTTTTCCTCTTCAACCTCTACAAGTGGAGATGGACGGTGGTTTTCTCGAAGTACTCTTCCTGACTTGAGATTAATATCTTGTATCTCCACAGCATAAGCTTGATAGGATTTCTCTCCACTATATACCTATTGTGCATATCAATTTTTTAGGTTCGGATTAGACTGTGCAAGCATCTGAGGCAACTTGGGTGGATTAGCATGAGTAAGCTAAGGTTGATGCTGGGGTGGAGGCATTAGAGTAGGCGATTGATTATGTTCAGGCCTCCACCCTTGGGATGGTTTGTTCCACTGAGGTTGTTGAGGAACACACTTCTGAAAGGGTTGGTTCACAGGCTGAGGATGATATGGAGGGTTGTAAGTCCAAGTAGGAGGTGTATGCCAATATGGAGTGGGGATCTACCAATATTGCATGGGTGCATTTTGATTATTGTGATAGTAAGAGTAAGGTGCACCTTTCATACCTTGTTGATATGACCTAGGGCCTTGAGGCATTCTCTATTCGATGAAACAAAGTTGCTCTGGTCCTACTTCCCCACCTTGATATACATATTTTAGTCCAGGTAAGAAGGGGCACTTGTCTATGACATGATTCTCCTCACAGACGAAGAAAAAATCTATGACATTTAATGGACATTCATTTCTAGGGTGTTTTCTAGTACATCTGGGGAAAAATATAGCCAATGCCCTTTTTGCTTCCTCTTGCTTCCTTTTGACCTGCATTGTGTCCATTTGCAAGGCAAAGGTGTGGAGAATGTCACTTTTGAAGTCCTCCAACATATTTCCAATATCATGCTTGATGGAGGTGAGAGAGGAAGGGGTATTGGTTGTACTTTGGCCAGCTCTAACTTTCTTCCTAGTTTCCCTAGAATGGTTCCTGGAGACAGTTTTGATTGTTTCACAAGGTAGTTGGTAGATATCTCCTCCTGATAACATATTGAGGGTTTCTATCACCTCCTCCCTGATCCCTCGAAGAATTACTAGTTTAAGTGATCTAGGATCAAGAGTATAGTTGGCTCTCTTATATTTTAATTGAAACCTCTCTTTATAGTCTTCTAGGGATTTATCAGGACCTAGATTCATCCTAAATATCTCATCTTTAGTTTCCTTGGAGTTACAATAGTCCTTCTACTTTTTGTTAAAGGCCTCTTACATTTGTCGCTAGGTTGTGATGATGTTCCCAAGTATACCCATGAACCAGCGCAAGGCTGCATCCTTAAGGGTAGATGGGAATAGCTTCAGCTTTTGATCATCTAAGGCATAGTCATAGGTCCTACAGACAACAACAAATTAAAACATGAATTTCTCAGGATATTCAGAGGTAAGTCCATGAAAGTGTGGAAGGTCTTAGGGGATAATGTTTTTCTTCTTAGTTTCCCCATCTGCCTCTCTAATGGGAAAGGCTCCCCGAGCTTTAGTTTTAGCCATGGTTGAGATAGGTGAAGCAGCTTCCTCGGGTGAAACAAGATCTTCTTCTTCCCCAATAGGTTCTTCAAAATTTTCAGAAGGATCACCTATGGTGTGTTCAACCTCACAGCCACTAAATAAGATTCAAGGGTGACTGTGTGGTGATGTGAGGGTTTTAGGTAAAAAAATATCCTTGAGAATCCCTACTCCTACGAGGCATGAAAATCAGATATTTTGTATTTTTTTCAATATTTTTGAAACAACATGTAAAAGGAAAGAAGAAAAGAATGCTAAAACAAAATCAAAGCATCTACTAGACACCTCCTCGGCAGTGACGCCAAAAAGTGGTGAGCCTTGGTATTGCCCCAAGAATGCTGCAACTCCCAGAGGCTGCCCTACTTTAATTTGTCAACCCAGGGTTCATACAAACTTGGAGGTTCCAGTGCTATATACACAGCAGATGCATTCTACTCATGTCATCCTCTTCTGAGCTCTACGAAAGGGTGCTACTTTTAGGGTTTCTGGATAAAATCTATCACGCTTCTGAATTTAGGCCTAGGGCTACAAATGATTCAAAGCCATGATGCTATCGTAAAGTACATAAATACACTACACCACACCAAGAATTACATCTAACTACTCTGCAATGAAAGAAATCTACACATTAAGCTATGATAATAAATGAAATCAAACTAGGCATATTGCATGAAGTAAATTTCTGAATTGAAATTGCATAAAGGAAACTAACATAATCACACTTTTTTGGGCCAAATGGCTAAACACACTCTCCTCACTCTATGTTCTATCTATCATGATTTAATCATGCAGCTAATCATGGCCTAAATATGCTCGGAAATGTGTTGTTTTGTAGCTAGGAGGAGAAAGTGCTAAGGTGGCTTATGGAAGGCTTGAACACATGGGTGAAAGGTTGAAGGTGTATGGATGGTTTTGGAAGGTCTAGAGGATGTGGATGGTGGTTTTGGGCTTAAGGAGGGGCCCATTGGTGTTGTTGCAAGTGTTTCTACAGGTTTCATGTAGTGCTATAGGAAAGTCCTGAATTGCTACAGGAAACCGTCCGAGGGAAATCTTAGGCCAAAAATGGGTGTGAAAAGGGTAGGGGAGGTGGAGTGAAGGTGGTTTTCGATGAGTGGAAGGTGGAACAACCCTTTGCCAAGTTCATAACCTCTTGGGAGGCATGTCTTGCACCTATAGAGTTTTCTCACAGTGTAGGGATGAAAAATCTCAAAACAGGGCTGATGGCGATTTTGATGAATAGAAGGTTGATGAAGGGTGAGAGATGAAGTTGAATGTGCTGGTGAATTTCTCCTTGGATGTGCCACCTAAACTTGCAATAAATATACATGTTCATGCAATAAATATGGACAAATTCATGATAAATACAATGGAAAATATGAATTGAATTTGGAAAGAAAATCTACTTTAACCTATAAACAGAGATCTAACACAAAATTCTAAACATATCCATGGAATTACATCAACCTAACTTATTCATTCCAAGAAATCATGAACTAAAAATAAATTTTGGCCTGTGGGGGAAGGTCTACCCTCCTCAATCTCCAATGAAAGAGATGAGAGGGGGAGGCTTGACTCACAACTTTTTGAATTTATAACCTACTCTACTAACATGTAATAAATCTAGATCTACAACAAAAGACAAATGGAAGCAAACTAAAAATAGTGAATGAAAATTTAAGCAAACTAGCTAAATAGTCATAAGGGAAACTAGCTAAAATGACATAAAAGTAAAGAATGAATACACAAGAGAGACTAAGGCACATGGATTGGGCCCTGACCCACAAGCCTAGCCCTCTGCAACTAGACGAGTGAAGCACAATCTGAATACTCATTTTATTGCAAAAGATAGTCTCATTACATCAACATGAAAGTCTTAAAAACCTATTACAAGAGCTAAGAGCCTAATGGATTTCTCCAAAGTTCGAATCCTAATGAGCTCTTTCTCAACCCTATTTAACCTAAAGGGTTGCTACCAAAAACTCCCTAAAGTAGGTGATGAGTCCAGTTTGACTGCAAATGAAGTGTAGCTTTGGTGCACTTTATCTTGAGTTTTCTTGGTTTCCTTTTATTTCGATGTGTTGGAGGGAATCTCGAGGATCCCTCGGTTGCCTTTTTTGGAATTAAGGAGGTGGAAAATCCCCCTAGAATCTCTCTTTCTTGTCTACTCCAAGTCTTAATGGAAAAATCTTCACCAAAAATGCAATATCTTCATGATTTTCCTGCATTTAACTCATGTTAGGCACTCAAAGTATGATAAGCATCAATCACCATCTACATTAGCATCATAAGATCATAATATAATTAAAATTCAAGAAAAAGAGACTTAATAAGGTAAAAAGGTGACAATTAACCCCTCGAAATGTACCTAATGATGGGGCTCATCAGTAGCGTTTGAAATACCTAGCGAATGTGTTGCAAGTGCTCTTCCCAAGTCTTACTAGAGGTGACAATATCGTCCATATATACAACCAAAAATGAGTTGATAAAGGGCTGCAAGATGTCATTCACTAGCCTCATAAAATTTTCATGGGAATTTTCAACCTAAAAGGCATGACCAACCACTCAAAAAGTACCTCTTTGGATTTGAAGGTGGTCTTCCATACATCTGAAGGTTCTATTAGAACCTGGTGATAACCAGACTTTAAATTGATCTTGTTGAAATACTTCGCCCCTTTGAGCTGGTTAAGAAGGTCATCAATATGTTGGATTGGATACATATTCTTGACAGTGATTTCATTTAGTGCCTGATAATCAATGTAGAGTCTCCAAGTCCCATCCTTCTTCTATACAAGTACAATTAGGCTCCCACAAGTTGAGGAACTTGGTCAAATGTTCTCTTTTTGCAGAAAATTCTAGATCTGTCGCTTGATTTCTTTATTTCCCAACCATAATAGAGCTATGGCATATTAGCCCATTTGGTAGAGGTAATCTAGGAGTCAGATCGATTGAATGCTTGACTTGACTGAGAGAAGGTACCCCTGTGGGGGAGGAGAATATGTCCTTGTATTCTTCCATGACCTTATCCACCTGCTTTTGTTGTGTCATGGAACCCTTCACAAGGGCCATGGATGTGGCAATGATATTCACCTTACTTTGAGAACTAATAAAAAATAAAACAAATTTCCCAGTCTGAGATATGATCTTATTGCATTTCTTAGCAGAGATCAAAGAGATGGTGGTAGGCGGGGCTACCTTCAATATCCTATATAAATTACTTCGCAAAGTAATAATAATAGTGTAAGGCCTTGACTCATACACAGCATAATACTTCCACAAGTATGGTTGGCCTAATAATACATCACAAAATTCAATAGGAGTAACGTGACACAGCACCTCATATGTGAAGGGTTTGATGTTGTAGGGAAGACAAAATTGTTGGTTGATGCAGAGATCTCGTCCTTGATGGAGCCACCCGATGGTGCATGGTTGTGGTGTAGTGTCAGCTTAGCCACTTAATTAAATATGATGATATGAGGTTCTTTTGGATCCATCTGTAAAAAATGAACTACATCGGAGACCCCTTCACCCACATCTGTGAGTAGAAGAGATGCTCCCCTTCATCTGGATCTTCTAGCTCAGTCTTAAGGATCTTGGTGGTGGCAATGGTAGCACTTGGCTTCGCATCAATAATTTTCTTCCCTTTTTCATTCCCATTTTCGGGTTCTAACTTAGATTCAAAACATGCATCTAATTATGAAGCCTTTAACTCGTCCTCCAGTGAATTCTTGGCTCGACACTCACTTGTGTTGTGAGTGGGGCTCTTATGGAACTCACACCATTGTCATGTGCCCTTATTTATCTTTGTGGTGTTTTTCTTTGCTTGTAGCTTATATGGGTTGTATTGGGTTGCCCCACCTTGGAGTTTCCCTTTGTTATGTGGTTTGGCGCTGCCTTTCCCTTGCTTTGGATTCACATATCCAAAGTCTTGCTTCTTTTAATTAAATTTATGCTCAATATTGAAATTGTATCGATAGCTGATGCCAAGTGAGGAGATGTCTAGGAACTCCATCTCATCCTAGATGTATTTGTGTAGACAATCACAATACTTGAGTACCATATGCCACTCAGAATTATTGATTCCCAACTTCGTGCGAAGGGTATGAAAAACATTTGTGAACTTTGGCATGGCTTGGTCCCTTCCTTGGCATAGTGTGGCTCATTTTATCTACTTATCTTCA
Organism: Pinus albicaulis; assembly: GCA_034641835.2. NCBI lineage: Eukaryota > Viridiplantae > Streptophyta > Pinopsida > Pinales > Pinaceae > Pinus > Pinus albicaulis. The sequence continues at coordinate 147,951,924 of CM076572.1, read as the reverse complement.
TAGCAACCAATAGGGTAATATTATTCCATGATGACATCTCGGAAATAATTCCAAGTGGGTGTTGCTGAAAACAATGAGGGTTCCCTCCCGTCCCTTTGCTCACAGTAGGTTTCCCACCAATCCTTGACGTGGAGGGCAGATTTGAGGAGTTAAAAAGTAATATTTTCCCTATTGGAAAAATCATTAACTGAAAAATATCTTTCCAATAGATTTAACCATTTATCTATGACATTTTCATCAAACTGGCATTCAAATATGGGAATTTCAAAGTTCACTTGTATCTTAAAGGGAGTGGAGCCTCCAAGGTGGCTGTTGGATGAAGGTGTGTCATCTATGGGCATTCGGTAAAGGATCTGGGAAAATTTATCCATAATCTCATTCCTTTGTCGCTCAAGGGCTTCTTCAAGAAATATTTTGAAAAGATCTCCTACTCCCTCGGATTTATAATCTTCCACCATTAGCGGCCATCAAGTTTGGAGAGGCTTGTCTTGCAAACAGTCAACCAGTTCAAGCACTAACTCCTTATACCCGATGTCCTTGGGGACATGCAAAAAAAAATAGAGAAAGAGCAGACTTATTTGATACTGTTTCAAGAAATAACTCTCTAAAGGTTTTTGGGTCGGCAACCTTCACAGATTAGGGGCATACCATTCAAGAAGGACTCACTTAACCTATCTTTTATGTTGAAAACTATATTTAATCAATTTCGGAACTTACCCAAAAGTCATACGTTTGATGTAGATCTCGCAGGGTTCAAACCCCCAACAACTCCTCGTGCTTCGTAACCTGGAAAACAAGAAAGAAAGAACACAAAACACTATTTGTACAACATATATTGTTCCTAAATGTTAGTATAATCCATGTATAATATTATATAAGCAATACTGAATGTTTAACTAACAATATTTACACATATATAGACATGTGAATATTCAGGAACAAGATGGTACTTCTTATTATAAATGGCATGTACAAGAATAGAAAGTGGAGAGATCACCTGAATCCTTCCACGGCCTTTGAGTAGACCGTCCTCTAGATCCGTCCAGCCCTCACCTCGCTAGGATTCTTCCAAGATGTGTGCACACGTGATGTCATATAAGATGATGATCATCTTCAAGGAGACAAGGGTTTCCTAAATATACTTGGGAAGTGCAGGAGGCACGAGAACATCAGACTTGAAATAGGGATCCAACATAGTATAATATATATAATTTTCTCTCTCCCTTAGGCCATACACATGAGGGGCTTTTATACTTCCTCAAAGTAGTTTCAGCAATTGGAAACAGTTGGGCCACAGGCTGGGGTGGTTGAATTATGGGAATAACCATCACCCTGCCATGAAAATAAGGAATTTTTATATTTTTTAATGATTTAAATGGCATACGCGGAAAAGTCTAGGCATAAGCACGTATGGGAATTTTAACACTGTTTTTTATGAATTTGTTCAAGTCTGGAAGGAAAGGGTGCCTAGGGCAAAAGAGAATTATTATTCACATGAGGGTGAAAAATTATGCTATAACAGATGCCCCCTAATATATGAGGTCAGAAGAGGTACATGATGGCTGAAATATATTATGTGCATAGAAAGAACCTTGTGAAGACAAGAGAGGATGTCACCAGATTTCAGCCTGTCAAAAACCAATGAAAGAAGTCAAAGAGTCAACTCATGTCTAAGGCAGGCATCCCCATGCTCAGTGAAAGAAAAGCATGTCTATAGATCCAAAATTTATACAAGTATAACTGAACTGGAAAGTATATAGTGAATCATCTGAGCACTGCTCGGAAGTACAAGTCGAAAATCAAGTGCAAGTATCACATATAGAATACTGATCAATGATGTTGTAGTAGATATCTGATCACTCAAGTAACTGAATCTCCAGGTACCAAATCATAAGAGGTGGAAAACATGGTATAATCACACAACTTAGGGGCCAACATATAAGATGTTGTTGTACTGAAACTGCAACATATAAGGGTGGATGGTGTCACTGGCAGAAGTTGGATGAAATGTCAACAGTGAACCAAAGCATGCTGATGCAAACCCGAAGTCTTCACCGATCACTATGGCACAATTCTACACAATGGGAATGAATGAGCTGAAGTCAACCACGTGAGAAATCGTTTGATTACCAGTCAATAATGTAAACCGTTAACAAACGCGAGACAACCCACCGATAATTATAATGGGTGTCAAGGTGCCCCAGTACAATCTAACAAGTGCGAATGAATGAGTTGAAGTCGAACACTTGTAAGAATATATCAATCAGGAGGCAATAATGAATCCTCACTATCGACAATGAAGAGTCTGCCACTAATGACTGCAAACCCTAAGGTACTGACAAAAAGACTCTAGACCTTATTCCCAGAGCAATGAGTCAGAGTCAATGGGAAAATATCTACTGGAAGGAAGACATTGAGGCATCCCACATCAGTCTAGCGCGAGTGTAACCCGCAGGCTAAGATTTGGAAGGAATCGGACGAAGTAGAGTGAAGGAACCAACCCAAAGTATGTTTCCAACATGTACAAGAGGAAGCTAGCACATGGAAGAAACCCTCTCAACCAACCAATAATGAAAGCTGACAAAGAGGCAAGATATCCACCAATAGGGTCAAATGGAAATCAAGGTACTGCATGAATCCCAAGTGTGATAATGTATACTAACGTCGAACACAAGGAAATCCACTCAATCAAAGACCCATAATGATGATCAAATGTTGAGCACAAGGTCACCTATCAATAATGTAAATAGGGCCAGGGTGCGACTCTAGGTTTACTCTGAGAGCAATATGTCGTAGTTGATAAGAGACAAACCCACCGGCAAGAAGTCAATGGAGACCTTCTCAAACCAACACGAGCATAGGACCAAACATCTGATGTGATAGTACAAGATATTGACAAAACCGAGAAGGCCTGAATAATAAGTCAAGAGACACCGTAGAATGGTCAAATCAGGGTTAACTTCCCTTGAACAAAAGCACGACTCATGATGACCATGGCAGCAAATAATGACACTGTATAAGTTTGTTATGCAGGAGGCAAAAACAAACTCTCCATATGATTGGAAGAGATAACCAACCGGGGGAGAAATAACTCATGAAACAAGGCTATGGCATCTCCTAGGTCAAAACTAAAACCATCCCAAATGAGGAAAAGACATAGTGATATGTGCTTTGTTCAAGGGCGACAAACTGATACTATAACTGCCATCAAAATATGAAGTAACATCCCGTTCTCGCTCTTTTTAACATATTTGATTTTTTTTGTCTTTTTCATATAATAAGCTTTAAAAATAATAAATTAATGCTATGGTACAATGGAGAGAACAAGTATCGAGAACCAGATGCACTAGTTCCTGGGATAGGAACAATCCTATGCTCAATGCAAGGTGGCGGAAACTGGTATGCGATACTCAAAGGAGTGTTCCATCCATGGGTAACAATGGTTTCAAGTTCCGATAGCTAAGTGCTTTGCAATGGCTAACTTTGTACAGAGAGTCAAGGTCAAAATATGGCTTAAACATCGAGTCCAAATGAAGCCGGCTAAAGGCCAAGATAAACAAGTAGTCAATATGCAACGCAATAATGCAACTGAAGAACACCAGGGAGCCTCTAGGGTAATAGCCAGAAAAATGATAATGAAGAAGAAGAAGAATGGAGCTTCAACATATAATTCATGGCGGGACTAAAGAGGACTCTCGAGCCTACATAAAGTGCAGCATGGGCAACAGGTGCTAGCGAGGAACTAACTAGGAAGCCCATGTAAAGGAAGGCTCTACCACCAAGTCATGATTAAATAATCAGCGAGTGAAATGGGTTGAATACTCATGACATGATGGGATCGACCCTATGGCAAGTGATCAGAAGGGAGGCTAGAATGCAGAATGCAATGGAAAGTGGATTTCCTAACCTATATGCCAGTGGAGATCACATACCTGCCATGACAGGTCAGCGGTCATGGTTTCGAAAACTGGAAAAAATCTCAAAGTCAACAAAAAGTACCTGAAAATACACCCATCCCAACACTTCCAAGCAACTAGGTTATGGATCTTAATACAGATGTGAAAACGAAGCATAATGAAATTTTGCAAAAAAATTTCAATTTCTAGGCATAAATACACATTTTACCTCACATTTGGTTCATTGTCACTTTGCTGAATTGGAGAAAAGAGCTTTGGAGAAAAAAAACCCCTTTCCTCAAATCAGGAGAAAACAACTATCAAACTTCATCGGATTAGTCAGGTAAGCCTTAAATTCATCTTTGTGATTAATTTCATCCATTTATAGATTAAAAATTTTGATTTTTCACTATTGAAATTATTTGTTGTGATTTATCATTCTGCACATATGCGGGTTCATGTGGACGAACCCACGTATGATACGCAACTGTCCAAAAGGGAAGTCGCGTATGCGCAGACCGTGATTGCAAAAAATGAACTTAATGATGAAATTAATGATTTTTTTTAGGATGACTATCTCTTGGAGGGAACATGAGCACAATGCCATTGATCAAGAGGTCATGAGAGACCAAAATTTGCTCAATATCCTTCGAAATTGTGGTTTACTCAAATTCTTCAAAATGCCAAATATGAAAAGTAACGTCCAGTTACTTTAAATGCTAGTAAATCATATGGAACCAGAGGAATATTGTTTCATGATTGATAAAATACCTATACACATAGAGGTGGAAGACATTTATTTTATTAGTGGACTCTCCCGAAGAGGAGATCTGGTAGATTTACATGGCAAGCCTGTGAGAGGGCTTACAGTGGAAGATTATGTCCACACCTATTGTGTAGAGGGGTCTCAAAAAGTAGGGACTCAAATTGCGATCAAAGATTTATCAGAGTTGCATATGAAAATTCTCCTCTTTACCATTGGCAGGGTGGCAGGATCTACTTCCTTGCACCAGGCATCGAGGACACAGATGAGTATAGCTGTGGAATGTTTAGTGCATCTCTTTGATTGGTGTACAGCTCTTCTGACCAACATGAAAAAACAACTAACCTCCATCCGGAAAGCTAAAACAAAGCATTTATGGTATGGAACTATCTTGATGACATTCTTCTTTGAGAATATTCCTAGGCTTCGACCCAAAGTGATCTCATCCATTAACGGCCCTAGAGACCCAAGAATAGCCCGATGGGCTGATCTGATGAAGAGACTTGGGGGAAGTGAAGTTCCCCGAACTACATGGGATGATGAGTTCTTCCAAATGTGGGAAGAACAGATTATTGCAGTGGATGACTATCCCTATGCTGGGATGGATTTTCGCGGTGATCTGGACTTGGTCCTTCCACCTGGCGCAGCATGGGGTGTTATTGGTAAGACTGCAATATTTGATTGATTTTTTTGATTTTTTTAATATATGTGAAAAAATAAAAACAAACATGTTTTTGATTGGATTCCAAATGACTTACAAAATTATATGACCATGACACAGATATGGGACCAGTTCGTCCGAAAGGATACCCACGACACAAACGTCACAGAGGTGAAGCGGATGCTAAGACCCTGGTAGGTCTCTACACGTCGTTCATAGAAACTTGGAGAGTTTGACTCACCAAGTGCCTATGTCTGCAGTATAAGACTTACCAGAGGCTATCCAGAGACGGGTAGTCGGGGTATCGCGAGACTGGGTGCGGTTATTCTGCCATGTGGCTACTGCGATCGTGTTCTATAGGAACACGAATGTTGGACAGGGATCATAGATTTTTTTGGTTGACCGTATTATATTTTTGAGACTAAGCATGATCAGGCATAAGCCCTAATTTTGTAAGACAGATGGGTCCAAATTTTTTGTATATTTTTTTGTACATTTTGATGATATATACATATATACAGCGCTTTATGATGTGATGAAACAAATGTGTGAAAATATATGATGATTTTGATGATTTGATTTAAAGTATGGAATGAATAATATGCCAGTCAATTTCTTGATTAGCTAATGAATCTGCCATGTGATTGTTAGCTCGAGGAATGTGAATAAATGTTATAAATTGAAATGATCTTTGCAATAAACGTACCCTCAAAAACAATCGAAACAAGAAAGGATTCCGGACCCTATATATATTGTTCAATTGTGACACTACCAACTGGGAGTCCAAGAATACTACCAACGAATCAACACCCAAAGATATTGCTTCTGAAAGTAGATAAATGACTGCAGTGTATTCTGCTATGTTATTGGAAGCAGCACCAATGAAAACCCCTCTTGAAACTAACAGTTGACCAGATGTATAATGAAGTACCCAAGCCGCGGAAGCTAAGTTCCGGGTGTGTCTACTAGCACCATCATTGAAACCATAATGACTCATGATATCCAATACCACCTGCCAAAGCAGATAAAAAATCATCACCATCACCTCATAGACCGAAAACTCAGATATGTACAAACACAAAAACAAAAATATATTCAAAAAGAAATATGCTAGGCCAAGGCCTAAATGTAATACATTTTCAGATAGAGCCCATTTCTAGGCTCTGCCAACTCATTTCCCTCAAAATCAACCAAGGTATAAGCTCCTTCTTAAGGACCTTTTTAACGATGAAGGGGCCATACCACATAGACTTGAATTTACCTGCCCCCAGGGTGTTGAATTCTTAGTTAAACTGAGAGGGGGGGGGTCAATCAGTTTAACACATACATGAGCTTTTTAAATTTTTCATCAGCTTATTTACAGCTTACTTTTATAACCAACCTTAGTATATGAACAGTCTTAATATGTTGCGGCAAGTATTAAATTAATGTGACATCAAGCTTATTATGAGAGCAGCAAACATAAAGCAGAATTGGTAAATCATCTCAGCACACAGGCAACACAGATAGAGACAACAGATATAAGTGGAAACCCATAAAGGGAGAAAAATACATCTTATTATTGTTCTGATGCAAAGGCAAGCTCCAACTCCCTCTCACCACTGATTTTCTGTAGGCAACAACCTATAGGAGGCTCCAACCTCAATTCTGCAAGCTACAACTTGCAAGGAAGCTCCAACTCCCATCAATTTTCTGCAGGCACCAACCTATAGGAGTCTCCAACCTCAGTCAGCTACAACTAAAATTTATCAATCTACAACTTGATAGGGAAGCTCCAACTTCCTCAATTTATCAAAAGAAATGTTTGATGATTTACCTCAAATATCAGCTCTGTTCTGTAGCATCTCTTTCTGCTCCTCTCTTCCTTATCTTCTTTGCCTCAATTTTCCATACTCTGCTTTCTCTATACTCACTCTCTCTCTCTCTAACCTCTCTATGCATATCAAGATGATATTATTTATAGATATTTTCTTATGACTGTCTATATTCCTCAGGGAATTTGAAATGAATAGCCATACCCCTTAGTCTTTTGCCTTCTCATTTCTTTTCCATATCACTCAAAAATATAACTATAGGTACCAATTTAACATTACAGTGGGATATTTTTTCTCTTCCGGAGACTTTCCAATGCATCACAACAATATAAATAAATTAAAAACATTTACATTCAATTACAATGAAAACTCTAGCTCACTCATTCAGCGTCTTGGCTCACTGCGCATTTGTCTTTTCTTTGACTGTGTCTGTCTTTTCTGTGACTGTGTTTGGCCCTTTCGGCTCTGATTTATTTTCTGCTTACTGTCGCAGTGTAACTGCCATATGCCATACATATGTATTCACCAAACTACATTATCAACATTACTAGACTATGGCTTACGTTAGACTCCTCAATCTTCATTGTATCAATGTATTAAAGCTTTGTGCAACCCACATGTGCAGCCCTCTAATCATATGGTTCAACCATAGTATAATCTTCTCACGCATACACATCAAACCACCAACTCTAACATTTGAAAGGTTCGGGCCCCATAGCTTTATAAACCCTTCTTTTATATTTGTCAATGCGATGAATTAAATCATGGTTATAAACCATTGAAAAACCCCATTACACAATGGTCTTCAGCATATTAACAAAAAAATGTTCCTGGCTTTATTATTTCACATTAACCGTCATATATTAACATGTAGCTCTAACAACTATAGATGTCCGGCCACAACAGTTGTTAAAACCTCTATATAACCCAACAACAAGACTTAGCCCCACCATATTAAACCTCGTTTTATAACATATCGGGTCCGCCACAATTCACACATAACACATATAATTCTGACTTCACATAATAGTGCCTCCTCAATCAACGGTTCTGGTCTTATCGTGTTCCCCTCTGGCAGATCAACGGTGGTCACGCAGTTAGATCGCACGAAGTTTAGTCCTCCAAACTTAAGCGATGAACTGGAGCCCAGTGGTTAACTTCCACTCTCATTGACGTGCGACCACTGTTTGATGGACCCGCCTCAGATCGGACGGCGTACGTAGATTTCGCGCGGAGTCCACAGTTGACAGTTAACGTGTGATGGCACGCAATGAGGGCGGTATCTCCAAACCGCTTAAGGCCACGTGTCAGTTGATGGCGTTGATCACGTTCGAATTGGGAATACAGCTTTCCTTACAAAAGCGGTGCGATGAAAACCGTCAAGTGTTCCAAACCCACTGTCACTGTTCACAACGCTCGTGGTTCCATTCAGTTGTGCTCAAGGTTCCGTTCCTTCCTTTTGTTTAACTCTGCCGCATCATTAACGCTCCATTCCATCAATTCTGTTCTCGATTTCATATTCACACTGCACCTAAGTTGCTCGCTAAGCCAGTCACACAAATCACACAGAGTTCGAATTATTATTTCAATCATGATCTAAGGTTACTACTGGTCGGTTAACTCCTTCAATTACAGAGAATCAGATGACATATCAAACCCTCACTTCTTTCTTCTAACCGATTAATCAACAGATACAATATCGACATTATTTAATATTGATTCCTCTCCTCAGAGCTTAGTCCAGAGTGTAGTATGTACTTGTCGACCCAAGTAAATTATTACAGAATTAAAGCAAACAGGGCACATCTCGTAGAACCACCATTTTAGTCTTTGACACCGGGTTCACAACTTAACTACAGAACTCAAATATTCCTCATCAAAGTCTTTACCACAGGGTTTTGCCTAACAAAATTCCATCCAGTTTCAGAGCACATTTTTTCATAAAAGTGTATTTACTTACAGAATCTCTGTCTCTGGCCTGACCTTTCCACAATCAAGTGTTTAATACCTCCCAGCATTCCACTTTACATGTTCAATTTCTTTTATACTTCAATCAAAATCTCTGTATTAAACTCCTTTAGGCTCTTTCAACTTCACTTCTCTGTCTCTAATTCCTCTGCTACTGCTTCAATTTCTTTGTTTCATCTGCTGCCTCTGCTACCTCTCTGTCTCTCCAGCTCTTTGTCTGTCTCCTTTTCCTTTCTTTTGCTATCTCTTTTTGTTGCCCTGTCTCTGTAAATATACTCTCCCTCTATTCTTCTCTGTTGTCTTCTCCTTTGTTTCTGTTTCCTATCCTTTGCCTATCTCTGCCTCTGCTACCTCCTTTTCCATCAATGACAACATTTCCAATAGTCTCCCCCTTTGGCATTGATGGCAATACACTTTCTCTGTTTGCCTTTTAGGACCCTTTCTCCTGTTGCTTGCTCTTTCTCCCCCTTTGACATCAATGGCAAGGGGTTGCTCATTTTTTAGTGTGCTTTCAACTCTCGCCTATGACCTGTCTCATGCTTCCCTTGCTAGCTAATCTCCCCCCTGGAATGATATTTTCATTTCTGTTCTCCCCCTGAATCTGTGCTTTCTCTTCATATCAGAGAGTAGCATCTACAGATACTACCCCTAGTCTATCTCTCAAATATTCAAATGGTTCTCTAGCAAGAGGTTTGATAAAAATATCTATTGTCTGTTCTTTTGTTGGTACATATTCCAGCTTTACTACCTTCTGAGCCACTTGTTCTCAGAGAAAATGATACTTGATTGGGATATGTTTAGTTTTTGAATGAAGCACAGGATTTTTTGATATACTTATAGCACTTGTATTATCACATTTGATTGAGATAGGTTCATCAATGCTTACCTTCATGTCTTGGAGGGTTTGCTTCATCCACTTGACTTGTGTACAACATGCTGCTGCTGCTATATATTCTGCTTCTGTTGTAGATAGAGAGATAGATGTTTGTTTCTTGCTTAACCATGCCACCAGACTTTCTCCTAGATAGAATGCACCTCCACTTGTGCTTTTCCTATCATCCACACAGCTGGCCCAGTCTGCATCTGTGTATGCTGTCAAAGTGAAGCTTTTTCCTTTAGGATACCAAGGTCCATCCTGTGCAGTTCCTTGTAGATATCTAAATATTCTTTTGACTACAAGAAGGTGATTTTTTTTAGGTGTTGCTTGATATCTAGCCACTAGTCCTACTACTAGCATGATGTCTAGTCTTGATGTTGTCAGATACAGAAGACTTCCTATCATGGATCTGTAGAGTTTTTGATCTATATCAGCAGATCCATCATCAGCACATAGCTTGCATCTCGTGATCATGGGAGTTGACACAGGTTTGCAGTCCTCCATTTTGAACTTTTTCAACATTTCTTTTAAGTATTTTTCATGTGAGATGAATGTACCTGTGTTCTTTTGCTGAATTTGAAGTCCTAAGTAGAAACTGAGCTCTCCAATCATGGACATCTCAAACTCTAATTTCATCTCCTCAGTAAATCCTTTTGCTAGTTCATCTTTGCTGCTTCCAAACATAATGTCATCAACATATACTACAACAATCAGGAGTTCATTTTCATGGGCTTTTATGTATAGATTACTGTCTGCTCCTCCTCTCTTAAAGCCTTGGTTTTGCAAATATTTATCTAGGCTTGAGTACCAAGCACGAGGAGCTTGTTTTAGTCCATATAGAGCCTTCTTTAGTCGGCATACATAGTCTTCTTTGTCTGTTAATGAGAAGCCTTCTAGTTGTTCCATGTAGACTTCTTCTTCTAGATCTCCATTCAGAAATGAAGATTTCACATCCATTTGATATACCTTGAAGTCTTGGTAGCATGCAAAGGCCAGAAACATTCTGATGGCTTCCATTCTGGCTACAGGGGAAAATGTTTCATCGTAATCAAGTCCTTCGATTTGTGAATATCCTTTGCAGACAAGTCTGGCTTTATTCCTGACTACCTGTCCTTCCTCATTCATTTTATTTTTGAATACCCATTTTGAGCCTATGAAATTTTTCTTAGTGGGTCTAGGAACTAGTTCCCAGGTATTTTTCTTCTCAATTTGGTCCAATTCTTCATTCATAGCATTCACCCAAGACTTGTCCTTGTTGGCTTCTTCAAATTCCTTTGGCTCTATTTGTGATAACATGGCTATGTATACCTCTTCTGTTTGTTTAGTTAGCTGCCTTCTTGTCTGGACCCCTACTCTCTTATCTCCTATGATCTGATCTTCAGGATGATTCTTCTGAGTGTATCTAGAAGGGGCTTTAGAGATTAGTTCAGCATCTTCTGTTGTCTTGCTTGTTTCATCATCATCTTGGTCTTCTTCTTCATGGTTGTCTGATGGACTGCTGCAGTCTGTATCTTTTGTATTGTTTGGAAGTTCTTCATCAAATCTCACATCAATGCTTTCTACGATTTTTCGAAGAGTCTTGTTGTAGCACCTGTATCCTTTAATTTTGGATGCATATCCTAGAAATATCCCTTCATCCTCTCTTGCATCAAATTTCCCAAGATTTTCATCATTATTCTTTATGTAACACTTGCTTCCAAAGATTCTAAAGTGCTTGATTGAAGCTAGTTTACCATGCCATAGTTCATAGGGAGTCTTGTCACTACTTGGCCTTAAATGGGCTTTGTTTAGAATATGCACATCTGTGTGTACTGCGTCTGCCCAGAAGGTTTGAGGAATATTACTCTCTTGCATCATGGCTCTGGCTATTTGTTGTACATACCTGTTTTGTCTCTCTGCTACTCTATTTTGCTAAGGTGTTCCTGCAATAGTAAATTGTTGCTTTATCCCATGTTCATTGCATAGGTCAGCAAAGCCATAATCTATGAATTCACCTCCTCTATATGATCTGATGTATTTTAGCTTGTATCCTGTTTGATTTTCTGCTAATTCTTTGAATATATTAAATTTTTCTAGAGCTTTCGATTTATTCTTGAGAAATGCAACCAATGTCATTCTGGAGAAGTCATCTATTATCAGCATGAAGTAGGATTCTCCACTTGGAGTTTTAGCTCTTACAGGTCTACACAGGTCCATGTGCACAAGCTGGAGTGGTATTCTTGTTGATAACTCATCTTTGGCCTTAAATGATGTGCGGGTCTGTTTGCCCAATTGACAAGATTTGCATATGGTATTAGAAGGCCTTTTTATTTCTGGCATATCTCTGGTAGCTTTCTTCTTGATTAGTCTGATGATGTGATCGAAGCTTAGATGTCCCAACCTTTTATGCCATAACCATGACTCCTCAAGTTTGCTAAGATGACATGCTTCATCTTCCTCTTTCACAATGTAAACATTACTCTTTGTTCGAACTCCTTTGAGCAGAGTCTTACCTGTGGTGCTTGATCTGATTTCACAATCGTGTGCTCTAAAAAGAAATTCACAGCCTTTATCACACATTTGACTGACACTCAGTAAATTTGCTTTCAGCCCATCTACAAATAGTACATCTTGGGCCTTTCCTCTGCCATTGTCTAGGCTGACTGAGCCTTTTCCTTTTATTTTTCCTAATTTATCATTACCAAAAGTAACATTGCCAGATTTCTTTTCATCAAGAGTTATAAACTTGCTTCTGTCTCCAGTCATGTGTTTTGAGAAACCACTATCCAAATACCACTGGATTTTTAGGTCTTGAGCAGTTAGAGCCAAGTCACATTTATTCACCTTCTTTATCCACTGGAAGCACCCTTTTGTTTGGTATCTTTTGTGAGATGATAAACTACATCTTCTGAGAGGACATTTGGAAGGCATATGTCCAACTTGATTGCATACACAGCATTTGATCATATTTTTTGCAAAATTATGAGTATGAACAAAATTTCTTTGATTCATAAACCTCCTTGAGGTGTTGAACATCAATCTTTGTCCATACTTTCTACACTCAATGATTTTATGGCCAAATTCCTTACAATAAAAATAGTAACCATAGAAACTATTTGCATACCTGATGTAAGGTTTTCTTCTCCATTTGTTTGCTTGAGACAGTCTCTTCACTGTTTGCATCTTTTGCTGGTTTGAATTACTCCTCCTTGCATGACAATATGCAACAATGTGTCCCAGCTTGTGGCAGACATAACAGGTGGAATTCTTCATAGGAGGGAAGAATCTCCTTTGATGGATTCCAAATTTGACATACTCATGGGTATATGATCCTTTTTCTGTTGTCTTAGTATTTATTGCATTCTTTGTTACTAGAGGTTTCTTCTGATCTCTGTCTTCCTCATTACATGTTTCTTCTTTTGTAGGAATTGTTTGAGCTGCTTCATCAGCCTTTTCAGCTTTTACAAAAACAATATTTTTGTTTTCCTTTTCTTTGCTTTTACTTGATTCTCCTTCATAGCCTAGTCCAGTTTTTATAAGAGGAGATCTTTGAGCATCCAGAATTTCGTTCAACTTACTAGAGCTTGTTGTTTGAGAGGAATTTGTAGACACTTTCCTCTGAGCATTTTCTAATTTCTTCCTCAGACATACTACTTCTTCTTCCAGCTTCTCTTGTTCTTGAGTTTTATCCTTGATTTGCTGAAGTAACATGTCTTCTATATTCTTGGCTTCTTCAAGCTCTACCTTTAGCTGCATGAGGACTTCTGAATTTTTCTCTTCTCTTACATACTTGAGAAGAATGTCATTTTGCTTTCTGCACTTCAGTTTGAGTCTTTCAATCTCCTCCAGGGCACTTCTTAGCTCCCCCTCAAGGTCAACTTCGCCTTCTTCTTCATCTTCTAGCAAGACTCCTTCAAGTTCTTCTATGGCCATGAGTAAAAATTCAGAGGTTCCTTCTTCACTTGAAGGTTCATTTGAGTCTTCAGATGCACTGTTGTCTTGTTGAGCATAGAAGGATTTTATGCTAAACTTCTTTCCTTTTTGCCAGTTCTTTGATGTATTTTTCTCTGATTCTTGAGCCTGATTCCTTACTTTCTTGTGAGGACACTTAGCAGCATAGTGTCCAACTCTTCCACAGTTAAATCATTTGAAAGGAATTTTACCTTTGCATTTACCTGAGCCTCTATCCAGTTTCTTGACAAATTTAGCCTCTTCTTCATCAGAGAAAGAGCATATGTCTTCCTTTTCTTCTTTCTTATTTTCTGTTTTAAAGGCCACCTCCCTCGTACTTGGCTTCTTCTGTGGGAGCCTCATCTCATATGTTGTTAGATTTCCAAGTAGCCGGTTCATGGTCAAGGTTTCCCAATCAGTTGTTTCTTCTATTGCAGACACCTTGGGGTTAAAACTGGGTGAAAGAGATCTTAGAATCTTTTATACAATTACACTTTCTGGTATGGTTTCTCCAAGAGCTTTCATATTGTTAACAATTCCTGCAACTCTTAAGAAGAAGCTGCCAACATCTTCATCATCATTCATTTTTAAATTTTCAAACTAAGCTCTATATATTTGAAGTTTGGCTATCTTTACCTTTTTATTTCCCTCATGTATGTTCTCAAGAGTATCCCACATATCTTTGGCAGTCTTACTGTGCATTATTTTGATAAATTCAGCCTCACAAAGTCCACTTAGGATTGCATTCATGGCCTTTTCATTTGCAACAAATTCTTGTTTAGCTTCTCTCTCTGGGTCAGTTGCCTTTGGGGCATATCCGAATTCCACAGCAGCCCAAACCTCTATTCCTAGAGACATTATGTATGCTCTCATTTTGATTTTCCAGAAGGCATAATTAGCACCTGTGAAAAAAGGGACTTTATTGGTTGAGCTTCCTTCTTGACTAGCCATCTTAGGAACCTAGGATCTCCTTTTAGTGGTTAAACTAGTAAAAAAGGAACTTGGCTCTGATACCAATTGTTGAATTCTTATTTAAACTGAGAGGGGGGGCTGAATCAGTTTAACACATACATGAGCTTTTAAAATTTTTCATCAGCTTATTTACAGCCTACTTTTATAACCAACCTTAGTATATGAACAGTCTTAATATGTTGCAGCAAGTATTGAATTAATGTGACATCAAACTTATTATGAGAGAAGAAAACATAAAGCAGAATTGGTAAATCATCTCAGCACACAGGCAACACAGATAGAGACAGCAGATATAAGTGGAAACCCATAAAGGGAGAAAACCACAAATTATTATTGTTGTGATGCATAGGCAAGCTCCAACTCCCTCTCACCACTGATTTTCTGTAGGCACCAACCTACAAGAGGCTCCAACCTCAGTCAGCTACAACTGACATCTATCAAGCTAAAACTTGATAGGGAAGCTCCAACTTCCTCAATTTATCAAAAGAAATGTTTGTTGATTTACCTCAGATATCAGCTCTGTTTTGTAGCATCTCTTTCTGCTCCTCTCTTCCTTATCTTCTTTGCCTCAATTTTCCATACTCTGTATTCTCTATACTCACTCTCTCTCTCTAACCTCTCTATGCATATCAAGATGATATTATTTATAGAGATTTTCTTATGACTGTCTATATTCCTCAGGGAATTTGAAATGAATAGCCATACCCCTTAGTCTTCTGCCTTCTCATTTCTATTCCAGCTCACTCAAAAATATAACTGTAGGTACCAATTTAACATTACAGTGGGATATTTTTTCTCTTCCAGAGACTTTCCAATGCATCACAACAATAAAAATAAATTAAAAACATTTACATTCAATTACAATGAAAACTCTAGCTCACTCATTCAGCCTCTTGGCTCACTGCGCATTTGTCTTTTCTTTGACTGTGTCTGTCTTTTCTGTGACTGTGTTTGGCCCTTTCGGCTCTGATTGATTTCCTACTTACTGTCGTAGTGTAACTGGCATACGCCATACATATGTATTCACCAAACGAGCATTATCAACATTACTAGACCGTGGCTTACGTTAGACTCCTTAATCTTCACTGTATCAATGTATTAAAGCTTTGTGCAACCCACATGTGCAGCCCTCTAATCATATGGTTCAACCATAGTATAATCTTCTCACGCATACATATCAAACCACCAACTCTAACATTTGAAAGGTTCGGGCCCCATAGCTTTATAAACCCTTCTTTTATATTTGCCGATGCGATGAATTAAATCATGGTTATAAACCATTGAAAAACCCCATTACACAATGGTCTTCAGCATATTAACAAATAAATGTTCCTGGCTTTATTATTTCACATTAACCGTCGTATATTAACATGTAGCTCTAACAACTATAGATGTCCAGCCACAACAATTGTTAAAACCTCTATATAACCCAACAACAAGACTTAGCCCCGCCATATTAAACCTCGTTTTATAACATATCGGGTCCGCCACAATTCACACATAACACATATAATTCCGACTTCACATAACAGTGCCTCCTCAATCAGTGACTGTGGTCTTATCGCGTTCCCCTCTGGCAGATCAACGGTGGTCGCGTAGTTAGATCGCACAAAGTTTAGTCCTCCGAACTTAAGCGATGAACTGGGGCCCAGTGGTTAACTTACGCTCTAATTGACGTGCGACCACTGTTCGATGGAACCGCCTCAGATCGGATGGCGTACATAGATTTCACATGGAGTCCACAGTCGACAGTTAACATGCGATGGTGCGCAATGAAGGTGGTATCTACAAACCGCTTAAGGCCACGTGTCAGCCAATGGCGTTGATCGCGTTCGAATTGGGAATACAACTTTCCTTACAAAAGCGGTGCGATGAAAACCGTCGGGTGTTCCAAACCCACTGTCACTATTCACAGCGCTCATGGTTCTATTTAGTTGCACTCGAGGTTCCATTTCTTCCTTTTGTTTAACTCTGCCGCACCATTAACACTCCATTCCATCAATTCTGTTCTCGATTTCATATTAACACTGCACCTAAGTTGCTTGCTAAGCCAGTCACACAAATCACACAGAGTTCGAATTCTTCTTTCAATCCTAATCTAAGGTTACTACTGGTCAGTTAACTCCTTTAATTACAAAGAATCAGTTGACAGATCAAACCCTCACTTCTTTCTTCTAACCGATTAATCGACAGATACAATATCGACATTATTTAATATTGATTCCTCTCCTCAGATCTTGGTCCAGAGTGTAGTATGTACTTGTCGACCCAAGTATATTATTACAGAATTAAAGAAAACAAGAAACATCTCGTAGAACCACCATTTCAGTCTTTGACACTGGGTTCACAACTTAACTACAGAACTCAAATATTCCTCATCAAAGTCTTTACCACAGGGTTTTGCCTAACAAAATTCCATCCAGTTTCAGAGCATATTTTTTCATAAAAGTGTATTTACTTACATAATCTCTATCTTTGGCCTGACATTTCCATAATCAAGTGTTTAATACCTCCCAGCATTCCACTTTACATGTTCAGGCCCTTTTATACTTCAATCAAAATCTCTGTATTAAACTCCTTCAAGCTCTTTCAAGTTCACTACTCTATCTCTAATTCCTCTGCTGCTGCTTCAATTTCTCTGTTTCATCTGTTGCCTCTGCTACCTCTCTGTCTCTCCAGCCCTTTGTCTGTCTCCTTTGCCTTTCTTTTGCTATCTCTTTTTGCTGCCCTGTCTCTGTAAATATACTCTCCCTCTATTCTTCTTTGTTATCTTCTCCTTTGTTTCTGTTTCCTGTCCTTTGCCTGTCTCTACCTCTGCTGCCTCCTTTTCCATCAATGACAACATTTCCAACACAGAGAATCCTTTTCTTGGGCATAAACCAGAACAAGGTCTCCTTGGGAGAAAACCCGAGGTTTGACCGCTTTATCATACTGAACTTGGACCTGTTTCTTATGTGCTTTTTTCATCATGGCGGCATCTCGACGCTTCTCATCAAGATGTTCCAGATGAAGGAAGTGTTATTCAAGACTCGAAGTGTCAAGAAGAAGTTCTACAACCAACTTAAGAGAAGGAATCTCACACTCAATGGGAAATATTGATTCCAACCCATAAGCTAGTTGAAACAGAGTAAAACCAGTTGCAATCTTGACTGACATCCGGTATGCCCAAAGCGTAGGATACAACATAATGTGCCAGTTAGATCTAGCTTTATCAATTGTCCATTGAAGAATGGTCTTCAAGGATTTTTTCACGGCTTCCACTTTCCCATTGGCTTGAGGATAATAATGAGATGAATGCTCTTGCCGGAAACCCAATTTGAGAGCTAACTCAACCATAATGTTGTTCTGAAAATGACTGCCATGATCAGTGACAATATCTTTAGGAATACCAAAATGAGCAATAACTTGATTGAAGAGAAAAAGAGTTGTTGTATCACCGTCATTCTAAAAATTAGGCATAGCCTTGACCCACTTTGTGAAGTAGTCTACTGCTACAATAATGTACTTGTGACCTTTAGCCAAAGGCGGGTTACAAGTAGTATAATCAATACCCCACTTTGTGAACGGACCGACAGTGACAACGGGGAAGAGCAGAGCTGGATGAGCATGCATCTTTCGAGTACACACTCAACACAGATGACACCGTTTGACCGACTCAACACAATCTTTGAAAATCGAAGGCCAAAAGTATCCAGCACGCAAGATCTTTTGGGTTGTAGCAAGCCTGGATAAATGACCACCATAAGCTCCACCGTGGCAATCATTCAGCACAAATTCAGCTTCTTCGAGATTTAAGCAACGTCTTAGGATTGAATCGACCCCCCTATGGTATAAAGTATCACCAATAATCAAGTAATTTTTAGCCAGGTGACGTAACTTATGGTGCTCATATTTCAAAAAAGTTGAAGGAAACTTCGCAGTCTGAAGATATACAATGAGATCCCCATACCAAGGATCCTGTGAAGAGATGAGAAAAAGATGCTCATCCAGAAAGGATTTGTCATAAATTATATCCTCTCCATAGGGAAACTCAGAAATTAATTCTTCAAAAATTAATGATTTCTTGGACTTGGCAGACATAAAATCAAGATCAAATTCCTGCAATATCACAATCCACCTATTGTATTTGCCCCCAATCACTCGCCTGCTGAGAACAAACTGAAATGGATTGACTGCTGCAAAAACATAATTTTTTCGAAGAAGAATATAATGTCTGAGCCACTGCACAGCATGGACAACTACTAAAGCCAGTTTTTCTATCGGAGAATACCGGAGTTCAGGTCCTACCAAACCTCAACTAAGGTAGTATATAACATGCTCAGCAAGAGCATCATCCTCCTGAACCAGAACCATACCGATAGTAGATTCCGCTACTGTGAGATACAAGAGGAAATCCCTGTTATAATTAGGTGGACTCAGGATAGGAGTAGAGTTCAATGCCTTTTTCAAAGCATCGAATGAGCGTTGAGAAAATTCATCCCACAAAAATGGGACTCCTTTCTTTAATAATCTCATGAATCCTCTTGTAATCTCGACATAATTTATGATAAATCTCCATAGAAAATTAGCTTTTCCTTGTAGACTTTGAAGTTGACAAATCGATGACGGGGGAGGCAACCAAATTATTTCCTCAACCTTGAAGGGATCTACCCTAATCCCTTGCGTAGACACAATAAACCCCAACAACTGACCGGATGTGACCGCGAAAACACACTTGTTCGGATTCAACCGTATTTTGTAAAAACGACAACGTTTAAATACTTGACAGAGGTGAGAAGGATGATCAATTCTCTTGCGAGAATGAGCAGCTAGATCATCCAAGTACGCCTCGATAATTTGTTTGATGTCGTGGAAGGCATATGACATGGCCCGCTGAAACGTGGCGCCAGCATTTTTAAGGCCGAAAGGCATTTTTTTGTAAGAAAATATACCCCAGGGACAAATAAAGGTAGTCTTATGCTTATCTTTAGGGCGGATAGTGATTTTATTATATCCGGAAAAACTGTCCATGAAGGAGAAAATTTCATTGCCCGCACACTCATCGATAATCTAATCTATGAATGGTGTGGGGTAATTATTTTTCGGACATGCTTTATTAAGATCTCTGAAATCAATGAAAACGTGAATTGTTCCTTGTTTTTTGTCCACTGGGACTGGATTTGAAACCCATTCAGTCAAAGGAACAGGGAAAATGAATCTCGCCTTGAGCAGCTTCTCTACCTCAGCTTTGATAGCTACAGCCTTCCTAGGGTTGACTGGACGAAGCTTTTGCCTCACAGGCTTAGCATTCAAGTAGATCTTGATCTCATGATGGACAATAGATGGATCTATACCAGGCATTTCTTCATAAGACCAAGTGAACACATCCCTAAACTCTTTAAAGAGATCGGTGTAAACTTGAATCTCTTCAGGGGAACATTCAGCTCCGATGAAAACATTCTTGATAATGTTGGGATTCATGGAGATGTTCACCAGGATATTCGGAGAAATCACAGCCATGTTCCCTTCAGCAAATACCTGTGCTGGTGCTAAAGGGTTTAGGACTGGGTGAACAAGACCAAAAGACTAAGGACTTGGAAAAATTGACTCCACCTCGTTCAAGTTTGGTAGAAAGTAAGACCGATGATGCAAATCATCCCACGGTTTATCTACACCATTCATAGCTTCCAGGATAGCCTCATCAGATGGAAGAGTGGTATCTAGGAAATCCTGGGCGGAAGAAGAACTAAGCGTCCAAGCCAGAGCCACATCGCCATCCAATTCCTCTGGTGAAAGAGAAACGGGAATGGATTCTGCAGAGTCAACAATGTACTTATAAGCAATCTCTGCTGCAGACATCGGAAATTCCATTCCACCCACTTCACCTTCTGATAATGTGGAAGTAGGGGAAGGTAAGGTTCAAGGATCCAAAAAATAATGAGTTTGAAAGAACTCTCTTCGAATAGGAGCCATGGAGGATGAAATTGCATTTATATGAACAAAAGGAGGTGGAATATCGAAAGTACCCATCAGAGAAGAATACATTCCAACCCCGAGATTCTCAACAGGCGGCTTGACATTATCCACCAAAGGGATAGTTGAGTCAGTAGATGCATTCTGGTCTACAGGAGAATAATCCAGTTGGTCAACTGTGACAATCCTCCCTTCATGAGGGAAACAAACAATATGAAACAAGGAGGATGCAATAGCATCCATCTCATAAATCCAGTTTCGCCCCAACAGAAGATTGTAGTACAAACTTGCATCAACTATCTCAACCTCGATATTTACAGTTTTTCCCCCAACACAGATGGGAAAAGCTGGGACAATACCATGCGTCCTGTGAGAATTACCATAAAACACAGTCAGAAGAGTGGCTGATGGAACAGTTGCAGGAGATCCGATTCCTTTCTAGCATGTGAGAGACATCACACACGTGGAAGCACCCTCATCAACGACCATTCGAAATATAGTAAATCTTCGATACAAAGATCTAATATGGAAAGCCATATGATGTGGGAGTCTCCTTTTAAAATTAGTCATATCAAATGTAATCATAAGAGAGTTTTTTAGATCAACAGCCCCAATAGCAATAAGAAGAGAACTTTTCTGAGCTGGACAAGACTGGAGCACCTCAAGAGCAGACATAACACAAGGACTCTGGGCCAGATATTCTACAAAATATTAGTTCTGAGCAGCCTTGGAATTTGGATTAATTTTCATTCTTTTTGTAGATGATTTCGGCACCTGAGGTATGGGCTCAACAGTTGGCTTCAGAATTTCAAGTGGTTCAGTAGTATCAGAAGTACCCTTAGCTTTTGAAGACTCAGCTGTACCATAATCACGAGATATCGTAGCGATATCTGCATGAGAACTCATCATATATATGTTTGATGAAGTTTCCCCTTCCTGGGTACCTCCAGAGGAAGACCCAGTATTTTGATTCGCGCCAACAACTAATTGTTTCCCTTGGGGAAAAGGGTTTGTTAACACAGCTTGGGAACTAGAAGATCCCTGTTGAGCTAACAAGCGTTGCGCATCCTGAATTTTAGGACAAAGGTGAGTAAGATGATCTCCAGTACATAACTTGCATGGAAATTTCACTTTCTTTTTATCCTTCTGTCCTTCACCAACATGCTCGTTGGATTTACTTGCATCGCCCTTCCCATTTTTTCCCTTTTTCCTATTATTATTTCGTCCTTTCTTATTTCCCTCGGATTTTTGATTTCCTTTGGGGTTTGAAGTCTGGACAACATTTATTGACAAAGCTTGGGAAGAGGTGGGCACTGAAGGTACAGCCTACCTGGAAGAAGCAGATTGTATGGACAACTGCTGCAATTGGTTAAGCAGGTTAGCTGCACTGCTATCGATTGACCTAATAAGTCCATCACCATGAGGACCAAGTTTAGTTTTGGACAAATCCAATTTGGAGAGAGGAGCATCAGGCAAGATTTTATTGAGGACTCCAGACTGAGAATAAATCAGTTCTAATTGTTGGGCCTTGAAAATAGCCTGTTCCTCGGAAAATACCCCTGATAGGGATACATCCTTTGAAATATTTGGCTGCAATGATTTCAAAAACCATTCTAGAAGGAATTCACTCAGAATGTAAGCTTTAATGAGCTGCTTCCTTCTCCACCATTCCTGAATATGATCAGAAATGTGGGTTTCCTTGTCATGCTTAAAATTAGACAAGAGTTCAGTCCCGACATCATAACGAACAGGAAACTGAAAGTGATTTAGAAACATGATATCCAAATCTCCAAAAGTGGAAAAACTACCCCCAGGTAACTCAATATACCACTTAGCTGCATTTCCCATCAAGGTGCGCTGAAATAATCTCAACCTAATCGAATCATCGATCAGGGAGTTTGATGAACACCAAAGATGAAAAGTGGTGATGTGATCCGCTAGATCCTCTCCATTATTTCCTTCAAATTTTGGAATGTCTGAAGGTAGTTTGGTAGGGACTGGAGGCCACCCTAGACTATACCGGATTGGATCATTAGTCAATTTCGACAAATCTGGCAAGTTTAACGTTGCCAGAAATGGTAAACGAGGAGGAGCCTGAGAATTCCATCTTGATAGGACGAATTTCCCACATTCTGAAAATAATACCCTAGATTTGATGAGGCACCAAGTTTCCAGAAGGAGTTCGTAGAAAAAATTGGGCCATAGGAAAACCCTTGTGACCTAGCATTCGGAGAAGGACCCCCTCCCAACATAGAGTTACTATAAACCGGACTAGTTCCCCCCACTAAAGTAGTGAATGAAGAAGAAACCCCCTGATAAGGGTTCCAAGCATTTGAAAAGGGAGAAAAAGCATGATAAGCACTAGATGAAGAGACAAGAACATTCCCTTGGTGACCAACGAGAAACTGATTCCCTACCCCTATTGTCGTAAAGATAGGGTTCCACCCGTGAAGGTAGTAGAACTTTGACCTCCAGACCATGGATTAAAATTCTGAGTCTGGGAAGTAAAAGGAAAAGATCCTAAGGAAGGATTCAAGAGAGGAATATGTCCACTTCCAAAGGGGAACCCTTGAAAAGAAGCTGATCTGCTAGTCATAGAGGAGATGGGTGCAGATGCAGTTGCAGCAGTTGAAAAGGAAAACGGAGGAATTCCATTAACGAAGATTCCAAGACAAAAGGGACCAAATTGAGAAGCCCGTGCTTGGGTATAACTGGAACCAAACACAGCATCACTAGAAGCAATCGAAGATATAGCAATAGTGCCTCCTCCCTCAACTTTAGGAGGAGTCTAAATACCTGCAGCACTCACATCTGAAGCTGTGTTCCCAGTCGTGGCCATCGAAAGGTGAGAATGTGATGGATAAGGACTCTCGGGTCTCTCAGACTCAGGTCCGATGTACTTGATGATAAACGGAGAATTAGAAGAAAGAGGAGATGGAAGAAATTCAGGAGATTGAGGTACTTCCTCTACTTCTACTTCTGGAAATAAAACTCTTGAGGTGGGTGGAGTACTCCTCTCAGTACTGACACCAAGACCAAGACCAGCTACAGAATCTTCAAGCCCTAACGGAGGATCTCTCTCCACTGTGTTAGATAACACCAGTTGATAACCACCTTCTGAATTGCTCCTACACCTTCTTGAAGAAGGCTCGGCACTCGTGGGAGATAACCCACGAGGTCGTCTCAATCGATGAATCGATCGGTCAGCCACTTTAAAATATTGACTAGACTCAAAAAAGTATAAAGCTAAGAAATCTAGGAGTAAAGAGCACTCACTACAAAGTCCCTAAGATACAGCGAAGCAAACGGCCTTCAATTATTTCCGCTCTGGGTGATTAGGACCAGACAATAAAATATAGAAAAGCGAAAAATAGGACCTCCCGAAAGCAGTCTGGGGTAATTACGACCTAGATCCACTATCGAAGGTAACAGAGGCAGTTATGCTGAGCTCCTAACAATAGCCTTTGTCGGTGCAAGTACCCAAGCTTCGCAAGGGCACCCTCCAGAAGTACTGCTAGAAGTGATACAAGGTCTGCCTCAGGTACCACGGGTATTCCCCCCCGCAGTCACCTGTGTGATACCTAGGATGGGAAACTAAGGACACCAATCCGTATCAGTAGCCGGGTGGAACGGTCTTAGGTCAAGATTCAGCAAATCAGAGAGGGGGTATCTCTCTTCTCTACCTGCACTTTCCCTCGCGCTTGACTTTCTGGAGGAGAGCTTTCCCGGTCCACCTAACGGTGTTGGATTTCGCTCATTAATGAACTTATATGTTTCAAAATCTTAGCGAACTTGGAGAGTTAACTCTCCACTCACCTAATCCAAGGCCCTACAACCTAGCTAGTTGATGTATGACACTTAAAACAAAAATTGCTAGTTGTTTTTAATTTATATCGCTTATTTTAATTGGCTTTTATTTTATGTCAAGGGAATATGGAAGTGAAACGAATGATGTTTGTATGATGAAATAAGAAACCAATGAAAACCAAACTATATGCAAATGCACTGATTACCTTTCGATGAAGAGTGATTTCTACACAGGTTCTACGAGACTATATATTTTACTTTTCTTTTCAGATAACCAGACCTCACACACAAAAAATTACGAAAAATACTAAAATGATTATGTTCACCTAATGCAAATCACTAATGGCATGTAAATTCTAAGATGCAAGACCTAAGAAAGCAAAGAGAAATATCTAATGATACCAAGGTTCAATCATTTTTTGGTAGTCCATCAATCTAATTCCAAATCAAAAGCTCAAAAAACGCCAAAAATCAAACTTAATATAAAAGAATGAAATGAAAAGAAGACTCCCTTCCTAATCAATTCAAGAATCGAAGAATAAAGACTTCAACAAGGCTTCAAAAATATGAAAAGAAACCATATACCAAAACAGAAGCAATGGGAATAAAAAAAAAAAATTGCTTTTGAATTTTATGAAGAAATGAGACTTCAAAAAACTAAGAAACTATCAAATTATTGAGTCGAACCAACTTCGAATCTCAATCAAAACTTCAACAAGATGCTCTAAGCCAACTATGCTACTCTCGTAGCAGGACTTGTATGAGCAGGAGGAAGACAAGAAACTCAACAAATCAACTCGGTACAATAGCATAAACTTGCGGCAAACTCAGACTCCAAAGAATCAAAAGAGACTCTTCGAAAATTGCAACAAGACCTAGGCAATGAAACCAAGAAAACCAAACGCAAAAAGAGGAAAAAATCAAGATGCAAAGCAACTCATAAAGTTAGGAAAGAGCAAATGAGAAAAATCTCTTTGTCTTGAATAGTCAGAACATCCAAGAATCTTCAGAAAAAGATCTTGGTGCTCAAGCCAAAATTGCAAGCACAATAAATGAAGATTTCACCAAATGATCTGGTCTTCAGACAATCAAGAGAGAAACAAGTATAAAACCACTTTAAACACAGTCCGGAGACTTCAAAGATATCATAGGGACAAGTCTCCACAGGCAGACAAGACGAAAAAAGTTTAAAACCAAAAATTTCAAAATTTACCCAAACATACGCACTTTAATAGTTTTACAACTAGCGTGCATACGCGACTGTTGTAAAGGAAACTCGCGTATACGCAGGTACCTTTACAAAAAATAGCATATATACGCAACTGTGCAGAAAAGAAACTGCATATGGAAAGGTAAATAAGAAAAAATAAAAAAGGTCAAGCCCTGATCAAGAGACTAGGTCTTCAGTCGACTGAAAAAAGATTTACTGAACTAGAAAAAATGATTAAAACTGTTGGAAACCTTCAAGACAAATGAAACAACCCAAAGGGAAATCACAAGAGTGTGATCCCCAGCAGAGTCGCCATTTCTGTTTCGGGAAATGACTCCCTAAAGGTTTTTGGTTCGGCAACCTTCACAGATCAGGGGCATAACATTCAAGAAGGACTCACTTAACCTATATTTTATGCTGAAAACTAGATTTAATCAGTTGCGGAACTTACCCGAAAGTCCTACATTTGATGTAGATCCCATAGGGTTCAAACCCCCAACAACTCCTTGTGCTTCGTAACTTGGAAATAAAGAAAGAACGAACACGAAACACTAGTTGTACAACATATGTTTTTCCCAAATGTCAGTATAATCCATATATAATATTATATAAGCAATACTGAATGTTTAACTAACAATCTTTACACATATATAGACACGTGAATATTCGGGAACAAGATGGTACTTATTATTATAAATGGCATGTGCAAGAATAGAAAGTGGAGAGATCACCTGAATCCTTCCATGGCCTTCAAGTAGACCGTCCTCTAGATCCGTCCAGCCCTCACCTCACTAGGATTCTTCCAAGATGTGTGCACACTAGATGTCATATAAGATGATGATCATCTTCAAGGAAACAAGGGTTTCTTGAATATACTTGGGAAGTGCAGGAGGCACAGGAACATCAAACTTGAAATAGGGATCCAACAGAGTATGATATATATAATTTTCTCTCTCCCTTAGGCCATACACATGAGGGGCTTTTATACTCCCTATTAGTAGTTTTAGCAGTTGGAAACAGTTGGACCACGGGCTGGGGTAGTTGAATTACGGGAATAACCATCACCCTGCCATGAAAATAAGGAATTTATATATATTTTTAATGATTTAAAAGGAATACGCAGAAAAGTATGAACGGGCTCGCGTATATACGCGGAAAAGTCTAGGCATAGCTGCGTATGGGAATTTTAACACTGTTTTTTATGAATTTGTTCAAGTCTGGAATGAAAGGGTGCCTAGGGCCAAAGAGACAATCATTATTCACATGAGGGTGAAAAATGATGCTATAACAGATACAACTGATCCATATTTATGTAGGAATGAATTGAAATACAATTTTAAACAAAAACATAGAACTACATCAAAAAATGAACTTCAATTCTTTAATAACAAAATACTAAAAAAAAATTACATGTAGAATGGAAATAAACTAGCTCGAGCGTTGGTAGCTTATCTCTAAGAAGATATGTGGTGGCTACATGCCTCTGAACTATGTTACAACGAGGCTCACGTGCCTTTTATTATTGAGAAATAATGGAAAAGCCAAAACATCCAAAAACCTAACCCTAGGAGATGAAGCGCCAAAATTTTGTGGGCCCCATTGGGGTTAGTTTGCACACCAATTTCCTGGGGTCGTAATTTTGTTATATGATCTTTGTTTGATTCTTATGATACCTTGTTAGAAACATCCATTCGATGACTACAAATTTAAAATGCAAAACCATGTCATAAGCTATTGGTTTTTTTTTTTCCGAAAAAGAAAGAAAAAAAAAAAATTCTTTTAGGGCCTCAAAACGACTTCATAAGTTTAGGACTTGAAAAATTGCCAAAAATAGTAAATTTTGCTACAATTAAGGACAATGAAAGAAACAGTGATGGGGGTCCAAGTAGAATAGGCGGATGGCCACAAATTTCCACCTAGATCATTAATGTTATGGTAGAAGGTATGTCTAATTCCTCTTTATATTTTTATTTATGTGAACATGGTGTATATGGGAAGCAGAATCGAGTCAACTTTTATTCTCAAGCTAAAGAGGGAAGAAGGAATATTAGAGCTAGTGCATAACGATGTGTTTGGACCTATATAAGTACCATCACCGGGTAAATATATGGGTTATATCTCATTTATAGATGATTTATCAAGGAATAAATGGATATATTTCCTCATGAATAAATCTAAATTATTTGATAGTTTTATAGAATTTAAGGCTCTAGTGGAAAATCAGACAAAGAAGAAGATTGAGGTGTTGAGGTAAGATAATGGTGAAGAATAATTCAAGAAGTAATTCAAAGATTTTTTTAAGAAGTATGGTATAGCACAAAAAAATACTAATCCATACACACCTTAACAAAATGGATTTGCAAAAATCATGAACAAGATGTTGATGGAAAAGGTAAGGAGCATGCTCAGTGGCAATGCATTAGGGCAGGAATTTTGGGTAGAGGTAGTGGATACTGTATGTTACTCGATTAATATATCACCTTCATTACTGTTGGAGGACAATACTACACATGAGGTATGGACTGGTAAGAAACCCTATCTCTCACATCTCAGGGTATTTGGTTGTGATGCATATGTACATGTTTCAAAGGAGAAAAGAACCAAGTTAGATAGTAAATATGAAATGTTCATCTTTATTGGCTATAAAGATGGTTTAAAAGGTTACAAGTTTTGGAACCCAAAAACAAAGAAGGTTTTGTAAGGTTGAGATGTGGCATTTAGAGAAGTGAAGGATGTCAAGAAACAAGAATTCCTACTAAGGGAAAAGGAACCGAATAATATAGAGTTTGAATTGAATAATGAAGAATCAGACTCCATAGAAGAACAAGAGTAAGAAGAAGAACAACAACACACTCTAGTTTTGATGAGATCAGTTCGAGAAATAAGGTAGATAGAGAGGTATACTCCATTTGATTTTCATTCAAAATTTGCCTTATCTATTACTAATGATGATCCCAGAGCAGTTAGGGGGGAAATGGATTCATAAGATGGAAAACTATGGAAGAAGGTCGTGGTTAAAAAAATGGAAGCCTTGGAAAAGAATGAGACTTGGGATCTCATTAAGTTGAGGGCTGGAAGAAAACTAATTGACAATAAATGGGTTTTTAATAAGAATCAGTTAGTAGTGAATGGTCCTTCCTAGGTGCTAGGAATTGATTATGATAATATTTTTTTCTCTTTTTTCCAAGTTAACTTCTATTATATTACTTTTATATTTTCTTGATGAACCAATAATTATTCATAAGGTGTTGATATCTCTTCCATTGAGATTCAATGCAAAGGTTTTAGATATTAAGGAAGTAAAAGATCTGGAAAACCTAAAGATGGATGAATTTCATTGGATCCTCACTGAATATGAAATGAGTACAACAGCAAAGAAGTTAGGGTTAAAGGAAGCAATCATCAAAGCATCAAAAAGGACAATAAGACACAAATAATGAGGTTATTCCAACTACGAGTTATATGTAGAAGAAGTTCAATTTGTGATAAAGTTGAATATAGAATATTTCCATTACAAATGTAAAACTCCATTCAAATGTTTTAATTGTGGAAGCATAGGTCACTTTGCTACTAAGTGTCCATATGAAATAAAGAAGATAATGATAATGAAGAAGAACATAAAAATAGAAGCAAATATCAGGGACTCAATAAGGGAAAATGCATCAAGAATAAATTTTTTTATTCTACATAAGATAGGTTAACTTCTAAAGGGAGTGATGGTTATTCATATGATGTTGAGAAAAAATATTTTTTATTCACAACCCTATATACTCAAAATATTGATCGTTAAAATGAATTAACCTTGAAAAGAAAAATCAGTATCAGAAGAAGATGATGTTGATGGATAAGTTAATCTTGAGGTAGAACTTATTAGTGCCTTGGATGAAATAAATAGGCTTAGAAGTTGTGAAGCATGTATTTTTGAAAGTGAAACAAAAGAAAAATTAATTGAAGTTGTGTAGCTACACTAAATTGGTAGTCAAATATTGTGATACATTGGAGATATTGAATATGATATAATTTTTTGCATACTTACTTTCATTGGTTACTATCATAAAAATTACAAATATATTTCATGTGTCATTGTTGAATTTTTTTCTTTTCATGATCTTAACCATGTCATTAATATCACTTTGATTCAGGCAGAATTATAAGAAGACTTCCAAGTACAACTAATGTGTTTTCATGTGTCATTGTTGAATTTTTTTCTTTTCATGATCCTAACCATGTCATTAATATCACTTTGATTCAAGTAGAACTATAAGAAGACTTCCAAGTACAACTAGTGTGTATATTGGACAAGAAGGTCAATGTGCTCAAGAATAGAGTCAAAGGGAAGGTAAGGATCCAATGGACCGCCTACATCCTTGAAGAAATGACACGAGAGTTGTAATATGGGAGGAATATATGAATTTCTTTTAAATTTTTGATGTAAAAGGAAAAAAATAGCAAAATATTATTTTATATAGTGGTTACATGCACTAAGAATGGTGCAAAATATAGGTGAAGGAGAATCTAATATCCTAGTTTTGATTCACAAATCGATATTGTGAATAAATGTGATGAATGGCTAAACGTTGAATGATGTATTATATAAAATTTATATTGAATGATAACAAAAAATACACCACATGCTACAAGAGTAGAAGAACAAAAGGATGGTGCTATGAATCCATATGAGGGGAAAGAAAAGGGACTTAGGGCGCTTAAGGTGTATAAAACAATAGCATTATTTTATTAATACGCTTAATTCCTGACTTAGGGCGCTTAAGGGGTATAAAACAATAGCATTATTTTATTAATACGCTTAATTCCTTAACCTTAATTTAATCATTGGGATTAGATAAAAGAGAGAATAAACATATACTTTCCATTATGAAACATCAGTTCTCACTCACATGCAATTTTACCTATGCCTTTCTGATCCATGTGGATGAGGGGGAAGGGAGAGAACTTGAAGATTTTGGGGAATATTTGAAGGTTTTTTTTTTTTTTTTTTTTAAGAGTTAAATATTGTCAATCAATTTAGAGTACTGAGTGTTTGTAATCATAATTCTAAGTTTCTAGTTTATCTTGGAAATAAATTAGGCATATATGGGTATAAATTTTTAATATAACTTAGAGTAAATTTAGAGCTAGTTTACTATTTCCAAATTTATATTGTAACAAGGAAATTTTTTTCTTTTGGTTGGTTCAAATTGGAATTTGGAATGGTGATATTCTCAATTTGGATATGACATATTTTAACATGTTTTTGCTTGTTCAATCTTTTGGATTCCATAATGTTCGAAATGCCTATTGTTGTTCCATAAAATGCTTTATGGTAAAAATCTCAGATGTAATTGAAAAATGTGTTATGCAACTTTTAATTGGATATTTTCAAATCTCAACTTTTATTGTTGTGCCATGAAATGCTTTATGGTAAAAATAAAGGATGTAATTGAAAAATGTGTTATGCAACTTATGATTGGATATTATAACAGCATGTTTGAAGGAAAATTTACTCTAAGTTATATTGAAAATTTATAACCATATATCCCTAGTTTATTTCTTCTATGATGCTTTTATAACTTAGAGATAAATTTAGAGCTAGTTTACTATTTGAAAAATTATATTGTATTGGAGGAAATTTATTTTCTTTTGGGTGGTTCGAATTGGAATTTGGAATGGTAATATTCTCAATTTGGATTTGACATCTTTTAACAATTTTTTGCGTGTTCAATATTTTGGATTCCATAATGTTTGAAAGGGATATGGTTGTGTCAAAAAATACTTTATGGTAAAAATATCAAATGCAATTGAAAAATGTGTTATGCAAATTTCAATTGGATATTTTCATATCTCAACTTCTACGGTTGTGCCGTGAAATGATTTATGGTAAAAATCTCGGATGTAATTGAAAAATGTTTTATGCGACTTCTAATTGGATATTATCAAATCTAAACTTTTACTTTCAATATTATAGTTTTTCCTATGCACATGGTTAACTGCGAATACATGCAACTAACTATTCGCATGCAGGAAATAAAATAGCAAATGCAAGATACCATAAGTGTAGGTATCGTCTTTGAAGTGTGATTTGTAATTGTATAACATTTATTGGTTGAAACAAGTGATGCACTAGAGAAATAGTGACAATGGAATCCAAACACCAACTCCATTATTTATGTTGAATAAAAGGTGCATCAAAAAATAATAATTGTTGCATGTGGGCTATAAATCTCCTTCCCAACCTGTTGGACTTCTAGTTTATTTCTAACTTGGAGCTAGTTTAGATACCCTATATTTGAAGGAAAATTTACTCTAAGTCCCTAACTGAAATTGGAACACAGGATATATGGTTAGAAATTTTGTTCTAAGAACTTTCCAATAGTGTATGGAGCTCCCTCTAACTCCATAGAAAAAGGATATATGAAATATTTCATTAGGATGAGCCAACCAAAGTACAAGAAATCCAACCTAACTAGTTTTACAAGTTGGCCCCATAAGTGAATGTAAAATCATTATAAATAAATGATATATGAGGTCATTTGAAGAGTATTTAAGCAAGAAGGTATATAAGGTGTGCAAGACTATCTCATGAGTATTTTTTGGGTGATTCTTGGAGATTAAAGGTGGAAGAAAAAATATGATTTATGGGGTGGATGAGTCATCTTGGATTTTTTTTTATAACTTTTCTTCTACAATGTTTCAAACCATGAAACTTGGAAGATATAGATATAACATAGTCATAAATATGTGGTTCAAATTTTTGACATTGTTTCACTATAATTTCATAGATATGATCTAAGGAAGTTAGGCTTCTTGAATGTTCATGAAACATGCTTCAAACATTTCAACATGGAAATTAGCTATTAATTTTCTTATGGGATGTTTCATATAATGAAATTTGTATGATGTAAATTAAATATATTCATGTATATGTGTTTAAAATTGTGGACCTTGGTTTGCAATAATTTAAGAGATGTGCTCTAAGGAATTTATGCTTCTTGAATGCTCCTTAAACATGCTTCAAACAAGCCATATTGATAGACTATGAAATATCGAGGAAATAGAAAAGAGATCTCAAGGTACCATTGGTAAAAATTCCAGGCCTTGTTTCACTATAATTTCAAAGATGTGAATAGAGGATGTTAGTGTTACTGAATTCTCTTGAAACATGCTTCAAATAGGTCAAAATGTTTTTTTCCTTTAAATTTTTTTCTGATATTTTTCAAATTTTAAAATACAGAAGAGATGGAGAAAATATATCAAAGTACATATGGTAGAAATTCCATATCTTGTATCACTATAATTTCAGATAAATGATATGAGGAATTTAGTGTTCCTTAATGCTCCTAAAACATGCTTCAAACGAGTTAGTTTGAAATTTTTTCTATAAATTTATTTCTAATATGTTTCATACTATGAAATATGGATCAGGAGGCAGAAAATAGATCTTTAGGTATATATGGTATAAATTTTAAAACTATATTTGAAAAATATGATTCATGACATGTTGTGAAATTTCATTCTTGGGAAGAAGCCAAAATAAACAAATTTTGGGAGAAGAAAACATGGTGAAGGAAGAAACAACAAGTAGACCTGGTGAAGGTAAAAGAAAATAATAAACCTGGTGAAGGTAGAAGTAGCAAGTAGACTTTGAGAAAGAAAAAGTAGCTAACAAATATTGTGAAGAAAAGCATATTTAGTGAAGTAGGTTGGTGCCTATGAATATTTACAAAGATGGGGATTGGTATTTGATGCAAGAGCATCTAACCTCCAAGTAAAAACTATTTTTGACTAGACCTAGGGGTTTCATTTACTAAGGGAGTTGGTTCCCTAAATTGGATTTGATTATTTAATTTAAATGTATTTCCTATTTTTTTAGGAGAATTATATATAAGTGATGAGAATGAGGAATCTTGTAATCAAATCTACTCTTTAGGATAGATCTCAAAAATATTTGAGAGAATTAGATAGGTTTGAGAGATAGTTAGATCTCTTGGAGAAATATATAGATCTAGAGGATCTAGAAGTATAAATAGCTGAGAATTTTGTGGATGTAGACTAATTATGTTCAAAAATCTATTCGTATGATTATGTATCCAAAAGCATGTGATAGGTATGTTGAAAGTGTGGAGAGATTCAAGAGTAGAAGAGTGAGTCCAAGTGGGCCAAAGGGCCAAAGGGCCAAAGGGGCCAAATTAATGTAAAACAAGGCTAGGAGAGGGCCTTTTGTAAAATTATACGTGTGATACAATAAAACACTTTTTTTCGAGTGTTTTAAATCATGCGTTAACCAAGTTTGTTCCTTGTGTTAATTCTTGTTATAATGGGAAACTATATTTCTATGAATTATATTGAATGAGGGTGTATTATAGACATGTAGTAGATATTCTCTTGAGGAAGAGTGTTTCAAGAACATGCATCAGAGTTAATTTAGCGGGGGCCAAAACCATGAGAACATAGCTAAACCCTTCCCTTCATAGTCAAAGTGATTAAGGCCACGAGAATTGATCAGTAGTGTGATCAATGATCAATATTACATAAAGGATTGGGTGGAAAATCAAGTTTATTATAAAGGCATAATAGAAGTATGGAGATTTATAAATCATGAAGGAATTAGTTTCCTATGAGTTAAGCATGGTGGAGCATTGTGTTAAGGCCTGAAAATAGAAGGTCAAGATCAGAGTCTAATGGGCCAAGTACAGTGGGTGAGCCTGTAGCGAAATTCAGACACGGAGTATAAAAAAGAGGGGCAAAGACTTAACTTATTTAACCTTTTATGAAATTGTGTCAACTAACAAAGGTCGGGAAACAAAACTCAAAATTATGTCGGATCAATCCCATTAAGAGACGAGTTGGGTTGAAATGTCCTGGAGTTTATTCCCTAGAAGAACAAGGGAGAAATGTACAAGGAGAGTCAAGATGAGTGGGCATCGGGAAAAAATGGCACTAGTTAGGATGATATGGCTTACAGAGTGTCGGAAAATTCCAGCAAACTATCGAAGAATGGAGACGGGAACATTTTCGTTCCTCAGAGTATGTTACTCGTACGATTAAAGGAGAATACATGAAGGAATATTTGGTTTGATGACGACTAGGTTGACATGGAGGATGGTCATGTTGTAAAGTGTCAAACGCGAAGTACATTCATTAGAGTACGAGATTGAAAAGGGGACCCACCAGTATTGTTGACTCCTCCCAGAGGTTAGTGCGTGTGTGATTTGAAAAGGAACTAAAGTTGGAAAGTGACGAGAGTTGGGATCAACAGTTGATCAGAATAATTCATGCTTCATGGAGTCCATCTCCTAGAAGTAAATGCCTTGGTGCATCATTGGGAAGAGTCTAGGTGAAATGGATTCGATATGATGTGTAAGTTGAACACGTGGAAATGAGATAAATGAACACCCAATAAAAAACAAATAAAGTGATCGAAATGCATACAATGTGTGTTGAATAATTGTTGGATTTTCTTGAGCGATTGGAGGATTAACAAAGGCATGGAATATAGGGTTTTGTTATATGTTGTGGCTGCAAGGAAACTATTGCAACATAGCTTGAATAAAGGTAAGGGGATTATATTAGCAATTCTCCACGTGCACTTATTATATATAAGAGTCGAGGCTATGGTGGTTCTTTTTGGCTGCACATATTATATGGAAAGATTTTGGCTTCGATGGCTAAATTGAACAGGTATTGAAGCCTGTGGTTTTTTGTATTACCTGTGAAGCTCCTTCCACTTAATTTTAAATGGGGATTTGTCTCTCTAATTTGGGTTTAAGGGATCATCTTTTGACTAAGAGTCTATTACTATAGGTTTTTAGGTTGGATTAATTAGCACAACCAGTTTTAGCTCGTCATCATTTGGTATCATAGCTAGAAAGATATGTAATTTAAAACTCTTTAGTGGAGGAAACATAAATCTATTTGAAGAAATAGAGTTTGCAGATGAGTCTGGATATGGTTTTAATTTTTGTGTTGAAGTAGAGGATAAATGATTGTAGGAAGAAAACTGGTGTTCTTTAAGGCACATAGTAATTTTAATTTTTCTCTTTGGATCAAAGGATATTTGTTTTTGGGGGATAGAAATTGAATAGGAATTTGATTTTTCTTGTGAATTTGATTTTGGAAGGAATTTGTAGACAGAATTTTCAAATATTGGTGAAGGTTGAAATTTTATTAAATGGGAGAATATATATATAGGAATGCATGAGGAAAATGCAGAGGCGATGTGTAGAGGTTTGTCAAAAGAATAAGGCCTTGAGTAATATATTCACAAGTATTGGTTTTATTTTATGTTTACCCTAGTTATAAGTATTTATGTTTGTAGGTAGCTGCTATACAATAAGCATATCTCTTAGAAAGAGAAATTGTGACAAAACCCAACAACAACATGAAATTGTTGAAATGAGGATAGTAAAGGAGAAGATAGAGACGAGCAGATGAAATTGCAGAAGCCTAACAACTTTTAAAGTTGAAGAGAGGATGCACTCTAGAAGAATAAAGTAGGATAGGTTCTACTATAGAGAACCATAAGAGGACAAATTCCAACAGCTAAGGTTGTGTAGAAGTTGCTAAAGGTAGTTCCGCAATGAGTGTGGGTAGAATTTCCAAGATAAAGAGAAGAGGATACCAAGAGGAGAACTTGGTATTGTGGATAGTATCAAAATTATTACAAGATGAAGAAGGATTGTTGTAGCTCACAATTGAACAAGGAGATTTCACCAAAAGAAAAGGTAAATATGACTATTGATGGCCATGTGATGGGTTCTGAGTAAATTCATAGTCAAAGAGGAAATAATTACAAATCGTCTGTCATAAAGCATATAATTGAATAGGAATTTGAGAAGGAGATGGTTGAGTTAAGGCAAGAACTCAATCATGTGAAGCAGTTTCTATAGGACAACTAGGAAGATCAAAGTTATGGTAAAAAAAATGACGTAAATAAGTTGATATGGCATCCAATACACAAAGAGTTGAGGCAGAGAATGCATGAAAAACTGAAGGGAGAACTCATAGCATCCAAGTATAATTCAATTTTTTATGGAAAAGTCTTGTACATTGATGAAGAAAAAGCTAAAGATGTGGAGAAGAGATTTATTAACAGTCTGACAAACTATTGGATTAATTCAGATAAACATGAGTATGTGCTGATAGAGGCATCAAATGAGGCTAAGGAGCCTTATTTTTTTTAAACTAATGATTTGTGTGTGATTGCAGGTAATGAACAACACTCAAATGACATGTTTATACAAAGTGATGAAAAAATGAAGTTGTTAAAAGAGATTGTTGTGATTGAGGAATTCCTGCTTAGGTGTTTGTTTTTAGATGTCAGAGATGGAAAAATATTGGAAGCTTCCATGAAAGATGATGATGGTGTAGAATTTCTTCGAAAATATAATTTTATGGAAGATATAGTAATGAATAATAGTTCCATGACAAAGGAGTCAGAGTTGAATAATGTTAATGATCATGAAACAGAGTTCAAATTTGTAGAGGATCGGTTCGATAATCCAAAGCCAAGTGGTGAAGAAAGTGAAAAAATGACAAGCTCTAACAATTTAAAGGAAGATGATATGAATATGTAGCAGTAACCAATGAGGAATGTCAACAACAAATATTTATAGAGTATGTACCATCCAAAGGGAAAATTGGACATAGATATTGAAGAAATGATGAAATTGACGATGAAGGTATCATGGAGGAGGGGTATTGCATAAAGAAGGAAAGTTAGAAACAAAATGGAAATGATATAATGAATATACATCATAAAATAAGTAGGATAACTACAAAATCAAGTTTGGAGGCCTGGAAGAATGAACAAGACAACAACAAAACAATAGCACATGGCATAACAAATGATCGATTACATATTAAAGTTTGGGATTAAGGAGGATTTCATCAACATATGAAGCCACACGGTCAGGGTACCATGAATAATTTTCATCTTGGGAGTACGATGCAGGAGCATCTAACCTCCAAATCAAAACTCTTTTTCACTAGACCTAGGGGTTTCATTTAGTAATGGAGTTTGTTCTGTAAATTGGATTTCATTATTTAATTTAAATGTATTTCCTATGTTTTTATGAGAAATGTATATAAGTGATGAGAATGAGGAAAATTTTAATTATATCTACTCCTTAGGAGAGATCTTGAGAATATTTTAGAGAGTTAGAGAGGTTTGAGAGTTAGTTAGATCTCTTGGAGAAATATATGGATCTAGAGGATCTAGAAATAGAAATAGTTGAGGATTTTTAAGATCTATACTAATTATGGTCCAAAATCCTATTTATATAATTATATAACCAAGATTGTGTAATAGGTATGTGGAAAGTGTGGAGAGCGTCGAGAGTAGAGGAGTGAGGCCAACTCGACCAAAAGGGAAAAAGAGGTTGAATTAATGTAAATTAGGCTAGGAGAGGGCCTTTTGTAAAATTTATTATGTGATACAATAAAACACTCTATTTTGAGTTTTTTAAATCCTATGTTAATGAATCATATTCCTTGTGTGAATTCTTGTTATAATGGGTAATTGTATTTCTTTGAATTATATTAAATGAGGGTTTATTGTAGACATGTAAAAAATAAGCTCAGGAGGGAGAGCGTTTCAATTATGTACATCAGAGCTAATTCAGAGGAGGTAAGAACATTGAGAATAGAGATGAACCTTACCTTTAAAGTCTAAGTTATTAAGGCCATGATCATTGATCGATAGCGTGATCAATGATCAAGATTCCATAAAGGATTGAGCAGAAAAGGAAGCTCATTATAGAGGCATAGCAGAAGCATGGACATTTAGAAACAATGAAGGAATAAGTTTCCTTTAAGTTAGATCATATTAGAGGAAAAACAGAAGCATGCATATCGATTTCTTAAGGCTTGAAGAAAAAAGGTCTAGATTAGAGTATAATGGGCCAAGTACAAAGGGTTAGCATGTAGAAGAAGTTGAGCACAGAGTATAGCAGAGAGGGGAAAATACTTAACTTATTTAACCTTTGATGAAAGTGTATAAAATAATGAAGGTTGGGAAACAAAATTTAAATTTTTTTCAAAACAATCCCATTAAGAGACGATGTCAAGATGAAGTGTCTTTGAGGTTCTTCCCCAGAAGAACAAAGGAGAAGTGTACAAAGAGATCTAGGATGAGTAGGCATCATGCAGAAGTGGCATTCGAACAATAAGAAAAACATCGAGATGATATGGCTTACAACATGTCGACAAATGTTGGTTAACTATAAAAAGTGGAGACTGGAACATTTTTGTTCCCTGGAGTTGGTTACCTGTATGATTAAAGGAGACGGTATAAAGAAAAAATCGAGCTAATGAGAACCGGGTTGACATGGATGTTGGTAAACATGTAAAGCATTGGGTTACTACAGATCACATTCATTAGAGGATGAGATTGACAAGGGGACTCTCTAGTACTGTTGACTCCTCCCATAGTTTAGTGTGTGCACTCAAAAAGGAATGGGGATCGACAACTGATGGGAGCTAGGATCAATAGTTTATGGGAATAATTCCCATTTCACATATTCCTTCTCCTGGAAGGAAAATACTTGGCACATTGTTGGGAAGAAACTGGGTGACATGTAGCTGGGATGACCTATGAAGTGATAACATGGAAAGGAGATAAATGAATACCCAGTATAAAAAAAATAAATTAATCTAGGTGCATACGACGTGTGTTGAATAAATATAGAATTGTCCTGGGTGATTAATGGATTAATAAAGGTCATGAATCCAGGGTTTAGTTATATGTTGGGGTTGCAGGGAGACTATTAAAAGGGAGCTCAAATAAAGGTAAGGGGCTTGTATTAAAAATTCTCCCAGTGCACTTATTATATAGAAAAGTCGAGGCTACGGTGGTTTTGTTTGGCCATACATATTATATGGAAATATTTTGGATCTAGTGGATATAATGAATAGGTATTGAACTAGGTGTTTTTTTATATTACCCATGAGGCACATCCTACTTAGTTGTAAACATGGATTTATCTCCCTAATTTTGGTTTAAGGAAGTGATTTTTAATCAACATTCTAGTACTATGGTTTTCTAGGTTGTCTTAATTGGCACAACCAGTTTTAGCTCGACATCTGTATCCCCATAGGTTAGTGCCTACAAATATTGCAGTAGAGTGGATTGGTGTCTTGTGTAGGTTTTTTCAGATAAAGTAGTTTAGGGGATTGGTGTCTCTTGTAGGTTTGTTTTTACAAAAAAACATAGGGAATTGGTGTTTCTTGTAGGTTGGTGGCTGCAAAGTATGTGAGGGGATTGGTGACTCCTAAAGGTTAGTGCATATAAAGTAGTAGAGGGGATTAGTATCTATTGTAGGTTGGCACCTACAAAAGAATATATGGGATTGGTGTATCACTTAGGTTGTTTCCTACAAATTGATGTAATAGTAGGTTGGTGCCCACATGATCTTTCATATATATAAAAAATAGTTTTCTCTCGTAAGGGTTTCCATGTATATCTTGTGTTACTTGTTCAGTTTACTAGAATGATATTTTATTATGTTTGGATGTTTAAAAAAGTAATAATT
Source organism: Pinus albicaulis (assembly GCA_034641835.2). Lineage (NCBI taxonomy): Eukaryota > Viridiplantae > Streptophyta > Pinopsida > Pinales > Pinaceae > Pinus > Pinus albicaulis. Next base: position 147,911,546 of record CM076572.1, on the reverse strand, counting down.
GTCATTATATTTATTCACTTCCATTCTTAGTTTAATTGTGAATCAAACCATTAGTATCATAGCAAGTTCCTTCAGAAGCAGTCTAACCACTAGAAGGTATATCTTAGAGGAACCATGGTTATTCATGAAGGTTCAATTAAAGTTCACATGTTTGATGGATCAAAGTATTTATTCTAGAATAAAAGAATGAGGGAACATCTAATATCCTTTGTTGTTGGTGCTTGGAAATATATAGTAGATGGAAGGAAGGATGATAAGCATAATGCAGAAGCCATGAGTGCCATATTGAGTGGCCTATCAAAATTAGAGTTTGATAAGGTGATTCTTTGTAAAACATGGGATAAGTTGCAAAAAAATTATTAAGGAGGATAAATTGAAGAAATGAAAGATAAGGAGAATATAAATATGGATATTTCATATGAAATAAGAAAAAAAAAATTAGTTCAGAGGGAAGAAGTTCTCAAAGATTCAAAGAAGACAGAAAATCTCAAGGGCCCAATGATTTCTCTTGCTATGAATCTGTTGAAGCCTAGAAAATCTCTGCTTCAAACATTGGGGAAAACCACCTGGTCGGGACCTTAGGATAGCTCCTTTTCCGTTTGGTATGGTGGCTCCGACTGGATTTAAAGGAGCAGTTTCCTTATAACTAATGGGTTGGTGATGGGTTGATTTGGATGAGTGGAAATGGGACTAAATTGACTGAAATAAAACTATCTAATTTAAACTAAATACTGATAAAGAAATTCTAACACTAACCCGGGCAATCATATGTGAATACAACTTAAAATTATTTCAATTTAACAATAACCATAAAAATGTATTATCATTTAAATCGAAATGTGCAGAAACAAATAAAGATAACTCTGTTTAAGAAATTAAACAGAGTTATATTAACATATTGCATTCATCATAATATATCATCTACATATACTTATGAAAGATAACATTTCAATTATACTAAAAAATGATATATATAAAGAAACGTTATGAAAACAAATATCTGTAAATGATAGCAAATTTTAAAGCGAATATCATAAGACAAAAGAAATCAATAGTGAACAGATAGAAATACCTTATTCATCTTGAAAGCTTTCAAATGAAATCTGATACTCTAATCCAGTAATTCTGATGCAAAATCAAATCCAAGGTACATAAATGCAACACTTTAAAGATAATTCCGCATAAAATCACCAGATGTGATCCTTTTAAAAAATATATAAGCCAGTGGAGTACAGAAATGTAATCTCCAAGTCAAAAATATTAAAATCCAGGACCCTTCTCTAAATGCATGAGAAGAGTTTAAATACTACTTAGCTAAATCTAAAAATAGTCTATTACAAAAAATTAAGGATACGGTTTAATGACCGTCCTTTTCCTAGGCAAAAATACAGTAAAATTAAAACTAAATCTAAAAATAAAGACTATTAACTAACTATTTATGAACTTGATCTTTAAACTTGCAGGCATCTAGCATAGTTTTGAGAAGATGTGGTTGACCGACTTCAGAATTCAACTGTCCTGAAAAGACAGAGTCGGCAAGTGTAGGCGCAATCTTCTCAGTAGAATTGATGATACAATTAAGCACACTGTGCTGACTGTGTGGCTTCACTAAGTATGTCCAGTAAGAGTCCAAATTTAATCTTGTCAGCCCTTGGATTGATTTTGCTCTTTCTTCTGCCTTTTGCCTCCATTCTATTTGCAGTTGATGTGCCTGTGGGAGATATCCCGGAACAGTTTCTGAAATCAAATTAGCTTTATGCAAATTATCATTTACACAATCAGTAAGACTATTTTCCGCTGTAGCTGCCTCCTCTGCTGCCTTCTCTGCCCTTCTGATTTGTGCATCCCAGTTATTGAAAAGTATTTCTTTATGGTTTTCATTAATAATTGGTGCACCAGCTTTTCTTCCTTCTTTTGTTTTCTGCCATACCAAATAATCATTGATCTTTTCATTAATTAAATCATAATCATTTCGTAGATCTACGACATGATTTGTGATTTTATCACTCTCTTGGCAAAAAGAATTCCATTGCAAGATTTTTTGGCATAATACTTCTTCTTGTTGCAGTAGTTGATTGTTTAAAGAGATAGTTTCTGAAATAAACTCTGGAAGCTTAGGATCATCTTTGTGCTGATCTTGGATAATCTGTATTTTTTTTTCTTTATCAGCCAAAATTTTTTGATGTCCAATTTGCATTTCTTGAAGTTGTTGTTGTAACTCTTCAAGTTTCAACTGTGCTTCATTATTGGCCTGTACCTGTTGCAATTGCTGTTGTAGAACTTTTATCTGTTCTTCTTTTTCATTTAATAAGAGTTGTATCTCAAATGCTTTATCAATAGTTGCAGAAGCATAAGCCCCTGTCATTTGAGATAACTTAGCAAGATTATCAGTAGGCTCTGTGGCAGGATCCTTCCACAAGACATCTAGTTGTTCTACTTCAGTAGCAATTGCACCTTCTAACTTTCTCTTTTTTCTTTGTTTCTTCACTAGTGCTTTGTATTTTGGGCTATAGAATACATCTAGAGGAGGAATGTCCTCTACATTAAGTACAATTTCAGAGGAGGGTGTGATAGGTATGTGCTCAGTCACTGTGACTGTGTTGCTTGTTCCTGTGCTTAAAACTTTGGTTGTCTGGACAGGGGTCTGTACATTCTGTCCTTCTACATTAATCAATTGATTAAAGCTTTCCCATTCTTTGTCTAATTCAATGGTGACTGACTGTTGCTGTACATTGGTAGGAGGAGGATTTATCTGCTGAGAAGTCAAAATTTGCTTTTGAGGAAGTTCTTTCGATTGAGTAGAATCTTTCACTGATTCTTCAATTTTATCTTCCTTTTCATTAGACTTATTGGAACATTCAGAAGTCTCTCTTTCAGATTTTGACTTAGATTTATCTGTACTTGAACTGTCATTAAGACTAACGCTAGGAGTTTGTTCCCTTGCGGGTTCCAAGCATAGATTTTCCAAAGGGATAGCAGTTAGTCTTCTCTCTCTATAAAGTTTAAATTCCTGGAATTCCTCTGGAGATAACTGCATTTGAGCTGAATTCAAAACTTCTTTAAATGAACCTTTTGTTTGGAACATATCATCAAAAAGATCCTGTTCCCCAGAAAATTCCCTTACTCTGATTGCATTGGTAAAATTCTTAACAATATTATTTGGGTCAAATAACCTTCTGGAAAATTTGAACAGTTGTAAGCATGTAATGTTGCTTACCTCTTTGAATGCGTGACCAACATCAAACAGTGAAAATGTTCCACAGTTTACCGGAAATTGTGGCCAAATGCCTTTCTTCTTCTCTTTTAATTCCTTTGTTAAACCTCCTTGGCCACAGGTATGATAAGCAATCTCCCGAGCTACAAGTCTATCCGGAACATATAGGGGTAAAACATGGGGGGAAGCAGAACTTCCAAAAACCCTAACATAAGTGAAAAATTCTTCTCCAAACCATCTCGCGATGGGGAGAATGTCGACCTCTGTTTCTGGGGATAACCTTGGGGCATCTTTATTATGCAATGTTATGTACAATGGCAGCATTATACCATGGCAAATTTTGTAAAAATGGGGAACAAACTTAGACTCCCACAGTTCCTTATGATACACATGAATAGGCAAAGGATCATGGATTGTCCATTTCCAACCCATCACAGGGAATTTAGAGACAAAACAGATAGCGTCCATGACATAAGCAGATAAATAAAAAGGCGGATAAATCCGCTAAGAAACACTTCGTTTGGACCGGTAGTGAAAAATAGCAGTGGTCAAATTATCAAATAAGATTTTGGCCCAATCTACAATTGTAGAATTAACGACAGCATTCAACAAAGGGAGCCATTCAGGCAAGATCATATTTATGTCAGGCTTTCCAAAAAGCCTGCATAACATGGCAGCAGCAAAACAATAAGGAGAGGTAAGTGAACCAGTACTGTACATACCGTGTTTTTTTTTCTTCAACGGTTCATCTCTTTTGGTCCACTCCTGTGTGCATTCCGACAAATTTGCATGTTCTCTGGAAAAATCTTCCATAAATTGCTTATTATAAGTCGCCTGAGGTTCTGGCAACTGATACATCAGCCTCAAATCTTCCGTAGTGAACGACCCGATTAGCTCTTGAGTTGGAGTTCTAAATTGCCTGTCCGAAATATCGGTGCTGTCCAGCACCCATTTCACCATGTCTGTATACGGAAGAATCCTCGGCCTTGCCGCTATTCTATGCAGAAATGAACAAGCCAGTTCTTTAAGGGTTGCCTCAGATGTATTACTGGAACCTGCTATAGCCGCAACTTTCACCACCACAGGATTTTCTTCTTCGAGTAAATTATACATTCCTTCCCAGGTGGTTATATCGGCATCCTTATTGCAAGCAGTGTCTGCATACAGTGAAGCCATTTCTCTGTTTTCAGAATTCAAGCTCTTCTCTTTCTTACCCATAATGTTCTGTGAATGCTTTGTATAGACGTTTGCTCCTTCGTGCCTGTGTTTTACGAGTTAAATGAGAGTAATGGTATAAGAAAGGTGATGAGATAGTTTTAAATGCAGAGGCGGATGAAATATATTATTATAACGTGAAACGACTTTCAATCAAAACAAAATCTCATTTACCATTAATTGACAATTTATTCATTTAATCCAATCATTAAAGCGCATAACGGATATTGATATATGAAAAGATTTTCTTTGAACAACACGCTTTTATGAATCTGCGACATTGCGATCTGCGCAATATCGCAATATCGCAATATCGCAAAACGTAACCATCGCAATTTTGCAAATAGCTCAAAGGCGCAAATCGCAAATAGTGCAAAATTGTAAATAGCGCAAAAGTATTCGTTTAACATTTCTTTTTTCTGCGCTATGCGATCTGCGACCAATATGTTATTGTATAGGCTTTTTGGGGTCGCGTTATCGCAAAATCGCAAAATCAAAAGATATATACCATTTTGCGATGGATGCACTATTTCGCTTAAAGAACAATTTTATTGTAATCTATCATAAACTTAAGTGTTTCTTCTAAGGGATTTCCCTAAGTTATGATAGAAAGTTTTATTTGAAAAGGAAAACAAATCCTAATTGATTTTTTTGGATTTTTTCACTAAGGGTCCCCATTTTATTTAGTATTATTACTAATATTAAATAAAAAGGGGGGTTGTTGTTGGTCACAACAATTGGCGATTCACTGAAAGAAACAGTTATCTCTGAAAAAATAAAATGAACACTATATTTCTAGTAAATAAAGATTTTTAAAGATAATGAAAACTATCTTAGGATATTTTTAAATAAAATCTAACTATGAAAAAGAAATAAAAATCATTCACAATTTCTTTCTAATTCCTTAAGAATAAAAACATTTTTGGGTTATCTCAAGCTTTGATTGGTGTTAATAATGAAGTAAATGGATTTCTCAATGTTTTGGTTTTATAATATACTCTATTGACATAGGTATTGCCTCTGCTTCCTGCAAACGTTCATAGTCTCGACAGGGTTACCTTTAAACCATTAACCATTCATTGTCCCATCCAACTAAAATTATGACTTTTTAAAAGATAAATTCATAAGACCTATTATCTCATGTTTTTGTCTTTTATTTATTTTTATTTTAAGAGCCATTGTTCTGGTTTGGCAGCCAATTAATAACAATGCCATTCACTAGTTATAATTAAACTGAACAAGTTGGCTCGTGATGAGACCCCTTGTCTTATATTTATAAGCCATTACCCTGTTTTGGTATGCAGTATTGGTAATGTCAGTTTTATCATTCCTTATGAACATAGTAAGTCGGCTCATAATGAGACCTCTTATCTCTTAAATTTTTCATATAATTTCTTAGAATTACATTCTAAAAAATCACAACTTAAATGGATGGGGTGAAATAGTTTTATCCTTAAGAATCAATGGATGACAATTTTCAGAGTTTTTTGAGTTCCAAAACTTTGAAAAATCTTTACTTTTATAGATAACCTTTCTCTTCTCAATAAACTTATGATGATTTACATTCTCCTCAAGTTTTCAAAAGATCATGCAAATGATTGGAATAATCTTTCAAAGTTTAACATCTTATTTTAAACTATCCAAAAACTGTGATCATCTCTTTAAAAATTCTTATTTACACAAAATAAATGTTTATAATATTTTTCCTAAGAAATTTTCTTATAGTAAACAGTCAATTAGAGACTTATTAACAACTTTTATTTGCAAAAACAATTAAAAACTTTGCAGAAAGGAATATGTACAATTAAGAAGGGGTTACCTCCTTATGAAAAGAATTTCTTCAAGACAAGCCCATTTACAGGAAGAGATTCTCTCTTTCCTGTTAAATCTTGGAGTATGAATGTATTTGAGCCTATCTTTTCAGCAATCTGAAATGGTCCAAGCCACATTTTCTAAAACTTGGTATGTTTACCTTTTTCTTCATGTTCTTTATCCCATTTCAGAACAAGATCACCAATTGACAAAATCTTTGAGCCGGTAGAACTTGCATCAAAAGAAGATTTTACAAGCTGTTGATGTTTTTCATGAATAATTTTTGCTTTATCTCTATCTTCTTCTAATTTAAGGATTTGATCATATCTCAATTGAATGGATGAAGAAGGATTTTCTTCAATAAATTGCACTAGGGCTAATGATGGAAGAGTTAGATTTGATGAGAAATATTGCAGGATTTCTTTCCATAACTAAATTGAAGGTGGAGTTCTATTGAAGGCTTTTTGATATCTGATCATTATGAATGCGAAGATTAAGACTTGTGCGATTCTTTGATTTTGATCAATGGTCGCACAATATTTTGATAAGATTTTTGTTGAGTATAGTTAATAAACAGACCATTACCTTGTGGATAATAATTTGCTAAATATTTTAATTTAAAACCTCTTTTGACTGCAAATTCTATTAAACTATTTCCAGAAAAGTAAGATGCATTATCAAATACAAGAGCTTTAGGTACACCAAACCTGGTTATGATGAATTGATCTATGAAATCAATAATTGCATCAGAATTGGCTACCTTCAAAGGGTTTTCTTCTACCCATTTTGTAAAGTAATCAGTTGCAGTAAGGATTTATTTGTGCTGTTTGGAAGAATGAGGTACTATCTCACCAATAATGTCAAGCCCCCATTGTTCGAATGGTTGCTCAATACTCACTGGTTGCAAAGGAAAAGTAAGTTTCCTTTGACTTCCACTTGCAGTTTGGCAAATTCTGCACTTCCTTACGTAGTCATGTGTATCTTTAAAAAGGGTAGGCCAGTAATAACCAGCACGAATTATTTTGTGAGCTGTGGTATCACCTCCAAAATGACCTCCTGCTGGTCCATCATGCAATTCCTGACTTACTTGAATATCTTGATTTGAATCTTGATTTTCTGGTATGTTATGAGCTCCTGCCAATAATCTGCAAAAACTTTGTCCTCTAACAATCTTAGCAGGTTTAATATCAATATCATATTCTTGCAAGGCTGTTACCCAGTTAGCTCTCTTTTCTCCTACTTCTTTTTGAATTAATAATTGCCTCACTGCAGAGAATGAGACAATGATTTTGGTATGTGTTTTTAAGAGAAAAGGTCTGAAGTGTTTGATTGATTTAAACACGGCAAAGGCTTGTTTTTCAACATCGGAATAATTAAGCTCATCTCCTTGCAGATTTGAGCTAAAGAAAGAAATTGGTGCTTTGATTTTCTGATCATTGAGCTGTGTTAAAACAACTGCATAGGATGTTTCGGTGGCTGAAGTATACAAAATAAAATCTTTAGAAAAATCAGGGGTATTCAATGTTGGTGCATGTTGAAAATGCAGCAAGATGATGGAGCTTAGTGAAATGAAGTCGCCTTCACTAAGTGGGCCCGCAGGCAAATTCGAGCGCAAAATCTATTTTTAGACATATGGAGCATGGTTCGGGGATTCCAGTTTGAGATTCTTGGAGCATTGGTCATGTTGGTAAAAATATATGAGACTCTATTTTTAGGTCAAAGAGGTCAAAGTCTATTTTTAGACTGCCTCTCCTTAAAACAGGGAAGTCAAATATTATTTACCCTTAATAATATTTGGACTATAAACTTCAGTTTACTCTCTTCGAGCACTTCAGTTCGAGCCTTGGAAGTGGCTCAAGCATCTGACAGAGGAATTACACTATTCCCAAGGGTTTGATGGCATCATGCATGGTTGACTTCAGTTGGACTTCAGTGGCAGAAGTTTGGAGGAGTTAATGGGACAACTAGTGGAGTTGTGTTCTGTTTATTTTAGTTGAACTGATTGAGATTAGTTTAACTAGCTAATCAATTAGTTATGAGTGGAGTGAATTAAATATTATTTAATTCATTAATTAGTAACTCATTATTCAACTCAAGAACACATCACTTCACTACAGTGCATGATCAGTTCAGTGGAGACCAGTGAAAGAGGTAGATGAAAGGGTGGAGTTAGCTATCAGTGGCGACATCAGTTGTGCATGAGATTTGCACCACACTTGGAGGATTTTTCCATGAAAATTGCGCAGTCAAGCCAAGGAGATTCGAACCTTGGATCTCTATATAGACAGGCCATGATTTCGCAATAGAGGCAAGGCAATTGGCGGTGAGTTTTGAACCAGTAACCTGTTCAAAACTGAGCTAGATTGTGTGTAACTTCATGAGATAGTACTGAGTACTTGTGAGGAGTATTGTACTGAGTTTGTTACATGATTTCTCCATTATAATATACACAATAGCTGCGGGGTTTTCAGCTATAAGCTTTCCCATACATACTGTGTTAATGTGTATGATGATTTGATGTGTTATCGCTTGTTTTATTTCCGCATGTTTGATGATCTGAGTGGAAGAGATTATGTGTTGCATATAAATTTGAATTGTATGTGATCAGGATAGTCTCGGTGGATAATTAATCATTATTCAGCAAATTTCTACATGGTATCGGAGCTATTGAAGCTGAGATTGATCATCAAAGTGATTACAAACTTATTTCGGTAGACAGAGTCTGCATGCGGGCCAGGTAGCCTCTGGATTCATCTTTCTTCGGAAAGTAAAATGTCTGGTAAACGCCCCTTGCAGTCGATCTCTGTGCTAGAAATAATTTGTTCTCACAGATCTAGAGCGGTTGAGCTTTGAGGTGGAATTCGAATTTTGCAGCAGTTTTGTTTTCTTGGTGCCAATGTTGAAAATGTCTTTCAACGGTTTGCGACTCGAATATGCTCTTGAAGGCAGTTCGAATTATGTTGCATGGAAGGATCGCATGGAAGCAATATTAGAAGATAATGGTCTCAAGGAGTTCGTAGATACAGATGTCCAAAAGCCCACTGATCCTGCTGAAGTCGATGCATGGCAAAAGAAGATGGCGAAATGTCGAAGGATCCTGTTGGAGGGCGTCAAGGATCATATTGTATCCAACCTGCATGGAAAGGCTTCTCCATATTTAATGTGGAAAGCTTTGACGGATCTATTCCAGAGTAAGAGTGACCAAAGGAAGCTGGCGCTCAAAGATAAGCTCAAGAACATCAAGATGGAGAAGGGCGACAGTATCGCCAAATACCTCACGAAGTTCACTCAATGCAGAGATGAACTGGGAAGTGTGGGGGTTACTGTCGATGAAGAGGACATGGTCGACCTGCCTCTCCTTGGTCTTCCGAAGGCTTGGCACTCATATCAAGATAGTGTCAATGGTCGGGAGAAGCTGCCGGGATGGGAGCGCCTTTGGGCGGATCTCATGCAGGAGGAGATAAGGAGGACTACTCGAGATGGATCTTCATCAAAGGGAGCCGATGAAGAAAACTGCGCTTTGGTGGCCAAAGCAAAGAAAGGGAAGGGTAAGAAAACCTCTCATTCTGGTGCAAAGGGAAAGAAGCAGGATATGGCGAAAGTGAAGTGTTTTCACTGCCATGATCACGGACATTCTGCTACCAATTGTCCAAAGAAGAAGAACAAGCAAGCGGGAAGATCTGCAGATGGAGAGGCTTTGGCTTCACAGTTCGAGCTTGACTTTTCACTAATCGCATGCTTAGTTTCAAGTGTGTTGGGATCGGTATGGTTCTTGGATAGCGGTGCGTCATTTCATATGACGGGAGATCGGGAGTTGTTCTCAGATCTGGAGGACAAGGATTTGGGTGTGCACATCGAGATGGGCGATGATGGTAGATACAGTGTGACTGGTATCGGTACCATATCCTTTCAGAGGGAGTCTGGTAAGCCCTTTGTATTGAAGGATGTCATGCATGCACCTGGATTGAAGAAGAACCTGATCTCTGTGGCGATGTTGGAGGATAAGGGGTATGATGTGGTCTTCAGTGAAGGAAAAGCCTTCCTGCGCAGTAAGACTACTGGAGAGACCCGAAAGATAGGGGTTCGAACTGCAACCTTATCGCCTGGGTAGAAAGGGGACAGACGATGTGCCTATGGCATGCAAGACGGGAGAAGTGGTGAGCCAGGATGTTGAGGGCGAACCGTGGCATAGGAGATTGGGCCACCTTCACCATGGAGCTTTGAAGATCCTGCAGCAGATTTCTACTGGGCTTCCTAAGGGCACTCTTACGCAGTCAGATCAGTGCAAGGGGTGTACTTTAGGGAAGTATGTGAAAGCCACCTTTCACGAGAAGGATAGTCGCGCCACGACGATCCTTGAGAGAGTTCACACAGACGTGTGTGGTCCTTTCTCAGTTGCTTCGATAGCAAAGCACAAGTACTACATGATCTTTGTTGATGATTTCTCTCGAAAGTGCTGGATCTTCTTCATGCAGAAGAAGAGTGATACATTCGCGAAGTTTTGTGAGTTTAAAGCACTGGTCGAGAAGGAGTCGGGGAAGAAGGTGATTTCTCTAAGGAGTGATAACGGTGGTGAATTCATCTCAGCTGAATTCAAGGAGTTCTGCAGCGCAGAAGGGATTCGGAGAGAGCTCATCGCACCCCATAACCCACAGCAGAACGGGGTGGCCGAGCGGAAGAACAGAACGATCGTGGGTGCTGCACGGGCGATGTTGCATGATCAGGGCCTACCCCTTCACTTGTGGGCTGAGGCATGCAATACAGCAGTGTATGTGCAGAACCGTTGTCCTCACAGGGTTCTTGGCATGAGTACACCGGAGGAGGCTTATTCTGGCAAGAGGCCTGATATTTCCCATTTGCGGATTTTTGGTTCTCCTGTCTACATGCATGTGACGAAGGATGCGAGAAGGAAGCTGGATCCAACTGCTGAGGTTGGAATATTTCTGGGGTACACCGATACACCTCACAACTACCGGGTATATTTGTCAGACAGTCGAAAGACTGTTGTGCGACGGGATATAAAATTTCAGGAGGAGAAAGCCATGCAGTGTTCGCTTGAGAGGGAGCTACACTTGCATGCAGATGAGGAGTTGTTAGTTCCCAAGGAGGAGCTTCCGGATGTGGATCAGCCATAAGAGGAGGTTCAGGAGGTGGAAGAAACCACCCATGCAGCGCCAACCATCAGAGGGCGCATGCGCACTACAGAAGCTGAGCGACTGGCTCGAGATGCAAAGAAGGTTGTAGGACCACCTACAGCACAGTGCAGACAGAGGCAGTCACCGAATCGGTACACTGGATACATGGCTCTTGTGATTCAATGTGTTGTGACGGAGCCATCCTCTTTTGAGGAAGCTGTGGAGGAACCCGCATGGGTTGATGCCATGATCGAAGAATATGATTCGATCGTCAGGAACAGTGCATGGGAGATTGTCCCAAGACCGGTTGGGAAATCAGTGGTGGGTTCGCGATGGATCTACAAGGTGAAGTAGGCGGCTGACGGGAGTGTGGAGAAGTACAAGGCAAGATTTGTCGCCCGTGGCTTCTCACAGATCGAGGGGATTGACTATGAGGAGACTTTTGCACCTGTCGCAAGGTACTCTTCCATACGGACGATCCTTGCTCTCTCAGCGCAGATGGGTGGCACATTCATCAGATGGATGTGAAGACTGCGTTCCTCAATGGAGTTATTGAGGAAGAAGTGTACATAGAGCAGCCTGAAGGTTTTGAGATCTTCAGCAGTGAGTCGCATGTGTGCCGACTCAAGAGAGCACTGTATGGGCTGAAGCAAGCACCTCGTGCTTGGTACACTCGGATAGACAGATACTTCACCGGGCTTGGATTCTCCAAGAGTGAGGCGGATCCAAACCTGTACCAGATTGTGGTGGAGGGGAAGCTGTTGATCATCGTACTGTATGTAGATGATCTGATTTTGACTGGCGATGAGCAGCTGATACTTTCATGCAAGGAGGATCTTGCACGAGAGTTTGAGATGAAGGACTTGGGCATCCTTCATTATTTCCTGGGATTGGAGATTTGGCAGCGCAATGGAGGACTGTTTGTTTCTCAGGGCAAGTATGCCCGGGAGATTCTGGAGAGGTTCAACATGCAAGGCTGCAAGCCTGTTGACACTCCTCTTCCCGGTGGTTGGAGGAAGGAGGATGCTACTTCAGCGGAGGTAGTGGATGCCACTGTCTATCGACAGTTGGTGGGGTCGCTTATGTATCTGGTCAATACACGACCCGATATATGTTATGCAGTTAACCAGCTTTCGCAAGCTATGGTTAAGCCTACCAAGCTCTTTTGGAAGGCAGGCAAGCATGTATCGCGCTATATTAGTGGCACATTGGGATATGGTTCATCAGGCCGATAGGAGGATCACGAGGCAAACATGGCTCACAGACTGGTATCATCATATCGGGGATCGTGTTCGCCGAGAATCATGATGCTTTCATATGTTCATCGAGGATCAGATGCTGACATCCCCACGGTAAGGGCGCTCACGTGGAGCAAGTTCGAATTCCACGTATATGTGATAGGGGCGCATAATCCATATCTTTCGAGAGGGAGGTTGGAAATGCAACAAGATGATGAGCGTAGTGAAATGAAGTCGCCTGCACTAAGTGGGCCCGCAGGCGAATTCTGGCGCAAAATCTATTTTTAGACTATGTCTATTTTTAGACATATGGAGCATGGTTCGGGGATTCCAGTTTGAGATTCTTGGAGCATTGGTCATGTTGGTAAAAATAGATGAGACTCTATTTTTAGGTCAAATAGGTCGAAGTCTATTTTTAGACTGCCTCTCCTTAAAACAGGGAAGTCAAATATTATTTACCCTTAATAATATTTAGACTATAAACTTCAGTTTACTCTCTTGGAGCACTTCAGTTCGAGCTACAGAAGTGGCTCATGCATCTGACAGAGGAATTACTCTATTCCCAAGGGTTTGATGGCATCATGCATGGTTGACTTCAGTTGGACTTCAGTGGCAGAAGTTTGGAGGAGTTAATGAGACAGCTAGTGGAGTTGTGTTCTGTTTATTTTAGTTGAACTAGTTGAGATTAGTTTAACTAGCTAATCAATTAGTTATGAGTGGAGTGAATTAAATATTATTTAATTCATTAATTAGCAACTCATTATTCAACTCAAGAACACATCAGTTCACTACAGTGCATGATCAGTTCAGTGGAGACCAGTGAAAGAGGTAGATGAAAGGGTGGAGTTAGCTATCAGTGGCGACATCAGTTGTGCATGAGTTTTGCACCACACTTGGAGGATTTGTCCATGACAATTACGCAGTCAAGCCAAGGAGATTCGAACCTTGGATCTCTATATAGACAGGCCTGGATTGCGCAATAGAGGCAAGGCAATTGGCGGTGAGTTTTGAACCAGTAACCTGTTCAAAACTGAGCTAGATTGTGTGTAACTTCATGAGAAAGTACCGAGTACTTGTGAGGAGTATTGTACTGAGTTTGTTACATGATTTCTCCATTATAATATACACAATAGCTGCGGGGTTTTCAGCTATAAGCTTTCCCCATACATACCGTGTTAATGTGTATGATGATTTGATGTGCTATCGCTTGTTTTATTTCCGCATGTTTGATGATCTGAGTGGAAGAGATTATGTGTTGCATATAAATTCGAATTGTATGTGATCAGGATAGTCTCGGTGGATAATTAATCATTATTCAGCAAATTTCTATAGTGCATTAATGATCGCTTGTTTGATTGCCTCAAAGGATTCTTTCTCTTTATGCCCCCATTTGAATACTGAATTCTTCTTGATCATATTTTTCATAGGTAAAACAATTAAAGAAAAATCAGGAATGAATCTTTTTACAAAATTGATCTGCCCAAGAAATGATTGCATGGATTTTTTGTTATGAGGTAAAGAAATATTAGAAATTTATTTCACTCTATCTGGATCAATATATATACCATCTTTTGACACAACAAATCCTAAGCATTTTCCTTCATCCAAAGCAAAGAAAGATTTCTTTGGATTTAAGGAAATACCAAACCTTCTACATCTTTCAAATATTTGCTTTAAATCATGTAGATGATTGGCTCTTTTTTTTGAAAATATTGTTATGTCATCAAGATAAACAACAACTGATTTATTGATCAGACCTTTAAATGCTATGTCCATGGCTCTTTGAAAAGTTGCTCCTGCATTTATTAGACCAAAAGGCATTTTCTGATAAGCATAAGTTCCCCATTTTGTTCTGAAAGTTGTTTTCAATCTGTCATCTGGATGAACTAAAACTTGATTATAGCCTGAAAATTCATCGAGAAAGGACATAAGTTCAGAACCAGCTACCTTTTGAAGTATCCGTTCCATGGTTGGCAATGGGAAATTGTCTTTTAAACATGCCTTGTTTAAATTTTTGAAATCAATACAGATTCTTATATCACCATTCTTCTTCCTTACAGGTACCATATTGGAAACCCAATTGGAGTGCCTGACCGGAAAAATGATTTTGGCTTTTAAAAGTTTATTAAGTTCTGATTTGATTTGACTTTCGAGATTTGGATGAATCTTTCTCAACTTTTGTTGAACAGGTTTAATATCAGGAAGCATTGGAATTGTGTGTTGAATAACCGAAGTATCATACGTTTTTAAATCATCATAATTCCAAGCAAAAACGTTTTTATATTTGTTCAAGAGTTTAATGAAAGCATTCCTTTCCTCCGGTGTTAAATTGAGTCCTAAATTAACGTTTTGAGGTTTAGAATCAGAACCAAGATTTACTAATTCAAACTTCAAAGTGGAACTTTGAAGTTTAGTATTAGTGACTTTCTTGAATCTGTCTTTAATATCATATAAGTCCTCTAATTTAACAACAGATTTTGGAATGGGATTTTCATTATCTTTTGAAGAAATTTGTAAATCATGATCATTCTTATTAATAATTTGCTCATCATATGATTTCTCCGAAGTCATGAAATTTAAAATATCTTGATCATGATAGAAAACTCTCCAATTTGTGACATTATCGGGGACAGATGGGCGAAAAATCAATTCTACAGAAAACCTATCAGGACTGCAATCTTCAGCAGGAAGGAGTTTAGATGCAACATTAGCTAACAAGTCAGCTGATGTATTTTGATTCCTAGGAATAGAAGAAATATCGAATGCTAAAAAATGAGTGGTAAGATCTTGTACTAGGGTTTGATAGTGTTTAAGATGTCTTGAAAGGCAATGAATAGTATTCCTAACTTGTTTTATGACAATTTCGGAATCACCAAAGACTTTCAAGTATTTAACATCTAACCCTATAGCTTTATAAAGTCCTTGAATTAAGGCTTCATATTCTGCGGTATTGTTCGTACACTAAAATTCTAACCTACATGATAGCATGGTTTTTTCTCCATCTAGATCAATTAAGATGCATCCTGCTCCAGCTCCATCACTAGACTTTGATCCATCAAAATATAACGACCAAAATAAAGATTTATCTATTGGATTATCTACAATTACATCAGAAATATTTACAATTCTAGAAGAATCAAATTGTGAAAAAATTTCTATTTGAGAAACAAAAGTATTTACAGAAAAAGGTGATTGAGGTGCTTTGAATTTTCCAAGAAATGACTCAGCAGAATAACCTCCAAGAATATTTTTGTTGAATGCCACAGGCTCATTAGATTGTTCAAATTCAGTGACAGTGTATGTCATATGTTTTTCTCCTTCAACTTTGATTTGATTTTGTTTCCCTTTGTAGGGAAGCCACATATGTGAATAATCAGTTGCGATATAACCATTAAGTTTCGCAGACCAGTCCCTGCTTAAGATTAATCCATAGAATTCAAGAATATCTGCAATCAAAATATCAATTCTTTGGACAATCCTAGGATCAGAAGCTAGTCTGATAGTAACTGAATTGATTTCTCCTACAACTTTAACTTTAGAGCGATCCAATTGAACAATATGAACTGCTGATTTCTGTGGTTAAATATTCAATTTGGCACAAACAGAAGTAGGCATTATAATAGAGGATGCTCCAGAATCAATTAAACAATTATGCAGATTTTTATTGTACATTTCATAAGTCAAAAGAAAAGGAGGAGTCTGAGAATTTGATTTTTCTCCAATGAGAACTGTATTAGTAGCATCTACCTTATCTGGTGGCTTACCAGCTCCTTTGGCTGCTTTTGCAACTACACCACTTGGTAAAGGAGCAATTGGTGTAGCATTTAATTCTTTTAATAGCAACTTCTGCTGGTGTTTTAGTTTGCTGAGTTCATGTAAGGAAATGTTGGCTTTAATCTTTTTCATGTCTTCAACAATGTTATACTCCATAGGATCTGACACTACTAAAGTATTTGTTGTCGATGAAGGAGGATTAGAAGAAGATGGCTGATTCTGAGTAGGTAACTGAGAAGTTTTCTTTGCAGGGGATTTGTCTTTGGTACTCGGAGTTGTAATTTTCTTTTTAGGAGTTGTTTGCACAGGCTTCGATGTAGATTTACTCCTAGTACTTATAGGCATAGCTTCTTGTTCAACCTCACTATCGAAATTAGGGAGAATAAAATCCCACATTTCATGCAATTCAGCTATTTCTTCATTCTCATCTTCCTCTTCTGATACTGGAGGAGTATCTTCTTCTTCTTCCTCTTCTGATTCTGCATTAGAGATGGCATTGGGAGGTTTAGATTCAACTTGGTTTCTTCTGAAATTTCGGAATGGTTTTTTGGTAGAAGTTTCAGCGACTTGTTTTTTTATTTCAACCATTTCATTTGACATGGTTTTAAGAACTTTCTGTAAACCTTCCATGTCGTATGGGTCTTTGGCCTTTTTCTTTGAATCATATTTGAAGCTGACCTTCTTGGATTTCCTTTCCTCAATAGCATTTTTCTTCTCTAGAGAAATAATTCGTTTTTCTACTGCAATAGCCTCTTTCATATTCTCAGCTAATGTAGGTTTTGCAGCTCTGTCTACAAAAATTGCTATGTTTGAGGGTAAAGCGGTTATGTACCATTCACTTCTGACCTGTTCACTAGGCCTTTAATCTGTGTGGATTTTGTTCAAGAGTTTGTTGAATCTAGCGTTGAAATCTTTAATGGGCTCCTTGGGTTCTGTTTTCAAATTTGAGAGATCATTGATTAAAGTAGCTATTGATCTGTCATCTCCAAATTTGGTTAAAAAATGATCTGAAAAAATGGCCCAACTTGTTATGGATCCTGAAGGTAATGAAAAGTACCAGGATCCTGCTTCCCCTTGAAGAGTATAAGGGAATAATCTGACTACAACATCTTCATGTACGACTCCATTCAAATTTACAGCCAGCATAAAGTTATTGATGTGTTCTTCAGCTTGAATGTTAAGATCTGGACTAAAATTTGGAAGCCATTTTCCAGGATTGTCAGGTAAATCATGTAAAGGTGCAGGCATGTTGACAGCCCCTGGAGTAGCCCATGGTCTAGCCATTATTGGAACAACTATTGGAGGAGTAGTAGAGGCTGGTGGTGTCTGAATAGATGATGTTGAGATTGATGATGATTGAGCAGATGATGTGGAAACAATTGTACTTTGTTGAGTTGGGATTTCGGAAACAGGTAATTGAATATGAGATGAAGAACTTATATCACTTACTGATTCCGATTGAGTTTTTCTTGTCTTGACTCTACTAGGTAAAGGGAATTCTTTCGGATAAATGCCAATTTTTTCACTTTGAAGCCTAGTAAGAGGTTTTGAAGAAACAAATTTTGAAGTTACACTACCTTCAGATATTTCAGATTCATCAAGAGATAATGAGAATCCTTTCAATTTATGAATTAAATCTTGAACTTCAGGAGACTCAAGAGTTTGATTGTCTGATTGTTTTGAGATTTTTGTAGTGGGTATTTGAATATTCTTCTCAATTCCTTCTATAGGATTTTGTATTTCAGAAGAAATTGAAGAAGTTGATGAGGGTGTCTTGCTCTCAGAATGGCTTGTAGGTAAATATTTACTTGCCATTCATAGCTCATGCCCTCCTTCTAGCGCCAAAAATGTTGAAGCCTAGAAAATCTATGCTTCAAACATTGGGGAAAACCACCCGGTCAGGACCTTAGGATAGCTCCTTTTCCGTTTGGTATGGTGGCTCCAACTGGATTTAAAGGACCAGTTTCCTTATAACTAATGGGTTGGTGATGGGTTGATTTGGATGAGTGGAAATGGGACTAAATTTACTGAAATAAAACTATCTAATTTAAACCAAATACTGATAAAGAAATTCTAACACTAACCCGGGCAATCATATGTGAATACAACTTAAAATTATTTCAATTTAACAATAACCATAAAAATGTATTATCATTTAAATCGAAATGTGCAGAAACAAATAAAGATAACTCTGTTTAAGAAATTAAACAGAGTTGTATTAACATATTGCATTCATCATAATATATCATCTACATATACTTATGAAAGATAACATTTCAATTATACTTAGAAATGATATATATAAAGAAACGTTGTGAAAACCAAATATATATAAATGATAGAAAATTTTAAAGTGAATATCATAAGACAAAAGAAATCAACAGTGAACAGATAGAAATACCTTATTCATCTTGAAAGCTTTCAAATGAAATATGATACTCTAATCCAGTAATTCTGATGCAAAATCAAATCCAAGGTACAGAAATGCAACACTTTAAAGATAATTCCGCATAAAATCACCAGATGTGATCCTTTTAAAAAATATAAGTCAGTGGAGTACAGAAATGTAATCTCCAAGTCAAAAATATTAAAATCCAGGACCCTTCTCTAAATGCATGAGAAGGGTTTAAATACTACTTAGCTAAATCTAAAAATAGTCTATTACAAAAATTAAGGATTCGGTCTAATGACCGTCCTTTTCCTAGGCAAAAATATAGTAAAATTAAAACTAAATCTAAAAATAAAGACTATTAACTAACTATTTATGAATTTGATCTTTAAACTTGCAGGCATCTAGCATATTTTTGAGAAGATGTGGTTGACCGACTTCAGAATTCAACTGTCCTGAAAAGACAGAGTCGGCAAGTGTAGGCGCAATCTTCTCAGTAGAATTGATGATACAATTAAGCGCACTGCTGACTGTGTGGCTTCACTAAGTATGTCCAGTAAGAGTCCCAGTTTAATCTTGTCAACCCTTGGATTGATTTTGCTCTTTCTTCTGCCTTTCGCCTCCATTCTGTTTGCAGTTGATGTGCCTGTGGGAGATATCTCGGAACAGTTTCTGAAATCAAATTAGCTTTGTGCAAATTATCATTTATACAATTAGTAAGAGTGTTTGTTGCTGTAGCCACCTCCTCTGTTGCCTTCTCTACCCTTCTGATTTGTGCATCCCAGTTATTGAACAGTATTTCTTTATGATTTTCATTAATAATTGGTGCACCAGCTTTTCTTCCTTCTTCTGTTTTCTGCCATACCAAATAATCATTGATCTTTTCATTAATTAAATCATAATCATTTCATAAATCTACGACATGATTTGTGATTTTATCACTCTCTTGGCAAAAATAATTCCATTGCAAGATCTTTTGGCATAACACTTCTTCTTGTTGCAGTAGTTGATTGTTTAAAGAGATAGTTTCTGAAATAAACTCTGGAAGCTTAGGATCATCTTTGTGCTGATCTTGGATAATCTGTATTTGTTTTTCTTTATCATCCAAACTTTTTTGATGTCCAATTTTCATTTCTTGAAGTTGTTGTTGTAACTCTTTAAGTTTCAATTGTGCTTCATTATTGGCCTGTACTTGTTGCAATTTCTGTTGTAGAACTTTTATATGTTCTTATTTTTCATTTAATAAGAGTTGTATCTCAAATGCTTTATCAATAGTTGCAGAAGCATAAGCCCCTGTCATTTGAGATAACTTAGCAAGATTCTCAGTAGGCTCTGTGGCAGGATCCTTCCACAAGACATCTAATTGTTCTGCTTCAGTAGCAATTGCACCTTCTAACTTTCTCTTTTTTCTCTGTTTCTTCACTACTGCTTTGTATTTTGGGCTGTAGAATACATCTAGAGGAGGAATGTCCTCTACATTAAGTACAATTTCAGAGGAGGGTGTGATAGGTATGTGCTCAGTTACTGTGGCTGTGCTACTTATTCCTGTGCTCAAAACTTTGGTTGTTTGTACAGGGGTCTGTACATTCTGTCCTTCTACATTAATCAATTGATTAAAGCTTTCCCATTCTTTGTCTAATTCAATGGTGACTGACTGTTGTTGTACATTGGTATGAGGAGGATTTGTCTATTGAGAAGTCAAAATTTGCTGTTGAGGAAGTTCTTTCGATTGCGCAGAATCTTTCATTGATTCTTCAATTTATCTTCCTTTTCATTAGACTTATTGGAATGTTCAGAAGTCTCTCTGTCAGATTTTGACTTAGATTTATTTGTACTCGAACTGTCGTTAAGACTAACACTAGGAGTTTGTTCCCTTGCGGGTTCCAAGCGTAGATTTTCCAAAGGAATAGCAGTTAGTCTTCTCTCTCTGTAAAGTTTGAATTCCTGGAATTCCTCTGGAGATAACTGCATTTGAGCTGAACTCAAAACTTCTTTAAATGAACTTCTTGTTTGGAACATATCATCAAAAAGATCCCGTTCCCCGGAAAATTCCCTTACTCTGATTGCATTGGTAAAATTCTTAACAATATTATTTGGGTCAAATAACCTTCTCGAAAATTTGAACAGCTGTAAGCATGTAATGTTGCTTACTTCTTTGAATGCGTGACCAACATCAAATAGTGAAAATGTTCCACAGTTTACGGGAAATTGTGGCCAAATGCCTTTCTTCTTCTCTTTTAATTCCTTTGTTAAACCTCCTTGGCCACAGGTCTGATAAGCAATCTCCCGAGCTACAAGTATATCTGGAACATATAGGGGTAAAACATGGGGGGAAGCATAACTTCCAAAAACCCTAACATAAGTGAAAAATTCTTCTCCAAACCATCTCGCGACAGGGAGAATGTCGACCTCTATTTCTGGGGATAACCTTGGGGCATCCTTATTATGCAATGTTCTGTACAATGGCAGCATTACACCATGGCAAATTTGGTAAAAATGGGGGACAAATTTAGACTCCCATAGTTCCTTATGGTACACATGAATAGGCAAAGGATCGTGGATAGTCCATTGCCAACCCATCACAGGGAATTTAGAGACAAAATAGATAGCGTCCATGACATAAGCAGATAAATAAAAAGGCGGATAAATCAACTGAGAAACATTTCGTTTGGACCAGTAGTGAAAAATAGCAGTGGTCAAATTATCAGATAAGATTTTGGCCCAGTCTAGAATTGTAGAATTAACGGCAGCATTCAACAAAGGGAGCCATTCAGGCAAGATCATATTTATGTCAGGCTTTCCAAAAAGCCTGCATAACATTGCAGCAGCAAAACAATAAGGAGAGGTAAGTGAACCAGTACTGTACATACCGTGTTTGTTTTTCTTCAACGGTTCATCTCTTTTGGTCCACTCCTGTGTGCATTCCGACAAATTTGCATGTTCTCTGGCAAAATCTTCCATAAATTGCTTATTATAAGTCGCCTGAGGTTCTGGCAACTGATACATCAGCCTCAAATCTTCCGTAGTGAACGACCCAATTAGCTCTTGAGTTGGAGTTCCAAATTTCCTGTCCAAAATATTGGTGTTGTCCAGCACCCATTTCACCATGTCTGTATACGGAAGAATCCTCGGCCTTGCCGCTATTCTATGCAGAAATGAACAAGCCAGTTCTTTAAGGGTTGCCTCAGATGTATTACTAGAACCTGCTGTAGCCGCAACTTTCACCACCACATAATTTTCTTCTTCAAGTAAATTATACATTCCTTCCCAGGTGGTTATACCGGCATCCTTATTGCAAGCGGTGTCTGCATACAGTGAAGCCATTTCTCTGTTTTCAGAATTCGAGCTCTTCTCTTTCTTACCCATAATGTTCTGTGAATGCTTTGTATAGACATTTTCTCCTTCGTGCCTGCGTTTTATGAGTTAAATGAGAGTAATGGTATAAGAAAGGTGATGAGATAGTTTTAAATGCAAAGGCGGATGAAATATATTATTATAACGTGAAACGACTTTCAATCAAAATAAAATCTCATTTACCATTAATTGAAAATCTATTCATTTAATCCAATCATTAAAGCGCATAGCAGATATTGATATATGAAAAGATTTTCTTTGAACAATGTGCTTTTATGAATCTGCGATATTGCGATCTGCGCAATATCGCAATATTGCAAAACGTAACCATCGCAATTTTGAAAATAGCACAAAGGCGCAAATCGCAAATAGTGCAAAAGCGCAAAATTGTAAATAGCGCAAAAGTATTCGTTTAACATTTCTTTTTTCTGCGCTATGCGATCTGCGACCAATATGTTATTGTATAGGCTTTTTGGGATCGCGTTATTGCAAAATCGCAAAATCGCAATTTCAGTTTTACAAAAGATATATACCATTTTGCGATGGATGCGCTATTTTGCTTAAAGAACAATTTTATTGTAATCTATCATAAACTTAAGTGTTTCTTCTAAGGGATTTCCCTAAGTTATGATAGAAAGTTTTATTTGAAAAGGAAAACAAATCCTAATTGATTTTTTTGGATTTTTTAACTAAGGGACCCCATTTTATTTAGTATTATTACTAATATTAAATAAAAAGGGGGGTTGTTGCTGGTCACAACAGAATCTAATGAAGAAGAAGCTATTTTTTTTATTTGATAAGATCATCTAGAAAATTAAAATGTAAGCTATTATCTAAACGTTTTAAGTGTTGTATAATAGGTCATTATGCTTTTTAATGTCCATATCCAAAATTGGAAGATAGTGATTCAAGAAGATATCCTAGCCATGAATGCTCTTGTTGATCATCAAAATGAAGATTCATATTCAAAGGAAGAAGTTAAATGTGAATAAGATGCAAAAGAAGTGAAATCCACAAGTAAGCTACTATTCTATCATAAATGTAGAAGAAGAGATCATCTTGTTTCTAGATGTCCACATGTAATTTTGGAAAATAGTAACAATGAAGAAGAACATGAGGATAAGAGAAAATATTATGAATATAAAATGGAAGGTTGTGGCTCATTAAAAGAAAGTAATGGATATGCATCTGATAACAACAAAAAAAATTCCTACTCATGACCATGGAGGGTCAATACTTTGATTAGGATAAATAGATTCAAAATAAGAATATATCGTTGATATTAAGAGATAACTTACATGTGCGTTAGATGAAATAGAAATACGTAGAATACAAATTTAAAAAATAGAAGGAGATTTTGCAAATACATGAGAAATAAAATAATCGTGCTCTTAATGAATCAATAGTATCTCTCATGAATTTACAACTAGAATATGGAAAGGAAAGAGAATAAATATTTATAACCCAACTCAAAGAAAAGGAAGGACATTGTGAGAAACTAGAAGCTAATATTGTTTCCTCAAGAAAGTATTTAGAAAAATCTAATGACCAGTTAAATTAAAGTTTGAAGTCTAGAAATAGTATTGAAATATTAGATGATATCGTCAATTACAAGAGGTGTCCTTTTATGAAAATATATCTTTGTTATCATGAAACTAGCAAGGGAGAATCAAGCTTAATGACATCAGAAAATAAATGTAGAGAAGAACTTGAAAGGTATGTTAGTTTCCTTATAAGATATATCAATGAAAACAACAATAGGAAATAAGGCGAGGACCAATAGAGATCTAATTTTCAAAGAAGTAAAGTAGCACTAATAAAGAATGTAAAGAGGATTCAAGACCTAGTAATGGATTCTGAATAACAACTCCCCCAAGAAGGCCTTTATATTTAGGTATCGAAATATCTTTTATGGCTATTGCTTTTCATGTAATTTTTGGTCTTAAGGAAATAGATTGCAGAGCATATGTAATAAATGACTATATGAGGAGTAGGAGTACTGGATTATACAATATCTCAAGGAATGGCTATGTGAGCAACAATCCTATAAGTTTTAATTTTAATGTTGTCAAAAATACAATTCATTTTCCCCTTATGATCATGTTGAATGTTTCAAGTGCAATAATTTTGGGCACAAAACTTGTGATTGTGGAAGTAGTTCATTGAGGCCTCCAAATCAAAGTAGAGATGAAGATATTATTAGAAATAGCAATCAAAGAGAAAATGTATGGAGAAGGACACAAGAGAAGTAGGAAGAATGTGGTCTTGCTCTATATGAAAGCCAATGGTATACATACAGTGAATTTTTAAGTCATATGATAAGAGATTAAAGAAAATTTCTCCCTCTAAAGGAATTGAAATGAGCCAGTGTCACTCTTGGAAGTAATAACTCAAGAAAGATAACTGGAAAAGGCACACTCACTATTGATGATGGAAGGAAAAAAAAACAAAATTTTATGCTTATTGAAGTTTTGAACCACAATCTAATGAGTTTAAATCAAATGGTTGATCAAGGGTATGATCTAATACTTCATTCTAAGGGTATATTGGTATAAAATGCAATCATGTCTCCAAACAATGTATATTTCCTCAATGGGAATAAAAGAAATAAAAACTACTCTATGGGAGTAACATGTCCAAAATCTCGTCAATAAAAATTAAAAATCAAACATAAGAAGAAGTGAGATATTGCAACAAATTAATAAGATGAGAATTTTAGAAAATGAGTTGTAGAAGAAGGATGATGAAATGGAAAGGTTGTTGGATATGAATTAAAAAAAAATTATGTGTGAATAAATTGAAGTAAATGATGTATTTCAATTAACATTAGTGCATAAGTTCAAGGGGAGAAACATATTTCCCTTAATATCAAAAAGGGGGAGGAGTTCAAATCAAGAGGGATAATTTGCATACAATGAAAATTGCAGATGAAAAGAAGCATATGTTTAGAGGGAGAAGTTGAAAACAATAAGAAAATTGCAGACAAGGAGGCTTACAAAAAAAGAGAAACATCAGTTCAAGGGTAGCATCCCTTTAAAAAAATAAAAAGTATATATGAGAAGAAGTGTAAGGTCAACAGGAGCATCCCTTTAATTTCAAAGAGGAATGAAATAAGTTGTATGAAAAGAAGAAGGTGCAAAAATATAATAAGTTGTAGAGTTGTAATTAAGGAGAAGCATCAGTTCAAGGGGAGATTATTTTTATAGAAAATTAATAAAGTTGCAGTCAAAGGAGTTATTTTGTATACAAAAGGAAGCATAAATTAAAGGGGAGTAGTTTCAAAAGGGAAAATTAAAGGGGAGTTAAAATAAAAGGGGATCAATCTCAAGAGTAGAGTGGTAAAACAAGCAATGTTGCATGGAGGAACAAATAGACATAACCTTGATAGGGGGGATAGCTGTGGATAAAGGAGAAGTAAGAAATAATAGGAATCAATTATTTTGTTGTTAACATCTTATGGGGAGAAATTCAAGCCATAAGTAAACAACTCTTTCACATTAATGTCAAAAGGGGAAAATATGTCACACAAGGAGAGATATTAGATAGGGAGAGTAGTTTTAGTTACTGAGAGAAGTTGTAAATAGAGGAAGAGTTGCGGCAAATAACAGAAATTGCAAATACATGAATATTTTCAAATACTAAGAAAATTTGTAGATGGGAATAGAGTTATATAGTAAGAAGAAGCAAAAATTCAGGCGGGCTACCACTTTGAAATTGATGTTAAAGGGGAGAAGTTGCAAGCAAGGATAATTGTAAATAAGGGAGTTCTTAAGTATTATTGCAAAATTGACGAAGGGTTTCCATAAATGACAAAGGGGATATTTTTGGAAATATTTTTTCATTGATGTCAAAGACAGGGAAAGACTATATATTTCCAAAGAATGGAAAATGATGATGGTTGGAAATATTATTTTTTGACTTTTGATGCCCAAATTGGATACGTTATATTTGAAGGAAATTATACTCTAATTTCATATCTTAAATTGGACCATAATATATATGGTTAGGAATCTTATTTCGAGACATTTCCAAAAGTGTATGGTGTTAGCACAGTTCTTTGCTAAGTCATGAGTCCATTCCATAGTTTTATTTTTAGGATTAAAATTCAAAATTTTCAAAATTTTCAAAAAAATTTGGTCGCTACCGAAATTTGCGGACACACCGGTTTTAGCCTTTTCGGACAGTATTTTATTTTCATGTTTCTGTCTTTTTTATTTTTATTCTGATGTTGCCGGAATTCCCGGAAGCATACTCTATTTTTTTTTAAATAAACAAAAAATCGCATCCACTTTATTTAAGCCACATGTTATAGTGTAAATACGCCTCAAATATTTTTTAAATATTTTTAGATCTAATAATAGGTGTCGTATTGCAGTCAGTTAGTTTAATTCAAGTCATAGTATACGTTGAACCCATGTGTCACCCACAGTTATGAACTGAACCGTTACCATGTCCTGCCTGTCAACCCCAAGTCAGTTATGTGTATGTTTAGGTACGTGTTTTTCTGAATGAAGGAGATCATGGTTATTACACTCAATGCCAAAACTATTTGGTTGGCTGCACGGTAGTGCTGCTGGAAATTTCAGCCAATTAACTGCAAAGACTGTGGAGGTGACTGTTTGTCATAGATCTGCTAGTCTCAAGACATATGGAGCACTCCATATGGAAAAACGCTGCCAACTGAAGGTGATGATGGATTATCACATGTTGCATATCATGGTGAGGCATATTTTCAATGATGAAGGATGGCTTTCATGGGGTGATGAACCAAAGTTTGTTTTTAAAACTGCCTAAAAAGTAGGATAATTTCATTTGAAATTTTAGTTGTTTGAGTTCGAATTACTGAGAGAAATAGTTTGAGAAGGAGTCCGAATTTCAGACAAGATTTCCAAAGGTGAATATAGGCCACACCTATAAGGTAAAACTCTTCCTACTCTGCCACCTATCAGTTGCAAGAGACACAGTCATTTATTTTCTGAAGATGACTTAAAAAGGTGGTAAAATAAATCGATTAGAGCCACAAGGTGCAAATCTGGTTGATGCAAATTCGAGGGTAAGAAGTTTGCTTATTCCGTCATGGTGATATTATCTTTGTACCAGGTTAGGGATCTCTCACTCAGGATTAGCTCAAGAGTTTTCTAACTCTTTTAATGGACAAGAAGCTACAGTTTATGGCCTTAATTTGTAGGTATCTGAAGACTCCATTGATGAAGCCTTTAACCTTCCCAAAGAAGGAGAAAGGTGGTTCAAAGGGCAGGTCATTATAGGAGGAGATCTCAATAGCTTCCTCACAGATGCTCAAAGAGATCCAAATTGGGAAAAAGGCATCTCAAGTAGCTATCTTAAGAATGATTGGGTAGAAGTTATCAAGCTTATCAAGTTATACCTCACTTGTGAAAGGAGGTATATAGTTGTGTTCCTCTATCACATGAGGTTTATTTTTCATATTGCATGGATGAAGACATTAAATCTGTAATTTTTCTTGTTGAAAAGCCTGAGAAAGATGTCAACAAGGGTTCAGACTCACACTGATGTTTTTTAGTATAGCATGTACCATCAAGATTTAATCAAAGTTCTAGTTGAAGAATAGTTGGGGAAGAGAAACCAAACTTGGGACCACTATTTATTCTATAGGGCAGGCCAACCTGCACCTACACCTCCAGTTCCACAACCAAACCCTCAGCATGCAAAAAGAAGAACAAAGAGAAAGGCCAAAAAATAAAACATTCATAAGAAGGTCAAGGGAAAAAAGAGAATGTTTCTACATTCAAGGTTGAAAGAAGGTTGGAAAAAGGAGAGAACTCCTCAGCAAGCAAACCCAAATCTATGAAAATAGTGCCCCCTGCTCCTCCCTTTCCTAATGTCTACACTAGAGCCATAAGAGGAAGGTCTGCAACTATAGATAAATCAAAAGCGCAAGTGCTACCAGAAATTCCAAAAGCGCATATTCAACAAAATTTGCAGAAAGAGTATCAGCCTACACCATCAGATGAAGAACTCCTCAAGGATGTCGGATATGACATCAGTAGTAAGAAGAAGAAGGAAGAAGCTAAACCTATTTTTGGTACCAGAAAGAGGCATAAAAAAGACAACAACAAGCTTAGGCTTAAGTCTAAGGCTCTACATAATTCAAGCCTAATGACAGAGGTCATTGATATTGAAGGAAAACCTGAAGGTTCAAAGATAGAGAAAACCATGAAGACAAACAAGAACACAACCCCTTCAAAACAACACTCAGAGCCCTCAAAGAGAAGAAAAACACAAAAGGGTTCTAACGAGGACGAATCCCTTGTCAAGGAAGCAATCACAAGAGCAAGCAGATCCAAATCAGTTGCTGGCAGCAAAACATACTTGAATAAATTGGTTGAAGTTGCAGCACACATAGAGGGAAGGTAAAAAGGTTTTTGATACAAGTAACTTTTTGCTTATTAGTTACAATTTTGAACATCAGCTTAGGTGTCATGGAATATAAGTCTGCACAGAATTTTTCAGCATTTTCTATGTATTTTTGAAAAATAAATAGGGCGCTACCAGAATTTCTGGTACCATTCTAGATTTTGCGGAGTTACATGTTTTTACTAGAATTTTTGGTAGCACCTGTTTTAATTGAATTTTGACACTTGTCAGCAAATTTTTCCGAGCCAGTTAAGGATCTAGAAATTTTAATAAAAAATATGCATTGCTTGGATTCTCCTGATCTAACAATTATATTCCACTGTTAAATATAGAATCACTTCTACAAAAATTCTTGCAGAATTTAAAACACGATCACCAATTGCAATATCAAGAAGAAAGATCAATCACACATAACACAGATGTTTTTACCGGGAAAGCATAAAGATAAAAACCCCACTATCATATATTATGTATATATCATGGATCATGAAATAATATCATAAAAAACTCTAATCCAATAGCTCTTAGTACAATATACAATCTTCTCACATTGTCTTGCAGAAGTTGGCAAATTCCTTAGCCAATTTTTTACCTCCCAACAGCCTGCCTCCACTGCACAATCCCTGATGGTCAAGAACCTCTGAATGAATGATTCTAGCCTGCCTTGACTGCGCAATACTCATAGGAACATCCAATGTGTGTGTGGTTTCATGAGTGCACCCACTAATTTCACAACTGATAATCAAATTGTCCCTTTCACCTACATCTTAACTGGGTCTCCACTGGATCTAACATGCATGTAGTTAATAGTAGTAAATCTTCAGTTGCATGTGAGGCCGCTGATTGTGAATTAATTAATAATTAATTCACTGATCTCTCACTAGTGTATCTTCAGTTACAACTAGCACAACTAATTTTAACTCACTTAACTAAGTTAAACTACTTTACAACTTTCATAACTACACTTCCAACTCTGTTACAACTTCGAATCACTCAGTTACAACTAAGTCCACTTGCATGTCCCACCAACCAATTTTTGAACTCGAATTTCCTATAGCTAACTGATTTTCCACTTTAGTTTTAACTATTTCCAAGTGCTCATTGAGAATAGATTATTGTTTATTGTCCAAATATTATTAAGGGATAATAATAGCTGACATGCATCTATAAATAGACATGTGATCTATAAATAGAAAGCGCACATACATCTGTAAATATACCATCATCTATAAATAGAATTTTCTCAACCATCTATAAATCTACATCATCTATAAATATAATTTTCTCATGCGTCTATAAATAGACCTCCACCTAAAAATAGCTTGTGTGGGCCCCACCTAGTGTAGGTGCTTATTTTTCACTAGGATCAAGGATGTTGTTTCTAAATGCCAATTTCATTTTTTCTTGTTGCAACCTTCAACAAAGGATGGATAAGAACCCATAACCAAATGGATAGTACAAGTGATGGTGAGAGGTGGTTATGAGGTTGTTGCAGGTCTTATTAAATGAAACTACATGGTTAGTAAATACCCAAAATAAAGGAAGATAAATTAGTAGAAAAAGGGGTAGCATGACAACACACTCAGAATTTTAGCCCAGATTTCTTCTCTTCTTTCTTCTCTATCTGTCCCTTATGTTAGATTTCGATGGGATAAGGGTGTAATGTATTTTGACACATATGTAATGTTAGAATTAATGTTTCCTTATTTTTCGAAGAGATGGAGTTGGTGCCTCTCTTGCTATATATACCACTTGTAAACACCATTTCCAGTTTGGATGTTGGTCTACCTGAAGATTTAATATAATAAAAAACATTTTTGCTTCATGTTGGAGGATTTTGTGACTCAAGGAACATCTAATGTGTGGTGTGTCTCTTTTCTTTATTATTTCTTCTAAAATATGAATTGCAGTAACTAGTAAGGTGTGAGTGATAAATTTTTAAAGGATTTAATAGTAAATTATCTGCTTTTAGTTTTCTGCTAGTTATATGTGTGTTATAGAACGTGTCAGTGAAGATTTCATAAAGGATTTGTGGAATAATTTATACATGCAATCTATTTTCCGAATGTTGTTTTCTTTGCATAAACTAATTTTGTGTAAAGAACCATAATCATAGTTGTGTGAATAATTTAGGATAGGAATATTTTCTGGAATAGGTACCAACTATTCATCTTCTTACACCTGTGCACTTTTCTCCCTATACTACCTTTTACCTACACAATTTACACTTGCCACAACTTGCTAAATGCATGAAAGTCTTAAAGAACATAAAATTATTTCAAAATCTTTGAGAAACCACCCCACCACTCAAACAACCCCTTTAAAATTTGAAATGAACTATGATGTGTAAGGCTTACTCCTTATGCAATCAAGGAGTGACTCCTTGTGCTTATCTCTTTGGCACCTTTTCTGGGGAGGCAATTTGAATTTTATACTTGGGTGAATGACAAAGTTATAAGTATGGTTCTGAGGTGTACAGTTCCAGTTGTATTTTTAGACTCCTTTACACCTAGCGAATCCATTGAGAAGTTATGGCTCCTTGAAGGACTAGAACCAGGGCCAACCCATATTCCCCTTTGAGAATCCCAGTTTTTGACCCTAAAAATCTAATCAAGAAAAAGAGTAAATGAAATTTTGTCACCTCTACTATTTTTTTCTCAAAGGTTGTCCCTAAAGAAGTCCTGCAAACTTTATCCCCTGATTTTGTAGAAAATTTTGTACCTCCTTTATTTTCCAACCAACAAACAATACCTACGTCACAAGTTGTTTCTTCATCATTTGTTTTCAAAATCCACCTATTGTTGTCCCACAAATCCCAACAACTCACACCATGGCAGGTCCAAGCCCACCCCCTAACTGAATGGATGCAATTGTTGCTACAAGGTATGCACCTTTGGTTTTACCTCAGCCTATGAATGTATTACATACAATATTTTATATCAAGTACATGCCTAAGTTTAGTGGTGAGGTAGAGGTAACAGTTGAAGAACACCTTATTGATTTTTATGCCTATGCTGACAATCTGAACATTGAGCGTGAAGATGTCTGGATGAGAGTTTTTGTTCAGAGCCTTAAGGGTGATGTTAGAAAATGGTTCAGATCTTTGACAGTTAGTAGCATCACTGGAATTGAAACCCTAGATGATACATCTTTAAGAAAATGGGGTGATAAGAAATATTTTATGTATTATATCACTGAATTTGGTGCAATAAAAGGAAAAGAAGGAGAATCAGTTTTTGATTCTTATAAGAGATTCAATAAGATGAATAGTAAAATACCTACTGAAATCAAGCCTACTGAAGCTTTAGCCAAAATCACTTATGTTGGTGCCTTTGATACTGATTTTTTTTATTATTAAGAGAAAGAATATCTACAACACTAACACAAATAAAGTACAATGCACTGGAGGTATAATATAATGTGTTAGTAGTTGATAGGCTCGGAGGAGGGATTGACAGAGAAAAAATAAAGCAAAATTTTGAAGTTTCTACTTCAGTAACTTCAGACATAGTTCCTAACTTAGATGAGCTAACCAAGATGGTCAAATAATTGACTACTGAGATGTCCAAGCTCAATATGGAAGCAAGACCAGCTACTACTAGAAAATTTTCATTTGATAAGCCTAATAGGCCGCAATTTAGAAGACCCAATGTTCCTCAAATTTTGCAACGACAGAGGAGAGATGTTGATGATAAAAAAGTGTAGCCTCCTTTGCAGAATGTTATATTTGAAGATGAAGAGGAAGTTGAAAGGTTGGAGAATGCTGCTGATATCAATTGTCTGAGAGACAAAGAAGGGCTGATCCATCTTACATAAGTAGAGTATGAGGATTTCATGTCATATACTCAGAATAATGAAGTGGTTCTTGATGATTCCATGATTGCAGTTGATCATCAAAGCACATATAATATTAGATCAAAGAATATTGATGATAATCCAAATCTTGTTGCACAGCCTAAGAAGAATAAGGACGCAGTTAAATTTCCAAAAGAAAATAAATTTTCTGAACAAAAATTATCGGAAATTCCAGTAGCAGTTAATACTCCTTCACTTGAGGTAAAAGTTGCTCACAAACTACCCCTTGTTTTCAATTTTTAGAATGAAATAGAAAAAGATAAAGATTCATGTTCCTCTTGTAGAGCTCATGAAAAATGGTTCTTTCAAAAATACCTTTATGAAATCTCTTCAACCTCCACCTACTAAAGTAGCCCCTGATTTTGTTAACCTTCAAGATAACAAGCCCATTGTTATTTTAGGTCCATTGGTAGAATATAGAGACGAATCTACTCCTCATTTATATATAACTTTTAATATTCATGATAATATCTTGCATAATTTCCTAATGTACTCTGGAGCCTCACATAATTTGATGCCCAAGGTAGTCATGGATGAAATAGGTCTTGAGGTAACTAGAGAGTGCCAAGATATCTACTCCTTTGATCCCCAGAAAGTTCAATTTCTTGGTTTCATCAAAGACCTTGTAGCAAGCCTTTTTCAGTTACCCATTAGAGGAATGGTGATGGATATTGTTGTAGATGACATTCCTCCTAGGTTTGGCATGTTTCTTTCTAGGTCATGGATTAGAAGGTTGGGAGGAACATTGCAAATGGATTTCACTTATGATACTGTCCTTGTTTTTGGAGGAGAACAAAGAAGAATTTATACAGAAGCTCAGCTAGAATATATCATTAGTGACAAAAAATACCCCACTAATCATCAAATTTATGCTAGAACATCTATTTTGATTCAAACATTTTACACATGGATAATTTTGTCCTATTGATCTAAAAGGAGTGTATTAGTTTGTTGTGCTAAGTGTCCTTTCAGAAATAAAAACATGTACAATTTGTCTCCATTTGTTTGCTTAAGGAATGAGTTTTTTAAACATGTAACATAGAATAGTTTGTGAGTTTTAAGCATGAAAATAAGCCTAAATAACACTGTACGATAGTGCATAATAGAGAAATAACATCACACGTAAGTTTTACACATCAGGCATGATGAAGAAGTTCACCCGTCTTGGGCTACATCTGTTGGTCCAGCGCCCAATGGCATGTCCCTCTTTGTCATTATGCTCAAAATTGAAAATACATGTGTTTAAAAGCCTCTAATGGATGTTTTCTCTGCACCAGTGGCTTCAGAATGCTCAAATTAGTCTAGGTAGACTCTCTTTTTTCCCAAATTGGTCGAAAAATGACCTCTCAAAGCTTTTTCCCAATATCAGCTAGAAAACCTCCACTAATTGTGGAAAATTGCAGTTAGTTTGGAAAATTTTCAAAAATTAGGCCCGACACTAAACTTCCGCCAATACAAATCGTCGCATTAAATTTGTGGTTAGGGTAGGGGTGGTCACAAGTTGACCCCCCTTACCCCGCGGTCACGGTTATGTATTAAACTCCGCCAAAGAATGAAGTGGAACCCGAATATAGGAGTTCCGTTAACTCTCAGTATCCGTTGCAACTGACCGCGGAACCGACGATCCATGTGACAAGTGTTAACAGTTATGGTTTAATGTTTATCCGCCTTCCCTCATTATATGTTGTGGTTTGATTGTTGTCCATGTGACGAATCCAATGGGGACGTCGGCAAGTTGGGACCGCCGGCAGTCCCCCCCCCCCACCCCCCCTCAACATTAAAACCATTACAACATAAATGTATACGAAGTTGTATATGGGTAAGCACTAATGGATAGCGGAGACGGTGGAGGTCTTTGCAAGCATGCCGGAGGTCACGGGGTCGAACCCCCCGGACCTCACATAAATTTTATTCAATGGTCAAGGGGACATGTGGCAGTCTCCGGGCTGGCCACATGTCACCCATCCAATGGCCCAAATAAAATTTGTACAACCCAAATCTTCAGCCCAAAAATAGCCACGTGGCATGATTTGATTGGATTTGAGAAAAAGGAATATTCCTAGTATATGCCACCTGCTGACTGTACTTGCATGTTGACTGGCCATCCCAGTCACTCCTGTCACAAAAATTTTATTTGTTTAGTAAAATGAACAGAATGCAATATCTTCCTCATATGACATCGGCTTTTTGAACCATTCACGGCGCTGGAATCGCAACGACGAGACCTATCCGGTCGCTCAGGTTCAATATAGTTTCGATCAATTTCAATTTTGAGCAAGACACATGATCTCTTGATGACACCTCCCCATTGGGAAGCTTTTGGACCCCAAAATATTTTAATTACCTATTCAAAAGATGAGGGTACAACTCCCTCACCTTTTCAACTTCCATCCACATTTCCTTACTTGGTTTGCTGCCCTTGAGCCCAATTCGAAGATAATCAACACTTCCCCTCTTAGAAGTGTGTGTCCTCCTATCAAAGATGGTATCCTCCTTGAGCTCATCCAGAATTTATGGCAAGAAATATTCTATAGATGGCAGTTGAATATCACTCCCTTGATCATCAATCAAAGGAGGCTCATACAAACATAAATTTTCCACATTGATAACGGAATACATTTGCATATATGAAGGCAAGTCAAGTTGAAATTAATTATTACCAACTTGTTTGATGATCTTGAAGGGGCCATAGAGAATGGGATTGAGCTTTTTACCTTCTCCTTGCATCCTTTCTTTGCTTATGTGCAACCATACCTCATCTCCTTCTTGAAACTTGTGATCAAATCTACGTTTGTCATGCCTCTCCTTGTATTTTCTTTGAATCTTCTCAAGTTGTTCTTGAACTTGTTGATGAATAATCTGAATTTTCTCAATGAAATTTCAAGTCTTGTCAATGTTACTATGCCATCAATTGCAACATCCTTCTCAAAGATGAAGTCTAATGGTGATTTCAGAAAATACCCAAAACAAGCTTTAAAAGGTGAAGTATTTGTAGAAGAGTGCTTTGCCCAGTTGTAAGTGTGTTGAATGTAATGCAGTTGTTCATCCCACAACTTGGGATTTTTGCTGCAATATCATCTCAATAGATGCACAACGGTTCTGTTCACCACCTTAGTTTGGCCATCATTTTGTGGATTAAAAGCAGTACTCTTTTTCAACTTTGTGTCCATCGTCTTCCAAAGATTGGACCAAAAATTCCCAATGAACCTAGAATCCCTGTCAATAAAAATAGAAGTTAGCAATCCATAATGAACCCATACATGTTGAAAATAAAGTTTAGAAATTTTTTCAGTAGTAATGGTTTTCTTACATGTCATAAGTATACACATTTTACTGAATCTATCCACAACTACATAAAGATAATCATGTTGTTTTCTTGACATAGGTAGACCTCCAAAAAATTCCATGGAGACACTCTCCCATGGCCTTGATGGTATCGGTAGTGGTGTGTACAACCCAATATTCATATTGATAAGCTTACTTTTTTCACACATAGAACAACCTCTTATAAAACGTGACACACTATCTATGATGTGAGGCCAATAGAAATACCTCTGTAGATGCACCACCGTTTTGCTTACCCCAAAGTATCCAACAATAAAAGATGAATGAGCCTCTATCATAACACTAAGCCTCTCTCCTTATGGTATACACAGCTTGCCCAAATGAAACAACAAATTTTTATGCATGTGATAATCATCCTCAACTTGATTCCCTTCAGTCAAATTAGCATACACATCTTGAAAATTAGCATCAGATGCATATTGTTCTATGTAACTCTCATGTACAATAGAATCATTTTTAAGTAGAGTAGAAGCACTTATAATTGGCCTTGAAATCATATCAACAACTTCATTGAAAATACCTTTCTTGTACCTTATAACCATGTGAAACTATTAAATAAATCCCATCCACCTGAAATGTTGTGATCGCTGCAATATTGTTTACGATTGAAAGTACTGTAATGGTTGGTGATCAGTATGTATAATCATCTATTTACCCATCAAGTAGTGTTTCCACTTCTTGACACTTTTTACCAATGCATACAGCTCTTTGTCATATGCAGGATAATTAGTTACAACACCATTGAATGTTTCAAAATGAAAAGCGATAGGCTTACCATGTTGCAAAAGTATTGTGCCCATGGCATAATCACTAGCATCAGTTTGTATCTCGAATGGCTATCTCAAATTTGGTAATGCAAGGACTAGAGCTGCACTGATCTTGTCTTTTAAAGCTTCAAAAGCTTGTTGCTATTTACCTCCCCATTGGAAGCCTTTCTTCACACTTGTCACTACATGCATAGGAGCTGCTATGGCAGAAAAGTTAGCAATAAACTTTCTCCAATACTCAGCTACGCCTAATAAACTTCTTACCTTGGTTACTGTTTTTGGAGTGGGGCAATTCACAATGGCTTCCACTTTAGAAGGATAAATTCTCAACTCTCCTCCTCCTACAATGTGTCCCAAATAAACCAGAGAAGTCTTTCCAAATTCACACTTTGACATCTTAAGAAATAATTTCTCTTCCTTCAAAACATCAAGCACTCTTTTCACATACAAGACATGTTCTTCTATTGTTTTGCTAAAAATAAGTATATCATCTAAATACACAATCACAAATTCATCAAGAAATGGACGCAAAACATTATCCATAACATGCATGAAATTCGTTGGTGCATTATACAAACCAAACAACATAACCAACCACTCAAAGAGTCCTTGTTTGGTTTTGAACGCAATCTTCCATATATCACTTTCTACAATTCTTACTTGATGATATCCACTTCGTAAATATAACTTAGTGAAAAAATTTGCTTCTTTCAAATGATCTAGGAAATCATCTATCCTTGGGAGTGGGTATCTATTCTTTACCGTTATCTTGTTCAAAGCTGTGAATTCTACACACATGCGCCAAGTCCCATCTTTATTTCGAATCAAGACTATGGATGAATTACATGGAGAAGTGCTTGGCCTTATGAGTCCCTTGTCCAACATGTCCTTGATTTTCCTCTTTATTTCAAACTTCTCCATTATCGACATGCGATATATGCCGATGTTTGGAAGAGGACAATATTGTTGCAACTGAATCTCATGTTGAATATCCCTTTTTGGAGGCAATCTTTTTGGCTCCTAAAACATCTCATTATGTGCATCAACTACATCATATAAATATGATTTCAAATTAGGATCACAATCCTCAAATGATTCCTAATTAACATCAACTTTAGGCTTAGTCATTAGAAGAAAAAAAATTCTTACTTGAATTCACCAACCTTTTTACCTTTCTAGCATTTACCATTGCAATATTTGTCTTCTTGTGATGTGCTCTAACAATGTACTCCTTGCCATCTTTGAATAAATGGTATTTGTTCTCATGGAATTGGAAGATAAATTTCATGTCATACAAGTAAGGAATTCCCAACACAATACCTGTAATATCAGGTGGAACCACATCTAATTCAATTGTGTCAACAAAATGTGCAGTTATTGCAAAGTACAATATGCACTTCTTTGAAACCTGTAAATTTGCATCCTTACAAATCTACCCAAGTGGATATGGTTTTGGATGTGGAATGGTCTCAAGATTAAGTTTCTTGACCAATTCTTCAGAGATTAAGTTTGCTTGTGACCCATTGTCAAACAATGTGTCAATCTTGGTATGTTTGGATATGATCTTCACATGAAAAGTTCAATTATCTCTTCTTCATTTGGAGCTTGTATGTGACAATTTGATGTACTAGTACTGGGTTTTGTTTCAATTTATTTCCCCTTCATGTTCTTCAATGCCATGGCTGTAATTTTATATTCATAACCTGAAACCTCTCCTAATTCATGTTGAGTTGTAGCTGTATTTTTCTACATCCCTTTGTTATTGTTATACTTTGGTCTCTTTTCAGGATGTAGTTTCCAAAAAAATTTCTCTTCATGGTCTTCTCTTGAACATTTTTTACAAACCACTTTTTCTTCCTCTTTCTTAACAGATGCATTCTTTTTTCCCCTACCTTTTGAGGTCTTCTCTTTTTTTCCCCCCTTAAAATTTTTCTTCCTACTCTCATCAGTAATGTTTTTCCCTCTAGCTTCTAGATGTGTGGCCTGAACACAAACTTCATCTAAGCTTGTAGGGTTACACATGAGAATAGTATGTTTTAGGTAGCTATGTAAGCCTCCTATGTACTTGAGCAAAGTATCTTGGCTCTGCAAATATACCCCTAATAAGAGAGCTCTTCTCCTAAATTCTTGGGTGTATTCTTGTACATTTTGTCCTTTCAATTGTCTAAAATTTTTCCAGTTCATTATAGATTTCTACATGTGAGCTAATGGATAAAACTGTTGTTTTATTATAGTAATGAAATCATTCCATGATAGAATAATCTTACCATGATTTTTGATCTCCTCCTTTTTCTTGGCTTCCCACCAAACAAGTGTTGCACCTTCCATTCTCAATGAAGTTAGTTGGATTTTGGTATCATCATCATGAAGGTTTTGAATTCTCAAATAGACCTCCAATTGCCTAATCCAGTTATCAAGATTTTATGCATTGAATTCACCATTAAACATTGGCAATTAAAAATTAACATCAAGTTTTAGAAAAGGACTTTTACCAGTGTTCTTTGATTTGTGTGACTGGTTTACTGAAGATGAAGTAGAGGATGATGATGATGAGGGTGAGGATGGTGACTTTCCACTGCCTCCATTTCCTCCATTGCCCTTCTTTGATTTATCTTCATCATTGTGACCTCCTAATGATCCCTTACCTTCCTTGTGAAGTTTGGATCCTTCTCCTTCTAGTCTCTCATTCCTTTCTTGATAAAGGACTCTCACCATCTCAGTCATGTCAAGGAATTCTTTCCTGAACACTCTTTCTTCTTCTTTGGGATCCACCTCTTCATGGATTTCTTCTTCCTCTAGAGGCATGCTTAATGCTTCTTCTGCTTCTTTTGGAGGTGAACTAGGTGGTGGAGAATGTGTCAATCTTGCCCTCCTTTGTTGTGGCTCACTTTGAGAACCTCTTTCTTCCACCAATTTGTCTTCTCCTCTCTTAAGCTTGAGCCTAGTAAGCATGTGAACACTTGCAAATAGTTAAACAAATATTTGCACACAAGAACACTAGAGATTAAACTCTAACTCCGATACCAACCTGATCTGAAAGGAGTGTATTAGTTTGTTGTGTTAAGTTTCCTTTTAGAAATAAAAACATGTACAATTTGTTTCCATTTGTTTGCTTAAGGAATGATTTTTTTAACCATGAAACATAGAAGAATTTGTGAGTTTTAAGCATGAAAATAAGCCTAAATAACACATTATAACAGTTTATAACAAAGAAATAGCATCACTGTTGGCAATATGATGCAATGTGTTGTCCTTGATGGCAACCTACTTGATGAAGTTGTCTTTGATAACAACATATGTGTTAAAGATGTAAGAATGATGTATATACAGTTCAGTTCAGATGTGACAGAGAAAATAATTCCAGTAAGTGCCAGAGAAATGATAAATATAATATGTCACAATGTATATGCGAGTTTGTAAAGGCCAAGTCACGTATGCACGCGGATAAGTACGTCCCAAGTCGCGTATGCCCTTTTGCGCTCCAAATGTATAATACCATGGGGCATTACCATGGTTTTGGCACACAGTATTGAGCGTTGTATGGTTTATTTGATTCCGTCCAATAATACCATCGGAAGTTGTGTGGTTTTGGCTCATGGTATTGGTAAAAGCTAAATCTATTTAAGGAGAAGAAGATCATAGTGCAATGTGTGCAAGTGAAAGGGTTGTGAATAAATAAATCTCTTTAAGAGATATCTGCATGGTTGAACTCTGTTCTTAATTGGTAGATCTGAATCTATGATGCACCGATGGATATGATGAAGGTTCAAGATCTCTAGATCTAGAAATGATGAATCTCTAGAATGATCTGCAAAAGAAATGATGAAGACCAGGCGCAGGACTGATGAAGAAATTGAAGAAATCTGGGTAAGTTTATAGATCTGGTCTGTTCTGCAAAGTTTATATTTTACAGATCTATACGCTAGTTTGTCTCGGTAAAATTGCGTATATACGCGGGTTCCCTTAATAAAAGGCGCGTATGGAATTTAGGGTTTCTGAAGCTTATTTATAGATATTACTTCTGTAATTTCTGTTTTCTCTCTACTGTCGGTCAATGAAGTCTACTTGAAGTTCTGGGTTGATTGAATATGATGTATGCTGTTGATATGATAATGAACAAATCTAATCAATGATTGAGAAAACATGATGAGGGAAGAATGACTGTCTAAACAGTTCTGCATGGATGATAGATTGTCTGAACAGAAATCTGATTTCAAATCTGAATATGAGTCTGAGAAAAATCTGAAAGAAAGCATACACAGAATTATACGCTAATTGGTGAAAGGAAAAGAGCGTGTATATGCGAATTCGATAAAGAAAAGTCGAATATTAATTCAGAATATAAAGATGAGTATGCACTGAAGCATACACAGGTTGGTGTGCAGAAAAGAACGTATGTACGCGGGTTCAGTAAATAAAAACAGTGTATGGTATCTGAACTAATGGTTGTTCAAGGTTGAATGTGTATCTGATTATCTACTCTGAAGTCTGGGTTATTTCTGATATTCTGGCTACAGTGGTATTGATGTTATGATTGAAGTTTTGGGTAATGTATGGTTGTTGATGTGAAGGGGTTGTATTGAAGCTGTCTTGATCCAGTATGAAAATTGATGAAACGTGGTCTGCAGTGGATCTGAGGGTTGAAGCCTTTAGTATGAAAGTAGAAGCTTTCAGCCAGTAGAAGCTGGTGTTGAAGTCAGGAGGTCGAAGCTCCCTTCCAGGAGAGGCTGGTAAACGAGATTAGGGGGTTGGAGCTCCCTTCCAGTTGCAGCTGGAAAACTAGAGAAGGTTGCAGCCTTTTTCAGGTAGAAGCCTGCGTACTGGTATAAGTTTGCATCAGTACAATGTTGTAAAAGGTTTTCTATATAATAAAGATTGAAGACAGAGACGACAACAGCGGTGGTTTTCTCCCGATTTGGGTTTCCACCTTAAATATTGGTGTTCATGTGTGTGATGCTTTATATTGTTGTTTACTGCTCATAACTTCTGATTATCTAGCCTTATTCATAACTGATAAATCTGTTTAAAAGACTGATTCTCTAAATCTGAAAGATAAATCAGTATACGCTAGTTTCCTTCTATATTTCCGCGTGCATACGCTAGTTCAGTTCATAAAAACCGCATATGGAAATCTGCTCAAAGAAAAAGTAAAAAAATTTCAGTTAGCTCAAAATACTAATTCACCCCCCCCCCCCCCCTCTCAGTATTTTTTCCAACAATCACACATAAGTTTTACACAACATGCATGATGAAGTAGTTCACCCCTCCTGGGCTATGTCTGTTGGTCCAGCTCCCAATGGCATGTCCCTCTTTGTCATTATGCTCAAAATTGAAAATACATGTGTTTACAAGCCTCTAAGGGTTGTTTTCCCTGCACCAGTGGCTCTAGAATTCTCAAATTAGTCTAGGTAGACTCTTGTTTTTCCCAAATTGGTTGAAAAATGACCTATCAAATATTTTTCCCAATATCAGCTAGAAAACCTCCACTAATTGTGGAGAACGACAGTTAACTGCAGTTAGTTTGGAAAAAATCTGAAAATTAGGCCTAGCGCTAAACTTCCGCCAATAAAAATCGTTGCATTAAATTTTTGGTTAGGGGAGGGGTGGTCACAAGCCGACCCCCCTTACCCCGCGGTCATGGTTATGTGTTAAAATCCGCAAAAGAATGAAGTGGAGCCCGAAGATCAGCGTTTCGTTAACTTTCAGCATCCGTTGCAACTGACCAAGAAACCAACGAGCCATGTGACAAGTGTTAACAGTTATGGTTTAATGTTTATCCCCTTCCCGAATTATATGTTATGGTTTGATTTTTGTTCATGTGACCAATCCAATGGGGCCGCGGCAGGTTGGGATTGTCGACAGTCCCCCCCCCCCTCAACATTAAAACCATTACAGCATAATTAATACGAAGGTGTATATGGGTAAGCATTAATGGATGGCAGAGACAATGGAGGTCTTTGCAGGCGTGCCGGAGGTTGCGGGGTTGTACCCCCCAGACCTCACATAAATTTTAGTCAACGGTCAAGGGGACACGTGGCAACCTCCGGGCCGGCCACATGTCACCCATCCAATGACCCAAATAAAATTTGTACAACCCAAATATTCAGCCCAGAAATAGCCATGTGGCACGATCTGATTGGATTTGAGAAAAGGGAATATTATTAGTATATGCCACCTATTGACTGTACCTGCATGCTGACTGGGCATCCCAGTCACTCATGTCACAAAATTTTTATTTGTTTAGGAAAATGAACAGAACACAATATCTTCCTCATACAACATCGGTTTTTTGAACCGTTCCCGGAGTCGGAATTGCAACGACGAGACCTATTTAGTCGCTCAGGTTTGGTACAGTTTCGATCACTTCCAATTTTGAGAAAAACACATGACCTCCTAATCACCTATCTGCAGAAAATTTTCAGATTTTGAAGCCTGCTAAAAAACATATCAGTCATGAAGGTCCTCAGCTATGGAAAATGTACTTTGATCATTCATGTTCTAAAAAAGGAGATGGTGCAGGGATAGTTCTCATTTCCCATTTGAAATAGAACTCTAATTTTTTTTTCAAGCTTGAATTTGAAGCAACTAATCATGTGTTTGAGTATGAAGCTCTGCTAATTGGTTTAAAAACAACAAAGGGCATGAATAATTCAGAAATTTCTGTTTTTGGAGATGCTGAACTTATCATTTAGGAAATCAGAAATGTTTATCAAACTAAGCATCCCGGACTCAGAGATTACCAGAATGAAGTATGGAGCATTGTAGAAGACTCATTCCTGGCTTTTAACGTTTCTTTTGTTCCAAGAGAAAGTAATATTTTGGCTTACTTGCTTTCTATTTCAGCAAGCTCATTCAAGATTCTAATACTTATAAAGGTGAAATATGAAGTGGAAGTTAGGTTCAGACCTAGAATTCCTGATAATGTCAACCATTGGAAAGTTTTTGCATATGATAAAGAGATTAGAATATTCATTGAAGCTATTGAAGGGTTTTTTGTCCTAAGTTACATTGATTAGTATGAATATTTCATGAGGAATAATGTTGATTTGCAAGAAACCAAACATCTGTAAAAACAGATTATTGATCAACCTATCATTCATTTGCCTACCATTCAGATTCCAAAGTGGTTAATCCCACTTGAGAAGCTCTTTGATCACAATGATGTCTCATTCAAACCACAGTTGGATGAAACAGAAGCAGAATTGGAAGATTTCAATTTGGGCACATAAAAAGAACCAAGGTATGTGAAGTTGTCAAAATCTTTATCGGAAGAAATAAAGGTTGAAT
This sequence comes from Pinus albicaulis, assembly GCA_034641835.2. NCBI lineage: Eukaryota > Viridiplantae > Streptophyta > Pinopsida > Pinales > Pinaceae > Pinus > Pinus albicaulis. The sequence goes on along the minus strand of CM076572.1, from coordinate 147,867,765 downwards.
ACCACAAGATTTTTTGTGAATTTGTTGATGTTTTTTCCTGGAAATATGAATATATTAAGACATATGATACAGCTATAATTGAGAATAGGATACCATTGAAGGATAGTACTAAGCCATTCCAGCATAAATTAAGGCGCCAAATCAATCCTCTATTGTTACCAGTGATGGAGAAGGAAGTTAAGAAACTTTTGGATGCTAACATCATCATTCCATTAAGATACTCATATTGGGTTGATAATCTAGTTCTAGAAAGGAATAAGAGTGGTGAAGTTAGAATATGTGTAGATTTCAGAAATCTTAACAAATTCTCCAAGAAGGATAACTTTCCTTTGCCAAATATGGAGTATATTCTTCAAAAGGTAACTAGTTCAGACATAATTTCCATGTTAGATGGTTTCTCTGGGTACAATCAAGTTTCAGTTTGGTCAGAAGACCGAGAGAAGACAACTTTCATTACTCCTTGGGGAACACTCATGTATGCAAAGATTCCATTTGGGATTATGAATGTTGGAGCTACTTTTCAACGTGCTATGGACTTTGCATTCATTGGAGAAAAGGACAAATTCTTGGTCATATATTTAGATGATATTACTGTTTATTCAACTTCAGATCAAAAACACCTTCAACATTTGAGACAAGTATTTGTTAAATGAAGAAAATATGGTATATTATTGAATCCAAAGAAGTCTCATTTTTCTCTCAAGGAAGGTAATATGTTGGGTCACATAGTTTCAAAAGATGGAGTGAAAATTGGTCCTAAGAGCGTAATTGCAATTCAGGATTTAACACTTCCAAGATCCAAGAAAGAGGATCAATCTTTCCTTGGTAAGATCAATTTCTTAAGAATGTTCATTCCAAATTTTGCTGAAGTGGTGAAGTATATTACTTGCATCTTGAAGAAGGACAAATAAGTCAAGTGGACCATTGAATCCATAAATTCATTTGAGCTGATAAAAAAAACTATCATTAAAGCGCCTCAGTTGATAAGCCCTTAATACTCAAAGCCTTTCTTGATCTTCTCATTTGCCTCACAAGATACTATTTTTGTTTTTTTGTTACAAAAATATTCAGAAAATAAGGAAGTTCCCATAGCATTTTTCAACAGAGCTCTTAGATATGCAGAATTGAAGTATGAAATGTTGGAAAAACATGCCTATGCATTAGTGAAATCTATGAAATCTTTTAGATGTTATATTATGCATGCTCAAGTTATTGCTTATGTACCTTCATCTGTTGTTAGAGAGATATTAGTTCAGCTTGATATTGATGGAAAAAGAAGCAAGTGAGTGACTAAATTTCTTGAGTTTGATTTAGAGATAAATCCTACTAAGCTAATCAAAGGTCAAGGATTAGCCAAACTACTAGCTGAAGAAAATTGTAAATTTTTGGGCTTGAATTTCATGGATGACAACTTTGAAGGGTATATTTCTGAACTTATAGACAACATGGTAGTGGATGTAAAGCTTTATGAATGCAGATGGTATAAGGACGTCATCTATTTTCTGCATCATTTTAAACCTCCTCCAAATTATGATAAAATCAAAGTAAGATCTTTGAAGCTGAAAACTGTTAAATTCTACATTAAAGATAATTGTTTATATTGGAAAGATCCTATACGATTTTTGTTGAGACGCATTGACCCAGATCAGTCCAAGAAAGTTATCTTTGATATGCATAGTAGTGTGTGTGGAGGACATCACTGTTGGAGAACTACCACATACAAAATATTGAGAGCTGGCTATTTTTTGCCTAGCTTATTTTCTGATGTATGTTCTGAGGTTAGAGCATGTGAAAAATATCAGAAGTTCATTGGTAAGAAACATTTGAATTATTTGCCTCTCAAGCCCATAGTTGTTTCTACACCTTTTTAGAAATGGGGCTTAGATTTCATTCGAGAAATTCATCCACCTTCAAGTGGACAACATCGTTGGATTCTTATTGCAACTGATTACTTCACCAAATGGATTGAAGCAATACCTACGAGGAATGCTACTCATAAAGTTATTATTAATTTTCTGGAGGGAATCATAACTAGATTTGGATGTCCATCAAGGTTAGTAGAAGATAATGTAGTTGCTTTTAAAGCCACTCCATTGGTAAATTTCTGTGAATATTATGGCATTCATCTCACTCACTCTAGAACTTACTATCCTCAAGGGAATGGTTTAGCTAAATCATAAAACAAAATTTTGGTAAGAATCATCACCAAACTGTTGGATCAAAACAAGAAAGCCTAGGATTCAAAACTGAAGTTTGATTTATGGGCAGACAGGGTGACAACAAAAAATCAATTAATACATCACCTTTTCAAATGGTTTATGGAACTAATGTTGTTTTTCCAGTCCAATTAGCCCTTCATGTAGCTAAATTTCTGCAAGATCATGAAGCTGAGCCAAATGATATGACCAGAAGAATTTATCAAATCATATAAATGCAGTGAAGGTGAGAACAAAAATATGATTTGGTAAGAAAATATCAGCAAGCTATAAAGCAAGTTTTTGATAAAGGAACTAAAAAAGAAGATTTTCATATTGGAGATCTAGTGTTGAAGTGGGATGCACAACATCAAGATCTAGGTAAGCATTCCAAATTTGATGCTTTATGGCTTGGTCCTTTCAGAATCTCAAAAATTATGCAAAACAAAACTTTTGAGTTGCAACATCTTGATGGAGCAGAACTGTTTGGAGGCCCATTCAACGGGCGCTTTCTCAAAAAATTATTTTACTAAGGTTGTTGGTAGCCTAAGTTCATTGTAACTACCTGTGTGTTTTGTAATAAGACTCCATAGCCCAATGACAAGGCACTAAAACTACAAATATTCTTAGAGCTTTGTAGGGAGACCTCTATCCCCTGTGGAGCCATTGTTAGCACAGTTCTTTGCTAAGTCATGAGTCCATTCCATAGTTTTATTTTTAGGATTAAACTTCAAAAATTTCAAAATTTTAATTTTTTTTTTGTCGCTTCTAGAATTTCCAGAAGCACCAGTTTTAGCCTTTTCGGACAGTCTATTATTTTCTTATTTCTGTCTTTTTTATTGTTATTCCGATGCTGCTAGAATTTCCGGAAGCATACTCTATTTTTAAAAAAATAAGCGAAAAAGCGCATCTTCTTTAGTTAAGCTACGTGTTATAGTGTAAATATGCCTCAATTATTTTTTAAATTTGTTTAGATCTAATGATAGGTGTCGTATTGCATTCAGTTAGTTTAAGTCAAGTCGTAATATACGTTGAACCCATGTGTCACCCGCAGTTATGAACTGAATTGTTACCTCATCTTGCCTCTCAACCCCAAGTCAGTTATACATATGTTTAGGTATGTGTTTTTATGAATGAAGGAGATCGTGGATATTACACTCAATGCCATAACCATTTGGGTTGTTGCACAATAGTGTTGACAGAAATTTCGGCCAATTCACTGCAAAGACTACGGAGGTGACTGTTTGTCACAAATCTACTAGTCTCAAGACATCTGGAGCACTCCATACAAAAAAACAATGCCAACTGAAGGTGATGATGGATTATCACATGTTGCATATCACAGTGAGGAATGTTTTCAATGATGAAGGATGACTTGCATGGGGTGATGAACCAAATTTTGGTTTTAAAACCACCTAAAAAGAAGGAGAATGTCATTCGAATTTTTAGTTGTTTGAGTTCGAATTGCTGAGATTCATAGTTTGAGGAGTCTAGATTTCAGACAAGATTTCTAAAGGTGAATACAGGCCACTCCTGTAAGGTAAAAATCTTCCTACTCTGCCACCTATCAGTTGCAAGAGACAGAGTCATTTATTTTCTGAAGATGACTAGAATAGGTGGTAAAATAAATCGAATAGAGCCAAGAGGTGTAGATCTGGTTGATGCCAAATCGAGGGTAATAAGTTTGTTTATCCAGTCATGGTGGTATTCTCTTTGTACCAGGTTAGGGAGCTCTCACTTAGGAGTATCTCAAGAGTTTTATAACTCTTTTAATGGACATGAAGCTACAGTTTATGGCCTTACTTTGCAAGTATCTGAAGACTCCATTGCTGAAGTCTTTAACCTTCCCCAAGAAGGAGAAAGGTGGTTCAAAGGGTAGGTCATTATAGGAGGAGATCTCAATAGCTTCCTTAAAGATTCCCATAGAGATCCAAATTGGGAAAAAGGCATTCCAAGCAATTATCTTAAGAATGATTGGGCAGAAGCTATCAAGCTTATCAAGATATACCTCACTTGTGAAAGGAGGTATACAGTTGTGTTCCTCTATCAAATGAGGTTTATTTTTCATATTGTAGGGATGAAGACATTAAATGTGCCATTTTTCTTGTTGAAAAGCCTGAAAAAGATGTTAACAAGGGTTCCAAATCACACTGATTTTTCTGAGTATAGCTTGTACCATCAAGCTTTAATCAAATTTCTAGTTGAAGAAGATTTGGGGAAGAGAAACCAAACTTGGGACCACTTTTTATTCTATAGGGCAAGCCAACCTACACCTACACCTCTAGTTGCACAACCAAACTCTCAGCCTGCAAAAAGAAGAACAAAGAGAAAGGCCAAAAAAGAAAACACTCATAAGAAGGCCAAGGGAAAAAAAGAGAATGTTTATGTAGTCAAGGTTGAAAGAAGGTTGGAAAAAGGAGATATTTCCTCAATAAGAAAACCCAAATATATATAATTAGTGCCCCTTGTTCCTCCCTTTCCTAATGTCTACACTAGAGCTAGAAGAGGAATCTACTCTTTTGATTTATCTGCAACTGCAGATAAATCAAAAGAGCAGGTGCTATTGGAAATTCTGGAAGCAAATATTCAGCAGATGTTACATAAAGATTATCAGCCTACACCATTAGGTGAAGAAATCCTCAAGGATGTTGGATATGAAATCAATAGTAAGAAGAAGAAGGAACTAGCTAAACCTGTTGCTGGTACCAGAAAGAGGCATACCAGAGACAACAACAAGCTTAGGCTTAAGTCCAAGGCTCTACATAATCCAAGCCTAATGACAGAGGTCATTGATGTTGAAGGCAAACCTGAAGGTTCAAAGACAAAGAAAACCATGAATAAAAACAATAACACAACCCCTGCATAATAGCACTCAGAGACCTGAAAGAGAAGGAAAAAAAAAGGGTTCTAAGGAGGACAGAGCCCCTGTCAAGGAAGAAATCACAAGATAAACCAGATCCAAATCAATTGTTGGTAGAAAAACAGACTTGGATAAGCTGTCTGAAGTTGCAGCACACATAGAGGGAAGGTAAAAAGGTTTTTGATACAAGTACCTTTTTGCTTATCAGTTAAAATTTTGAACATCAGCTTAGGTGTCATGGAATATAATTCTGCACAGATTTTTCAGCATTTTTTGCGTATTTTTGAAAAAGAAACAGGACGCTACCGGAATTTCTAATAGCATTTCATATTTTGCTCAATTACAGGTTTTTACTGGAATTTCCGGTAGCACCCGTTTTAATTGAATTTTCACACCCGTCAATAATTTTTCCCGATCGATTTAAGGATAAATAAGAAACCATAACCAAATGGATAATTCAAGTGATGGTGAGAGGTGGTTACAAGGATGTTGGAGGTCTTATTAAATGAAGCTACATGGTTATTAAAGACCCAAATAAAAGGATATAAATTAACAAAAAAGGGAGCAACATGACAACACACTCAACATTTCAACCCAGGTTTATTCTCTTCTTTCTTCTCCATCTGCCATTTTTGTTAGATTTCGATGGGATAAGGCTATAATGTCTTTTGACAGATATGTAATGTTAGAGTTAATGTTTCCTTATTTTTAGAAGAGATGGAGTTGGTGCCTCTCTTGCTATATATACCACTTATAAACACCATTTCCAAATTGGATGTTGGTCTACCTGAAGACTGAATATAATAAAAAACCTTTTGCTTCATGTTGGATGATTTTGTGACTCAAGGAACATCTAATGTGTTGTGTGTCTCTTTTCTTTGTTATTTTCTTCTAAAATATGAATTGCAGCTACTAGTAAGGTGTGAGTGATAAATTGTTAAAGGATTTAACATTAAATTATCTTCTTTCAGTTTTTTCAAGTTATATATGTGTTATAGAACATGTGAGTGAAGATTTCATAAAGTATTTGTGGAATACTTTATACATTCAATCTTTTTTTTGAATTTTGTTTTCTTTGCATAAACTGATTTTGTGTAAAGAGCCACCATCATAGTTGTGTGATTGATTTAGGATAGGAATATTTCCCGGAATAGGTACTAGCTATTCATCTTCTTCCACATGTGCACTCTTCTCCCTATACTACCTTTTACCCACACAATTTATACTTGCCACAACTTTCCAAATGCTTGAAAGTCTTAAAGAACATAAAATCATTTCAAAATCTATGAGAAACCATCCCACCACTCAAACAACCCCTTGCAAATTTGAAATGAACTATGATGTGTATGGCTTATTTCTTATGCATTTAAGGAGTGAATCCTTGCGCTAAAATATGGCACTCCCTCTAACTCCATAAGAATGAGGAGATATGAATTTTTTGTTCAAGATGACCCAAAAAAATTACAAGCAGGGTGACCCAACCAATTTTACAAGTTGGCCCCATAAGTGAACATAGAACCACTATAAATAAAGGATATATGAGTTCAATTGAATATTATCCAAGGAATAATATATCGAAGTCATGCAATAGGAGCGAAGGAATGTTTTTGAGGTGATTCTTGGAGATTAAAGGTGGAAACAAAAATGTGACTTATGGGGTGACCAAGCCATCTTGGAATTTTTAGTATAAATTTTCTTTTGGAATGTTTCAAACTGTGAAAATTGGAGGATATATATATAATATCATCCTATTTCCGTGGTCATAATTTCATGCTTTGGTTTTCTATAATTTCGAAGATATGCTCTGAGGAATCTAGGCTTCATGAATGTTCCTAAAATATGCTTCAAATAATTCATCTTGGGATTTTCACTATAAATTTTTCTCTATGATGTTTCATACCATGAAACTTGGAGTGTACATGTATCATATATTCATGTACTTATAATTAAACTTTCAGACCTTGTTTTTCTATAATTGTTTAGATATGCTTTCAAGAATTTAGGCTTCCTGAATGCTCCTAAAACATGCTTCAAAGAGACCGACTTGGTATTCTTGCTATAACTTTCTTTCTGAGATGTTTTAGAATGTGAAATATGGAGGAGACAGAAAATGTATCAAAATATACTAGTGATAATAATTTTGTACCTTGTTTCGCTATCATTTTGGAGATATGAATTGAGGAATTTAGTGTTCTAGAATGCTTGTGAAACATGCTTCAAACATGTTAGCTTGGTATTTTTTCTATAAATTTCTTTCTAAGATGTTTCAGACCATGAAAATTGGAAAATAAAGAGAAGATACACCAAGGTGATTATGGTAGAAAATTCATATATTTTTCCATGAGGAAATTAGTTCTCATGAATGCTCCTAAAACATGCTTCAAACACTCAGCTTCACATGTTTTCTCTAACTTTCTTTCTAAGATGTTTTAGACTCTAAAATATGGAGGAGACAGAGAATAGGTCTCCAAGTATCTATGATAGAAAGGTACTAGATGGATTTTCTGGAGTTTGTGGTGGAAAACACTATAAATCAACCTATATCTACTTACATCATCTCAAAGGAGACTTTAGTTTACCTCCTATTCCCAAACAAATATATTAGGCACTATTTTTCTCCCTAAAACCTAAAATTCATCTCTTATTTTATATTATATGGTAGGTTAGGGTTTACAACAACTTTACATAAGTTTTTAGCCATAAATATGTTAGATGTATTGGTAAATATGCATTTATTTGACCTAAATATACTCCTATCACCATACTTTGTCTTTTATATTTCGTTTATAGCCCTATTAGGGCTAGACATCCTAATACTTGGGACTATTATAAGCATCTTAATGTTCATATATATCTACCTTGATAAACCCTAGTTTAACTCATTGTTTCAAGGGTTGAATTTATCACTCCTACTATAACTTGTTCTACTACTATTATTTATCACCTTTTATGTGAGTTTTGCAACAACCAATATTTTTTTCTTCTTTTGTAGTGTTTTGGGATCTTCTTGTACCAAGTGTTGACTTACTAAGCCATCTAAATTTCCCTAGATCCTCATGCCTCCAAAATTGGAAATGGACTTCAATAATAATCTTGATCTTACCTTGATTATAATTATATTATATTGGTGGTAAGTTTGTTTATTGCATAGGTTCCCTTAGACTTTATTGTCTCGCTTTTAGGAACCATAGAAGCTACTAGGGAAGACTCCCTTGTGTAGGATCCATCCTTCACTAAAATGAGAGAAGTTTTTTCCTCAACGATAGTGGTAACACTTCCCTATTCTACTTGCCTTATCACCTTGTGAAGGATTTTCACTAAGGTACTATACTTTTTTATAACAATCCCATTGACCTATTTTGGTAATTTGTGGACATTGACAATTTTTTTTTCTTTCCACATGTGCAATAGAAAAACACTACTTTGGGATTAAATTCAAAGGAAAAAGTTAAACTATGTCATCAATGTGTTAAGTTGTTTTGCCAAGATGTTTAGACTTTGCCCATTTATGGAAATTTCTTTCATGAGAGTGGATAGTGCTCCCTATACTTAGTGTATAATAATCCAAAGACAAATTTCAAAGCAAATACACCATTTATCCTTACATGTTTCATGGCTAGGAAGTGTCTAGAAAATCCCATTTTTTAGAATTTTCCCGTTTGATGATTCAGAAAGCCAATATTCTTTAGGAATATCACTCAGAATTAGCATTCATTGAATGAATTATAGATTATGGTAGTAGAAAGAGATATTAATTTTTTGATTGATTACCAAAATCAAATTGAGAAAGGAATTACCAAAATTTGAGAAAGAAAAATAATAGAACTACAAATGTCCATATCTCATTCGCAATACTATTTGGAGCCAAAATATAATATTTAGCATGATGTATTTCTAACAGTAAAGCATTCAAATTTATCTACCTATATCCCGAGATTTGTCCTCTTTGAGTCCACTTGTAATATCCAGTAACCAAACTGGTTATTGTTTGAACTATACCTTGGGGCATTTTTCAAATACTATGATAGGTAAGATTAGGATAATGTGATAAATCTCTATAGTAATTTATTTATTTTCTTTGCACTGAATTGTGTGTTTGAATAATTATTTATATTTTGTACGTGATTGTTGTGTTATGCTATTATAGTGATAATCTAACTATTGATGTTGGGCTTCTAAATATATACCCTCATACACCACTTCATGTCATCACAATATCTCAAAAAACCTATGGGATGGAGGAGTTAATACTACGATGCTTTTTACTCAAAAAAACTCCAACAAATATTGTAGATCACATCAAAGATAGCATGGAGCCATAGGATGCCACAAGGCATCTCAGGCTATTTTCTTGAGATGCATGTAAAACAAAGATAAAAAGTAATAAGCTGGACATAAAGGGTAAAAGGAGCCTTTTTATAGGCTACAATTATGAGTTTAAAGAAAATCATAGAAAAGAAGAACCAAATCAAATCAATGTAATGTAGCTTGTAGAACATGGTGATAAAATTTAAAAATGTTGCATATTAAAGCAGTCCAAGTCATAAACAACAGATTAAACCGAAATAAGGTCTTGATGAGGACACTAGTAACAACAATGCTGGTAGAGTCAAAACATCTCCAATGACCAAAAAAAATGTTAGTGTGGTATATACAAAAAATTATGGATTCAAAGTACAATACCAATGTTAAGTTGGTGTAAAAGGTAGGAAATGAAGGAGGTTGTAATAATCAACTTCAAAATCATGTATACATTACTCCAATGACCAAAGATTTATTATGCACCTATTTATCTTGAAGAAGCATATTGAAAGCAATCACCTATGGCAATGAGACTTGCACTAACTTGGCTTAAATACATGGGAGAGCATTATGGAACCCAATGACTTAAGAGATGTTTATATGAGAATAACTGACCTATGTACCATGGTGATCATTCATACAATGACCTACAAAAAGAGTTTTGTGCACACTATAGTTGAATTCATGCTTGATTGTGTGTAAAACATGTGCATATTTTCCCTTTGGACTCCAATATTTTTCCTAAATATAACACATATGGTAACATGTAATATAACTTAGGTGTAACATGTAATTAATTTTTCCACTATTATTCTCCAAATATAATACATATGAATAGAGTTTTCTCTAATGATCAGTATGGATTCATAAAACATTAAAATGGATTAAAAATAAATCCATACTTAAAATATAATTATTAAATTAGAACTATAGTTGAAAGCAAGTTTATCTTCACTGATGGATCTAGCAACCAACATATGACCAAAATGTATTGTCTGAAAAATCCAACCACGCTCTTATTTATGCTTAAAAAATCAAGGTTAGTATCAGTTCATGCTAATTTATCTTATTATAAAACATAATAAAGTCAGTGGATTCACATAGCATTGTTTCCTATTGTAATCAATGAAAATGAATATAAATTGCTTAAGGGAAAAATCTAGAAGTATATCAGGTTTTTCTATGATAAGTTGTGTACACTGTATATTCTACTTATTACAGTAGGGCATGTCCCTTCCATGAATGTTATGTTACTAGTATGGCATGCATGATATGGGTACAACATATCAAAGTGGTGTACCCACTTACTGCCAATTTTAACACTAATTCACTAGCAATTGGTGAAAAAATGATGATATGATGAGCAATAGTCGTAATAAATCCCTCGTTAATAACTTTATCAAATTAATTCATGCATTATCAAACAATATCATCAGTGATGTTTGTTTTATGATAAAATATTATTCCTCATACCTTGAATATATTCTGGATTTTGTTTCACATTTTGATCAAGAAAAGTACTTACCTTAGATGAAATGAGTAATTGAGTTAGGGACTAGGATTCTCCACCCAACCTTATATTGGGTTTGCATCAGGATCTTTCCCAATCACCCCCAAGCTAGATTATAGAGCTTAGAAGGCTATTTTCTCAAGGGATTAAAACAAAATGGAATGGGGACTCCATAGGGTCAATCCCCTCCACCCTTCAGCTAATTCATAGTGCACAATTATGCACGGGGACCTTTTGGAATATTATTTCTCAACCTCTTCTAAAGAATTATTGAAACTATTCGTATTAATAATGTACATAACTAATTGTACATGTTCTGGTGGGGTTTTGCTACACTCCAACTTAAAATTTTCCCGTAATAGTCGGTATATTTAACAACCATATAAATATGTATGAATCTTAGTTAGTTCCAACAACGTATGCTTTATCAGGTTGGAGTAATCTTCTAGCAATAACACTAGCTAGACTCCTTATTACAACACAAAACTTAAATTTTGATATACATATGCATACTCATAAATAAATAGTAGTTCGTTCCAGGAAACACATCAGAGAAACTCGTCCTTTTAATAACCCACGAACAAAGGCACTGCTTGACTTTTGAGCTCATCTCCACACACAGGAATGTAGTGACAGGTAATATGACCATCTTCTATTCTGCTACAACTTGTTAGAGTGTGGCCTTAAGTCTGGTAACTCATTTTTTCTCTTCATGAACTTCAAGGAATCACACTAGGCATACAACCACGTGGTCTCTTAGCCTATAACTTATGCCTCTAGCAGAATAAACCCACGACCCACAAGGTAAGTCTCTTTCAGCTGGAACAAGGGATAAATTGAGTTAATGCCATAGTAAACTTGTGCTCCCTCCTTCTGAATTGACTCAACAAATGATAACACTACTAGCTCCAAAAATAAGAAAGAAACTCATCCCTCTTCTCCACTAGTGAACTCAACCTTTTGTTGGGTTAATATGGTTCTTGCTTTGACTAGTTCAAGTCACTGAAAGAAAATGGGCAGGACTTCGCCTCCATCTCCACTTGAAGGTTTTGCTACCTCTTTGGATATGTTTAGCTTACCCTTATTTCTCCTCCAGTCTGCCTTACGTATAGATTTCTTGGTTGTTCTACCTTCCTGGTAAGGATTCCTTTAGACCATGAGTTTGTACCTATTGTACCCCTCTCTCTTTTGATTTTTTTTTTTTTTGTTAGTTAACAAACCTTACCACAGGCGACTTGAATCCTTACGTGCACTCAGTCACCACTTGTTTCCTTGTTGCGTGGTCCTATTTCCATTGGACCTTCTAGCTTACATTTTGTTACCAAGAGACATACTCTTGTCCTCATCCCCAATAGATACTTTATAACCTAACCTCTTTGCACTTCTAGCTTACATTTTGTTACCAAGAGACATACTCTTGTCCTCATCCCCAATAGATACTTTATAACCTAACCTCTTTGCACATTTTTCTGTATTCACGGTTGCCATCAAACAAACAACATCCCAAGCACTTTTACCCTCTTAGGCTCTGGAACTCGTGTCCCTACCTCTTTGATTTTAGGGACACAGGTTTCAGAGAACCTATGTCCCGTCCTCCCTTTTTCTCCCCATAATTTTTTAAGATCGAAATTTATATCTATAACGTGATTAAGAGTGAGTATATATATATATAACCTTGTTTTGAATTTAAGTTTATACATGTCAAATTATCTATAAAAAAAACTAATTTCTCATATAATAGATTGACAATAGACATAGGGGTAGAGATTGTGTAGCTATCTAGTCAAGAACTTAGTGAATAAAGATGTTATGAAATAAAATTAAAATAAAATATTTTGATTTTGAAATGAGTTATGGTTTTTGGGCAAGTGGTGTTGATAAGCCATGGTATTGGCACATGGTATTGTAACAAAGTCTATTTACAAGTTAATAGTATCCATGGTTGGGAAAGTGGTATTGATAAGCCATGGTATTGGCATATGGTATTGTAAAAAAGAATATTTACAAGTTAATAATATCCATGGTAAAATGAGACTAAATGTCTATGGTTAAGAATCTTGTGATATTGTAAGTATTTAATTTTAATTTAAAAAGTGTTATAAAATTAAATTAAAATAAAATATTTTGATTTTGAAATTATGGTTTTTGGGCATGTGGTATTGACAAGCCTTGTAACAAAGAATAAATTATTATAACAATTTGCACTTTAACATGTAACATTTTATATATATATATATATATATACATACATAATTTTGAAAAATAATTTTATAGAGAATTTTTTTTTTTTAAATATATATAATTTTAATTTGCAAATATTATTTCTATATAAAATAATATTTTAATATCTAAAATATGAAATAAAAATATCAACTAAATAATAGTATATCAAACAATCTATATATATAACAAATTTTTAACTATATAAATATAACATTGCTAATGAAATTATAATTCATTATTATTTTAACATGAAATTGACATATAATATTTTAAATATTAATATAATATATATATATATATTTCTACAAATATATTTTTTCTACTTTCAAACATATTTAATATATATTAACTTAATGTATCCATATAAATCCTAAATAAAAAATTTTAATATAAAAAAATAAACTATATAATATGACATTTTATTTTATTAATCTATCAAGATTAAGTACAAAATTTTCCCATACTATGCGATGTAATATAACATTTTATTTTATTAATCTAACAAGAGCAAGTACAAAATTTTCCCATAATATGCGATATAATATAACATTTTATTTTATTAGATCTATCAAGAGCAAGAGAAAATAATGGCTTTCCACCGTGCACATCTTTGACCGTACGTCCTTTTATTCCTTCTGAGTAGTAAATATTGGAAAAAACAATCACAATGATATATTCTTTAACATTGTTTATAGACTTTAAACTTTTATTAGTTTTGAGAATTGTTTCTAACTTTTGTTAACATTTTACATCTTAAATTAAACTTATAGATTATAGTAAATATTGGAAAAAACAATTACAATGATATATTCTTGAACATTGTTTATAGATTTAAATTTTTTATTATTACTTATATATATTATCTTATATATTTCTTTTTTGTATTTTTAAATTTTTGTAGTTGAAATAGTTTTGAGAGTTGTTTGTAACTTTTGTTAACATTTTACATTATAATTAAATTTATCATTGGGATGACAAGTTTGTGTCTTTACTTTTAAAGTTGTGGGAGGATAGATGTATTAAAATACTAGGTATTTTGTTGATCTAAAGTAGGTGGTAAGGATATTGAGTGATAACTGCAATAATAAGATTATACTTTTAAGAATTAATTATATATATGTTTAATAGATTATGTGAGTTTTGATATGATAAATTTGTTTAGCTTATGATTTGAGTAGGGGTCGCTTAAGGATATTTAAGCTTTTAAAATTACTTTAGATTGTGCTAAGTTTGAGTTAAACTAATCTTTAATATGATTGGATTTTTACCACTTGAATTTTGCCACATAAATTTTTTAACCAATATCTTGTACATCACTGAGTACCTTACTAAACACCCTACCATTTACTTGTACACCGCTCAGTACACTTATACACCACACTAAGTACCTTATTTGAACACCCTACCAATAACTTGTACATCAAAGTAGCATAGGTGAACACCTTATTAGTGTCTACTTTAGGCCTCGTGAACTAACTAAATCAAATTTATTAATTATATTGAGAATTTGTGTAATACTGTGTGATACCATGAAGTTCAACGTTTTTGTTCACCGCTTCACTCATTTTAAAGAATATAAAACTGAATTTTTTATATGAATAATGTCAACAATGAACAAGAAAAAATATATCATTAGGGAAATATAAATTGGATGTTAAATTTATAAATATTTGAAAATATATATATGAGTAAAAATCTATTGAATGAAAAGTGAAAATTATAAGTAATTAATAAAAAGAAACATAGTAATAAAATAAAATAGTAAAAAGGAATAATACAACTTTAATAATTAATAATTAATCAATAAAAAAATTAAAAATTAGCTGGGATCGAATAAATTAAATAAAAATAGACAGGGGACATAATATATTGTTAGAGGAGAAGAAAAAGAGACGGCTATTTAATTCGTTTTAGTTTATTAATGAGAGAAAATGGGGGATATTAAATTAATATTAGAATTCAATTAGAAATGTAGTATAAAGAAGAATAGGATCAGGTTAAGGATCAAGATTTAATCTAAGAAGGATCGTACAACTTTAAAAAATTAATAAAATTTCTTAGATTAAATTTAATATATTAATTAATTGTAAGAGAGATTGAATAAATTAAAATATATAATTAATTTATTAAAAAGATAGAAGAGGGTGGGGTAAAATAAAACAAAATAAAACTGAATACCGAAGGGAAGTGGAAAATATTAAAATAAAATAATAAAGCAAGAGTAAAGAAGGTAATGTAAGAATAAAAATGTACTATATTAAAGGTAATATTATAATGATAGTAAAATGGAAAGTGATAAGGATTTAAGATGGTAGAAACAAAAACTATGAAAAGGTTAGAAGAGAACAAAATATAATTATTGTAAGTTCAATTAATTTTTAAAGGGATACAAAGATTAATTTTTAAAGAGATACAAAGAGGAACTAAGAGGATTAGGAATGGGGAGGGGACTTTAAGGATGGTTATGTCTATTGTGGGAGTCAAGGGGTTTAGGATTAGCGGAAAAAAATTTAATGGTGGGTTTTTAAGAATGGTTAAGTTGATATTTCTCTTTTTTATTAAAGTTGTTAATGTGCTCTTAAATTTCTAAAGCCTCCTTAATGATACCTTTAGAGTGGAAGGGGATAGGGACTAAGATTTAGGTTTTATAAAAACAAATCAAATGCTTGGTATTCTAGAATTCACAATGTTATTTACTATAAAAATTTGCATATAAATTTATTAATTTTATATAAAATTTAATTATATTTACAATATTATATATATTATATAATTTAAACATTAAAATTAATAAACAAATTATTTTCAAAACTATTTTGAATTTAATGTCAGCTTGACACTAATATAAATCAATACAATTATAATTTAAGTTATCATTAAATTTTAATATTTCTTACTAGAAAAATATATTTGAAGTTCTATAATGAATTATATTCATGCTTAATCATATACATTTATGTATAAGAATTTAGTAGTGATCTTTGTCTTCTTTATATAAGCTTAGTGGCAGTATTTTTTAGCTATTCGAATCATTCTTCCATTCATATATAGGTTGGTTTTTATCTAGATTATATACTTATCATGTAAGAGTGTAAGTGTGAGATATCTTTATTTTGAAAAAAAATGTTTATATATGATTGGAATTTGAAATGAAAATCATATGTTAAATTTAATGATTATAACAATTTCTCACATGTTTGAAAGCCCCCTACTAAAAATTTCGTATTTCACAATGAACACTTGCACTTTGTAGAAACCCTAGATTTTCTACAATTCCTCATTGCTTGATTCATCATCATGGATTTGGTTATTGGTGGGGCCACCTCCCCTCCCCCTCTTGACATAGCCGCTTTTAATGCCCTTGTTTCTTCCATCAGTGAATCTGTGAAATCCCAACCCTCTCATTTTGTGAAATGCCTTTAAAAAGTCCTTAAACTTCTTGGGAAACCACTGCAATTATGGACCATTGTACTAAGGCTTATGGAAATAGGATTGATTGTCTAGTTTACTGACATCAATCCCTTGCCGTTATATTTGGCATCCAAGGCGAAAAAAAATCGGTTTCCTTTAATCAAAGGGAAAATCTCACTCTCATTGTGTGATCAAGGCTTTTATGCCTTTTATTTAAGGAAAATGATAATTGGGAACTAATATTCATAAGCGGTTCTTACATTTTTAGATCTCAAAGTATGTATTTAAATTGATGGAACCCAAATTTCTGCCTTGAAAATATAATATCAACATCAGTTCCAGTATGGGTGAAGCTTCCCCATCTCCTCTACACTTCTAGAACAAAGAGACTGTTAGAAAATTGGAAGCTCACTAGGAAATTATATTGATTTTTCTAAGCCACAAGATGGGATATTACCTCGTGCTCACATATGTGTAGAGGTGGGCCTTTAAAAGTGCCTACCAAAAGAATTCGAGCATACCCTGGATAGTTGGACATTTATCTAGCTAGCCAATTATGAGAAAATCCATTTTATGTGCAAGGTTTTCCATGAATATGGAAATTTCATGAAAAAATATCCCAAATAAGTGTATGGAAAAATATAGGTCGACTCAACTAAGCAATGGAAACAACTCAAAAAAAAGTGTGCCAACACAAGACATGGCACCCCTCCTTGACCCATAAATTTGACAGTAATAATCCCCTAGGACCCCTCTAGATCACAGTGACTCTATAAGGATCCAATCCACTTTAAAAACAAAGGAAATGAGAATAATTTCTAGGAAAAATATTGGAAACACCATGTCTCATATGAAAAAATATTGAATGAAATTTGAACTCTAAGTACCACACAACATATGAGGAAAAGTACATGGAAATTCCCCCTTTTGAAGTTACCCCAATCCAACCACAACACTTCATGGGATTCTAGAATGAGGAATAGGCATATCACCCCCCTGTTATAGCATTATTTTCCACTAATGCTTTCTATGGCCTAATATAATCATTCCCTAACTTTTGTATGCATTCTTCCTCCCAAGATCTCTTAAAAAACAATTTTTGTGTTCACATAAACTACTCCTATAAAGACATGAAGTGTACATACACTTCTCCTCTTCAATTAAAGGCTCTACATATGCTTATTTCCCTTGTGCAACTCGCATATATATTCATTTTACACTGAATAAAATAAAATGTGTACATAATATCATGTGTTCAAGTGAGATTTATAAGATTTACCAAAAATCCACCTCATATAACCCATTCTCAATGACCTGAGTTAATTTTGAGGAGTATTTAATCAAGCCTATGGTTGAGGAGGTGAGTAGCTACCCTTATGCTAGTGAATTTAATTCCATTCTACAAGTATGCAATTTTCCTCATTTTTTAAGTTTCCTCTTCCAATGAAAAGCCATTATTTCTTATTCAATCCCTCAATATTCTTGCATCAGAAAGAGACTCCTAATATTTTATCTCCTTGTGTGGATAAGTGCATGTTGTGGAATAGTGTTTCAGTGACCTAGAAAGGATCTAGAATGTGGTTACATGAGGTGTCAACTACAAAGAAACAAGTTGCATCAACCATTATATAACTCATTTCATTGTTTTCTCTGATTCAAAATTTCATATTGTATTTCATGTTATGAAATTATAATGAATTAGTCACATTTAATTGTTTGGTTCCAATTAATTATAGTAGTTAGGGTTTTTCATTTAGATTGCATTCACTTATCTCTTGTATTCTCTTACGTGTAGGATCACAATGATTGTTGTGGAGCACAAATTTGGAGCGAGAGGAATATTCAGGGGGGATATTATCCATTGGATGGTATTCCATGTAAGTATTCATTACCATATAAATAGTTATAATGATAGTCATGTTCAATTATTCTAGACCCGTAGTATGTTTTCTCTGTCTAATCTATTGTGAATTTCAACCCTAGTCATAGGTACTTTATTTTTGCAAATAACCACTAAGGCCTTCTACTCTTTTGGCCTCCCATTCGCTAGGCCTATATTGATAGATGAGAGGTTAGATGGGGAAGTGGATTTGGACTTAATTTTTAACATGCTAATAAAAAAAGGTTGGTCATAGACCAAATAGAGATAGAAGGGAGGAAAAATCTTACAAATATAATGATCTAGGTTATCCACAAGCAACAATAGAAAGCACGTACAAAATATGCACTAGGGATACAAGGAATCAAATTGGAGTAGTTCCTCCTAGGAAGGAAACCACAAAAGCACAAGTAGATAATGAAAGTCATCTCCTGGAATTGTAGGGGATTGGGTAGTGAGGGAAAGTTAGCATCAATTAGAGCCACCTTTAATGTAGAAAATCCCCAAATTCTCCCACTTGAGTAGACTGAGATTGAGGAAATGGATTTTCTCAAGATATGTAACACAATATGACATTGTAGCATAGGAAATGAAATGGTTTATTGGGGGGGAATATGGGGTTCTATGTTCCCTTTGGATATCTTCTTTATTCAAATTAATTGTTGTACAAAATTATTTTCATTGGTTAGCGATTAATTTACTTCACATTATTTTATGTGTGTTGTGTACTATTATAATTGTATACATGCCTCTATCCTATCATGAGAAATTATCATGTTGGAACTCCCCCAGGGATTTGAGGGAGATGGATATAGGAACAAATTGTATCATCCTAGGGGATTTTAAGACTACCTTCCACCCTCATGAGAAAAAATGGGTAAATCTAGTTAAGGATTCCTTCCATGAATAGATGGAATATTTTATCTCCTCACTAGACTTGGTAGAAATTAAACCAAATAAAGTACAATTTACATGGATAAATAGAAGATTAGGACTTAGACATATTGTAGCATGACTTGACAAATTATTTTTCCACAACTCCTTTATGGAGGGCATGTTTTCACTCTCTTCTCAAATTGTTGCTTCTAGTAGGTCTAATCATCGTCTCATTACACTTTCATTGGTGGCTTAGGAAAATTATGGACCCCTCCATTTATGCTACAACCCCCAATGGATTTAGGATCCTTCTTTATTTGAATTTGTCTCACAAAAATGGTGCACATGGATTGAAGGTTCCCCGGTCAATATTCAGGAACGAAAAATCAAGAATACAAAAAAGGAACTTAAGGTTTGGTCCAAAGATTGCTATCGATCCCCTAATAAGGTAAAATAAAAGTAAAAAATCTATTAGGGGACATTCACAAGTATATAGAGAAAGAATGGTTTCATGTGGCTCAGTGTCAGAATACGTGAAACCTTCCCCCATTTGCAAGTAGTGTTGAGGGCAGAAGAGGAGAAATGGATTTTTAAGTCAAGATGTTTTGGTTATGAGTAGGGGATAGAAAACCTCAATATTTTCATAAACAAACCAAAATGATTCTTTAGTGAAATGAGGTAAAAATCATTACTTATGAGGAAGGGGAGATCCTTAAATATTAGGTCCCTATAATAACAAAGTAGCACCTTATCTATATTTTAATTTTCAAGTTGAAAAATTTTGGGAAGGAAAGGAAGTTGAATTAAGGGGTATCGCAGGGAAACCAGGAAAGATAATCATCTCTAGTGTCATGAAAAATCTTCTAAAGAAATAAAAGCAAGGCATAATTGCACAATTATGCTCACTAGAGTTTCAAACATCAAAATAATCTATTTCTCCATATCTCCAAAAAGCCTTGGACAATCATTCCAAGGCATTTGAGACTCCCAAAGGCCTCCCACCTATTCGTGATCATGATCATGCTATTCATTTCATCCTGGGAAGTGTTCCTCCAAGCATCATGCCTTACAAATATCCCTATGCCCAAAAGAGCGAAATTGAACGTATGATTGCAGAAATGCTAGATACTAATATAATACAACCTAGCCAAAGTTCTTTCTCTGCTCCAGTAGTATTGGTGCACAATAAGGATGGATCATGGCGCATGTGTCTGGATTATAGGGAGCTCAACAAGCTAAATATTAAAGATAAATTTCACATTCCGGTCATTGATGAATTATTGGGTGAATTACATGGAGAAATTTACTTCACCAAGTTGGATCTTCATTCAGGAGATCATCAAATTATAATGAAGACTGAAGAAATTTTGAAAACAACATTTAGAACTCGACATCTACAAAATCTATCAATTTCAGAGTATCTCATCAAGTGAAAGAACTTACCCGTTGAATATTCCACATGGGAGGATGAGAATTTTATACAAACGCATCCATAAATACTCAAGTGTTGAGGACAAAACGTTTTTTAAGGAAAGAGGCATGTTAGGTCCCTATAATACTAGTGTAGCCCCTTATTGTTATTTTTGTGCCCATGTTGTCCCCATATTGTTAGTATTGTGCCCCATAGAAGCCACTATTATTATTGTTGTGCCCTTACATTATTATTGTTATGTAGGCTTTGATTATATTGAGACCCCTTAGACTCCTATATATAGAAAGTAGGTTTTGTCATTCGAATCATCCAAGAATTTTTCATTTATGTAATGTAAAGGAGGTTTCCCCTTTGAAGTGGATAATTTTTAACTCGTTGATCTATATTTTCTACTATTTTGTGAGTTGGGTGCATAACATTAAATAATATGATAAGATCAAAGAAGCAACATTCAAAAATTTCTCCAATTTATACCCTAAACATGAAATCTAAGATACACCTCCCCTCTATTATTAGTGAGGCATAAAATGATGAGCTAATTCATTTTATTATGAAAGAATAAATGTGGGAGGTAATGCTCTCTTTAAATAGGATAGGGCTTCAAGAATGCATGGATTCACTATCCATTTCTATAATAGATGTTGGCACATATTCAAGTTTGATCTAGTTCACATGTTACGATATATCCATCACTCTTCTCATATGAGTGGAGGTATAAACTTTGAATTTGTAGCCCTATTCTTAAAAGAGGTCAACCCTTCCTCCTTTGCAAGACTTAAACCATCTCTATATGAAATATATCTTATAAAATAATGTCTAAAATGGTTTCCAAATGATTAAAAACTTTTCTCCCTAAGATAATATTTGAAAATAAAAGTGGCCTTGTGGAAAATTGACAAATTGTGGAAAATATTATCATTATTCAAGAGGTTATCCACTCCAACCATTCAAGGTGAGAAAAGGGAATGATACTAAAATTGGACATGGTTAATTTGCCTATCATTGGATAAGAAATAATTGGATCTTTTCTATCCTTCAAATGTTTGAATTCAGTTCTAGATTTGTTGCATGAATTTCTACTTGTATCGATAACGTATGGATTGATCCCTTGGTAAATTGTTCATGTTTTGAAAGGAATTAAAAACATTAATCATGCCTAATTTATGAATGACGCACTTTTGATGGGAGGCACTTCTACCATTAATGCCTCCTGATATAAAACATACCTAAATTGTTTTGTAAACAACTCAAAAACCTTAATCAATAAGGCCAAAATCCAACTCTATGCATGGAATAAAAGTATAGGAACTCTAACTCCAATTTTCCAAATTATATAATTTCCTTATTAGGATGGATGACTCTCCTTTATATACCTTGGCATCCCTATATGTCTCAAGTCATCTTCCCTCCATTCATGGTATCATATCATTTTGAAGTTGAAGGAAAAATTTAATGAATGTGGTGTGCAATGATACCCTACTACAAACCTTGTGTTATTTTTAGGTTTTAACCCTGTACAAATAATAATTTCAAAAAAATTATTAAAATTAACATAAAATATAGAATGGTAATCACATAAAATATACACACAATTTTTTCTTCTAGAACCCAAAACTAGGAAAACCAGATTGATTTTTCATTATGTACCTTTACAACGTTACAATAAATTATATGCATGTTGTAGCATTCATAAACCCACAATCCATTAACCCTGGATTAGAATATAACCATAGTTCCTTTGACTGGATCTACAAAACCACGAGAAAAACCACCATGCACCTAAAAACCACTAACAACAAAAATCGCTTGTCATAAATAAAAAACAAACATAAAAAACTACCCATTTTTTTGGTGGTGTTGCCCCAAACCTTGTGCAAGGGGCTTAATTCCCCCCTACAAACCCCTTGGTAGGGAAGCCTATCGCCCCCCTTGTGACACTCCAATAGGGGGGGGTTTTCCCCCCTATGAGCCCCCTATCGTGCCTCACACACACATATTTCATGTTGGGTTGGTCATGCAAAGAATATAACACATACCCAACCTTACTAAGATTGATACTATCAACACTCTCCTTCTTAATATAACACATACCCAACCTTACTAAGATTGATACTATCAACACTCTCCTTCTTCCAATTCCTATATTTGTTGTCACTAATGAGCATTAGGCTCTCCATAGCTCAAGAACTCAGGCAATTTTTATGACAAGGTGGGAAGTATAATACCAAAATATTACATTTATTGAATTGGGAAATAGTGTGATTCCCTAAAATTCATGGGGGGCTAGGTGTGAAAGATGCATCATTCATGAACATTGCTCTAGGATCTAAAATCTTTTAGAGGCTCCTCTCCAATCAATATGACTAGTGGAAACAAACCATTCACAAAATGTATCTTATACAAGATTGGATTTGGTGTCTATATTATGTCTCAATAGTCTAAGGAAGATCACAAATTTGGAAACCTATTTCATTTGGTCTTCCCTTGCTACAATCTCATCTGACATGGAACCAAATGAATGGAAAGCAAATCAATTTATGAGATTATAGTGTTATGGTAAACCCCCCTATAAATCCTCCTATAACACATATTTAGACTTTTTGAAAAGAGAATCCATACAGGTAAATTTGTTTTCGAAATAGAGGAATAACATGTTTCGAGGTTTTTTACCCAACGTTTCGGACTTCCTAAGTGAGTCCATCTTCAGGGGTAAATGTCCAATATTCTTTGGAAGATTGTGAGGATTACGGCAAAAGAATCCTAATATAAATAGAAATTAATGATGAATTTTTTTATTTTTTTATTTTTATTTTTTGTTATTTTTATTAAGGAAGTCGGTTTAAGCAAGTAATGTAAATTAAAATTATTAATGTTTAATGTTTTTTATTTATTTAAATTATTTATTATAATTAATTTAATTTTGTTTTATTTTAATTAATTTATTTATTTATTAATTATTTGTTTTATTTTATTTTAATTGTATTTATTTAGTTATTTATTTGATTTTTTTTATTATTTAATTCCTTATTTATTAATTAATCATTTGTCTTATTTTATTTTATTTTGATTAATTAATATATATATATATATATATATATATATATATATATATATATATATATATATATATATATATATATTAATAATATTTAAAAATTATTGCATTAAAAAAAATTAAATTAGAGAGGTAAAAATTATAGGGTAGGTTAAAATTAAGAGAAGACAAATTGTGGCTTAGAAAATTTAATTTTTTTAAATTTGTTGTGAGAGGTATGATATATTAGGGGTTTCCAAGTATTGTTGATATTAAAGCTATCATCACGATTCATGTTATTTTTCCTTTTTTTGATTTCTATGGCCTCTTTGAAATTGACATCATCAAAACCCTAACAACTCAGGCCTCTAGAATTTCGGACTCTCACCACCTTGAGCATGAGATAAACCACCTCCTCCATGTCTTTCAACATAATGGATATAATAAAGAAGTCATCAATAAAACTATTCACCAAACCCTTAATAATAATAACTTAAAAATATCCTTTGACATCCCTAAAATCTCTCTACCTTACATAAAATGAACAACTGATAAAATATCTAGAATCCTAAGCAAACATAACATTAAGATTGCCTTCACTCCCCCTAATACCATCAGAAATATGGTAGACTCAGCTAAGGACCCTATAAACCCTAGATTACAAATAGGAGTTTACATCATACCATGCTCTTGTGGAAAAGAATACATTGGTGAAACTAGTAGATCCCTTAACATTAGACTTAAAGAACATGTTGCTGACATATCTAGAAACAGAACTGAAAAATCAGCCTTGACTGGACATGCTTTCTCATCCTCTCATTACATACGAATGGAGGATGCTAAACTTATCTCCAAAGAAGAACATTACCTAAAAAGAAAAATCAAAGAGGCCATAGAAATCGAAAACAGAAAAAATAACATGAATCGTGATGATGGCCTTAATATCAACAATATTTGGAAACTCCTAATATATCATACCTCTCACAACAAATTTAAAAATAATTAAATTTTCTAAGCCACAATTTATCTTCTCTTAATTTTAACCTACCCTATAATTTTTACCTCACTAATTTTTTTTTTTAATACAATAATTTTTAAATATTATTAATAAAATAAATAAAGTAAAGTAAAATTAAAAAATATAAATATAAATATAAATAATTAAATTAAATTAAATGAATAATTAATTAATTAATTAATCAAAATAAAATAAAATAAAACAAATAATTAATAAATAAATAAATAAGGAATTAAATAAACTAATAATAAATAAATAAATAATAATAATAATAATTAAATTAATTAATTAAACTAAAATAAAATAAAATAAAATTAATTATAATAAATCATTTGAATAAATAAAAAAATATTAAACATTAATAATTTTAATTTACATTACTTGCTTAAACCGACCTCCTTAATATATATATATATATATATATATATATATATATCATTAATTTCTATTTATATTGGGATTCTTTTGCCCTAATCCTAACATTCTTCCAAAGAATATTGGACATTTACCCTTGAAGATGGACTCACTTAGGAAGTCTGAAACGTTGGGTTAAAAACCTCGAAATAGGTTATTCCTCTATTTCGAAAACATATTTAGACTCTTCATCCTCTTCGAAATTGGATTTCTAGATTTGGTAAAATCTCTCTTTGAACATGGTTAGGATGGAAATTTGAGAAAGTCCCACTTCATTTAGAGGCTTTCTCCTTTGTCTTGATAGAAAATTTCAAGGGTTTTTCATCAAGTCTCTGTTAGATATTGACTTTAGAGGATGGGGGAGCATGAGGTATTTAGTAGAGAAAATGTATGAACATTAGTTGTATTGAAATGAGATACCTTTGAAATATGGTAATTGGACCAAAATTTTGCATCTCGATGGCATTCCAAAGGTGAAACTTTTTGTTGGATATTATCTCATAAGAAGTGTCTCACAATAGAGAATTTTTCCAAGTGTGGAATCCATGGTCATTCAAAGTGTTTCTTGTCACTTGCTTCCACTATGAATCTCTCATTCATTGGAACAATTAATTTTGTTCACTAAGTTTGCCAATCAAAGATACATCGATGCACATAACAATTTGTATATATATTTTATTCAATAATGGATGATTTGCATCCCTTGGGCGGTTCTCCTTTATAAGAGTTGACTGGCCACAAGGTTAAGACACGACTTTTGACATAAGTGACCTTTCATAATTAATTGGGAAATTTAATTTACTTTATTAATTAATAATTAATACCTATTTATTATTATTTTATTATTTATTTTAATATTATATAGTTATGAATATTTTATTCATAACATTGTCGCTCCCTTAAAAATGTTTTTTCCTCAAAGCATAAGCAATTTTGGTGTTGTTGGTGAAAATATTTTGTCTCTTATTATGAGTCTTCTTCTCGTAGTATTTTCCATTTGATAAGATATTCTTTAATAGTCTTGGATCATAGTACCTTCTCTCTAGTAGCATGTATGCCTTCAAGTTCTAATATGATCATTCCTTCTTCGTCGGTCTCTCGTATCGCTGTTTGTGCTGTTTGATTTTGACGAAGTAACTTTTTGAGGCTTCATACATGAAATTTGTTGTGAATTCGAAATGGTCTGGTAACTTTAATTCACAAGCCACGCTACTTAATTTTTTGATTATTTGGTATGGTCCATAATACTTAGGAGATAACTTATTTTTCCTTTTTTTTTAATGATAGATGCTTATATGGTTGAAGTCTGACGGGAACTCAATCTCTTTTTTCGAATTCTCTCTTTTTGTATAGTGTTGGTCGACTTGTTGCTTCATTCTATCTTGTGTCATTGTTAAATTTTATTTTAACAAGTTAATAATTCTTTGGTTTTCTTCTAAGTGGTTCTTTACTGCTTGAACCTTAGAATTGTGTAGTGCAAAATCCTTCCACCTGGGTGGTTCATAGCCATATACGGCTTGGAAGGGAGTCATTTTAGTTGAAGTGTGAATGGTGGTATTGTACCACCATTCTACCAGGTGTAGCCACTGAGACCATTTGTTTTGTTTGTTGGTGACAAAACAACGTAGATATGTTTCCAAACATTTATTTACAACTTCAGTTTGACCATTTTTCTGGGGGTGATAAGCTGAACTCATGTTGAGAGATATTCCTGCTTGGTGGCAGAAATATTTCCAAAAATTGCCTTTAAATTTTGCATCTCTATCACTGACAATAACATTGGGAAAACCATGTAGTTTGTAAATGTTTTTACAAAACACTTCCACAATTTGCTTGGTTGTGTCAATTTTTTTATTGCCATGGAGTGGAAATATTTGGAGAGTCTATCCACTATGACAAATATCTTGTCCTTACCATCAGAAAAAGGGAGCCCTTCAATGAAATCCATCGAGATTTCCTCCCATTTTTTATTTGGAATGTGTAACGGGTGTAGTAAACTAGGAGTTGGAATATTTTCACCCTTATTTCTTTGACAAACATCACATTCAACGACATACTTTTGGATTTCCTTACTCAAACCTTTCTAGTAAAACGATTGTCGAATGTTGCAGTAAGTTTTGAAGAATCTGACATGCTCAACTGCAAGAGAACTGTGATATTATTTTATAATTTTCATTCTAATTTTGGAAGAGGAGATTAGGTAAATTCTACCTTTGTACCATAATATGTTATTTTTCCATTCAAAATTGTTGTATTGATTGATATTTTCAATCATAGAGCCACAGTCTAAATCTTTGGCATACTCAGTTCGTATTTCATCTGACCAGTCAAGAACAACTACCAAGGCGGCGCATGTTGTGTTGTCATCATCATTCCATGAGAATGCATCCATTAAGGGAATTTTGAGGTCTAAAATGGGCCTCCTAAGGAAATTATAAAATAATAGTGGAAATAATAAAATAATATTTGATTACATCATCAAATTTTAGAGGGAAAAAAGAAAATACTATTTTTTCAACTCGTCTTTTAAACTTGTCTCCCAAAGTTT
The DNA here is from genome assembly GCA_034641835.2 of Pinus albicaulis. Classification (NCBI taxonomy): domain Eukaryota; kingdom Viridiplantae; phylum Streptophyta; class Pinopsida; order Pinales; family Pinaceae; genus Pinus; species Pinus albicaulis. The sequence continues at coordinate 147,840,063 of CM076572.1, read as the reverse complement.
TTACTCAAATTTCAAGTGGAAGTACTTGTTGGATGCAAAATTTAATTCCTTATCCAAGGAGTACCTATGTTGCATACTTTTGATGGACCCTTTCTACAAAAAAAATGAGAAATACATGAAACAACGTGATTTCAATCACGTTTTTCATGTATTTCTCATTTTTCGTGTTGCAGGATCCATCAAAAGTACATAGCATGGGTACTCATTGGATGAGGAATTAAATTTTGCATCCAAGGAGTACCCCCACTCGAAATTTGAGTAAAACCTTTGTGATATGAGTTGAAAAAATAGTTTTATTATTTTTTTAATTTTTTTTATAATTTTACCCTTTTACTTAAAAAATGGTAAATCATCTCCCATGGTTAACAACATCATCTTGAATCCTAACGGTTCTTATAAAGTTTATTTTTGTTGTGCATTTTTCTTAGGAGGCCCATTTTAGTCCTAAAAATTCCCCTAATTAACTATGACATTTTCCTTTCCTTTTTTGTTCAGTATTTCTAGGTCGAATGTTGAAAGTTTCTCCATCCACTTTTGTTGTTTTGTTGACAATTCTTTTTGTTGAAGTAGGAATTGATGACTATTGTGATCGGTTCAGATTGAGAACTTACTTCCGAGAAGGTACTGTCGCCATTTAGTTAAAGCATGTATGATGGCAAGCATATCCTTTTGGTAAGTTGATTTCAAGTTTTCTGGTTTGTTAAGCTTCCTACTTTCGAAGGCTATAGGGTTGTTGTCCACCATTAATATTGCTCCAATTCCAAACCCTGAAGCATCACATGTGACTGTGAATGGTTTGGAGAAGTCTGGAGTTGCTAGTACTGGTTTGGTTGAGATCACTTCTTTTAGATTCTTGAAGAATTCGTCTGCCTGGTTATTCCATTGGAAAGCATTCCTTTTTAACAAGTTTTTCAGGGGTGTCATCAAATGTGAAAATTTGTTTATAAGCATTTTGTAATACCTATTTAAACCTAGAAATCCTCTCAGTTTTGATATGTTCTTGGGTTTGGGACATTATTTAAGTGATTTTATTTTGTTGGGGTCAACCTTGACTCCTTCCCTGGATATATGTCCCAGGGATTCAATTTCCTTTTGCCCAAATGCACATTTTGATAACTTGGCGTAAATTTGATTCTTCTCTAATGTGGAAAGTACTTCCTCTAGATGCTTGAGGCGATAATTCCACGTTTTGTTGTAAATAAGGATATTTTTGAAGAAGACTGATACAAATTTTCGCAAGTATGGATGGAATATTTCATTCATGGTTTCTTGGAAGGTGGTTGGTGCATTTGTTAAACCGAATGGAATTACCTTAAACTCATAGTGCCCTTCATGAATTCTGAACACATTCTTTTCGACGTCTTCTAATCTCACTTGAATTTGATAGTATCCTAATCTAAAATCTAATTTTGAGAAATATTCTACACCATGGAGTTCGTCTAGCATCTCATCAATGAATGGAATAAGAAATTTGTGTTTAATAGTAATTTTGTTTAATCCTTTGTAACCTATGCACAACCAGAAAGATGCATCCTTCTTCCTCACTAATACTACTGGTGTAGCTTGGGGACTTCTACTTTTCGTAATGACTCCATGCTTTAAAAGATATTGTATCGGTATTTATATTTCTGTTTTATGATGATGGGGGTAGCAATATGGCTTTACATTTACTGGTGTTGAATCTGGTTTGACTTCAATGATATGCTTAATTTTCCTTTCAGTGGGTAATTTCATCGACAAATATTGGAATACCTTGTCATATTTATGGATTAGGGATGTAACTTAAGACTGTTGGTGAACCCCTTCTATCGATAATAACTCTAATTGTTGACATTGCACGACGAATATTAGGGCTTCTTTGCGAATGATCTCCTTCATTTGCTGAGAAGAAATGACTTGGGTAGGGGGGGCTAGGAATCTGAACAAATTATACTTCCTTCCATCCATTTTGAACTTAATGAACTGCTTTCGGTGATTTTTAGATATGTCCCTAATGTTTGCAACCATTTTACTCTTAAGATGTTGTCTACACCTCCTAAAGGGACCATATAAAAACTGGACTCCATTTCGTATTATTTCAGTTGCATTTTAACTTTATGGCATTACTGCACTTCCCTACTCCATATTTTCATTTTCCATCTGCCACCATAACTTTTAAATCTGCTACGTGATAGGAAAAATGTTCAGCCTTTTTGCGACATTGACATCTATAAAGTTGTGCGTACTTCCTGAATCAATTAACACAATAACATTATGCTTCTTAATATGTCCTTCAAATTTTAATTTTCGTGATTGAGTTATCCCTGTGATAACTGCTAGAGAAATTCTTGGCATATTTTCTTCTTTTGGATCTGGATTAGGAGACTCATTTTCTTCATTGTTTTCTTTGTTAGAGTTATTCTCTAAATATTCTTCTTCTTATTCTGTTTCACGGTTGTAAATGTCTTTCATAGTGCACCTGGGCCCTGGAGAATATTTATCTCCACATGTCCAACATTTTTCATCCCTTTTTCTTTCGAAATTTGACTGTTGTTTTCTTCGATCGCACATTGGTGGTGGAACGTACTTACGAGTGTTTTTTGAATACGGCTTACTTGACTTCCCTTTTGATTATTTGTTTGATTTTTCATTACTAGCATATGGCGCTTTATGGAGCTTATATTTTTGCTCAATAGTTATTGATGCATGTCTAAATTATTCAATGGCTTTGGGTTTATATAGTTTTAATTCTTCCCGAATATATTCCTTAAGGCTACATCGATACATTTTTATTAGTCCTTCGTCTGAGAATCCCATTTTCCTTATAGCTAATACTTCCCACTCGTGGGTGTATTCACTTACTGGTCCTTTTTGTTTGAGGTGAACGAATTTTTCGTAAACATCTTCTTCTTCTTCGTCATGGAACCTTTTGAGCAGGGCATTTTTAAAATTTTCCCAATTGAACGAAAAAGTTGCACATCTGTTGAACCACCATAGGAACCAATCATATGCTTCAGCTTCCAAGTTGTTGGATGTGTTCATGACCTTCTCTTATTCACCTATTGGTGGGTTTGATTCGAAAATGGTGTCCATTTTATTTACCCATACAATGGCACCCTTATGGTCCTTACAATCGTATTTAGGTAATTCTCTTATAACTTTAAGGTAGTCTCTTTTGGGAAAATTTGTATAGTACTAACTTCCTTCGAACTGTATATGCGGTATTCGTGGCTATTCGTCCATCGACGGAAATTCCTAACTTCGAAAAAATTTGCCTTCTGGATTCTTGGGACTTTGTGTGGCTGAGGGATTAAAAGGTGGATTTTCTCCTCCCATAAACTGGCTCATCATGCTCTTCAATTCCTTGATATTATCTGCCATTTGGACTTGACTACAAATTAACTTTTCTTGGCCTTTTCTGAATTCATCTTTCTTTTTTCAAAATTTTCAAGGCGCTTGCGCATTCTATCGAGTTCGTCTTGAAACTTCTTTGAATTCGCATCATCACTGCTACTCCCCATTTTTTTCTTCTTTTTCTTAGTAGACCCATTTTTTTTTTTAATTCAATACATAAACGTAAACACCATGAATGCTACCAAGTTCAAAACCCAAATCATGATCACACATTTTTTTAAAAACGTGATGTATCAAAACACTCGCTCGACAGAGATTTACCCACAGAGATGGTCAACGGTGGTGTTGGGTGTCTGACGATAGCGTGAACGCAGAAGTACACAAGACACAACACTTGCTAACTGTTGTCGAGTGGAAACAACATAGAGGGGAGTGGATGCATCGAAATGGATTGGTGTCAGTTGTGTTGATGACATGGCATGAACAACCAACGTTGAAGTCGAATGCAGACATAATGCGGACAGGAGGAACATCACCAGTTGAGGGATCCGGTGAATCGTTGGATGGTGACAAGGGAGAAGTATGAGACTGATGTTGCAGGGGCACAAGAAGTCGGCTCTGATATCATTGGAGCAATTAATTTTTTTCACTAAATTTTCCAATTGAAGACACATCGATGCACATAACAATTTGTATATATATTTTATTCAATAATAGCTGATTTACCACCCTTGCGGTTCTCCTTTATAGGAGTTGACTGACCACAAGGTTAAGACACAACTTTTGACATAAGTTCCCTTTCATAATTAATTGGGAAATTTAATTTACTTTATTAATTAATGCCTATTTATTATTATTTTATTATTTATTTTAATATTATATAGTTATGAATATTTTATTCATAAAAGTCACTTTTTTTCTGGAATGTGAATTCACTAGGATGGTACGAGATTTAGTCCTATATGTTTTGATTCCTCGCTCTTGGTAGCCTGACTCCTGGACTAATTATAAATTTTCAATTCTTAGCATAATCACTACTTGGTTTCATTCCCTGATAAGGCATTATTTATAATATTTTAGTTTGCATTACCTAAGCATGTTTGTTGAGATGTGTTTTTGGTTTGATATTAAGCCTTGTTCCAAAATTTAAAAGCTCATATAGTGGAAGTAGCATATTGTGTAAAATCTCTATTGGCTAAGCATTTCCAATCCATATAGCCTAAGCTTTCCACTTTGCAATCATTGAACCCTTTAGAAGAATCCTGACTTCCCAGTTCAATTTATAGTGAATCATGATTAGCCTTTCTAACCATAGAGAGATCGGTAACTCTCTTTCTTTACTAGGGAACTTAAGTAATGGTTAAAGGGGAAACACACCTATTCTCTTTGATTTTATTGAAATTCCAGACACAATCTAGGGGTGGTAGGGGCAAGGTGAATGGGGTGATAATATGCCCTAGAGGAAAAGTTGTTTTTTCTTACTCTTGGAGTCTAGGCATGGCTACTAATAATCAAGCCAAAACATACATCTTTGCAAGGTATAAATCTTGTTGTAATTCTAAAACCAAACAAATTGACAATGATAGGAGATTTAAAAATACAAGATATCATCTACAAGGAGGATCTTCCCCTTCGTATCCCAAATTAAAGTCCATCTTCTGAGGAATATGAGTGGGGATAAGTTTAATTCCTAAGGTAGACTTATTTCACATCCTTCGAGGTGACAACTCCACTTCTGATTGCTTATTATCTCAAGCCATTATTGGGGGGGGGGGGGGGGGGGGGTTGTCCAAAGGCACCATTTTTATTAACTCTTGATCCTGCCACCAACCCATCCATTGAATTTTTAAATAGGAACATGAGGCACAACTCCTTCGCATGAGATTACAAATTCATGTGACATAAGGAGAACTAGTTGCCACAAGGTGGTTGATTCCCAATTATGTTGGTTATTGTAAGTCGGAATGGTTCATACCCTTCCCCTGTAGTGAAGGACAAGATGTTGTACACTATAAATTATGACAAGGAGCCGAATAGTGGTTCTCATCACCATGATAATTCACATGTTGTTGCATCTCCTTATGGCATCCAAAGGTCTTTGGATAATTTCGATGTTGAGCTCTCTAGCTCTTTCTGATCTTATATGGATAGGTGGCGATTCACTCTTCTCGCATCCCTTATATGTCATAGTTTCTCATGGTCCCTTGGGTCCACAAAAGTCATGCTCATGCTCTCCAAAGAAATTATAGACATCAAGGATAGTGTAAGACACTTGTAAATTTGGATGGAACAATTGGTGGTTCAAATTGTAGCAACAATGGACATGCTAATACAACATTGAAAACATCTCCATAAGGTAGAAGATGGCATTGGAGGTCTACATGATCAATGGGAAGCACCGAAGCATGGAAAAACTCTAGGATCTTTGTTCCCCTTTAGTTAATTTAACTTGGCCCTCTATACCTTAGCTTCTAGACTTGAATTTGATGATGTCAACATTAGAGAATGAAAATTTTCTTATAAATAATAACAATAATTCTCCAATTTAATTGTTTAAAGTTTGTCAAAGTTTGAGTATGTTTTATGGAGTCAAAAGTTTTATTTTATTTTATCCCTAATAAGTTGAGCCTAGTTAGTGACTAGCCTATTTATTGGATTATAGAGATGCTTCTTATTAGGATTGTGAGGAGCTGAGCTACTCTAACACCCCTTGAAATAGTTTTAATTCTCCAAAATAACTTCCATCCTCAATACTTCCCCATAAAATTTGAACTGGTGTCCTAACAGATACTAAACCCCATAAAATTTAAATTTGTGTGGTAACAAATACTAAGCCCGATCCATGTAAACCAAATGCTTTACACGTTCAGGAATTTTGATTTGCAAAATATATGATCTATGTTGCATGTAAACCAAATGATTTACACTTTCAGGAATTTTGATTTGCAAAAAATGATTATTTATGTTGCACGATGGCTTATCATCCTTTGCCTTGGTGATTTGCCAAAATTGATTATCTATGTTGGATTAGGATAGCCTTTAAGGAATTGTGATATGCGAAGTGTCCACGCAAATAACCAGGAGTGAGATTATTTTATGTTGCATATTCCTTGGCTTTTTTAGGATTTGTGACTGGCGCAGCCCGGGTGGACGCCGTAATCTCAGGGGTTCGGGAATGTACAGATATCCTACGGCTCTACAGCCATCAGAAATCTGACACATAGCAAAACTTTTTGCTAATGCTGATCCTTGTAATAAGCCAGACGTCATAAGATCCTCCACAAGATCCTCCACAATAGGAGGCAAACCATCGATTTTTTCGTTGATAAACACATTTCAGATCTCCGTTGTCCAAGAATCCAAACTGGAATTGAACACATTTCAGAAACTGGAATTGAAGTTGCAGGGATCAGAGATGATGAAAAAACGGGCGTCGCGGAGTTTATCAGCCCTTCTCATATTCTTCACTGCACTGACAATACTTTGGTTGGGATTGATGAATACTGTGCAATTCCCACACTATGATTTTCATTCCCCTTCTAGTCACAACATTTGCAGTTACTCTGTGCAGTTTCAACTGAAAAAAGCGGTGGAGAAATCGCAGGAGTGGATCCAATTTCGAGCCCTGCAGACTCGGAATGTCACGCAGACAATGCAGCAGCAAATCGATGGTCTGCAAGGGCAGTTAGAGAACACCAGGTCGATGCTGGGTGCAATGGAGAAGAGGGTCAATTCACTGGAAAATGCATCGGATTTCATGAGGAAGTACATTGGGCAAAATGTTGAATTTCGTCCATTGATGGACATGGGCATACCGTCCCAACTTGCTTCTGATGGAATTCAAAGATTCATGTCTACAATTAGAGGCAGAGGTATGGCAATGGGAGCGCCTGAATTCTTCAATTTTCCCTCCAATTTTTCAGATGGGAGGGTCCTCTGTATTAAGGGCAACAGTACCTCCAATGGCACTGTTAATCAATATGCTTTCGCTTTTCCTGAGGCACTTCCACCCAATGCTCTGTTCTTGAGAGGACACACACTTATATCTGAAAATAGCTACGATTTCGTCAATATGTGGCATTCCTTCACGAATTTTGTGCCCTTCTTTTACTGGAAAACTGAGAGTCAATGCTCCATTGCGAACAGAATCGTGATTTTTCAATTGGGGCGTTTACAGTTGGGCATCGGCGACTGGATCAGAAGAATTCTGGAGGCAACTGGTTTGAGCCCAGAGATCGAAACTCTGAGCTATGATGGACGCCCTGTTTGCTTCGAAAAAGCCGTTGTGAATCGCATGGGACTGCACAGAATCCACACGGAGGCCATGTTCAAAATTCTTCAGGAGATTCGTTGCAGGACTCGACGTATGTGTAATGTGTTAAAGCCAGCGGCAATCGGTGAACGAAAGCAATTCACGGTGACTCTGGCCGTGAGAAGCCATGCAAGAGCTTTCAGAAACGTCTCTGCATGGAGAGATGTTGTGAAATCGCAGTGTGAAGCCCTGCAAGATTGCAAGTGGGTTGTCATATATCCAGCCAATCTCACCTTCTGTGAACAGGCAAGTAATTAACCAGAACCCACTTGCAATTTTGATGGTTGAATTTAATTGGCTTGTAAATTTGGAATTAAAAGTTTTGAAATTTGATAGGTTTAAATTTATTTGAATTGTAGAATAGAATTATAGAATATCAAGTGTAAGTGATAATTGACGTTATGTGATTCATTTTACTAGTTTCAATCTCACTTCTTCACTTTTGTGAGCATTACTGAGCATCACTCATGCAATGAGTGCTAAATGGCCTATTCAAAAATCACGAGAAATTAGTCAGTTCAGACTACCTCTCATGAAAATGATCATAGATAAATAACTTAACTCAATTGAATCCCAAAAATAATATCTAATATAATACAGAGGGCAAATAAAATATTCTTAAAATCTACAATCTTGATAAAATCTTCTTGAAATCTACAATCTTAAAATAAATAAAGATACCAATTTTTCTTTAACCAATAAAAATTATTAATTCCTAAAATATTCTTAAAATCTACCATCTTGAAATATCATTAAAATCTTCTTGAAATCTACAATCTAAAGATACCAGTTTTTCTTTAACCAATAAGAATTATTAATTTCTGATAAGGTTTTGTGATGTTTGTTATGCAGGTAGAGGCAATGAGTAAGACTGATATTTTGGTGTCTGCACACGGAGCACAGCTGACCAATATGATATTCATAAATCCTGGTGGACGAGTTCTGGAAATGTTTCCCAAGGGGTGGCTGGAATTCGCTGGCTCAGGTCAATATATTTACAAAAACCTCGCTACCATGGTTGGACTGAAGCATGAAGGCTTTTGGAGGGACCCCAGCACGCCAAACTGCACCAATCCAGAACAACATAGGAAATGTATGAGCTTCTATAAAGTTCAAAACATTGGGCTCAACGCCACTTATGTGGCTATCTGGTTAGGAAAGGTGATCAAAGATTTCAGATCTCAGATGCATGCGGTACAACAAAATGCAACCCTCGCTGTGAATCTGAGAAACGAGCCCGATAAGTGCAGATGCTAATTGTAGCTTTCTCCTTACATTTCTAAAATCTCTCCCTATCTGTACAGAGTTATTAGTAATCTGTCATCACCTTCACAGATTATTTAATTAACTATTTAATGAATGAATCAATCACTCATTTAATGTTTAATGAATTAAAACTTAATAATCTTTATGAGATTATTAGTTTTCTGGTTTTTTGCAATTTAATTTAAATTGATGATGACTTGACGAAAACTTTCTTATAACTTAAAAAAACAATGTCACTCAAATCTACAATCTAATTAAATTCAATTGAGATTGTAAATTTTAAAAATTTTTAAAAATCTGATGAAAATTGAAAAATCTCAAACATTATTAAAATCAGAACATCCAGTAAATTTCGAAATATCCTCAAAATCTACAATCAAATTAAATTCAGAAATATACCCAACTGCCGACAACTGGGATTTTCATCGTACAGTTACGGTTTTTAACAGAAACGTAATGGAACTGCAAATTTTAATACATATAATTTGCTGATATTGATGAATAAATGTGTTATCAAATGATAACAAACCAATTACCAAATGGGAGGTTATCCCACATATTGGTAAAGTAGGAGGCTACCTTTCTTATCGTTTGGCGGTCCGCCAGATTTGGCGGAACGTGCTTCAATTATGTTCGCCATTCGTCACAGCACGGCTACTTTTACGTTTAGGATGGGGATCATGCGCTTATTTTCCACTCTATATCAATATTGATGCACTTCGGAAAAAAATCAATATTGATGCGATAATTTCAATATTGGATAACCGTGCTATTCCACGATTAATTTTCCTTTTTCATTCTCAACGTATCGTAAATTTGTTATCAAAATATATGAAACATTTATCGTATTATTATCATTTTCTCACGAATGCACGTTAGCTTTGAAAAATTACCTTTCGACGATACATATCAGCGAAGTTGACCAGAGAAGTATATATATATATATATATATATATATATATATATATATATATATATATATTGAATTTAAAAATATATAAGAGATAGGTTAATTGATTTGTATAAAGTTTAGTTTTTATTATATTTTAAATTTAAATATTATATTATGAAGAAGGGTTTAAGATGAGAGTCACTTACTTTTTTTTATAAAATTAAATTATTTTAAATGTAGCTAAGCTTTATTGAGCTTTACCCAAAATCCACAAAAATCAATTGACAGTGATGCTGGTTGTGGAAAAGCTTTCAAAAGGAGTTTGAGTGGCAAAATGTTGTGAAATTACAGGATGAATTTTTGCAAGTGGTTGTCATGTATTTAGTTAATTTCACTTTTTATCTATAGACAAGTAATTATTAATATGTTTGTCTATTTTAAATATTGTTTTTTGAATTTTAATTTAGTTATTAATAATTATTAGATAAATGATAGGATTTAACTTTTAGAATATTTTTAAGAATATTCTAGAATACTTCGCCAACATGTACTGTGATATGCCAGGTGCCCCATATCAGTTCCGCGGCTTCTTTGGACAGTTTATTTGCCACTTTGTTCCGAGTCCTCTTGTCTTGAAGGAATCCATGCGATGCAGTGTAGACGCAGAAAGCTCGGGTTTGCTGTCGGCCATGATCTTCTCGGTCTTCGTAAGAGACGTTCGCACAGCAGTGGACGCCAAAACCCTTGAAACAACAAAGCGCAGAAAAGCGCTGAAGGTCATGGTAGAGCTAATTAACTAGAATTCAAATATTATTCTATATATTTTAATTGTTTAACTTAAATGGATTGTAAATTTAGAAAATGTTTTGAAATCTAATTGAAAATCACAAAATCAATTATTTAATCAAATTACATTGATAGTTTTTTTTTTAAATACTATGTTTCTTTTAGTTTTTATATTTTATTTTTATTTTTATAAATAATAAATATAATATAAAATAAAGTTATAATTTGGTTTTTAATGATGTGTTTGAATAGTTATTATGGATTGATGAAATCTATTAACGGCTTAATTTGTATAATAAAGTTAGTTATATTTTAATTGTTTAACAAATTTTAAAAATATTTTGAAATTTAATTGAAAATCACAAAATCAATTATTTAATCAAACTCCACTGATAAAATTAAAAATAATGTATGTGAATACTATGTTTTTTTTTCCTTTAATTGTTTATTATTATTTTTTTCTTAAATTCATTTCTGATAAGGTTTTGTGATGTTTGTTATTTGGCACGGAGGGAGTATAATATTCATGAATGCACAACTGACCAGTATAATATTCATATTCATGAATCTTGATGGATGAGTGCTGGAATTGTTTACCAAGGATTGTCCACCTTTGGTTGGACTAGGTGTTGTGTGACAACTGACTTAAGTGTTAATTAGTTGTTTAAATAGTATTATGTCATTTTAATTTTTTTGAAGAAACTGAAACATTTTATTTTCTTTGAGAAAGATTATTTGATGAACAAGGATTAATTTTGTTTTGTTGGAAATAAAATTAATTATGGAAAAGTGGTTCCATAAAAGTAAAAACACTGATGGTAAAAATCATTCCAAGAACTAAGAAGTGGTTGGACAGTTTGGACAGTTACCTTTTCCTCTGAGGATAAAGGTACATCCCAGTGAGGAAAAGGGGTTATGTTCAGTAACCAAGGAAGGAAAAAAGGAAGAGAGTGAAGAATTTCCTGAGCTGGTAGAGACGAGTGGAAACACTCAACATTCCTGAAGATTTCTAGAGAATATACTGGACTTGTCACTAGAAATCTCTGTTAACCTATACTTCTTAAGTGTGGAGCATGGGGGAAGAGGAGGATGTAATCGCCTCTCTTAAGGTTGGGAGGACATCATCAGTAGAGCTCAAATTAAGATAAGTAAACATAGTTATTTATTCATTTGTTGTTGTTATAGACATAAGAGTTTATGATAGGAAATGAACCAAATATTGTGTATAACTAGCATTATGGAAAATAGCATTGTAGTAAACGAATAATGCAAAAAAGTAATGAGTTGAATACTGTATATATCTAGAATTCAGGAAACTGTGTTTTGCAGTAAAGGAAGAATACATGATCTACTGTGTAAATCTAATACAGGAATATTCATGTTTATCTTTCTCTGCAAAGATTTAGGAAACTGTGTTTTGTAGTAAAGGAAGAATACATGATCTACTGTGTAAATCTAATACAAGATTATTCATGTTTATCATTCTCTGCAAAGATTTTGATTTATTGTAAAACAATCAAATAAGAGTAACTAAGTAAAAATAAAATTAGCAATATGCTGCCGAAGTGATATGATATACTAGAAAATAATGAACTATAGTGCTGGACTATAAGCTAGGAAACATGTTTAATTCAAAGCTAAACTGGAAGTGAACGGTTCAGGGTTCAAGGTGGGGACCTTAAACCCCAAAACACATCGTTACTTCATGTCTATAATATACACGGGCAGGGACTGAGATGGTGTGGCCATCTCCCTGAATTGTAAAGAAACATATCCTGCTAATTTACTCAACTAAGAAAACCTTGAAATTAAATTAACATGCATGTTGATGAGTAGTACAGAAATACTATGCTAGAGAATAAGCTGTGCAATAATAGTAAAAAGCAGAGAATAGAAAATACAGTGGAGGACTATAAACATAGTCCAAGCAAGGGCACCGAATACCCAATGCAAATCAAATTACATGTTATATATTTATAAGAAAACAGTGAACCATTTACTGAACAAGGAAATATTTTCCAATTTTAAGAGTTCAATAGTCCATTACAGTAACACTAGTAAAAACCCCCATAGGGAAAACTCAATGCTGAAACGGAGAACCGTATGTTAAAATGAGTAAGAAAATGTACACGATAGAACAATAATCTATACATAGGCTGGGTTGGAAAAATACTATCCAAAGTTCCAATAACCAAGAGAACGGTTTTAGAGTAAACCCAGTAAATCTCATTGAATCCGTGACCATTAGACATTTTAATTAATGGAAAAGTCTGCATATATGCCAAGTTAGGCAAAATCACGTTAAGAAAGGAAGATAGACAAGCGGCTCAACGACCTTGTCACTAGAGTCGAAAACTCTGGTGGGTAGCATTTCGTTCATGCCCAGAAGTTGAAATAGAAGTATCGACTATAGAGGAGAGAATGATGCGAGGCACCTAAGAGGGTAAAACCGCATCAGTAGCTTGCAAAAGACTCAAGCTTTTTCATGGGAGAAAACACACGGGAAAGTCCTTGGCCTTCGGGTTAAGGAGCTACATGCAACCATAAACCATGAAGAGCATCAATGACCAGCAAAATAGTATAGAAGAACGACTAGAACCGAGAGATTGGCGAGGTAAGAAAACTAAAGATTGCATCCCTGAGCAATAACTTACTCCGCAGAGCTGAGTTCCACGCTGAAGGAGAAAGATTTATAACAAAAATTCAAATGTTACATTCGCAGAGAACCTAAATACCCGAGGGTTCAATTTAATTTAACCAAAGTGCAAGCAAATTCTTAACCTGAACATTTAAACTATCTGACGTTGTGGGGAAGACATCTTTCAGGAGTGGGTTGGAGTGCTTGAAGGTGAGTTGGCCTCGAGAGCCTGCGGAAGTGGGAACTTCCCATGAAACCCTGCAAACTTCCATAAATGCCAGAGAGACGACACAATACAGTTCTGTCCACAAATGCAAGAACAAAGGAGATTAACCCTTTCAAAGTTCGGGCCACGGCAAAGATAAAAATGATAACATATAAGCCTTCGTTTTCCCATACCTGTTACAACACTGGGAAGAAAGTGGAGGCGGGACTGCAACACCATGTTGCCTCAAAGGTTGCAGGCGAGACCGCAACGCAGACATGACAAAATGAGAAATTTGGTTAGGGTTGCAAGGGTAATACCTATGCTTTTTCCTGCTCGAACCATTACTGTCGATTTCCATCACTAATTGAACGGTGGATAGGAGGGAAAGTGGCCTCAAAGTACAAAGCCACATATCCAAATAGGCTCATTAAGTGCAAAAGATATTCCATGATATCTAGGGTAAATGATTTAATCAGCGAAATTATAATTAACATTAATGTCGGCAGTATAAATTTAAATTTTAATCATTAGAAATCAAATAAATCATCCACACATATACGTATATTAAACTGGCGTGGGAAGCCCAGTTGTTCAAAAAGCAATGGTTCCCAAATCTAACAAATCCATACCTTATATATTTGCATAGTATAATGATCATGAGTATGGTTCCCATTAAGTAAATAAGCCTAGAGCTATGGATAGTTTCAAGAAGTTTATAAGGTAAGTTAGTTTGTTTTTTGTTTTTTTTATTGTTTTTATTGTTTTTTTTTTAAAATTTATGATGTAGGTTACAGGTTGTGTGCGTAGGTTTAAAAATTTCACTAGGACGGTTTAAAATTTTTGAAATTTAGTTGTTATTTTGTTGGTGAAAATAGATTCAGCATCACAAAATCTTGAAACTTAAAACTATAATTTAAATTACTTAAATTTCCAAAAAAATTCAAAAAATCTAAGAATTTTCCATTCTTTATTTTAAACACTATGATGATTAGAGTACCAAAGCACGAAGGCTTTGAAGGAACCCAACAAACCAGACTACTTTTTTTTAATTTTGAGAATAATTTTTTTTTATATTTTTAATGGAAATAGGTTAACACCACAAAAACTTAAAACTTAAAACTATAACTCAAATTACCTAAATTTCTTAAAAGAAATCTAAGAATTTCCATTCTTTTATCTAAACACTCTGGTAAACACTAGGGTGGTTGGAGTACTAAAGCAGAAAGACTTTGGAGGAACCCAACACGCCAGACTGCTCCAATCCAGTACAACATGGCAAATATATGTGCTTCCACAAAGTAGAAAAAATTGCGCTCAACGCCACTTATGTGGCTGCCTGGTTAGGAAAGGTGATCAAAGATTTCAGATCTCACATGCATGCTGTACAACAAAATGCAACCCTCGCTACTAATCTTAGAAACGAGCCCGATATGCACTCATGTTGATTGCAGCTTCCCCTTACATTTTAAAAATCTTGTCCGTGTCACAGCATCAACCAGGAATTGGTTTTCTAAATCTGTAATAGAGTAAATTCAGTGTGGATTGTAGATTTTGGAAATTCTCAAAGAAGTGAAGTGAAATCAATTGAATATATTTTTTTCCAAGTTAAACAAAATGATATTTTTTCCTATTAAATATAAAAAATTTAATAAAGATAGTACATGTTCACTGTTTTTTAGACTTATCTATTTTCTGTATTTTATGATTCTCAATACACCAGGCAATCTATCTTCTGATTGTAATTATCCATAGTGAAAAATATTCGTCATTCATTCATAGTAAAAAAATTCAAAAAACCAAACTTCTATTCTGCAACTTTCTTTTTCTTAAAAAGAAAAAAACGTTGATTTTTTTTATAAAGAAAAATACACTATTTTACAGTACAATTCCATACATTATAAGGATATACGGTCAAAAAGCACACCCATACAAAAAAAAAAACAGTTTTTAAACTTTGAAATACTCCCAGAATTGTCACATATTGACCAATTTTCCTTATTCATAAGCTGAAAAGAAAATATTATTTGTTTCTTTCGTCATTCTCTTTTAGATAGCAGAAAATTTTGTCCTCTGTATATGTGTTCAAAATTTACAGATTGAAAGGTACTAACCAGAACCATACGACCGCATTCAGTTTCAGTTTCTGAAAATTGAAAAGCTAAAACTGTCTTACACCTATTTTATTATATAATGTTTTTTTTTTTCATTTCCTTCCATCCATCAAATTTTAAAATATCTCCAAAATCTACAATCTAATCAAATTAAACAATATAAACAACTTCAAAAAAATCCTCAAAATCTACAATCTAATTAAATTAAACAATATAAACAACCTCGAAGGTTTCCTTCTGCCGTTACTGGGATGAACCATGATCTTTTGAGAGAATAAATGTGTTATCAAAGGATAACAAACCAATGAAAAAATGGCAGGTCATTCCACATGTCGGTAAAGTAGGAGGCTTACTTTCTTATCGATTGGCGGTCCGCCAGATTTGGTGGAACGGGTATCAGTTATGTTCACCATTCGTCAGAGCACGGCTACTTTTACGTTCGGGATGGGGATCATGTACTTTAGTCCCTTACTATATCAATATTGATGCCATGATTTTCAGAGTAGTGTGATTGTTTTGCTGTTCGAGATTAAATTTCTTTTTACTCTCATGATGCGTACATATGTCACCAAAATATATGAAGCGTTTATCGCATTATTATAATTTTCCACTAAAAAGTACCTAGTACCTTTACATGTACTTTAGATGATATATAGGAGTTTTGAAAAAGTTAATATACTAGCAATTGTAGCAATTGTTTCCAAAGTTGTAAAGTTACTTTTTGTAATTAAATTCTTCAAAAACAATATTTATTATTGTAATTAGAGTATTTGAAAAACAATGTTTAGTAATTTCATGAAGTGTATTTATGTGAATTGACATAGTTTTTGTTGCAGCAATTTTTTTGTCGATAAGAAAAGCATTGGATATGGGCAAGTCGATGATTTCTGTTGCAGTAATTTTTTTGTCGATAAGAGAAGTATTAGACATGGCCAAGCCGGTGAAATCTTTGATCATCGTTTGGAAACTCAAGAGTGGCTCCAACACCCTTGGACAATCTTTGCCTAGTCAATTTTGTGTCTAGCTCTTTGAAGTTGTCCTTTGAGTTGTATTGACCCGATTGGTAAAAGCAAAGATGTAAAAACTTATCCATTTTGTCTTCACAATTTGCTTAATCTTCCCAAACCTTCTATTCCTTAGGTGTATCTTTGCACCTTTAGGGGAAATTGCTATTTATATTTTTAAGAATAAACCATATACATCCTCTGTTCTAGCATATAAAGCCCTTTTATTATGCGTTTTTAACATATTATAATACATAGTTATATGTTATTCTCCTTCAATATTCATATTTAGCTTAATGAAACTATGAAAGTATTTCATTTGAGAAGTGTAAGCAAACAAAAATTCCTACAAGACGACAAGTGCCAGCTTGTCGTTCCTAATATCCGTAGAGGGCATCAAAACTGCTTCCACTTGTAAATTTCTGAAGCTTCCCAAAGCATAAAGCCTTATGCCGAAAAACACTCGTCATATTGCAATTTATTGTTCTATGTATATGTTTGTTATGAGAATATTATGAATGAAAAAGAAAACGAGTACGCGCTCATTTATGAGGAAAATATGAAAAAACCTAACACCTAATGAGAGAGGCACTGCTAGGAAAAAGTGTCTACTACAACCCTCCTAGCAACAAATTAAAAAAAAAGCATTAAAAATGTTTAGACCCTCCTACAAACTCACTCGTAAAAGCAAGGTTTGGAAATTCTCTCACACACAAACCCTCACATGACCTATATGACCTATAGCAACCCTAAATATAATACACAAATTACAACTTTATTTGTATGTCAATAATTTCACTAGATCTACAGAGCGAATCCCTTATTAAGATTACACAATGATCATAAAATTTCGTTCAAACGAGATCCATTAAAGTCACGATCTGACCTTCATGTGTAATGAGCAAATTATAGCGACAAACACTATAATCTCAGACATCAATTCTCCAAATCCTAAGCTTCATATATATATATATGGAAACACAAAATAAAATATTAAAAGTGCATCATTCTTCATTAAAAACATGCGAAGATAAGACAATTGATTCTCTGCAAGAACAAAATAAACACATGATGCAAAGGCACAAACCATACACAATATCACACAGCTTTGATCAATCACAAGATTGAATGAATACAACTTTCGTCGACCCTAACCCCACCATTTAAAAAATGCGCATATGAAATTGTCAACTAGGATGTATAACCAAAGAATCTTAGAAAATTGCACTGTCTCTTTCTCATGAAAACCATAAAAGGCAGTTGATACCCTGCGAGGATGGGTCAGTGCAACAACGTGATGACAACTAATTAGAGGTTGCTCAACGAATTTAAAATATTAAGCATGTGTTTTTTTTTGAGAACATGTTATCTTCCATACCTGAAGACATATATGAAGAATAGGTTTTGTTAATAGCAGTCGTCCTCCATATATTGATCAACCCATATCATTGTTTCAGAAAACCAAACCATAACCACCTATTGCTTGCCATGCTCTCCTCGGAGTCCTGCTGCTTCTAAGTAGCGACATGCAGGTTGGATACAAAACCAGGTGGCAACCATGCGTAATGGTTGTTTGACAACTATTTAACAGTTATGTAGAAGGAAATGGGATATTTCGAGTCTATAAATTTACCTGTGAAGGGTATCATCAGTTTTATGATGAGAGAGGTTCAAATGGCCTCAAGGAAGAAAGGTATGACCATCAGAGAGGTAAGGATTATTTTATTCCTTTCAATTCATTGTGTTGGTCACTGGTTTGGTTTATTGGGATGATTACCCAAGATTTCCATTGTGCTATTGATTGCAGGGGTGGACCCTTGCTAGAGGATCGAATGAGCCAAAGGAAGCAAAACAACCTCACAGGCTCGACAATACAAACAACCTTTCCTCCATTGAAATTAGATCATTTTCCTCGATGGGCCTTAATGGCTCAGGCGCAAAGCATAATCATGTGTGATAAGTGGGGGTTGATGGAGCAAGAATAGGCAAAGCCTTTGTGAAAATTCCACAAATTGGAATCCTACTACAAAAACTAATTAAGTTTCTTCTATTTGTTAAATAAATTGAACAAATTATTCACTGTTTTCTACGGTAAATATCGAAACCAATACACTACAACATTCACAAATAAAAACACTGCGGAAGAAAATATCATTTGAAAGATAGATGCACACAGACACAAATAACACTGTTATTTTTGGGCTAAGTCCCCGGAAAAACCTAACTCGGGAATATCGATGCAACAGTTGAGGGATTTTATATTATGTAGTAGTAAATCTGAGTACAAGTCTATGGTTACTTAAGTCTAACAAACCATACAAAGAAAAATACAATAATAGAGTCGAGTCAGAAAAATATCACTCTCATTAGTGATTCGACACTAACCTTGGCTAAATATGAGTTGCTTTGCGCAGTCACTGCATCAACCTACATAGTACTGCTTCCCCACAACTAGGACAACCTTCCCTCTCACTAATTGATCAGTTTTTGTTTTAAAACTAGACTCTCCTGGCCTCCAGACTCTCTCTCTGGCTTCTGGCACTGAATCAACACTACTTCCTAGCGAAATGCGGATCTCCTTTGAAGCACTATGATGCCTCTCTATGGCACTCACTTCCTCTCTGCTTTGCACTCACCAGATCTAGAAAATATTTCTCCAACCCTACTATCTGTGCCCCTCTCTCACTGCAACGAGCTCACTAGCTTTCTCTCTGGCAACTCAATGTTTTTACTCGGGAAATTGATCTGCTAGTGAATTCTATCTCTGCAAGTGTGTTCTCTAAGTCCCATCGATTTTCTTCTTATAATCTCTCGTTGAGACATTAACGACCACAATTAAAACTTAATCGATGGATAAGACTAACTAAAACTCGATCTGTTTAATTTTCTAGAAGATTCACATATGAATTAATTAATACCTTTTAATTAATCATATTTCCTAAGTTTAGAATTTGTAAATATTCAAAACAGATTAATGATTTTAATAAAGTCATCTCTAGATGGAATTTCCAAAAAATATTTCTGGGTTTTGGAGAATGCATGTGTCCTAACCTATTTGCCAAATCTCGAGGCTAGAACACATTCGAGGCTACAAAAACTAACACTCCCTCTTAGTGAGGAAAGTTTTCTAGTACTACAACTGCAATACACTTCCTCTACACCATCTCCTATTGCATTGTTGATGTATGGCTACTGATGCCCACCAACTACTGCACAACTCTAATATGCACTACATCTGTGCTATTGTTGACCCTGTTGAACTGCTGCCAACTACTGCATCTCCACTGCAACTCTATTACTATTGCTACTTCATCATCTGCAATTGTCTCTCATCTACTGTTGCTGCAACTGAGAAATATCCATCAAAATGAACCAACTATGGTCACTGTGATGCATCTGTCACCCGATTCTTGACTGCTGATAGTCCCTGCACTGTCACTGAATTATCTGCGCTGTTGCTGACACTGCACTGCTGCCAACTATGCTCTGCACTGCTTAATCTTAGACCGCGACTAGCTACTGCATCTGTCACTCTGGCACTTGACTGCACCAACTTTCACTGGTCCATCCTGCTACTGCCGTTATGGGCTCCCGTAGCAAGGTATTAATCCAAGAGGTGGAATCCTCAAGGATCATGCCCATTTGTAGCTCTTTGGGGTTACAAAACCAAATCCCCCCACCTCACCCCTAGAGGTATGTATGTGATCATGGAAAACTATTCCTCGATTCTGGAGGACAACCTATCAATCTATGCATATGCAACCTGTTAATCCTGCTTCTCCTCATTGCCCTTATTTTTAAGAGGACAATAGGTGCTGCAGTGACCAAGTTCACCACATCTGAAGCACTTTACCTTGGATATGTCCTTATTCCTTCTGCATTGCTCCTGTTTCCCCTTTGATGCAAGGGTTGTGTTCTCCTCTTCCTTTAATTCCTTTGTCCCACTACTGCTTCTTCTGCTGATGGTGCTCTTCACCAAGTATCACCTCATCTCCTATTGTTGGAGATATGCCCACATTTGGTCCCAATCTGGCAAGTTTTCTCTACCCAGGATACTCTGGGCGAACACTTTCCACTCCTCGAAAACACTATTTAGAGAAAACCACACCAATTATGTAGGTTGGAGCGATGAATTGAATGTAGAGAGATGATCCTAGACATCCTAAATTATAGTAAGGAAGGGATCTATATGCTCTCCTTTTTTCATCTTGGTACACCTCAACTTCTCCTCCAAATACATCTTCTGTTGCTCGAAAGATCCCTGGTACAATGCGGCAAGAGCATCCCACATCTGCTTGGAAATGTCCTTGCCAGCTATGTGTGACACCACGTGATCTCAAAATCCATCAAGAATCAGCCTCTTTGCCTTTTCCATCTACTTTTTGTAGGCCTTTAGCTGATCTGGGTTCATGGGTACAACTACCATTGAACTGATATAAGTCTCGATATCGTATTCATCTAGAAGGTAGGAAATCCTGGCCTTATAGATCACATAGTTGGATGAACCGTCCAACCAATCCCGATCTCTCAACCTTGCTGATGCCATCTCTGTTAAATGTCGAACTCTTCCTCTTCTCCTCTGCGAAATTGTTGACTAGATCTATGCAATCCCTATTGGAGTGGGAAAATCTTCTCACAACTACTGTTGCACTTCAGTGAGAATTCAAATTTATGGGCTAGAAATTCCCTGAGGAAATAATTCACTCAGTGTGTGCTCTTCTTTCCTTATGACGATATTCTGCACCAGCAAACTGCTGCAAAATAACTGAGTCCCAGCTGAAGATCTGCTTTACAAGAAAAACACTGATTCTCCCTCTGCCTCAGACAATCTTCGATCTAGAAATTTAATTCTTTGTCAACTCACTTAGAGAAATAAATTTTCCTAAAAAATATACCCTCTTGGGCAATGGACTGAACTACCTCCTAGGGTTTCGAGCAGTTGCTCACACAGTGTTTTGCATCTCCATCTTTCCGCCTTCAACTGAGCTCTTCCTACTTCTCCTACTCTCTCATTCCATGTGAAAATTCCAAAAAACGAAATCCTATTACAACAACTGATTAAGTTACTTCTATTTTTTAAATAAAATGAACAAATTATTTATTTTTTTCTACAGTAAATATAAAAAATAATACACTATATCCTTCACAAATAAAAATATTGCAAAAATAAAATAGTTATGGAAATATAGATGCACACACACACAAATAACACTGTTATTTTTGGACTAAGTCCCCAAAAAAACCCAACTCAGGAAAACCGGTGCAACAATTGAGGGTTTTTATATTACGCAGTAGTAAATATGAGTACAATTCTATGGTTTCTTAAATATAAAAAACCATATAGAGAAAAATATGACAATAGAGTCTAATGAGAAAAATCTCACTCCCACTGGTGATCCGACACTAACCTTGGCTTAAGATGAGCTGCTCTACGTTGCCTCTACGCAATCATTGCATGAGCCTACGTAGTACTGCATCCCCATGGCTAGGAACAATCTTCCCTCTCACTAATTGATTAGCTGATGTCTGTAAACTGGACTATCCTTGCCTTTGGACTCTCTCTGACTTCTGACACTGAATCAACACTTCTTCCCAAGAAAAATGTGGATTTCCTCTGAAGCACTGCGTTGCCTCTCTGTGGCACTCACTGCCTCTCTGCTTTACACTCACCAAATCTTAAAGATATTCCTCTGGAGTCTGACCTTACTATCCCTACCCCTCTCTCATTGTAACAAGCTCACTAGCTCTCTCTCTAGCAACTAGAGCTACTACTCAGGAAATCGATCTGCTAGTGAATTCAATCTCTACAAGTCTGTTCTCCAAGCACCATCGAGTTTCTTCTTATTATCTCTCATTGAAACATCAACGACCATGATTAAAACTTAATCGATGGCTAAGGCTAACTAGAACTCGATCTGTGTCTTTTTCTAGAAGATTCACATTGACTCAATTAATACGTTTTAATTAATCATATTTCCTAAGTTTAGACTTAGGAAATATTAAAAAATGATTAATTATTTTAAGTAAGTCATCTCTAGATGGAATTTACAAAAACGATTTTTCAGTTTTGGAGAATGCATGTGTCCTCACCTCTCTATCAAATATGGAGGCTAGAACACATCCAATGCTACAAAAACTAACAACCTCTTCCTTCCACGACAGGCTGAAGGCAAGATGGCGGTGCTACTATCTTAGAAAGTGGCCGACTCTTTCCAAAGAAGTAAGAGGAAAAATGTTTGTGATATTCACACACACGAAACTTACCTATAACACCAAATCCACCAAAGTTAGCAGAAAATTTCAGACAAATAACACACAAATATACCATGGAGTTTATGGGAATAGTGCCAGTGGATTTGCAAGTTTTATTCTACTTCTTGGCTACTTTCCCACTGTTGTTTCTCTGGTTTTCATGTTTATTGTTTGTCCTACAAAGGAGACCATGGAAAAAAATGAGTTGTAGCGATTCTACCATATTCTATATATATCTCTAGGATTAGTGAGGTTTCTTATGGTTCTAATCGTGGCTAAGAATGTGTCAAAGAATTTCCCTATTGCAGGCTACAAAATCGTAGTGCCAGTTATCATGGTTTTTCTTTTGCTTCCTCTCATGATGACTACTCAAGTGGAAATGGAAAAAAGGAAGCAACAAAATATTTCCACCGAGATATCAACCATAGAAATTGAAGTTGTAGATCTTGTTTTAGTGATTGCTAAAGTGGAGATGGAAAAAGGAAGCATAAAGATATTTCCATCGAGAACTCAACCACAAAAATTGAAGCTTATACATATCATGCCAAAATAATTTTGCTTACAAAAGAAAATGAAGAGAAGAATAATCCCCAACATTGCCCAGAGATTGATGAAGGAAAATTGATTAGAAACACAAAACATATTAGCTGTAGCAATGAAGTGAGAGCCATAGCTTCTGTTCAATCATGTATTGTGAAATTCTTCAAAATCCCCAAAAGAGGAGACGACTTCACAATTCCTTAAGCTCTAGTAAGCATCGATAAATTGATTTTTTTTAGCCTGTACTTGTGGGATTGGATCTACTCTTATCGTCATTGATAACATGACACATGTCAAGAAGGCTCATGGATACAATCAAACTACTGTAAGAACCTTTTTTTCGCTTATTAGCATATGGAATTTCCTAGGTCATGTTGCTATTGGTTTTTATCAGAAATCCTTCTCCATAAGTATAAATTTCCTAGGCTCCTTATTTTGACCATAGTTATGGTTATTTCTTCCATTGGGCATATTTTCATAGCCTTCACTCTTCCAGGTTCACTGTACGTAGCTTCCATTATAATTAGAGCATCTTTTGGAGCTCAATTTCCTATAAGGTATGCTATTTGTTTGAAATTTCATAGAATTTAAAGGAGCTAGAGATTGTTGATCCAGATGGAAGCAGATAAATTGATTGGAAGGTGGTAAGAAAATTGTGGAGATTGGCATCACAGGAAGATTTATCCACAACATCTTCAAGTTTGTTACAAAAAAATCCATTCAAACCTAATTCCCACATTATCTGAGGCTGCTACGACACTCTCTCTATCGAAGAAATAAGAAAACACGGTGCACTTCATGGATAAATGAGAATCGAAATTATTTAAGGCGTGTACTCCATCGGAGATTTTTTTATTGTCTTCATGCCAAAATCCGTGACCGTCTCACATGAAACAAGGAGTTTTAAGAATGAAGTGATAAGAACCCTCGTTGTTAACCCAAAGAACAATCCCTCAGCTTCTTCGAAATTATGAAATTGTGAACTGCAAAAAGAGCATTAATGGCTCCATTTATGAACGACAAAAAAATTGTAAACGACAATAGGAGCAATAATGGCTCCATTGATGTAAAATTTTATGTAAAACCATTTCCATGTGTCATTTTTTCATTATACAGAGGACGCCGAAAATGGTGCTTCAGGATTGGCTAGGATACATAGTGTTTTCTGAGCCCAACCTCGAAAAGAGAACACCTTCGTTGTAAATATAATGCAACTATGTTGATGAAGTTAATAAATATATTGTAGCTATGTTGACGAGAAAATTATGTATTTCTTGAAATATACACACAATGCACATACGAATCTAGCCGATAAAGTTTACATTTTAATCTTTTTTGGGTAATGAATTTATGAATTGTAGATTAATTAGTTTGTGTAGGGTTTATTTTTTTATAAATTTTAAATTTAAGTAATATGGAAAGGGATTATGATATTTTAGGGAAATTAAATTGTTGTAAGAGACATCCAAACTCTATTGAGCTTTGCCCAAATCCACAAACATTGAGTGGAAGTGTGCCCACAAATATTGGTAAGACCCACAAGCATCTTAGTAAGGCTGGAAGTGTGACCCCTTAATGGAAAAAAATTTCCCAACACCCAAAATCATACAATAAAATTGGAAGCATACTGTGTAATAAATTAATGTATGTGTACTAATATCCATCAATAATCATTCCATTGTAAATTCAACAACTGAATTTTAATTTAAAAAAAAAAATTCAAACAAATTTATTTTATTGAAATTATGATCACAGAGCCCCAGGGAAATTCAATTGGCCATGGACATGAAAATGAAGTATTATGTGCGA
Source organism: Pinus albicaulis (assembly GCA_034641835.2). Classification (NCBI taxonomy): domain Eukaryota; kingdom Viridiplantae; phylum Streptophyta; class Pinopsida; order Pinales; family Pinaceae; genus Pinus; species Pinus albicaulis. The sequence goes on along the minus strand of CM076572.1, from coordinate 147,814,912 downwards.
GGTGATTCGAGGTTCCAAACAGGCATACCTAGACACCTAGAGGTTATAGTTGTAGTGGTTGGAATTGACCATCTGCCACACAAGTACAAGATTAGCCCAACTACCTATTCTTCTATATCCAAAAGTAAATAAAGAAATTATGATTATCAAAATATTTATTCAAACCAAATGATTAAAACTTCTACTCCTTTTTCCTAATCTATTAGGTTAGAAAGAACATCTACACAAACATTCAAGTATATCATAATATGAAGCTTGAGTTACGATGGGGTCAATTCTAAATGCTTTTTGTTATAGTGATTTTTAATTAGCAGTTAGTTTATTTATTTATTTTTTATATTTTTCCGAAGAAAAAACATAATTTTATTCAACTTGAAAGCAAAAAAAAAAATTACATTATGTAGATGTTGTTAAGCATTTGATCATATCAAACTTTCCGTTGATGAGCAATAAAAAGAGAACAGTGAAAAATTACATAATTTTGTCAGGGTTAAATATGATAATAATCACTTAACTTCTCCTCTTTTCCTTTATTTTTTTAAGCCTTTTTCCAAACCCCATGGTCGAGATCAATTGTTCATTAAGGGAATTTTGAGGTCTAAAATGGGCCTCCTAAGGAAATTATAAAATAATAGTGGAAATAATAAAATAAGATTTGATTACATCATCAAATTTTAGAAGGAAAAAAAAAAAAACTACTTTTTCAACTTATCTCCCAAAGTTTTTACTCAAATTTTGAGCGAGATTACACATTGGATGCAAAATTTAATTCCTCATCCAAGGAGTACCCATTTTGCATACTTTTTATGGGTCCTGCTACACGAAAAATGAGAAATACATGAAAATGTGATTGCAATCACCATTTTTTTTATGTATTTATCATTTTTCACGTAGCAGGGTCCATCAAAAGTATGCGACATGGGTACTCCTTGGATGAGGAATTAAATTTTTCATCCAACGAGTACTCCCGCTTGAAATTTGAGTAAAAAATTTAGGAGATAAGTTGAAAATACGAGTTGAAAAAATAGTTTTATTATTTTTTACTCTTTGTACCTTTTTACTTAAAAAATGGTAAATCATTCCCCATGGTTGACATAATAATATTGAATCCTATTGGTTCTTATAAAGTTTATTTTTGTTGTACATTTTTCTTAGGAGGCCCATTTTATACCTCAAAATTTCCCTAATGCCTACTACCAATTCATTTCCAGCTTCCTGTGAAGGTGCTTCTTTATTTGAATTTGAGCTCTTAATTCATGGGTTCTCTTTATATCCCCCATTCCCTTTTCGTTGAGTGTTTCCTCTTTATGTTGTTATGAGGCTTTGATCTCTACTAATTCAGTGCCCTTTTATATATATGGGTCATGGTTCCTCACTGATCCACAACTCTCTCATATGCTTCACTACCATGTCGTACCTATGCATCCATATTTGGATTATTCTCCATGAGTCTCTTTTTTTTCTTTTTCTTCAAAAAGGTGGGGACCAAATACCCTCCATCCCTTTGGCTTATGGGTTTGCCTCTTTTTATTTTTTGGGATCCTTTTTTCTTGTGGGCATGTGTTCTGCAGGTGTCCTATTTGAAAACTAATTCGACATCTATATGTCGTGTTCTCATAATCTAAAACTTGGATCCTCTGAAAATTCACGTTTCAATTGGATACGATCAGGTAGACCTTTTTTGAGGTTTATATCAATAAAAATTCTAGAAAATGTGAAAATACTTTTTTTTTTATGTTCTGTCAAATTGCCATATTTGTAATTTTTCGTAGAGTATTTCTAATTTCCTCTAGGATCTTATGGTGCTAGAAAGGAAGGGGGAGATTTGGTAATCTCACCCAAACCCATATTGTTGTGATCACCATGCCGTGGCATAAAAATATAGAAACCATGCAGCAACGAAGAGTCAAAATCTACCCCAAAACCATTAGATAATTTTTGAGGTCTAAAATGAGCCTCCTAAGGAACATTATAAAATAATAGTGGAAATAATAAAACAAGATTAGATTACATCATCAAATTTTATAAGGAAAAAGGAAAAAGCTACATTTTTAGCTCGTATTTTCAACTTGTCTCCCTATGGTTATACTCAAATTTCAAGCGGGAGCACACATTGAATGAGAAATTTAATTCCTCATCCAAGTAGTACCCATGTTGCATACTTTTGATGGACATTGCTACACGAAAATGATAAATACATGAAAACATGTGATTGCAATCACATTTTTCGTGTAGTAGGGTCCATCAAAAGTATGCAACATGGGTATTTCTTGGATAAGGAGTTAAATTCCACATCCAAGGAGTGCTCCCGCTCAAAATTTGAGTAAAACCGTAGGAAGTTAAGTTGAAAATACGAGTTGAAAAAATAGTTTTTTGTTTTGTTATTTTTAATATTTTAACCTTTTTACTCCAAAATTTTTGAATTATTCCCAATGGTTGACATCATCATCTTAAATCTTGTTGGTTATTATCAAGTTTATTTTGGTTGTATATTTTTATTTTGAGTCCTATTTTAGACCTCAAAATTTATGTAATGCATAGCCCATCATTTAGAACCTTGTCCAAATCTTTCTGTGTATCAAATTGAACTATGAAAAAGCCCTTGAAACATAAGTGGATGTCAGAGTTAGATATCTAAGAAGAAAATACCCACTAATCTAAAGCTTTAGATCTTGGCCAAAATCCATTAAACCTGCATATTAATGCCTTAGGTTGTAGATTAGAAAAAAGTGATTTTAGCTTTGGGTGTTTTACTTCCATGGCATGTGCTTGTTCTATTTGTTCAACTATGTAAGGTCCTGACATATTTTCTATCTTATCGGAAGGAATGAAAACCTTTCCTTTCATTGTATCCTTGAATGAGATTAGTCCATTAGGGTTTTTGAAGCCTGAAGCCCCACCATATGTCCTCAAATTTAAAATTATGGTAGAATTCCTTGCAATGCCACAATCTTTCAGTAGATTGATGTCTTGCAACAATTTCCCCTCAAATAAAAAAACTTGAAAAATTGCAGGTATACCCAGGTTGTTCTGAATGGTCTGCTTCAAAATTTCCACTAGATCTGAGCCTTAGATCTAGCAGATGAAGGTCTTCCCGTGGCTTTTTTTTAAGAAAAATTGGATTTTTTTGTCTTTGCTTGTCTCTTGGTTAGATCTAGAAGAGAATGATAAAAGGGTATCCTATGGGAGGTTGGATCCCTAAGCTTCAATACTACAAGCCATAGATATACCGCATGGGATTTCTCTAAAAATGACTTCAAACCCTGTGAAATAGTGAATTTGACTAGATATGGAAGTAAAGGGTTGATAGGTATCCCATGAACGCAGATATGGAAACCTTTCTCCAAATCGTAATATAACGGGGCATCCCTAAGCATAGAAATATTTCCCATTGCGAGTCGAGATACCTTCTTGGCTCTATCCACATCCAGTTGTCCCTATGCAAGCCAAAGAACCATCTTTTCTTTATCTGCATCCAAATCTAAGGGAAAAATGAAATCAGGTTGCAACTCAGAAGCATTATCAGGCCTTATATTTTCCTTGCAAAATAAGCACTTGTTGTACAAATGATCCAGGGATCTATATTCATGTCGATCCCTATCGTAAAAGAACTCCATATATCCAAACCGGGGTTTACCTTCTTGAGATTTTGATGTAGGCCTATGAGGAAGCAATCATTTCTCTCTGGGCAAAGTCAATATTGAAACCCTTCTTTCACCATGATGAGAAGTGCTTCCAACTCCCCCTTGCCATGGACCTCTATCGTATGTGACAAGATCATGATCAATGGAGATATCCATCAAAATTATGCAGACAAAAACCCTAACTCTCGCCATCCCTCCTCCAAGTTATTTACTTAAGTTAATTATTTTTATATTAAAAATAAAGTATTTATTTCTTTATTGAAGAATTTTTTTTAATGTATTATTAGAAATGATTTTTTAAATATGTATTAATTTAAGATATCGTTTGCATATATATATATATATATATATATATATATATATATATATATAGAGAGAGAGAGAGAGAGAGAGAGAGAGAGACTAACTTATAGACGAAATAACCTTTTTCACCAGAATTCACCAAAATCCAGCAATATAATCCAATAATACAATTTCAATTTTTTGTTGTTTAAAATACATTTTTGAACCCATAAATAATTTAAACTCAAGTTTTTAAAAATCTCTATCAGATGTTGATAGAAATTAATTAGAAAAATGGTCATATAAAAGGCCATTTTGTCTATAATTTAGACTATGCCATATATATATAAATTTAATTAATGTAAATTTATTAAAAGAAATTAAATATAAAAATATGAATAATTATCCTACATTAAATTATTTAAAATAGATAAATTAAATTATTAATATTAAAATATAAAAATTACAATAGGAGTAGTTTTTAAGTGCGACTTTTTGGAGTTTCTACCAGATTTTTGGCTAAAATTCTGAAAAAAAAATTGTAGTCAAATCTTGATTTTATTGTTTAAACTAATTTTTTGACTATATGTATGGATTCAACACCTTCAAAAACTCAATAGACACTTCTATTGTGAATAATTCATGTGTCAAACTGGTGATTTCAATAAATCCACTAAATTCTAAAAAAATTAAATCGAAAAATAAAAACTTTCCACAAAATCACACTTCAAAATTACCAAATTACAAAAATATATTTTAACCTTGAATAGAGTGAAACAATAATTCTTATAGCCAAAATTTTTAATATTTGCATTAAAACAATATTGATATTTAAAACATTACAATGTTTCGCGAATTTAAACATCCACCATTTTGAAGTTGATTACCATCACCATATTGAATTTTGACAGCGCATCCTTCATAAGAATATAAAGAGGCTTCTCATGATTTTGATGCTTTGGCCTTTAATAAAAATAATATTATTAGTTTACATATTTTAATAAATAATGTTAATTTATTAAATATTTATTATTAATAATTTAAAAATTATTAGTTATTTATATTAAATGAGAAAAATAAATGAATAAAAATTGTTTAAAGGAGTTATATTTAATAAAGAAAAGCGAGGAGTTTTTATTATTGGTTAAGTTTTAATTTCCATGACAACTTTGCACAAAGATTTTGAGATGGTGATAGAATATGTCCTTGTAAAGAAGATAAAAATGTTTTGTTACATGGAAACTAAATAAGATAAAATATTATTATTTTTTATTTATTTATTTTACTAATATAATTTTTTAATCTTAAAAATTATATTTAAGGTTTGTAATACATTTTAAAGATTTTTAAAAATTAAGTCTTTTTAAATTTTTAACTCACTTTTATGGTAAATATAAATATTTTTAATATAATAAATATAAAGTCAATTGTTATAGTTAGATTAATTTGTTTGCACTTACTAGTTTGTGGTAAGGATTGTTAATTAATTAATTTTTATGTTTTATTATGAATAAATTATAAATTTTTAAATAATTAAATATTATTATTTTTTTAATTCATCATGATTTTTAATTAAAAAAATTTTAGGTGATGCCACGTTATTGTTAATCATAATGCATCCATGCAAAGACCAACACATGTTAGTAAAGAAAGTGATACAAAGGTAACATAAAGGCTTTCACCTATGGAAAAATAGATGATGCAAAAGTGAGTTTTACATTGTACTATTATTGTATTTATGATTTGAAGTGAATACTAGAGGATGCTCTCATTTCATTTGGTTTAATTATGCATGACATAACTTGTTAGAGCTATGAATTGTTTTGGACCATTCAAGGGGATTAGGCCAGGGAGGTTGGAACTTGGAAGGCCCTTCAACCAACCTTTTGGATCCACTACAAAAATATAAGATTCTTTGTAATTGCATTTTCCCAATTCTTTAAAATTGCACATTATTTCTTTTGATTTGGGATTTTCATAAAGGTTTATATTGAGGATTAAGGAATTAGGATGGATATTACTATAGGGTTTACTTACATCTTCATTTCCTTCTTTTTCATGTGCTTTATATTCCTATTCTTACTCTCCCTCTCCTCTCCTTTTCTTCCTCTTCTTCTCATCTCCCTCCTTATTCTCCATGTTCCTCTTCTTCTCCTTCCTCTTCTTTTTATACACCCTCTCCCTCTTCCTATCCCCTACCTCCCCCTCCTCCTTTTACTTTCACTTCCCCCCCTACACATGAGGGTTTCATTGGGGGAGAAATACCATACCATGTACGTTCATATTGGGGGATATAAATGAGGAAAAAACAACATAATATATTGAACATATAATAGAGGGTAAATATTTTTTTATATTGACAGGTATAAAAAATGTAGCTCAAAGATAATAAAAGAATGTAAAGGGGTATAAATTTTTTTAATGAAATAATGGATAATTGCAATATCTAGTGAAAGCCGTAGGATTTTTAAATTGGGAGGGTGTATTGGGTTCATATTGGTAGGGGGTTAAATAATGTGATTTTTAGAGGTATTTTCCAATATGTAGTCAAATTAAGGGTATTTTTTAGTATGCCATGAATGCATGTGATATGTCTGAGGTTCATTGAGTGAAGCCCTTGTGCCCCTACACCACTCAACTATAAACATTAATACACATGGATTGTGAGTGGAAAGGGGATTGAAATTGAGTTTGATTGCATTGATTTACATTAAATTTGTATTGTTGGCAATAATAATATATGATATCATGGAATACATAGAAAATCCATCATGATAGCTACCCACAAAAATTTTGGATTACATTCTCTCACACTTCTCATCCCTCCCAATCTCAATTGCTCCTCTCATACCCTTTTCTTTATATTCTTCCCCTTCTTCATGCCCTCTACTTCATGCCCCCTTATCCACCTCGTTTTCCTTCCCCCATGGTCCCTAGTATAACCACATATAAATGATGAGATACTTAGATTGTGAGAGGAAAATAGATGGGACTTCTCACCTCCACTCACCTAACTTCTACACTTGAATGGATTGGCGCATAAATTGCACAGGATGGAGTGTAGTTTGCATAAAATAATTTGAATAATTATATAATATAAGAATCAATAGAATTTTGGATTCCAATAAGTTGGTAAATTATCTCCACAAAATAATATGAATTATTTGGACGTTGTCCCACGAGAGAAGGATGGGTACTAGTAAGGATAGGGGCAAGAAAGGAGGGGGTGGAAGAAGGAAGGCAATGGTGATGGGGGTTAGAAATATGTTGGTGGCTAAGAGAAGAAGGTAAAGAGAATAAAAAGGGAGGATGAAAATGAAGGGTGGTGATGAATCCAAAGGTGGTGGTGAAGACAATAAAGCTTCACGACATAACATGAATTCCCTAATACTATATTGGTCATTGAGAATGTTCATCTCTTCTAGATCTTTAGTGATGAATGCCTACTCTATAAAGTGACCTTATTAGAGCAATATTACCATATATGTGTTATGGGAAGTGTTGAATCCTTGTGAAACTGAAAGATTTTTCTTTGAGGATGTGAATGTTTGATCAATCCCATTGATTCAAATAAAAAAAGATGATAGGGAAGAATTATTGTGCATGAATCTAAGCTATGAGGTATCAATGCACCAAGTGCTTAGTGATTTAATGATGGTAATTATTATTCTTCCCAAGTCAACAACTACAATCATACAAACCATGAGAAGTAAAATTTTGATTCGTGCTAGCATTTTTATAGAGTATTAAACTAAAACATGAATGTAGATACATATATATAGATTCATGTATAAATATCAATTTTTTTTAATCTAGATATAAGACATAAAATTGTAAAACATTAATCTCTCTCACTCACACACACACACAGAGGTTATGTGTCACATAGTTTCAATTATCTATTCCAACTTAATAGATTAGGTGTACTCAGTATCACTAGTTCATACATACATTTCAACGAAAACATAATATATTACTACTTCATGAGACAATTCATTATTAAATATGTTGAAATTGTAGATTCTGATTGCATAATTAGATTTAGCAACCAAAAAAACCCATACTACACTAGAATTGCACAATACATACAATATATTTTCATTTTCATCATACAAAAAATATTTCTAACATATTTTTACAAAAAAATTATAGATTTTGCATCCCGTTGTTTTAGCCAAAAATAAATATTAAATATTAAAATTTTATACTACAATGAATATAGCTTCTTTCTCTAATTTTTTAATTAATTTCTATACCATCATCCTATATCCAAAAAAATTTAACTTCTTTCTTTTATTTTTAATTAATTTCTATACCATTATCCTATCTCCAAAAACTTAAACGTTATGATTATTTGCCATCATTCTCATTTTATCCATAATTTTCCTACCATTATGTCATGGATTATATGTTCCTTCCATCCGTCACTATCATATCATTTTATCATTTTCACTATATAGCTCTATCAATTTGTATATCGTATCCCATATATCTTCATCTATTTTAATTATTTCATGTTGTAAATGTCTCTAACATGTTTCCAATCTTTCAATTCATAATACAAATCTCTTAATTTTTATAATTAGGTGGATCAACAAAGCATGGGTGAGGCAATGTAGGACTTCCTCTTTTTCTTCCTACTTCAAATGCATATAGGTACATGAGTACCCAATTTAGATTTTTGGGAGAGAGATCATATTATCATTTTATAGAAAAGTCTTTCAAAAATTTGAAAGTAATTATTGATTACATTTAAAATAATGAAATATTTATATATACATATATTAATAATTAAATTAGCCAAAAAAAACCATATCAATTAGCCTCGGAAATAACAATGATATTGTTGATTATGACATTCCTTTGTAAGGATAGAAAGTTAAAATTATCATGGCCCCTAATTTAATTCACAAAGGTCTCATGAACATTTCGATGGTAGAAAAGTTTGCATATTTTTTTTTTCAAAATATAATGTTATGTATGTATATTGATATTTAGCAATTTCATTAACAATTCAATATGTATTACTTAAATAAATATAGTTTCGTTCACTATGTATTAAAATTAATCACATATATATAATTTTATGGAATTTGCATACTTTATATTTTCATATCACATTGTTTTAATACATCTAGACAAATATGATTGGAAGGTAATGTAAAATCCAACAGAACATAAGAATTATTGTGAAAAAGAATAAAACTAGTCTATATTTATTTAATTTCGGATTTATCTTGTGTCTAGAGGGATCAAACTTTTCGAGGTGCAAATCTTTTTTTTGGAGTGTGGAATTTGAGGAAAGGTTTGAATCTTGAGCGATTTGATCTCTCTAGGCGCATGATATATTTGAAGTTAGATGGATCTAGGTTGGTTCCAGTTGAGGGCAACAATGATACATTTTTAGATTATCATTTTTATGTATATGTTTGAGATAAACTTCATACTTTGAAATTTACATTATGGTTTCTTTGTTTGTCATGACTATATCATTCTCTTCTTTAATTTTGTTTTTGTTGCTTGCCTTGGATGGTTTGTACATCTGCGCTTGGATGCTTTGAGTAGTTTGTGTGTTTATGTGTTTGAATTTGGATGGTAATGTTTGTGAATCTTACCATTGTTGTGTTATATTTCTATATGTGTATGTAATTGTCTGTTAGTAATTAGTTGGTGATGAAGAAGGGAGACAATTTTGTTAATAGTTTGCAAGAGGATTGATACTGCACATATATTTCATTTAATTTTAGGTATCACAACTTTTCACAATTAATAATTCTTAATAGTGTCCCTCCAAGTATTACTAAATATATTTTGAAGAGTAGTTTTAATAATTTACTGCATCAAGATTACTCTTGAAATCATTTGTTTCATTGCTAATGTTTGAAATAATTTATTTCCATATATCTATATATATATATATATATATATCTCTCTCTCTCTCTCTCTCTCTCTCTCTCTCTCTCTCTCTCTCTCTATATATATATATATATATATATAGTTTGTTTTGCAAAAGTCAAGAAATAATGTAATTTTGATTTTTTTAACTAATGGTCAGATTTACAAAATATTTACATTATTTGTTAGTTTTCCATCTTTTCATATCAATTATATGAAAAGGATAGTTGATATTGTAAACTATTCAATTATTTAACTCGAACTATTGTAGTAAACATCATACCTTGTCTCTCTTGCTCTCCAATATTAATAGGTTGAATTAATACAACACAAAAATAAATGCAAATTGTAAATCATTTTTTTGTGCTTACATTGAAATCATTGTACATTGTTAATCCAGTCACTTTAAATTAATGTACCATCATACATTGAGTTACATCAAATCAGAAATCATCATCTACATGGAAATCAAAGCATTTAATGCACTCAATTAAATAAGATTAGAAAACATCCACACGGTCTGAAATCAATGAATCTAATGGAAGCAATCAAATAAGATTAAAAATCAAAATATACACTAAAATAAATGCATCTAGTGCAAGCAATTAAATAAGATTAGAAATCATCATCTACACTGAAATCAATGCATCTAGTGCTAACAATCAAATATGATTAGAAATCAACATCTACACCGAAATAAATGCATCTAGTGCAAGCAATCAAATATGATTAGAAATCGCCATATACACTAAAATCAATGCATCTAGTGCAAGCAATCAAATAGAATTAGAAATCACAATCTACATTGAAATCAATGCATCTAGTGCAAGCAATGAAATAGAATTAGAAATCACCATCTACACTGAAATCAATGCATATAATGGAAGCAATAAAATATAATTAGAAATCAACGTCTGCACCAAAATAAATGTATTTAGTGCAAGCAATCAAATAGAATTAGAAAACATCTACATTGAAATAAATTCATCTAGCGAATGCAATCAAATAGGATTAGAAATCAACATCTACACTGAAATCAATGCATCTAGTGAAAGAAATCAAATATAATTATAAATCAACATCTACACTGAAATTGATGCATATAGTGCAAGCAATCAAATAGGATTAAAAATGACCATCTACCATGAATTAAATGCATTTATTGCAAGAAATATTCTTCCCTCTCTCCCCTGTCCATCTATATCTATATCTCCCTCCATCTCTCCTTCTTTGTCTCTCTACCTCACCCCCAAACATACAGACTCTCTCTCCATCTATTCCTTTTCACTCCCCCCTCTCTCTCTCGCTCCACTTTTCTCTCTGTAGGTCTTTTTTCTTCCCTCCATATCTCCCCTTCCAAATCCATCTCTTTGTCTTCCTTCTCTCCTCCTCTCTCTCTCAAGTCATATTTCTCCCTTTATCTCCTAGCGCCATCTCTATTCCCCCATCTCTCTCTCTCTCCAACTTTGTCACTATCTCCCTCCCTCTCTCCTTATCTCTCTCACCCCCTCTCCCCATCCATATTTGTGTCTCCCTCTCTATCTCTCTTACCCTTCTCTCCCTCTCTCACTCCTCTCATTATCTCTCCTTCCATTCCTCCTCTCCCATGTCCTTCAATTTATCTCCTTTAATGCAAGAAATAAAATAAGATTATAAATCACCATCTACATTGAAATCAATGCATCTAGTGCAAGAATTCTTCTTCCCTCTCTCCCACCTCCATCTATATCTATATATCCCTCCATCTCTCCTTCTTTATCTCTCTATCTCACCCCCCATTGCACACATGATTTCTCCCTCCATATCTATCTCTCTCTTCTTCCCTCTCTTCACCTTGCATCTGTATATCTATCTCTCTTTGTATCTCTTTTGTCTCTTTATATCACCCCGAAAACATACACACTCTTTCTCCATATTTATTTATCTATCTCTCCCTCCATTTTCCTCTCCCTCTCTCCCCCCTACTATCTCTCTTCACTCTTTCTCTCCTCTCTCCCTCTCTCTCCATCTCCCTTATCACTCCCTCTCTCTCTCCACCTTTCTCTCTTTGTGTCTTTCTTCTTACCTCCATATTTCTCTCCCTTCCTTTCTCCTTCTCTCTCTCACATCCAAGATCTCTTCCTTCCTCTCTCTCTCTCTCTCTCTCTCTCTCTCTCTCTCTCTCCCCTTCTCTCTATCTCTCCTTCCTTATCTCTCTAACTCACCCCCAAACATAGGCACTCTCTCTCCATCTCTCCCTTGTTACTCCCTCTCTCTCTCTCTCCACTTTTCTCTCTCTATGTGATTCTTCTTCCCTCCCTCTATTTCCTTTCAACTCCATTTCTCTATCCCTCCCTCTCTCTTCCCAACTCTCAAGTCCTCTCTCATCCTTCTTCTCTCCCCCTTTCTCACCTTTCCTCTCACTCCCTCTATATCTCTAGACCTCTATCACTGTGTCATTGTTCTTCCAACCCATATATATCTAGAGTTAATATATATCATGATATATTAATATATATTATAATATAACAAATTTAATATTATATTAAATTTAATATTGTATTAACCCTAGGTTACTAAATTTATAATATTAATATTAATATTAGATTTAATGATATTTTTTACATGACATGATAAAAAAAAATTCAAATATTACAATTTTGAAGTGGAAATATTTATGCCTTTAAATATTTTACTATATCCATAGGATATGGTTTTCCTTTTAAAGATTTATTTTAAAAATATTTAGTTAAAAGAAATATTAAAAGATGTTGGGGAAAAATTTTCGATTTTTTTTTGTTGAAATAATCTTTTACTTTATTTTACTAAATGGTATTGACTTTAGTAAATAGTAACAATGTTTAAAATTTTAAGTGATTTGGAAATTTAATGTGGTAAATTTTTTTGTTGAAGGTAAATTTATGATCCATTTAAATTCAATATGATAAAATACATAACTATTAAACACATAAGATAAATGTATTGTAATAAAATTATCTTATGTGTTTAATAGTTATTTTATCATAGAGGTTGAAATTGAATAACTATATATAATTATTTTTATTTTTAGATTTATCAAAATTTTTATTTTGGCCTACATAAGCAAAATTTCAACTTTGATTTTTAGTTACATATCATACTGGACTGTAGAATGAGTCTCTCGGCGCAATAAATAAAAATGGCCAAAGTGAACCGTAATTATATGTTTTATGAATTAGATTGAAAAATAAAAAATATTTATTATTTATATATATATATAAATATATATATATATATATATATATATATATATATATAAATATATATATATATATATATATATATATATATATATATATATATATATATAACCCACAAGGAATTTAAATATTTAATCTCATGGTTTACATCATACTTCATAACACCACTATTTCCAATTTAGTTCCCCCCCATGAGAAATAAAATAACATAAATGATTTATAAGAGAGGAATACATTTATTAAGATTAGATCTAGTTGGTGAATCTTAATTGAAGTCAATCTATGCATGATAGATTTATTGATGTGGAACATCTATATGAACTCTCTTGTTAGGCAAACAAGTAAAAAATGTTAGGTTAATAGTGGTGGTTGGTGTCCCATGATATTGAGCATGTGGTTTTACATGTTGTAAAGCCTTTAAGAGGCTTGGGGATTCTCCATTATAATTTTCTAGAGTTGAGTAAAATATTTACATGGTAGAGGCCAAAGTGTTGACTCGATTAACTACATTTAAGTCAAGGAATGGTTGTTTATAATACACACGATAATATATTTATTATTGGATAGATTTTCCCTAGTTGGGATTTTACAAGGTAAATCATGTGTGTTGTTGTTATTTGTATAATTTTTTTTTTCTCACATCGATTTAATTATTAACAAGTGGTATCCGAGCTAAATGAAGGGATGAATAACAAAAGCTACTACTTGGCGAAGTAACAATTGTAGTGGTAGTGCATTGATGACCTTTGTGGACATGACATGAGATTGTTGGTTTAACAGGTAGATGCAAAGATAAAGAATAAAGACAAAGTAGATGAAAATAATATTAGGATGTTCATTGCAATGAATTAGCATGAATAGAATTTGGTGTGAGTAGGTGTAAAGGTAAGAGGATGGTGACTTAAGTGTTGGGGAAAAATTACTTTGGAGATGAAATTTGTAAACTAGATGCAAATGGGCATATGACTGTGAGACTTGGTTAGAAATGTGTAATCTTGTCGGTAAGGTCTAGAAATAGACCTACGTGATAGGCGAGGATAAAATGCAACCTTCTACCATGCCTTTGATCAAATTTTCCTTCACAAAGTCAACCATCTCTTGTTTGATCAACTTCTCCAAGTTGATCAATGCCATTTATTCTACCATGGCCTTTTTCTAGATTTTTCCATCCTCTGAATTGGATGCCTCCATAATATTTCTAGGATCATAATCAGTAATAATAATAATAAAAAATTGAATGGAAATCACATGGAGTATACCTTTCTAGCTATCTTATTTCTCAAAAAAATCTCCTCAATTTTGGAGTATGTGGTTCTTCATCTTCTGATTCTTGTTCTTCTATAGAGTTTGATTCGTCCTCATTCATTTCAAACTTTATATTATTTTTCCCTTTCTCCCTTGGTAATATTTCATGTTTGATAAAATATTTCACTTCTCTAAATATCACACCTTGACTATACACAACTTTCTTATTTTTTGGGTTCTAAAGCTTATAAAATTTCAAATTATCTTTATAACTATAAAGATGCACATTTCATATTCACTATCCAACTTAGTTGTGTTTTCCTTTGGAACATATACATATTCATCACTGCCAAATACCCTAGATGTGTGAGAGATGTTTTCTTACCAATCTGTACCTAGTGTGGAACCTTATCATTTAATGCACATGAGGGGATCTATTTACTAAGTAACATGCAATATCCACTGCCTCTTCCCATAATTATTGTACTAACTTGACACCACTAAGCATGCTCCTTGAATGTTCATCAACATATTATTCATCCTTTCTACAAACCAATTATTTTGATGTGTGTATGGAGTATTCTTCTTTCGTGTTATACCACACTTCTTATAGAATTCTTCAAATTCCTTCCCACAAAATTTTCCATAATTATCTATCCTCAACACTTGATTTGCTTCTTTGTTTGATCTTCCGATAGAGCCTTACAATATTTAAATATGTAAAAGACTTTATGTTTCTTCTTGAGGAAATATATCCATGTATTCCACAAGAAATCATCTATAAATGAGACATAGTACACATATTTACCCAATGATGGAACCAACATAGGTACAACACATCAGTATGCACCAACTGTAATATTCCCTCTGACCTTGTATAACAAGAGGATAATATTACCGAATTCTTCTTCCCATATAAACAATCCTCACATAAATCGAAATCCAAAGAGAAATTGAACATACCTTATACCATTCCATTACTTTGTAGTACTCAAAGGTCCTTCTCTCTGATAATTCCTAGTCTTTGATGCCACAACATAGTATTTTCTCTAGAAGTTGCATGAGTTTTTCCTTCTTCTTCTCCACTTGTAGGGAAAAAAAAATTGTTGCACCCATCACTAACAGTGCTTCTCAACAACTTATATAGAGTTCCAATTCGAAATCCCTTAAAAAATAGCATTTCTCCTCGAATCATCCTGTAGATAGCCTTTTCAAACATTGTTCTTACACCTGCATCGCTAATATTGCGTACACAAATTAAATTTCTAGCTACTATTAGGATGTGAAAACACCACAGAGTGTTCTAATCATTCCACCCTTGAGATTCAACTTGAGTTTTCCTCATCATATGATTCTAGTTGTTGATTCATCTCCTAAGGAAACATCACCACCATAAAAGCTTTCATACTTGCAAAATAAATCCTTATGATGATTCATATGAAAGGATGTGTTAGATTCGACCAACCATGTCTCATGATATATATGTGTATTTGAAGCAATCAAGTACACATCCCCTCCTTCATCTAATAAGGTTTTTTCTTTTACAAAAGGAGAATCTTCATATCCCTTCCCTTTCTCAGGAATTTTAGATTTGTAATATTTATTAATGTTGTTCTTTTCCACATATATAACATGATTTTATGAACTTTCATGGAGATTTATATATTCCTCTATATTTATATCTCCCAATCAAGGACTAATTTTAATTTCTATAATGGGAGTGCCCTCTTATAGACAAGGAATACTCATTATGGATTTCCATGTTTTTTTCATCTCATCTCCTTCGATAACAAGGATGAGACTATTTCATTGAACATTAAAGTAGTTCCATCACTACCTATGAAAGCAATTAGAATATCCCACAAGTCTAGTATAGAACATTAAAAAATGATGCACTTATATTCATCTAAAATATTAATATCAACGAATAATAGCCAACTTATCACAATATTGAAAGCATTTAGATGCTCTGTCACTAAGTCTGCATCATTCATCCTCAATTTATATAGCTTCTTCCACAGGAGAAATTTGTTCACCGTAGATTTAGATTGATATAAAGTCTCTAAATTGTCCCAAAAATCCTTCTCTATAAATTTCCTTGAAACATTCATTAAAATTGAATCTAAGAGACACAATCGTATTATTCTCTTTGCCTTTTTAATCCTACTTGGGCTAGTCTTCTTTTGACATTGTTATTCTTGCAATACCTATAACCAAGATGATCAACTAATATTTTTACACCAAAAAATATTCCATTTTGATCTTCCACATCTCAAAACTCTACCCACTGAATTTCTCTATCTCTATATTTGAGCTGCTCGCCATTTCCTTTTCACCAAAAGAACCACTTTCGTAGATCTTCCAATGTAATGTGGTTTACCACAGGCCCAAGCCCAACCCCCTAGCCACAACGGTGTCCCCTTGAAGCAAAAACTATTCTAATACCAAATTTAGTCTTTAAACTTGAACAAATAATTACTACAAATAGATTCTCAATATAAAACGGAAAATATTCAATATCAAACACACACATTAACACATAGCTTTTATCTTGGAAACCAAAAACTAGGAAAATCAACAAGATTTTTCTATATATTTCAATGATTACATAGCTTTTATATAATTCCCTATTAAAAGAGAGTTTCAATTGGGGAAAAAAACCCTAACGTAACTTCTACCATCAAATTTGTGACTTGATGATGAATGGTTTGGATTGGCAATGAAATTACAATATTTTACTAGGAAATTTTTTCGAATAAATCACTTCAAGGGAACTATCTCTGAAATATCCCACTAGTGAAGGTCTCCATAAAAGTGTCGCTGCCCCACCTAGACCCCCCACAATGAAAATTATATGGGGGTGGGGGGAAGACCCCATATTAGGAAGACCCCATATTAGGAACATCGCCAATCATGCAAAGAATATAACACTACCTAACACTTCTCATAGGGAGTGGTTTTTCAAGCATGAAAGATATGATGGTGGTGATGTTTTCCTGGGAGATGAATTGACAACCAAAATCATAAGAAAATGAAAATTCAAGTTGAATTATGGGTTGAAGGATTAGAACATTCCCTGTTGTTCGATACATCCCAATATCAGCTAGAAATTGAATTCTATAAGCAAGCTAAGCGATGCAAGTGAAAAAATAGCATTTGAAAAGGATACCTATGGGATGGTTTGATGAGAAATGGTATTGTTGAGGGGAATTTGGATTGAAACTCTATATAATATGTTGGGAAGAATTGTTAGTGATGGGTACAACAATTCTATTTTCCTTGAAATTGGAGTTGAAGAAGGAAAATCCCCTACAGCCTTTGGAGAAAATACTATGTGGTGCATCAAAGACTAGAGAATATAAGAGAGAAGGGCCTTATAGTACTACATGGTAATGGTATGAAATAATATATTTCTAATTTATCACTAGATTTTGATTTCTATTATTGTTGTTTATATGGGAAGCATAATTGGGTAAGATTATCCTCTCGTGCTATGAGGGCAAAGAGAATATTACAGTTGGTACATAATGATGTATTTCGACCTATTTTAGTTCCATCACTAGGGAATCATGTGTAATATTTCTCATCTATAAAAATAAATTTTGATGGATACGTGGATTTATTTCCCTAGGAAGAAATATGAAGTAGCTGACAAATTCAAAGAGTATAAGGCTCTTGTGGAAAATCAAATAAAGAATAAAATTAAGGTTCCAAAGATAGATAATGGTTGAGAATTTTGTGGGAATGAATTTGAACATTTTTGTAACAAGTGTGGTATAGTGAGGTGAAATACTACTCCATACTCACCTTAGTAGAATGGAGTTGTAGAAAGAATCAATAGAACTTCAATGGAGAAATTAAGGAGCATGCTCAATTTTTTTGGGTTAGGACATGACTTTGGGTATAAAAATCAGACACTACATGTTACTTGGTAAATAGGTCACCCCAATTAGTGTTGGATGAAAAGAATCCACATGAGGTATGAAATGGTAAGAAACCCTGTCTTATACATCTTAGGGTAGTTGGCTATGATGCTTATGTACATGTTCCAAAAGAAAATAGGATAAAGTTAGATAAGAAAGATAAAAATTGTATCTGTATTGGATATAAATATGGTTTGAAAGGTTATCAGATTTAGAAACTTGAAACTAAGAAGGTTGTGTATAATAGAGATGTAGTATTTAGAGAAATCATAGGTGTTTTTATATAGGATGTATATAATATGCAAAAATGTAAAATAGTAAGGTTTCCTATTCCTATATGTGTAAAGCTATTTATAGATCTATGTCCCAAGATATATAAAGAGGAAGATGACATGTCCCATGTTCCAAATGCTAGTATGGTTGGAAGTTTTATGTATGCAATGGTTTGTAATAGATCGAACATTGCAAATGTACTGGGAATATTTAGGTATACATAAAAAACAAGAGGGATATTTGGACAATAATAAAGGGGTTTCAAGTATTTTCATGGGACTATTTTCTATGTACTGTGCTACCAAGGAAGAATAGGATTGGAAATACATGGATTTATTGATGTAAAAAAAAATGGAGATCTGGATTGTAGAGGATATACAAGTATTTATGTGTTTAACCTATTTGGAGGAGTAATTGGTTGGATGAGAAAGAGACAGTTTATGGTGGAACTCTCAATTACATAAGATAAATACATGGCACCCACTCATGCAAGAAATTTAGCATGATTATGTATAAGATAAATACATGGCACCCACTCATGCAAGAAATTTAGCATGATTATGTTTATAGAGATATGTGTTCAGGTATTGGGTTCATACAAAAAGTTGTAAGGATAGATTGTGATAGTCAAAGTTCAATCTTCCTGATGAAGAACCTAGTTTACCATTCGAAGTCAAAGCATATTGATGTTTAGTATCAGTTTGTGAGAGATATAATTGAATACAAGAAGGCGCAACTCGAAAAGGTGGACACTTTTAATAATTGTAGATTCATTAAAAAAATCCATGTGCACTAAATTTTTTTCTTAGTGTAGAGAAACAATTGGCACTACTGCCTTGGATTATTGATCATGTACTCCAACAACCCCTTGCATGCAAAGAAAAAAAAAGTGGGAGAATGTTGAGTATGTGTTATATTCTTTACACAAATACCTCCTTGCATTGTATGTTGAATTATGTGCAACGAGGGCGAAGCCCTTGGAAAAAAAATTGGTGGTTTTATGCATTTGTTTTAGGTGGTTTTTGGCACATGGTTTTCAATTTTAATGGGTTTTTGGAGCATGGTCGCTTAGCCCATATTTTTTAATTTTGGTTAAGGAACTACAATTGCATTCTAATCCAAGGAAAATGGTTTGGAAGTAGTTGTAATCTAGCGAAAATCATGCATTGTTACCAGTAGACATATATAAAGTAATCACATGATAAGCATATACAAATATGAAAAGAGACACAGTAATGGATAACCAACATAAGAGCACAAACATATCTCTATTATATATCAAAACTAGAATTAAAACTATTATGTTGTTACACACACACACACACACACATATTGTCAGAACAATTATTTTAGTCTAATTGTCTGAACAAACATAGTGATTAGAAAATTATTAGTTATCCTTTCATTACATTACAAACTTATCGACTTGACTTGGGTTAGTTGGCTGAGCTGACTAGCTCCTCCAACATCTCCCCTACCCTCAAATCCTTTTTCATCCTGAAGAAGGGGAGAGTTAGAGAGTAACAAAAATTGAAAAAAAAAAAAAATTACTTTCATTTCAGTGGTTCTCTAAAGTAAAATTATGAGTACAATCATTACAATAAAATAAGACTAAGATAGAACATCTGGTGGGTCCTCACCCTGTCCTTCTACTACTGCGTTTGAAACCTCTGAAGCTGTTTGTGTCAACTTTTTATCTACTTGGTCAACTTCCTCTTCATGAGATTGTTGTTCTGAAGTTGTAGCATATGTTGAAACATTGGGTGCATAAAACTCATGGGTAAGTTGCGGTGGGTGTGGTGATGTTAAATATCTTAATGGAGGTTGAGCCTTGCTTGGAAAGGAAATCTGATATATCACTAGAGTGAAAATATGTAGGTGCTCATCGAAGATAGACCATTATTCAACTTCCATTCTAGATTTAACATTGGATTCAATGAGATCAAACAAGTATTTCACATTTTCTTCCATAGGTGTGTTCTCTCCTTTCCTCTGAGTAAAGGGCTTGGAAACTTCAATTCTCATGAATTGGTTAAGAATTTCCTACAAAAATTCAGATGTGTTGGAAGATTCATGCTAAGATTTATTTCCCTCTCTTAACCATTGACGGTGTTGATGCAATAGATGCAAATAATTTTCCCTTTTTCCATTTCCAAATGAGTATTAAGTTTTTGTTGCATTCTAGTATATGAAGTTTGTCTTGCTAAAAACTCTCCGATAAGAAGCTCTTGATCCCTTATTTTCGAATGAATAGAAGCCAAGTAGGTAGTAAAATTATTCAATGTAGCAGTAATAACAACTCCTCTATCAAGTGTGGATTCTAGAGTTTTAATTGCTTCTAGAAACTCATTATGAGCCTTTTGCAGGGCCTGTGTAAAATTAGGATTTACAACAATTGTAGGTCAAATCTACATTTCTAATACTTGTACATGTAGCTAGACATTCTGATCAATCAATTGTTCTACCAACTATTGGAAAGCAATGACATGATCCTCGATATTGGTAGGAGTTGGAATATGTAGTTTTTATGTTTTCTGGATTTGACATGGCAGCCAAGTCTCCCTTTCTTGTTCATGTTGTTGTTGGAGCATGTTGGTATCCTTCTTTCTTTTCCACATACTTTTCTTGGTATCCTTAACAAATTGCTCTATAACCTGAAAAATTTGTTTATCATTGACAAGTTTGATTTCTTCATACTTAGCAGTGATATCGACATGTTTATTTGTTTCTTTGGATGCTAGAGTGGTTTTGGTAGTTGTCTTTGCAGTTGTGTTTAAAGTTAGAATATATTCAGTACTTGGTCGATTGTTGACTAGTGTTGTATTGCTAACATGCACCTCAGTCGTCTTATCTTATAGGTGCTTAGTCGAAACAATTGTTGTCTAATGATATTTGATAGTTTAATCAAAGAGAGTTTGTTCAGATGAGTTATTTTTTGAATTGGCCTCTAAATTATTGTGAATGTATGAATCATTTAACTTTGACTAATTTTCATCCAATTGGTTCATCCCCAACTGGGTTTTTTCCCTACAGATCATGTTTCAACTAATTTTTTTCCAACTACTCTTTCTCATGTTGATCTTTCTCGACCAATTCCTTTTCAGAATTATCTTCTTCAAAGTGCTCTTCTTTAAACTGCTAATGGTCCGACTGATGGTGCTCTTCGGAAATAGGGGTCAGAGATTCGAAAGGAGTATCATTTGTTAAATAAATTTCAGTTACCATGGGATTCTGGACTAAATGGTTGTGAGAATGGACTTCAGTATCATTGTGTTGATGTTGTTGAGAGGTAGAGCTAACATTGTGATTATTTTTTTGATTAACATCATCCATTTTGTTCTGAATGTTGTCAGCGAAAACCTCCTTGGAATTTTCTAGGGAATCCTGTATTTGACTCTCAATAGAAGGAATTTTAGATTTCTTAGTATTTTTAGTTTCTTTTTCTTTGAGTTGCAACTATTTGATGACTTCATATAGTTTCCTTCGCTTTCCAGGATCATCCAATCATATTTTTTTTAGAATTTTCTACCACTGAGATGATTTAGTTTTGGATGGGGTGGTCTTAGGACTAGTAGATTCTTTGTGGGAAGATTTATGCAAAGATTCAGGGAAGGGTACTGACATGTTGAATTTAAAGGGTTGAAAATATAAGGAAATCTGAACTTCTTCTTATAATTCAGCATCCTTCACAGGGGTAATGATGTCGTGGGATGGTTTTAAAATTGTAAGTGCAATGACATAATTGGTGTTGGACTGCCGATGTGGTTCGTTGAATATTTGGTCAATATATGGTTGGTAGGGGAGTTCCTGAGGGTAGACCTCAGCAGAGTTGTTATAATAGATGTAGGTATTGTCTAGGCATAATTGAATATGCGAGTTGGGGGGAAGGGCTTGACGGATATATTGAGGGACCCTACATTTGTTAGAAATGTTCTTGATATTCAGGATCAAATTTCTGAAAATTTCATGAGGGCTTAACGATTGAGGTTTCCCTAAACAAATATAGGAAAAAATTATGAAATTATTCATGAGGTGTGTATCTTTTCTAGTGAAGTGTGCCTCCCCAACAATGGGCTAGACTTCATGGCTATCCAAATTAACAAGGAAGGAAAGCGAATGGCATTACCACCATTTTGGTAGTCCTGGAAGTTGGATTAGACAATTTCATCTACATGGTTTTCCCAATTGTAATCATGACCATAATTCGTTATCTCACCAATGGATTCAAGTATCGTAAGTTTAACATTTGAAGCTCAACCAACTGAAGTGAGGCATTGGGAGAAAATTTGATGCAGGGGCATTAGGCTCAAAAGTTACTTTGTACATAAGTAGACATAGGGGGTCCCATGTTCTTTAAATTTCTTGTAAATATTAATATTTTGAATAAAGTTGGCAGGGAATTGTAATTGTTCTCAAGACATTTGAGAACATAAGAAATTGGTTAAGATTGGAATACGAAGAGTCATTTTAGGATCAGTTCAGTTATTGAGTCTAACTTTAGGAATTGGGAATGCTAAGAGTTGATGAACTGTTTGGAGACCTGAATCAATTCAGGTCATCCTTGTGGTATAAATGTAATCCTGAAGAGTTTAGATGAGAGAGTTAGAGGAACTTCTTCAACAACAGAGTAGGAGGGTAATGGCCACTGAACTGAATATCTGGCCTGCCATGAAATTGTAAGTGATTGCTTTTGAGATTGATCACCTATATATATTTATGGAGAATTTTTTATAAGTCCCATGTGTGACTTTATGTCTTCTTGATCGAATTACATGGAGACTCAGTAAGTAAATTCAGTGGTGTTTAGAATATGAATCGCTCCGACATTTTATTGATATTGGTGGTTTAACTCTAGCTAACGAATATTGTGTGTCATTGAAGAAATCAGCTTTCTTGTTGGGTTGTGTCTTAATTGTATGTGCCTTGATTGTATTGAGTTTTGAGCAAAGCACTGCAAGTAAATTGACTTGTGAAGTGAGGTGAATCGATCACTGTAAGGATCGATTCTGAGATAGAAGAATTCCTGTGTGTGAGGTTAGGGCAAGTTGACTTCCTGTGTTCACCATATGAGCGAGATTTTAATTCCTTTGAAATTGCTGGATTACATGAGATCTGTGTGGAGGATTGCTGGGTTATTAATATGAATAATCCTGCGTGATTATATGTGTGTTCTCGATGGAGAATATTCGAATCTGTAGCAGTTAAGAATCCTGTAATTGACCAAGTCTGTATGGATCGCTTGAAGTTATTATGGAACTGTGGTTAGTTACCCAAGACTTGTAAGCATTGTAAAACGCCGCCACAAAGGTTATGTATGGGCGGAACTTTGCGTCGGAGTTGATAGATGAAAAGAACGCCGAGGAACAAGGTTGCAATGTGAAGAAATATAGTGATTGTGCGAGGGGAGAACCTCTCTAAATATAACGGGCGGAACCTGGTGTGTCAAAGAAAATGGAACCTTACACGAGTGAAAAGTAAAGGCGGGTTTCCGGTTTTGATCGCACCACCTTTGCACGGTAAGTGGTATTTAAGAATTGGGAGCGATTCCATAGAGCAGTTGACACGTGGCATAAGGCGGGACTCCAACTCGCTTTCATTGCGCGACATCGCACATTATCGTTTGTGCATCTAGGCCAAGCGATATCCATCGGATTGTATGGAGCAGGGTGACGTGCTCTCCGCCGTCAGATGTGGAAGGTCGTTAGTACTGGGGCTGCGCATGTCATCGCGCGTTAACTAGCAATGATGAAATCACCGTGATATCGCTGTGGATCGTCTGATCCGGAGATTGATCGATCGAAGGGTGGTCGTGTCACAAGTTACAGGGGAGATAATCCAGGTATGAATTGGGTTGTGTGTTGAATCCACGTTTGTAAATGCGTTGTATGTGTGGGCCCCCAAATCAAAGATGTATTGATTAGGACTGTTAAATTAAGGGTGCGAGTATAAGAGCTGAATTCGTATTGATGATATGAGGGCCAGTTGTATTGTGTGGTTTCACAACCATAGGTGTAATAAGAGATGAAATTCCACCGATTGTTAAAGTGTGATCAGATTTAAATCTACCTGGGTAATTCCGTTATCAAGTGGTATCAGAGCTTCAGGAATAGCTCTTTTTGAGAAAGTCCAAGTTTGGTGAATGCAAGGAAACCAGACTTGTGGAAACTGATAAGATTGCAGCCTACATAGATACAGTGAAGGTGATTGCAGAATTGCAGAGTCCAATTGGAGGACAAGAGTTTTGAATACTGCGGATTTGAAGAAGGAAGATCAGGCAACAAGGATACACATAATCATAGTGAACAGGATTTGCAGAGTGAGTGGAGGACAGGATCATGATCTTGCAGGTAATTAACTTTGATCTGATTTGAAATTGTAATTGCAGAATTGTGGTTACTTAAAGTGAAGGCAGAGTTCAATAGTGAAGGCAGTGAGCCTGGTATTCAGCTGAAGGCTGGAAAAAGAGGACAATTGCAGTGTTCTTAAGAGAAATGAGCAGTGTTTAACTCTAGTTGAAGGATTGTTTGCAGAATTTCGAGTGTAGAAAATTGAAGACATCTCAGCAGAAGTAGATCACAGCTTTGAGAGCAGTGGTAGGAGAGTCTAGCAAGGGACTCTGAGTGAAGAAGAAAAGTGTGGCAGAACCTGGAAGATTCCCAACAGAGGTTGGATGACAGAAGAAAAGAGGTGTTCTTGAGAAAGTTGCAGAGTGAAGTCTAGTGAGCAAAAGAGAGTGCTCAGAAGGTTCCAGAGAGAGGGGACCAGTACTTGCCAAAAGCCGGAGCTCAGGAGAGAAGATTGGTAAGGTAAGTTGTAGTAAGAGAGCTTGTTGTTGCAGAGGCTTAGTGCAGCTTGTGAGTGAAGAACTCCTAGAGAAGAAAATGGCTACTGAGAGCCATAACAGAGACTGCAGAGATTGCAGAGGTTCTGAGAGAAGCCACAACAGAAGAGTGATGGAAGATGCCAAAGCAGTTGGCATGAATAAGAGACTCACAGATGAAGAGTATTGGAAGGAATTTGTTGAGATCAAGGAAGAGTTCAACAGATTGAAACTAAGGATAGAAGAAAGCCAGAGAGTTGGTTGGCTCATGAGGAAGGATGTGAAATGGCAACCATTACAGTTGAGGTTGAGGCAGAAGAAGATTGCCTTGTTGAGAGAAGAACTCAGAGCAGCTAAGCTGAAAGAAGAAATTTCTGTCTGTGAAGCAGAACAGAGCACAGGTGAAGAGTAGAGACCTGCCAGAGACCTTGTAGGATATGATGAATACTTGAGGCAGCAAGAAGCTTGTCTTGCCGAAGAGGAATTCATTGAGGAATTCCTGAGTTATTGGACAATTCTAGATGATGTGAGGGCTTGTGTTCTTGAGTCTGACAAATGTGAAGTGATGACAGAATCCACAGAGGAAGAAGAACCCAGAGTTCTTGAAGCAAAGATGGAAATTGAAGATTCCATGTGCAGACCTGTTCAAGAAGAAGTGCTTGAGGAAGCAGCCAAGGCTGAAAGGTCTTGTGATTTGAAAACTAAAAATTTGTGTATGTTTGCAGGAACACCACAGGAAGAGGAGCAAGCTTTAAGGTTTGATGAGGAGGAGGCATTAAATCCAAAACCTATTCAGATCAATGATGAGATAGTGAGATCTCAGGAAGAGATGAAGAGAGAAGAGTCAAATGAGGATATCCAGCATAATTTTGAAACTGAAAGAGAAGGACCCACAGAGGATTGGTCAAGAACAAGCAAAAGAATAAAGGGTTATGTAAAGTTCCCGAAATCTACTCCTATTGAAGTTGTTGTTTTGTATAGGAGGCTGGACTTCAAGAGAAGAGATTTGGAGAAGCAGTGGACCTATGCAATGGATAAGTTGTTGAGAAAGTAAGGCAGGAAGATCTTCAAGGATAGTGTTCATGGACCAGATGTTGAAAGGAAGAGGAGACTAGCTGACAATCTTGTGAAAGATGCAGATCAACATGCTGAGGTGCTGACAGAAGGTTCAGGAGGAGGTCCAGAACCACACACTCATGAGTTATCATGGGAGGAAAATGTGTTAAGACCTTGGAGTTTTACTGCTGATGCAGAAAAATATGATGAAGAATTTCTGAGCCCTGAACCAGACTTAGAATTGTCGGAAGAAGAATTGGTGACCAGGTCATCAATTGAGACCATTGGGTCTCATGGTTTTAACACTAACAGTTTGTTTATGTGTACAAGTGATGCAGAAGACAATTCATCCTTTGAAATTGTCTTGAGAGAAGAAAAAATGTTGCTGAAGGAGGATGAGACAACCATGTCTCATATGCAGGAATTTGTCACTGTCATTGACAGAGAAGAATTGGCTAGACCGATGGGCCAAGAGCAGGCTGATGAGCAGATTTTAAAAGTTGTTGAAGTGAGGAAGAATCAACATTCCATGCTGACAGAAGATGAAGATACAGTGGCTAGAGAACTTTATTTGATTGCTGAAGTCAATCAAGAGGATGAGAGGAAGTTGTTGAAGATTTCCCAAGAAGAAGGAAGAGATATTGAAGCTAACTTCCAGCATGTTGAAGATGTAAAAAAAACACAGGAGAAATGGCTGAACTATTTGCTAAGAGCATTTGAAGAAGAGAAATGGATTGCAGACCCTAGAGCAAGGATGCTTGAGGCTGTGAAGAGGAGAGGAGCAGATACTAGCTTGCAGAATCATATTCTGTTTACTAGTATACTGGATGAGTATGTCACTGTTGGTAGGAAATTAAATGGTGAATTGTTTTCTGAGAATGAATTTGCAAATGATGAACAAAATAAAAGTGTTGCAGAGGGACAGGAAGGCGAGGTAGCAACACCCATGGTGGTAGCAGATGCAACATGGGGGATGGCACCTGCAGAAGTAGTAAACATGTTAATAGCATGTGAGACTGCAAGAGCAGCAATATCGACATCGATAGAGATTGAAAGCAGCAGAGGGCAAGATAATTTCCAGCTAAAGGATAAGATGGACATGGAGATTGAATACATCAGAAGATTGATGGTAAGGGTGTCTCCGAAGCAGCAGACAACAACAAGAAAACAAAAGGATTTTTGTACAGGGAGGACAAAAGCAGATTGTGAAAGTATAGCTGGAAGTGACTTACAGAACAAAGTCTGGAAGCCTAGAGAAGATCAGTTGAAGGATGATGCAGCTAATGGAAAACAACAAAACCAAGTATGGGATCCTGGAGGCAGAGATGAAGAGCACATGATCAAGATATCATGAACAATTTGAAGCTTGGGAGTCTAATGCAGGGGCATTAGGCTCAACAGTTACTTTGTACATAAGTAGACATAGGGGGTCCCATGTTCTTTAAATTTCTTGTAAATATTAATATTTTGAATAAAGTTGGTAGGGAATTGTAATTTTTCTCAAGACATTTGAGAACATGAGAAATTGGTTAAGATTGGAATACGAAGAGTCAGTTTAGGATCATTTCAGTTATTGAGTCTAACTTTAGGAATTGGGAATGCTAAGAGTTGCTGAACTGTTTGGAGACCTGAATCAATTCAGGTCATCCTTGTGGTATAAATGTAATCTTGAAGAGTTTAGATGAGAGAGTTAGAGGAACTTCTTCAGCAACAGAGTAGGAGGGTAATGGCCACTTAACTGAATATCTGGCCTGCCATGAAATTGTAAGTGATTGCTTTTGAGATTGATCACCTATATATATATATATATATTTATGGAGAATTGTTTATAAGTCCCGTGTGTAACTTTATGTCTTCTTGATCGAATTACATGGAGACTCAGTAAGTAAATTCAGTGGTGTTTAGAATATGAATCGCTCCGACATTGTATTGATAGTGGTGGTTTAACTCTGGCTAACGAATACTGTGTGTCATTGCAGAAATAAGCTTTCTTGTCGGGTTGTGTCTTAATTGTATGTGCCTTGACTGTATTGAGTTCTGCGCAAAGCACTGCAAGTAAATTGACTTGTGAAGTGAGGTGAATCGATCACTGTAAGGATCGATTCTGAGATAGAAGAATTCCTGTGTGAGGTTAGGGCAAGTTGACTTCCTGTGTTCACCATATGAGCGAGAGTTTAATTCCTTTGAAATTGCTAGATTACATGCGATCTGTGTGGAGGATTGCTGGGTTATTAATATGAATAATCCTGCGTGATTATATGTGTGTTCTTGATGGAGAATATTCGAATCTGTAGCAATTAAGAATCCTGTCATTGACCAAGTATGTATGGATCGCTTGAAGTTATTATGGAACTGTGGTTAGTTACCCAAGGCTTGTAAGCATTGTAAAACTCCGCCGCAAAGGTTATGTATGGGCGGAACTCTGCGTCGGAGTTGATAGATGAAAAGAACGCCGAGGAACGAGGTTGCAATGTGAAGAAATACAGTGATTGCGTGAGGGGGAGAACCTCTCTAAATAGAACGGGCGGAACCTGAGCGCAACGGAGTAGAGCGGAACCTGGTGTGTCGAAGAAGATGGAACCTTGCACGAGTGAACAGTAAAGGCGGGTTTCTGGTTTTGATCGTACCACCTTTGCACGGTAAGTGGTATTTAAGAATTGGGAGCGATTCCATAGAGCAGCTGACACGTGGCATAAGGCGGGACCCCAAAACCGCTTTCATTGTGCGTCATCATGCATTATCGTTCGTGCATCTAGGCCAAGCGATATCCGTCGAATCGTATGGAGCAGGGTGACGTGCTCTCCGCCGTCAGATGTGGAAGGTCGTTAGTACTAGGGCCGCGCATGTCATCGCACGTTAACTAGCGACGATGAAATCACCGTGATATCGCTGTGGATCGTCCGATTCAGAGATCGATCGATCGAAGGGTGGTCGTGTCGCAAGTTACAGGGGAGATAATCCAGGTATGAATTGGGTTGTGTGTTGACTCCACATTTGTAAATGTGTTGTATGTGTGGGCCCCCAAATCAAAGATGTATTGATTGGGACTGTTAAATTAAGGGTGCGAGTATAAGAGCTGCATTCGTATTGATGATATGAGGGCCAGTTGTATTGTGTGGTTTCACAACCATAGGTGTAATAAGAGATGAACTTCCACCGATTGTTAAAGTGTGATCAGATTTAAATCTACCTGGGTAATTCCGTTATCAAAATTGTACAAATCCATTTTACCATAGAGTCTTGAACTTGACTAATAACCATACTTCTTGAATTTTTCCCCGATGCACCTCCAACAAGCTTCGTGAGCCACTTATTGACCTTACTTGTAGTCAACACCTTACTTCCTTTGTAGGATAACCCAGTTAGCAGGTGGATGTTGGTACCATATATAGGTCGTGGTTGAGCCAAAACAATTTTATCATTGTGATACCTACTAACTAGATATTTAGCGACCTTCTCTTTCATCCCCTACAGGTATTCTGTTAACGGGATGCCAAGAATGTCGTGAATGCCAAAATTTTCTAATAAATCACTCCAGTAATTCCATTGATCTCTCATCTTGGCTCATTTAAGACAGGATTAAAAATGATATTCCTATATAGGTTCATCAACCTTCACTTATTTTATTTTATACATGTACATTTCTAGTTTTGTTTCCATGGTGAGGTTGAATCTTGCCTTCATTCAAGGCTAAAATGTAAAATATTATTCATTAGACTTGTTTTTTTGCTTTGCCATGGAGAAATTGTTTCAGAGTTCTTCTGTTGAAAGTCAATCAAGAAGTTTAGAGTAAAAAATGACAAGGTTTGGTATATCATGGATATCTTCCAAGTCACAAGGGGTGTCAACTACAATTTCAGGAAAGATATTTAATAAACTGCGACGCTCTTTACTTTTTATAGTAGTGGCATTATTATCACTTTATCATTTCCCTCAAAAATTTCTCTTCGATTTATGATTGACTCTTCGATAGTCATCATACTCGTACATTCCTTCTACTCGCCACCTTTCTCGCGAAGTGGGTAGTAATTGTGAAATATTTTGAAGTGATATTTGATGATCATTTGATGGTAACGGTATGTGCAAAATGTGTGGTGTGTAAAAAGGAGACAATGGGGATTGATTACTCTGGCTTATGGGTCCCTCTCTTGGCATTTTTTTAGGTATTCTTTCAGAGTCATATGTTGGGTTCTTATGCATGATTTATCTTCTCGAACTACTCTCAGATGAATAGTCGATGTTTCTTTCTTGGTTAGCTGAACTGTTGAATCGTACTCAATGTGTTTTCTTTGTCGAATATTGTTTCCATGACCTAATGTGGTTTCTTCCATTGTATTCTATTTGTCGTTCATATTTATTTGATGTCGTTCTGAACTTTGTTTCTCCCTTAGGAGGTTTAGAAGGTTAGTCTCCCGCTCCATAATGTTATTTATTCCAATTACCTAGTGCGGCCTTCCAATTGTTTTTATTCGTGAACCGAATGTTATGTCAATTATATCTATAAATTAATTTAAATTAATTTTAAAACACATAAACGAAAATAATTTAGTAAATTAATAATTTTAATAAGCTTTATTTTTATAAATTTAGTTTTTTACTTATTAACTAATTATCATTTTTCATAAATTCTCCTATGGCTAACGTATGCTAAATGTTACTAAGAAATATATATTTTAATCTGGGCACCATTAACACATTATTTGAAAAGGTGTTCGTGTAAGGTATTCAACCGTATAGTTCTTAAAATTCGAATGAATTCAATAACGAATCGTCCTAACCATGCAATTTCGAGTTTCTTTGGCCCGCCTTTTACTTTACTATCATATAGTGGGACTAAATTACCAAGTTGAAATTTTGTATCCTATAGGTTCTTGGCGTGCCATGATTTTTGTTGTTATTATTGATCTGTTGATGGTAAAGGGTGTAAAGTTGATCTTCCTCTAGTTGGTGTAATTTTATGTGTCAGTCCTCTTGTAAATTTGTATTATATTTTAATATAGATGAAACACTATGTGAGTTTGCTGAACAATGGAATGGTACAATTGCTTCCTAACCATAAACAAGTTTAAATGGTGTTTCTCTTGTTGATACTTTATACACCATGTGATAATCCCACAAAACCATTGGAACTTTATCATTCTAGTCATCTATGTCAACATTACAATTTTTCATTAAGCCTTTATTCAATGTTTTGTTGAATGACTCGACAACATCGTTTGCTTGTGGGTAATAGACAATAATATTATGGTGTTTGATCATAAAATTATTTGTCACTACTTGGATTTACCATTTACAAAATGTATTCCTCTATCACTAATAAGAACCAAGGGGCAGTGAAATCGTGTTACTATGTTTTCATATATAAATTTAATTGCAACTTCTTTAGTGCAAGATTTGAATGGCTCAACTTCTTCCCACTTTGTTAGATATTTGACTGCAGTTATTTTATATTTCACTCATGTCATCTTACCTCTTAACAAAGTTGATCGCCGATATGTGAAAAGGTAGTGAAGGGATAATTGAGTGCAGTGGTATTTGGTGTTTCGGTAGAGGACACCCTGTACTTTGACATATATCACATTTTTGTGCATATTTTCAAAAATCACAGCATAATGGTGGCCACTAGAGTGCTACTTGCATTATCTTCCATGAAATAATTTCACCTTGATAGTGTCCTCTAAATCCCCCTTTGCGTGCTTTGATAATTATTGCTTCTCTTTCATGTTCTAAATAACATCTGCGAAGTACTTCATCAATTCCCAACTTATATATCTGCCCATTATTAATGTGTATGGTTCTAATTTTATGGAAAGTGCCTTTTTCTTCTTGTTTGATAGACCGTCGGGTGATTTTTCAGTATGTAAGAGTTATGAAATTTTGGCAAGTTCTGATGGAACTGCTTCTATTCTTAATAGATTTGTGTTTGGAAGGTCATCATCCATATCATTTGATTCCTCTTGAGACTCAATTAGGGATAGATGGTCGGGACTAAAATTATGTTTTCCTTGTCGTACAATAAATATGAATTCAAATCCTTTGAATAATAATAACCATCAACATATTTTTCCTTGATGAACTCGTTTGTTGTCAAGGTATTTTAACGATTGGTGATCAATGTAAAATACGAAAGGGCTTGCCAAGAGATAGTGTCGAAATTTTTGCAACGCAAAAATAATTGCTAGAGCTTTGCGTTATTTCATGGATTAGTTTCATTAAGCTTTGTTAAGATTCCAACTGGCATAGACGTTTGGATGGTCTATTAGTTCCTCGCCGGGTTGTGCTAGGACAACTCCAATTGCAATGTTGGATGCATCAATATGTATGTGGAATTGTTTGGACTAGTAAGGAAAATTAAGGATTAAAGCTTCAACTAATTTCTTTTTAACAACTGGAAAGACTCATCGCATTCATTAGAACAAATAAAAAGAGCATCTTTCCTTAGAATCTCATCAATTGGAAACGTGATGTCAGAATAATGCCTAATGAATTTTCTATAATATCCTATATATCCTAAGAATATTTTGATCTATGATTACCATATTTTTTTCCATATCTACTTTGACCCCTTCCTTTGAAACCACATGGCCTAGCAATATTCCAATAGGCGTTGCAAATATGAATTTTTTATATTCAAGGATAAACGTATCTCATGACATCTCTCAAGAATCAGTTGTAACCACTAAATATGACATTTTAGTAATGTGTACATTGTCTAATAATCAAAATAAATTGCCATTTTTTTATTGATATATTCTTGGAATGCTTTGAAAATGATTCTTGAGAATAATGATGGGGAATTATTCAATTCGAAAGGCATTACTCTGTCAGAAAAAGATACAAATTCAGTAACAAAAGTTGTTTTCTCTCAATCTTATTCCACTATAGGTACCTAGTTATAGCATGAGAACCCATCAGTGAAGGAATAACATTCATGTCCCATGACCTCATTTAGGATTTCATCAGTAAATGAGGTCAAGAATGGGTCAGTGACTGTTAATTTATTTAATCCTTCATAATTGACGCATATGCATAGTCTAGCCGTGTCATACTTATTTGGTTGAACGACCTTATGGCTTTCACACTCTAATGTTTCAATAACGTAAATAATACCAATGGCTAGCATTCCTTGAATTTATTTTTGCACAATGGGTTTATACTTGTGCACAAAATTATAAGGTATTTTATTTATTGGTTTAGCTCCCACAACTAGATTAATTTTCATTTCTCCCATTTCCTTAACCAATCCTTTTAAATATTTATAATCTCAAGTGAATACATCTTGGTATTCCTTAAGTATATTAACAAATTCAACGATTTGCTTCTTCAACCAGTAATCACCAAGTCATAATATTTTCATTCGATCATCATTGTATTTGTCGACTTCACGTATTTTAATCTCAACGTCTATCTAGTTGGGTGCTTTAGATTCTTCAAGTTTCTATTCCCTGACTTTTACTTATTTTTATTCTAGCGGAAAATATAATTTTTATGATTTCTCAACTTCTTTTTGTTTACTGACTTTATATTTTTTGAATTCTTTTATCACTTTCAAGATGAATTTTGTTCAAGCAAACTCCTTGACCAGTAACAGGGGGTTCTTCCCTTTCTAAGCGACCGACCCTCTTTTTTTCAGACATACATGATATATAATTACAAGTCACTAAGGAATCAACTGATTTTTGGTCATCGATTGGTTTTTATATACATGATAAAATCTTTAATTTTATGAACTACATCATTTAAGTCTTATTCGTATGGTTTGAATTCGAAATACTTGATGAAGTTTTCCCTTAATATTTTCCATTGAAGTGATTGACCATAAGCTTCTTCCAATTTGTACCATTTATCTAGTGGGTCATCCAAGGTGTTTTGGAACATATGTGATCAGATTGGGATCAAGGCCTAAGGATTAGCTAAAATTTCAAAGTGCTAAAAAATGATTCAAACAAAGATGAGAGCGTAGAGCTCGTCACCAGGATTCTAACGCAACTTGTTTCATCAAATTTTGAGTTCGTACGATTGAGTTATGGCCTGTTGTTCGCTTTCCAAAACAAGTTCAGAACCGGATCGACCAACAGAGTGGGATCCAAATTGGTGGCTATCATGGATTCTTGAACTCTGAATATAGAATCAGATATTGCACAGCCACGGAAATGTTGCAGGTGGAACGAACGACCGTGATCCAGTCAACAACAAGTACTGAACGGTGGTGATTAGATCGGAGAAGTAGCATTGGGAGATCAACAAGAGAGATCTCATCGCAGTTGAGAAACATCGCACATCGCACAAAACATAGTTTACCATTAAAGAGTTTCGTAAAGTTAAATTTTTTAACCTGCGATGCGAAGTGAGGAGATGGAGAGATAACAAGGATCGTCAGATCAAGGACCAAAACTACGGTGGAGATTGTAGTGCATGAGAAGTGACTTTGCAGTTTGCAAGGAATAAGGTTTAATGGTATAAAGTTAAACTTGAGAAGTGCGATGAGTTATATGTGCGATAAGCCGAAGAGTGATGGGTTAATATTTCCAATATGTGAAATCTTAAATCCTGCGATCTGCGAAAAATTCTTTTGGCTGAATTGCAATGTGGAAATGCAATCGGAACTTCACGTTGGCGCTTGTATTGTTTAAACGTTAAGGGTATTTTTTATATTCCGCGATGTGCGATTTGCGAGATTTTATGTCTCCCGATCTAATCACCACCGTTCAGTACTTGTTGTTGACTGGATCACGACCGTCCGTTCCACCTGCAACATTTCCGCAGCTGTGCAATCCCCGATTCTATATGCAGAGTTCAAGAGTCCGTGATAGCCATCAATTTAGATACCACTCTGCTGGTCGATCTAGTTCTGAATTTGTTTTGGAAATCAAACAACAGGTCATAACTCAATCATACGGACTTAGAATTTGATGAAACTAGTTGTGTTGGAATCATGGTGATGAGCTCTACGCTCTTGTCTTGGTTTGAATAATTTTTTAGCACTTTGAAATTTTAGCTAATCCTTAGGCCCTGATCCCAATCTGATCACTCCTTCCCGCTGAACTCAGGCTCCCTGTTTTATGCCTCCAACACCTGGTGGCACTAAGCTCCCTGAAAATTCCCTATGGCTTCTTCGGCTCTAGAAGTCTCCAAATGCTTCTGCAAACCCCATCATTGGATTCAAAAGGTTCAAGATATTCATAAATTACTATTTGTTTCCTAATAATGGCCCCTATCTCCCCTAGCTAGGCTTCAAACCAATACGAGAGTGTAGAGCTCATCACTGGGATTCCAACGCAACTCATTTCATCAAATTCTGAGTTCGTATGATTGAGTTATGGCCCATTGTTCGCTTTCCAAAACAAGTTAAGAACCAGATCGACTAGCAGAGGGGGATCTGAATTGGTGGTTGTCATGGAGTCTTGAACTATGCATATAGAATCGAGGATTACATAGCCACAAAAATGTTGTAGGTGGAACGAATGGCTGTGATCCAGTCAACAGCGAGGGTTGAACGGTGGTGATTAGATCAGAGAAGTAGCAGTGGGAGATTAATATGTGGCCAAACTCACTCATCTTTATAACAAATCCTTCTCCATTCTGATTCACATGTTTGAATATGAGAAATGAGATCTTGTGATGCACTAAAAGTGGGTATGTCTGTTTGTACAGATAATTTTTTTTCTCTGAATAATTCTATAAAATATGTTATTGTATTCATCCATGTTTGAAGTTGAGATGAATGAGTATCCCACCATCTCGCAACTTTTCCTATGAAGATTTGTCCCAGACTCTACATTCTGCCATGATCTCCGATATACTTTGTTACTTGCTCAACATGATTGACATGATATGCCCTTTCTTTAAATTGAATTATGTTACTATAATCATTTGTGAGATCTGTTGGAAGTATAGAAGGTGTTTCTCGACAATTTTTTTCTCGCACAACTGATATTGCTTTAATAGAATAACCTGGATGACTTTTTGAAGTTGGAATGACCTGAATTGTCCAACATTCTTTTTCTTTTGATTTACAATTTTCAATCTGTTATTCATAAAGCTATGTGTCATAATTCATTCCAATAGAAAGTGGAGATCCTGTCAGAATTTCACCATCAACGTTTGGTTGAACATTGTCATGATCTTCGTGCAACACTTGGTATATTTGTCTCATTTCATCTTCTTTTTCAGAATATTTTAATGAAGGCTTTCCTTTTCAAGGGTATAAGGGGATGATAATATTCTTATTGTTACCTCTTAGCTTAATTCTATCATTTTCCAATTAGAGCGTCCCCTTCATTTTTCGTCCAAAAGGTCCGTCAACTAATGTTGGGTATGTAAGGATTCCGTCGACTAAGTCGATGAATTCAAAGACAAATATCATCAGGATTCCCATTATGGAAGTTTTTACATGTCAAAGCATACATATTGGTTCAATAAATCTCTGGTGAGCTAGTTTAAGATAATTAGTCATTCTGTGCAAGTTCAGTCGACCCATATTAATCCATGTCTCTCTTGGAAGAATGTTTACCTACAAACCAAAATACACCACAACTTGTCTAACCATATATCTGTTTATTTCTAAGTCGAATTTTCAATCATGGTCTTATAATTGATTAACTTGTAAGATTTTTCGATCATTTTTCCCTTTTTCTTTGTTTCCATTGCATTTTTCAGCATATTCAACAATTCTACCAGGCGAGAAACACAATGTTCTTATTTTAATAGCTCAAGAAATTAATATTCCAAGAGTAGATCCTAAGATAGTCATTGTTGTTCAGTTTCTTTCATAAATAATTCGACAAATTTTTTCATTGTATCATTTTTTCCTTGCATATAAGGATATTTATTCGTGTTCTTGACTAGTCGAATCACTTAGTGGTCTTGATTCTTGTTATCTTTTCTTGCTCCTGACCTTGTGACTACATGAAGGTTTTTGGAATTTAAAATCTTGTGCTTGGGAACTATTTGTAGTAAGTTAACAAACTTTTTATTTAATATTTTCTCAATAAGTTTAGGGAAATATTCCAAAGAATGATCACCCATACCACACATATTGCAAAAGCACAAATCATTTTTGACTTTCAAGGGTCATTTTTTAGCAATGTGCCCTTTTTTCTAGCAGGTATATCAATAAAATCTTCCTCGACCTTGACCATGGCCATGTCCTCTGTCGTTATATCCTCCTCTTCATCCGCCATAACCTCCTCGACCTCGTCCTCTTTGACCAAAAGATAATTATTCGCTAAATTTATCGGTAACCTGAGTATGATAGATAACATAGAAATTGGGTTTAATTTTTCCATTAAGTGGGCATTCCTAGGTGGAATGCACATTATTTCACAAATAACTTGCCACTTTGACTTGGAGTTTCATAGGTTATAATGGGAGTCTTTAGTTGAGTTTTAGAGGCGACTTGGTAGATATCAAAATAAACATCAAATTCCATTCTTAGAACATCTTGGCCGAAATAATCTACAAAATTACAAGTATCTTTTGTATGTCCTTCCATGTCGAAATTAGTACACAAAAAATGACTCTTTTGATGTGCCAATTGCAT
Organism: Pinus albicaulis; assembly: GCA_034641835.2. NCBI lineage: Eukaryota > Viridiplantae > Streptophyta > Pinopsida > Pinales > Pinaceae > Pinus > Pinus albicaulis. The sequence goes on along the minus strand of CM076572.1, from coordinate 147,777,014 downwards.
TATATAGTTTTGTAAATGGTCTAGTTTGTCTTCAACTTTGTTGTCATTCAATGATATAGTCGACTAGCCTTCGTCATCTTGCTCAATGTGTTGTGTTAATTTTAGTACCTCTTCAAAGTTTGTAACTTCATGCATTTTAAGCGGTCCTCGTATTTTCTGAAGCAAACCAACCACATACAATTGAACTCAAAGATGTTTGTTGATGGTATGTGGAATCTGGCTCAACAAATATTTGAATCGACTGTCATACTCGTGTACATATTCATTGGGGTTTTTCTTGGTTTCCTTTAATTTCTGGGCCTCCGGAGGCTTGACATCTTGTGCTTTAAAAAATGCAAGAAAATTAGTTTTAATTTCTCTTTTTGAATTAGGTTGGTTCTCTTTAATGTTCATAAATCATGCTAATACTAATTTTCTTAAGTTTGCAACGAACCACGTCATTTTCTTATCTTCATCATATTACAGTCTAGAATTTTTCATAGACAAACTAGTTCCTTTCTTGGTCTTCATTGCCTCTGTAGATTGGTATGTGGTTCAGACCCATTTTGATTGAATGAGTTAGTGGCGGTTGAGATATTAAACTAATACTTAATTGCTTTTTTATCATCAAGATTGTCATCTAATGATGTATTTTTATTCTCTTGTTTGTTGTTGATAACTTGTAATAATGATTCGTTGGTCTGGCACGCCTTATATATATATATATATATTTTGTGAACCGAATTTCTTGAGGTCGCGACTCTTCGTTCACTGATTCTGTACTTTGGGTTTCTTCAACAGATATAAGCTGCAACAGGGCAGATATGAATATCGTGATATTGTCCAGTTAGAGAAGTAATTTTTCTACTTCATTATTATTTTTTTATTGATCCATTAGAGGAAATTTCAGCCTAAAAGTGGCCTCCTAAGGAAAAATAATAAAATTATAGTTAATATAATAAAATAATAGCTATGAATTTTGTAAGGAAAAGAAGAAAACTACTTTTTTTAATTGTATTTTTGGCCTATCTCCCTATAGGTTTACTAAAATTTCAAGTGTATACATTGATTGGATGTGGAATTAAATTCCACATCCAATGAGCACCCATTATGCATACTTTTGAGAAGACCCACATTGATAAAAAATTGTAGATACATTTAAAAAACGTGTTGAACACGCCTTTTTAATGTATTTGCAATTTTTATCAATGTGGGTCTTCTCAAAAGTATGCATAATGGGTACTCATTGGTGTGGAATTTAATTAAACATCCAATGAGTGTATATATTTGAAATTTGAGTAAACATATATGGAGAAAATAAAAAAATACAAGTAAAAAAAGTAGTTTTTCTTTTCTTTTCTTTTCCCTCCAAAACATTTACATGTACCTCTTTTTAAATTTAAATTATTTTCATTGGTTTACATATTATGACATGGAAATTACATCTAAATTTCATGGGAACTTTTAGGCTGAAATTTCTTGTAATGTTAGTCATAATTTTCTATCTCTTGATAGTTTCTTTGTTCTTGTTCGTTATACCAGACTAAATGTATTTCTGAATAATTTCATGACTAAACAAATTCTCAAACATTGAGACACGTTATTGCTAGTTGGAGTTGTTCTTATTACTGGACTAGAGTCATCTATTTCTACAACATTTACTCGCTCTCGAGGGGTTATCAGTAGATCTTCATTCTCTAATGGTGTAGGTGGTGCTACACCTATCAAATTTTCTGAGGAGACTCGTGCATCTTTACGCTCGCACTCTTGATTTTGCATTCTTTTCCTTTGGTATTCTTATTCTCTAATTTTCTCTCGTCATTTTTGTCTCTTTTCCCTTGCTAATTTGTGTATATCAATCGATTGTTGAGATTTTCAATCACTATTTTATCGGTTATTTTCTTTTTGTTGTTTCCTAGTAGCTGAATTTATTCCGTCCATTCTTGTCGATTACATGTACTTGTCCAACTTTATTTATTTATTTAGTTATCATGATCCATTACCCCGCACCCCCCCCCCCCCATACTAACCCAACTTAGTGTTGGTTTGCAATAGGTATTCGTCGACCATGATTATTTTCTTAAGAAATAATCCCATTCTTCCTTTGTATCTTTACACTTAGCGCCAAGAAAAATTTTCCACTTGGTTTGATATTTTCCAATCAGTATTGGCTGGTATCCCTAACGGTGCTCGGTACTCGATAATATTTCCTGCACCTTTCTCAAGAAGGAACTTGTGTAAAAGGGTAGGTATGATGCAAAATAAAGTATCATGTAGGTCATCATAAAATATGGTATTAATACGTTCGATCGAATTCTAGTCTTGTACTTATTGATCTTCATAATAGTATTCAAGAATTGACACAAGCCACTCATGTAGATTCATTCGACCATTTTTCAATAGTTTCATTAACAGTCGGTCATTAGTTTCGTTCTGAGGTTTTTTCATGGGCAACATAATTGAGGTACTTCTCGATTTCAACTGGGGCACCTTCTATGAATCATTCATGCACTTCCATAAAGAAGTTGGCTTTGGATTCTGTAATTGTTAGACAATTTCTGCGTGTGTAGTTCTTTAAATAATTATTGATCTTTGCCTCCCACCATAACTGTATCTCTTCTAATGTTAACATTTATGCTCACATGTTTTGTGACTCGAGTTCTGAATACTGACAAAGGAACCAATATTGTAATCTAGCGAAAAACATGCATTGTTACCAGTAGACAGGCATTAAGTAATAAAATGATAAGCATAAACAAATATGCAAAGAGACATAGTAATGAAGAACAAGAAGAAGAGAACAAATATATCTCTATTATATGTCAAAACTAGAATTAGAATTGTTACATTGTTATGTATATATATATATATATATATATATATATATATATATATATATATATATATATATATATATATATATATATATATATATATTGTCGGGATAGTTATGCTAGTCTAATTATCTGATCAAACATGGTGCTTAGCCTGTCATTAGCTATCATTTCATTACATTACAGACTTATCGACTTGACTTGGGTTAGTTGGCTGAGCCAACTAGCTCCTCCAACAACAATTTATGAATGAAAAAGACATATATTGTATTGTGATACTATAAAGAAAAATGTATATTGAAAAATATTTCTCATTTTGCTGGTTTGGGTTTCTAGGGTAAAATCTCTATGTTAATGTGTGTGTGTGTGTGAAATTTAATCTCTTCTATATTATTATTAATATATTTTCAACAATAAATTGTACAAAATTAATAATTACAATGACACATATAATACCATAAGATGAACACCACACCTAGAGACATTTTAGGCAAAACCATTATTTTTATCATTTCACACATGGTTCAAATTATAGGTCTACAACCTCTAGATATATAACATTGATTTAGGATTCACTCTAGTGTCTAGTAGCAACACATTATGTAGGTATATGAACCAACAACCATCACTTAATTCTATACATTCAATAGATTGAAATTGCACTATGCCCCTCCCAACATCATCATCTCATCTCCCATTCGAGAGGAAACATGTGACCATCTAGAATGTTAGATAACTCTCTTTGCAAACATATCATATGGATTACGATAACCTAGTGTACTAGTGACTTCATGTTCCTTCCAACATACACAAATATAGAATACATAGAGCTTATAACTAATCATACCTTAATTCTTAGGACTAGCATAATATTCACTACCACATTAAATTTAGGTACAATATAACACTTAACATTGAGAGATAAAATTTCTAGACACTACCAAAGTATGAACGCCTTCTTATTTTAGCATGACTCTAGTACAAAGGCCCCTTTTCACTGTACACATACAACTAGTTCACCATGCAACATCACATACTTTCTTCCACCAAATCAAGTAGCCTAATAAATAGCCCGTTGGACCCTAGACACATGTAATATTGTTAAATTACTTATGCCACCACCTATAACAAATAAATACCTATTATACACATGTTTGGTTCAGGTTTTATTCATTGTTTATTTATTAAAGATGTTGCAGATTTTCATATATTTACACATACCCTTTTCTCTTTACATTCACAACATTGATTATTTTGATAGAAAACTTTCACAAAGTTCTAGTGGGCACAATGTCTATAGTATATCCTTAAGAAGTAGAACCAAATGATTACAAAAATAATCACCACTCAATCTTCCACATGAGCACAATTGTATAAGAAACTGCATTATTTCATCTTGTATAAAATTAGACTTGTATCGTAATATATTGTACTCAACTCAACCATGCATAAGCTAAGAGGAAAGTGAGGATTCCTTCAAATGTAATTTGAGAGGAATTTATGGGGAATATTAATGTGCACTCCCTATAGATTATGCACTCACAACAATGCCTATATCTTATGGGAGCATTCCCCTTATTTCCAACACTCTTTAATTTTCATTTTCTTGATGCATGAGGATATAGTTAGGTAGTCACCTCTTTCTAGCCCTTGGGTTACATGCATTTATTTCTTTATTATTTTTTCCTAACCAATGAGTTATGTGCATCCTTGAGTGGACCCATTGTAAACATATATAAATTCACCATCTAGGATGAGTAAAGCTAAGAAATTTTTCCTTGGAACTCTTGATTTATATTTTCTCTTGTTCTTTTGTTCATGGATATCTTTACTTTTCAAATTTTCCACTTCCCTATTTAGAATAGGTTCCTTAATTGGATAGGTTAAATTTTACATCAATTATGATTTATCTTGTAGTTTTCAATGAATTTTAGGGAGCACATTTAAGTATTATTCTCATTTATTCCATGGCATGCACATTATTGTATGAGTGACGAACATAAATATGTTGAGGAATCAAAGCACAATTCTACCCTATGGGAAGGAAAATTTTGTGAATCAAGAGGTGAATCTCTACAAGTTGATTGGAAATGAAAGGTTCCATGGCATGGAAAGGAAAATACTTACATATAAACATATTGGATAGTATAATAGAGAATTTTCTAAAGTATATGAGAAACATTAGAATAATATTAGTACTAATAATAGCAAAATGAATTATAATATTTCATGAAAAGTACCCAACTACACAAAACCAGTGCCAAATTGGTAATGAAACAATGATTGAGACAAGGAGGAGAAGATATTTCATATCATGTGAAATTTGAATTGTGTTTATTTCTATTTTATCATTTTTTTAGTCCTTTGACTTTTTTATTTTATTATGTCTCTTCATTGAATTCTATAACTGTCTTCATTTTTTTAATGGCACTAAGCCAATTTAGGTAAATAGTAAAAAAAATCCCTATATTGGAAAGAGCAAAATTTAAAAGACCATTACATGCCAATAAATAGATATGAAAAGGAATACTCAAATAATTAAAATATGAAGGAAGATCGCAATAATGTAACATTCGAAGTGGACCCTTAGACACCATAACAAATGGTGGAATATTTAGATCCCTTGCTCTTGGAAAATTATTAATTATTAGTTATAAATCTTCAATTAACTAAATTTTTATTTAATTATTTTATTCAAAATTGATGATGATGAGGGTTTGAGAAATACAAATATGTTGACAATTTTTTAACTATAGCCATTATATTACTCTTGTAAATGTTAGAATTGTTTTTCAATTGGGTTTGGTTCGAATGGTTGTGGGATGGAGTGTAATACTCTTCACGTAGGTTTTATTCTTCTAATTGACATGTTAAACAATGTGTATATAACTATATTTGTTCTGAGCCTTGCTGTTGACTAAGCACTGTGGCCTAAAGAATAAAGGGTTCACTTTGGGTACCATCCTTAGAATGAGCAAAAGTTCTCGGGGGGCTATCTTGGGATATGTTACTTAGAAAAAAATGTTAGAAAAATCTAATTAATCATACTCAAGTTCTTTTATTTTGTACTTATAGAGTGATGATCAAGAGGGTTGGGAGGTCAAGGAGGGTTATTGAAAACAATCAACCATCTTTAGATTGAGATTCATTTTGTTATGTTTGTATATTTTTATTCACGTGTCTTTGTATTTTATTACTAGATCAATTATTACATTAAGAAATAGACACATTGTTATTCCCAATTTGAATTGAAATTTCATAGTCATGTATAAGTATATGCGTTTTTTTCTTTATCATTGTCAGAATTTGATTGATGTCAATGTGTAAATTAGACACATAATGATTAAAAATGCATTTTTTTTATGCTTAATGATGGCTAACATATTAGACTCAAGAATATTAAAAAGAAATAAATATAGAAACATAATTAATTTTAATAAATTTCATTAATAACAAATTATTGTTATTACAAATTTATTGGAGGTATGACTTAGAAATCTTATAAAAAGATTCCACAATGCCTCAAATATATAGAAAGTGCTTAATACAATATTGCTACGTATTGATAATTAGTTGCTGTGGTCAATGGGAAAGGAAGACAAAATCAAAATTGGTTTAGATTCATGGATTGTAAGTGGAGGGCTTCATAGGTTATTTCCACAAATGATACATTATCTAACAAACATGTGTATTTACACCTTAAGGTGGTTTTCTAGCTAGGATAGGAATACTGGAAATATAATTGGATTTACTAGAGGGAGATTAATCCAATGGAGGAGGATGCAATTACTTAACGCAGGGACATGGATAAATTAAAGCCTTGTTTTGTAAAACTAAAATATGAAAAGGATTGGATTTTCTAAACATTAAATCCTACAGGGAACTATGTCCCAAGTATTAGAAATAAAGCTTTAGTTATTAGTTTGGAAATTAGTTTTCTAGTTTTGGTGGTGGAAATTAGTTTGGAAATTTATGTGTCTAACATAATCCAAAATAGTCATGTCATTACACTTCAATAACAAAGCTCTAACATGGTATTTACTACAAAAGATGAACATTTCGAGTCTTGGTTGGAGCTATATGCAAACAAGAATAGGAAATAAATATACATCTTACCATATCTTTCACTTATACAAAGTATGTCTGGAATGAAGTGGAAGGAGTGATAGGTTTGAAAAAGGTATAGGAAGGGAATTCCATTGAGGTTCTTAGGATTTGGTGTAAAAATAAAGAAACTAGAAGGTATAATTCTCATCATTAAAGATTTCTTATGGCCATAAATTCAAAATTATTTGACGAGGAAAATACTTGACATATGAAATGTGTTATTCAAGGCATAATATACTATTAGACTTTCCAAAATTATAGGAAAAAAATGTGTTAGATAACTAGTTGAAGAAGAAATTAATAAAGACTTTCCATGGGCATTATTTGGCGGTATTTCTTAGCCCCCCACTCCAAAAAGAAAAAAAAGAAAAAACAAGGGTTGGGGAAAGGAAGATTCTTCATTTCATTGTGACTTATAGTATATTTTTCAAAGTTACATTTGGAAATGAAACAAATAATTTCTACAAATTGTTGGAACTTAAGTTGGCTCTAATGTTGGCCTAGGAACATAGATTAACACATATACAAATACTTGGGGATTTTCTCCTTGTAATAAAGTGGACGAAACATGAATTAATCTCGATAAATCTCGTTTACCAACCTTTGTTTCTTGATGTATGGTCCTTATTATTATCCTTCACTCATATTTCTTATGCATATATCTACAATGATGGGATTGGGATAGTGGATGGACTATTGAATAGGGACCAAGTTGGAATGCGGATCCTAGAAAGTCATAGAGAATCAACAAGGGCAAAAAATTGAATGGATTCATGATCTTTAATTGTAAATTTACATGCTTTTATTTCAATTATGTGTTTTTCTTTCTGAGTTTATTTCATGGATTATTGATAAAACATGTAAACATTGATATTTCATATTTTTTTATTGAGAAAAAAAAAAGATGTAGTTATGGGAACAACCAATGTTTTCGAGGAAAAGGTTAATGCTATAAGTGCTTTTACCTTTGACGCAAAACATGAACTCTTTACAATATTTGTTAAATACATTTTTGTTTCTATAGATAAGATTAGAAGACTTTGTCCTTTGGAAAAAGAAAATTGTAAAAAATAAGAATTAATGAACAAAAGCCCTTTATGATTAAATAATAAATAATTATATTAATTAATTATTAAAAAATAATTAAACTAAATTAATAATTATAACTGATTTGCTAATGGTATTTGAGAGAAAGCACTGTTATTCTGTGTAGTGATTTGGCTACTAAGTCTACGAAGGTTTACATACTCTACCCCCTCTGGTTTTGAATTTACAACTTCTAAAGAAGAAACACATGCTCTTAATCATTAAACCACTCGAACTGTATATATATAACGATGATATAATCATACTATACAATTTAAATGAAACAAAATAAAAATAATATAGAAGTTAATGAGATGCATGTGGTTTTTGATCGATATAGTGATGTCAAGAAAAACATAACGTACATACCTTGACACAAATGACATGTTATAATGAAACATGTAACACCAATGCCTTGAGAGATACAAATATCAATATCATGACAATGTAATGTAAATGAACACCCTTAATTGCATGATATCTTACATCATGGTAACTAAAAAAATAAAAAAATTCTAAAATGATTTATAAGGGTCCCACATTGTAGTAGTGACTTTTATTATACATACAAATGCCTCATTGTTTGAATGATCAATTGGTAAAGTCCATGTTTTTTTAATGTGAATTTTGATCCAATATCCCATTTTGTAATTTTGATCCAATATCTCATTTTGTAGTGAATTTTATTATACAAATAGTTCATTATTTAACTCAAATGGATTGAGAAAAGTCCATATCGTTTAACGTGAATGTTGACTAAATGTTCCATACTATAGTAGTGATTTCTACTCACAAATGGTTTGTTTATCTGATAAATTTGGAAAAGGCCCGTATGGTTTAAAACATTTAGCATTGTAAAATAAGTAAAAAATATAAGTTAATATGTTATTTAATTTTAGCATTTTGTATTTAATGATATTAATTTCAGAGCATTTAGAAAAATCTAAATGTGACCATTCTTAAAGGAAGAAATTATTTTAAAAACAACTTCATATTTACCAGAATTGGAACTTCAATTTTTAGTGGGAAAATTGGAAATGCCATTAACTTTCTTGAGATAAACTATACAACTTGCAATTATATAATGTTTTTCTTGCAAAAATATTAATCATTTTGGAGTCTTGCATACGTTGCCATATTGTGTTGATGTTAATTGTATACCCGAATGGGCAATTGGTCTCTTTTCAATAGAAATTTATAGACATTTAGTGCAACTGCCAATAATTTTGGTTTAATATTACTTTTAGTTGAGTAGCATTTCATTTAATTTATTATGTAATGGTTTTTGGGCATGGAACATAACCCACGATTCATCGACATAAAATATAAAATATTTAATAACTTGCTTGTCTTTTCTTTTTCTTTTTTCTTTTTATAAGTTATTGAGTTTATATAATTGGAAGGTTTTAAATGTTTTTTAAAATGTTAAATTTATTTTTTATTTAAAAATGTAATTTAAATAATAAAATAAATGTATAATAGATTAAATATGTTTGACATGCTTTGTATTCGGTAGTGATTAGTAAGATTTTATATTATAGTTTATTATCATATCTTCTGTGACATTTTAATGTATTGGGTAGCAGGTTTCATTTTTCATTTTTTATTTGGTTCAATAACATTGAGAGTTTTGTGTGTAACTTCATAAGCTATACAATATATTGCATGATTACTTTCTTTGTTGTTTCTAGATCATCTCTTTTGGCAACTTGCTTTATCAGATCCAGTGTCTCTCGAGTCTCTTTTCTGACTTTATCTGACCTTATTTCTCTCAATGTATCGATGGAAGGTATTTTATGCACCTTGACAAGAGATTCCAACCCATTGTGCAATCTCTGATAGGTATCCACTGCCTTAGCCATGTCTTTTCTTAACTTTTCATGCGACTGCATCTTGATCCTAATATCTACTTTATCTTTCTCCATGGTCATACAATCTTTTATGAGCAGTTCTTCAGGTGTATTAGGGTATTTTATGCCCATTTGTATATGATACTGACCATTCAGGATGCTATTTTAATTATTGTTTCTCTCCCTTTTAATTCACTTAGCAGGCAAAGAAGTGTATCCATCACTCGATGCAAGATTATAATTTCATCGTAGACTCGCCTCATAACTCCCTCTAGCACTTTAACCTCTTTAAGAATTGATTCTTGTAAATCCTCTCTATGGGAGTGTGTGATAAACAAAGTTTGATTCTTTATTTGTACATGGAGATTCTTCTACTCTACAATGGCTAACTTTGCTTTCAAATCATCAAATTATTTGGATATTTGATTAATGTTCTTTTCTGTGACGACTGTGAAGGAAGTTCTTATAGAAGTTATCACTGTGGGATTAACTATAGTATCTACCACTATTTCCCTCTTCATAGTGACATATATAGGTGTTCCTATATCCTTGGTCCAACATCTATTCCTTTCTTGCATAATTTTGAACTTGACCTAGTTGAATGTGAGTCTAGAGAGATCTAACACTATATTTTCCTCTTCCTCTATGATGACCAACTCCTTGGTGGGAAAATTTCCACGAGTGAGAGGTGTGGGTAGTGGGAAATTAATGGTGGGAAACTTTATCTCTGTTTTTTAACCTTTCAGTCTTTTTTCTTCCACTGCCTTGTCTTCTATCTCCTTGTTAATGAGCTCCTCTTCAATTTTCTTAGCCAATGCTTCATCTTCCCTTTTGGACTCTTCAAATTCTTTTCTTTGCTTCTCTTCCTCTTCCTTATTCTTTTGTTCTTCTTACTCCTTCCTTGCTTCTTCTTCTTTTGTTTTCTTTGTGGCATCTAAATTCTTCTTCTTCATAGCTTCTCGTTTTTTCCTTTCTTCTTATTTCTTCAGTTTTTCTTCTTCTTGCTTCCTTTTTCCTAGCTTTCTTATTAACCCTTTGTTTCTTTATTTTTTCTTTTCTAGCTACTAGTTCCAATTTTCTTTTAAGAGTAGCTTTCCTCTCTTCCAAACTCATGCTCTCTTGTATGTCATATTCTAAATTTTCTTCTTCTTTTCAATGATGGAGATTATTAGCTTCAAGAGATGATTCCAATGCCTTGGTAGCATTGTAAAAGTTCTTCACCCTTTTCCTCTTCTTCATAAATCTATGAAGCATATACCCAATTGCAATTGATTGCCTTGCAATGTCCCATGACAATGCCTCTCAGATCGTATCTATGGAAAATCAACTCACCAAATCTGAAAAGTTTTAGTTCTTCATCTTCGGTTTCGACATCTTGGAAACTCTTAAATTGATAGGCCCCGAAGCATAAAGGGAATTTAGGCCATGGATATTTATTGTATTTGAATAATGTCTTGGATAAACCTATTGTGGGTTTATATTACACCTAATGTAGCACTACTTTGTCTATAATGAATGTTGGCAAAGCATGGGGGGGTTTGTAGGCACCATACACCTTGATGTAAGTAGTGTCCCCAGGAGTGAACCAATATGTAATATCCTGGAAAGAAGCTCTATCTTTATCCAACATACATGGGGGATCCGTGCCAAAAAGTTATGGTATATGGATAAGATGAAGTACACAACAATATTCTCGTACATCCCCCTGTATCTTGTATTCCATAAATTTTAAAATAGATATGTGCTAGAATGTCTTGATTAGTTCTCCATTTCCAACCCAGTCTCTCAAACTCACATTTTGCACACAAGGAACCCAACAAGTATGATGCCATATAGAACTTTGACTACTCACTTTCTGATGGACTCTTTGTCTTCTTAACATTATTATTAATAGAGGATGCTAAGATATCTACCTAGTTAAAGATATTTCCTTTTGTGGCACAAACATGAATCATGGGGACCCTACTCTCATAAAAGGACTTTGCATCTAGTTTACCGTACAACCTGCATAACATGTTTCCAACATTTGATTAAATTTTTTCAGTGACTTAAATTATAAAATCCATTTGATTTGTGCTTGAAATTGCTTGGTTCTTGCTACCAAGACCTAAAAATTTCCTTGACTAGTTTATCAAAGTTGAAAAACCATTTCATATTAAAGGTTTCAAGTTTTTTGGTAAACTTATAGTACTATGCTATGTCAAATGTTGTGAATGATGTTACTAGTTATTCTTTATCACTTATGAATATGGTCTAATACTCATTAGTGTGCTAAAGGATCTACTCCATAGTTTCTGCACAAGGTAAAACTGGAAGATGTGCAAAAAAATTATGCATCTAGAACTTCTTCACATTGATATAGACTTGGAAATATTCCTCATCTATGGAATGTATTTCCTAGAAAAAAATGAATATATGTCACCCCAATTCATCTCTAGTGTTTTATCCATGTAGTAGGAGGTATTTGAATATATAAGAAACTTGCGGGGACTCTACATAACTCCTTCAATACTAATTTCCACTCTCTTGAACCCTTTTCCAGATCCTCATCTAGTATGTGGAGCCAATTTGCTAGAGGAGAGTGATAAGTTGAAAAAATCCAAATCAATTGTACCTGACATCTCAAATATGTTCACGATGAAAGAAATTTTAGACAAATTCCAATATTAACTATTTTTTCATGTCAAGTGGAAAAACTAAAAAGTTACAGTTCGATGTCTTTAATCACGTCTAAGAGAATTAGGCTAGTTGCAAATCAGTTCAGATGTCTCATTTTTTCTTATTTTGTCTTGATGATGAATCACACTGGCTAGTTCAAAACGTGTCGACAAAATATTCTTGGATGTGATTATCACTGAAAGATTTTTATACATTTTATGGATCAGAGAAGCAAAATTCCGAACATTGAGACCCTCTTGGATGTGATTATCACTAAAATATTTGTATACATTTTATGGATCACAGAAGCAAAATTCCTAACATTGAAACCCTGCTCTGTAGAGCTTTGGCACTTAAAGCCCATCATTTTGAACGACACGTTTGCGGGTATCTAAGATGAAATCTGATATAACCTTTCTAAAAAGATGTGGAAACTCTTCCTCTATTTATTAAGCATCCCCTTAGAAATTCTAGGAATGAGCAGGTTTTTCTTTCAGCTAGCCTTGGCATTATCAGATCTGATATTTCTAGGTTAAGGAAATGACTAGATCTCACTTCACGGATGCTTCTGTCCTCTCATTTAGAACTGTCGAATTTGATTCCAACAGAAATTTGGGCTGTGTTTGATGCTCGCTATGCTTTAAAGTCTTTTCGCTGGGAGGGATTATGGAAAAGGAAGCACTCTTCCAAGTTCCTTAGATTATCTAAGGATTCTTCGTTTGATTTTGGGTTAATTTTGATGTCTAATAGCAAAGTGAATGGAGGACAGATCAGAGCCATGCGATCCTTGATTCATAATTCTGATTTTTCTGCTCAATCATCCTGGTTGGCTCCTTCATTGTCTCCTACTCCGGATGATGGTTTTCGAGTCTATTTTCTTCCATGGTGGTTGAAAATGCATCTTCAGGTTTGTGGTCTTCAATGGTGGTAGGAGATCCTCTAGATAAACACAACTCTAACCTCGACACTTTGCGATATTCAGATTGTGCTGGTTCCGAGCTTTCTTCCCCGATCCCGTATACTTCAAATTCGATAGTTCTCGTTGATATCTGGGGTTCATCTAAGCCGTTTATTTTTTGGAGGTATGGCCCTGCTTTCAAAGCCAGACCAGCCCACCGGTTTCCCTAATTTGAAGGTGAATGTGAAGACTGGAATGATTTCGGACTCTTATAAACCTCCTGTCTCTTCAAATTTTCCTTTGTATTCTAATCAAAATTCCTCTATTGTCCCTCATGAGTGTCTTACAAATGATTTTAATAATATAATCGATTATAATTTTATTAATAATATTAACAATCATTATATTAATAGTAATAACGTTTTTAATAATAATAGTAATAATAATAATATTAACGGTAATGATATTAATGATAATAATAATAATAGTACTAATATTAATATTAATAATGGTACTAATAATAATAACATTAATGAAAACAATAACTATGATACTACTACTACTACTACTAATAATAATAAAAATAACGATATTAATAACAATAATATTATTAATAAATCTGTTTCCCTTTCTTTTAGTAAAACTGTTATTAATCTTTCTAGGTTTTTCTTCGATCGTCATGTCTACAGTCTTTTGGAGAAGGGTCTCAATTTTGCTCCGGCTCCTAGAAAGATCCCGATTCATGACATTATTTTTGGTATAGAGTGTGGGATTAGGGATTTACCTGATACTTCAAAAGAAATCATTAGACAAAATTGTGCTATGATCCTCACGAAAGCTAAGCCCCCTAATAGAAACATTAGCAAGCTTGAGTTTGAGGTTCTTAAATCCTTGAACAATAATCAAGACATCATTATTCTTAAGGCGGATAAGGGAGGTACTATGGTTATCTTGAACAAATATGATTACTGTAATAAGATGTTAGATCACCTTCATAATAGCGGGAGTTACAAGACATTGGACAAAAATCCCCTTAAGAAAGTATCCAAAGCTGTTTCTCTTGCTATAAAATCGAGTAGCACGGTGGGCTCCCTTAGTAAAAAGCTCATTGAGAGTAACCTCCTCACTCCTAGGATCTATGGTCTTCCAAATATTCATAAGGAAGGAGCTCCCCTTCGCCCCATTGTCAACACCATTGATGGTCCGTGTTACACCATTTTTTGGTCATCTAACCTGTTACTATTAGATGGAACAAAGTACACCATGTAAGACCAATTTTACCCTAAGTAAAATTGCTTTCACTATGAAAAATAACTTAGTAAACCACATTTATAAAGTTGTTTATGGTCTAAACAGAAAACCCCATGAGGAAATATTGAATAAATCCACATTTGTTTGGTTTTCCTCTAGGAATAATTAGTTAAACAACAGTTTAATTAATATTCCTGGTCATATTTAACCCAAAACAAGAAAATTAATTAGATAAATCATTATTTATCTTATTATTTTCTGGGAATAATTATTTAAACCTTATTTAAAAAACATTCCTTGTCGAATTTGACTAAATCATTTATTAATAATTGAATAAATAATTATTTATTTGATTATTACTCAACCACGTTCTTAAAATAATAAATAAATAATTTATTTATTTATTATTTACAAATAAAGGGATTTGACCAAAGTCAAATTCTTTTTCCCTCCAACAAATATAATAAAATATTCCATAAAAGTTGGATCTTGATTTGGTTAATAATATTTTAATTATGCACCAATATATAGACTAACTCAATATTTTGTTAAAATAGAAGGGTTTTTCCATTCACTCACTACCTTTTTTTGCCTAAAGATCACTTTGGATCTATACTTTTGGTCTGACTTTGATCCACCATCATTGTCATATTTTGCTACCGTTTTTCTTATGAGCTCCCTTGGAGTTCATTTTTGTCTGGGTTTTCTACACCATCAAGAGAGAGAGATTTTAGATCTGAAGTGCTGAGGAATTACAAGAACCCATCCCATTGAGGGGGACTGGTAACAACTTTCTATGTTCCCTTCCCAGGTGTCAAAAAATACAAAAATTCTTTAAAAAATTCTTGTCTTGTCTATTGGATGCATGGAGCAACTCTTGCTTTTATTTACTGCTTAATGTCTTTTTCTCCATAGATCTAGCTTTTGCAGCATTTATCTTGGTCAACAAATTGTAGATCTAAAGAAATTGGCAGCCATCTTTGCTGTTAGGGTTGTTTGTTATGCATGGCTAAAGTGAGCCTTTTCCATACGCTTGTGATTAAGATTCATACTAACAACTGACGACTCCAAAAGGGTTTACGATTATGACCTCTGTCATTTTTCAGATCCCTACATATCCAATTGCTTCAAACCCTAGGATTTCTCTTCAGCTTCTTGTTTTGATTTTATTGATGTTTTTTTTAACCCATAAAACCATAAAACATTAAAAATTCTAACTTCCATGTGTTTTCAGACCTATTGCGCAGGTGACAGGCATCAACCACAGCTGAGACGACAAATTTTTCTGAAACCTGCTCCCGAGAGTGCTGGAATTGCAGGTCACACTTTTTGGGCCAAAAACTGTGACCTGGAGCTCCAAGGCGTAGAAAACAGGCCAAAACTTGTGACTCTGCAAAAAACAGGTCAGAAACTGCGACCTAAACTTTTTGCGAGAATTTTTCTGAGATTTTTTCTGGGTTTGTTTGGGCCTTTGTTCAGGGTTGTCTGACCTCCGTCTCTACCTTTTTTGGACCTGTACTTGCTCTGTTTTACTCATTAAAGCAGGAACCTAGCCCCCTAGGGCTTCAGTACCCTCCACCTTTCTAGGAGGAGTTTTAGCTGTTGCAAGTCGTCTGAAATTTCAGTGTGTTTAGCCATTTTTTCAGATCTGATATCTTACCTTTAGATCCACTTCAGATTGGTTATTTATCCATCCAAAACACCTCCTTTTATTTTTTTTTGGGTATTCCTCTAGGGTCCCCTCTTCTTACCTCCAGGTTGTAGCCTTTCGCCACCTCATTTACAACAATTTTTCCTCTGATTTTTTGTTGTTTTTCTACACCTATTTCCGGTAGATCTGACCTTTAGATCATTGCCCCTCCTGAATTTAGATCTATTAGCTATTTTGTTGTGTTTTGAATAGATTTTTTCCCACCCACAAACTACTTGTTGAGAGGTCCGCCTCCTTGGGTTTAGATTAATGCATAATTAGCTATTTATTTTCTGTTATTTCAGTTTCATATACTGTTATTTGCAGGTTTATTTACAATTATACCACACATTTTTTTTTTCTCTACAAACGTCTAGGTTTAAAAATTAAAATTTACACACTTTACACACACACCCTAAGCGAAGAAGAGCTTGGTTAACACCGCCAGGAAAAGACTATAACATTGTAATCAATTAACCCTGCACCTATCTGCCCTTGTTTCGACATTGTAATAATTTGATCCTGCACCTCCTTGCCCTTGTTGGTCTCAATTCCCTTTGTGCTGTGTTTGTGCTTTCATCATTGCGCCCCCAAGGTGTTTATCCCGGAAAATTCTTGGCCTTCATCCTCAGTTTCCAGTAGGAAGACTTACTCCTCCGTGTAGGATTCGAGTTAGTCCTCCACCGAGTCCGCATTCGGACTCCTCTTCTGGTTCATTGGGTTCCCCTTCTGGTTTCATCCCCGGTTCTCCCCTTGTCACCTTCACCATGTCTGGTTCAGGACCTAATGCCGGCCCTAATGCTAGGAATGCTCCTAGTGGGACCGCAACAGGAACTATCTCGACTGCTCCCTTGCTCCCCTATATGGCAGGCCTTAGTCTTCCTAATTTTAACTAGTTGATCAATGACCCTATACGCCATGATGCTCATTGGCCTGCTATGCCAACCAAGCTCCCTTCTGACATCCCAAAGTTTGAAGGTCTTGCTGGAGAAGATCCTACAAACCATTTTCGATCTTTCCACATGTGGTGTTCGTCTAACTCCATCGCCGATCACTCAGTTCGTCTTTGGTTGTTTCAACGTACGTTTACTGACGAAGCTTCTAAGTGGTATGTTGATCAGGCCTCATCCTCTCATACCACCTTTACGACTCTTTCCTGGGCTTTTCTGTCTTATTTCCTGCTTCCCCTTCGTTATGACACTGGTATCGAACTTTTAACTTATTTCCATCAATCATCTGCAACCCACCTATCCCATCATGTCCAATAATGGTGGAGAAGAAAGAGTCTATGTTGAGCCCCTACCTTCAAAGACCGTGTTTACATGGACTAGTTCCTTAGAACCATTTTTCCTGCTATCGGAAAAGATGTCGCATCGCATTTCCCTTAAACCGAAGAAGCTGCTCTCCAGATTGTGTTAAAATATGACTTGATCTACGCTCAGTATGGTTATGTTTATACCGTCCTACCTAATCTCCCTAGACTCGGTGGTGCCAATGCACCGGGGGCATCCCATGTCACCGACGGTATCGTTGGATCTCTTTCTCATCCATATGCTCAACCTCCCATGCGTTATGGTTTTCCTCAGGAAGGGGCCAAAACCTCCAGCACTTTTCCCCCTCCCGGTAGCATGTATCCAGGATATAGCATGCCTCCTCCTTTTTCCTAGCCTGTTTACCACAATTTTACCTAACCTCCTTATTATCAGTATCCGCAGCCTAGTGCTCCAGCTCCTCAAGCATTAGCACCCCCGCCTCCCTTGCCTTCTCAACCCCTGCAACAACAGCCACCGCCCCCTCAGGGGCAGGTGTATGCACAACAGGGTGCTTCTAATCATCCTACTTCCAAAAAGAAGAGGAAAGGCATTCAAAATTAGTCTGCCCCAGGTAATATTGGACCTAATCCCCAAGGTAATGCACCTAACACTGCTAACTAGCAACAGGGCACTCAGCCCAAGAAGGACAGGCCTATTCACATGAATAAGCCTTGTTCATGTTGCGGTGTCTATGGTCATTACACACACGATTGTCCTCTTTTACCACATATGCGGCAGATGTGGGAGACTCAAGCAGCATCACGAGGATAGCAACCCTCCCCTTCCGTCCCTCCCAATGCTGCGCCTAGTCAGTCGACTGTGTTTACTAATCCTTTCCCTCAACAAGGATTCATGGCTACCCAACCACCTGAAGGTCATGCGGCCACTCAACCTCCTCCATTTGGTACCTCCGACTACTAGATTCTCATTATGAACTCTAACCAACCCATTACCGCTGACCTCAACCTTCAGACTCGGTCCCATTAGTACAACAAGCCTCCCGCTACGTCTGCCCCCGAGCCCCCTTCTTCAGGTTCTACAGAGCCTCCTTTGACAACCAATGGTCCTTTGCAGATCCCTCAGCCTAAGGCAGAGGTTCATACCAAGATCCCTAAGGGACCATTATGTCGAAACACTACTTCTGGAAAAGTTTCCCATTCGTTTAGTGTAGTAGATGATTTGGCGCAATCTCATGTTGCCATCTCAACATTGGAACTCCTCCAGTCATGCCCTTCACAACGAAAAGCTCTACTATCTACCATGGGCATTGTAGATCCTTTAAATGATCGCTTGATCGTCTTCGATGTTGACCGGTCAGAACATCCTCCCCTTCCTGCTTCCATCACCTTCCGAATCCCCGTCAAGATCCAAAACGCCAACGTTTCCCGTTGTATTATTGATGATGGGGCATCCACATATGTGATGTCCAATTTGATTTGGAAGCAACTCAGATCACCTGAGTTGGACCCTTCCACTATCACCCTCCGAGCATGGGATGGCCACTCCTCCAAGCCCATTGGCATGTTCGACAATTGTCCTATCACTCTTACGAGCAAGACTGTTTACGTGGATGTAGAAGTCATTGACGCCCCTTAGATTACAACATTATATTGGGTCGTAGCTACACCTATGCAATGTATGTTGTGCCATCTATGGTTCACCGCAAGATGTCCTTTCCCCATAATGGAAAGATAGTCACCATTGACTAGTTGACATATTACGAACCAAAGTCTCAGACCTCCCCTAAGTCCATCATATCTTTGGTGGCCAATAAGAAAATTGTCGATCCCTTGACCAGTGTCTCACTTGGAGTCTACAAAGACTCGTCTTTGCTTGTTTCATTCCCTGGTCTTCCTCCTCTTGTCTATGATCCCAGCTCATTGAATGTTTGCATGATGCAATCGTCTTGGGCTTCCCTTAAGCGGCCCGCTTCGGCTAGTCAACAGCCCCGACCTCCGCAACTTGCTCCTAGCACTTCAAACCATCCTTTTGGACCCCCTCCTCTTGGCCCTTCACCTGAAAATGGCATCCATGAGCCTCTTTACCCTCCTAGAATGGTTCCTCCCAGCCTTAACCATCTCGGAGTTGTCTCGCCTAGCCATTACCCCTCCGGTCAGATACCGTTCCTAGCTCCCCCTCATGGAGTATTCTTGGTACCTTTTATGGCCACCCTATCCCTTCCTAACTTGACCCTGAGGATTATCATCTGGTACGTCGATCCCCCAGCTGCTACCCCACCTGGTCAACCCAAATCTTATCTTGCTTTGACCCCGGTTCAACCAGTCCCCATGACCCCTCCTGTTGCTACCGTGCCTCAGCCACCTCAACAAGAACCTTCTCCTGTTGTGAAAACTTTGGGTAAAAAGGGCAAAGTTCGCAAGAAGGCATCAAAAGACAAGGCTGCCCCAATTGACCCTACTCCTCCTCAACCTCCTAAGCCTTGTGCTTGGTGTGATGTTGTCGGTCATGCCATCCATCATTGTCCCGAGTTGCCTCATATCAAGCCCATGGTTAATGTTGCATTCTCTGAGTCTACGGTCCCTAAAGCCTCTCATTAGGTGACTTTTGAGGTCTAAAATGGGCCTCCTAAGGAAAATGTACAATCAAAATTCACTTTATGAGAACCAATCACATTTTAGGGAATGACATAATCCCTAATGGTTGAGGTGGCATTGCTTGAGTTAAAGGTACTTACTTGTCACATTCTCAATGGTGGATAAAAACTCATGGTTAACCATGGTAGTGCTCTAAGTACTTTTAAAGTCAAAGTAAATTACTCATAATAAATGTCATTTCACACTTTTTGAATAAAAATATATTATTGTCATTTCATATTTCTTGAAAGAAACAATGCATATCCCTATACATTTATTATATTATATTATATTTATATATTATATTAATTACATGTTATTATACAATTTAAATAATATAAAATTTAATTAATAGCATATAATATAATTAAGAATCTATAAATTTATATTTATATTTTATTTTAAGTTATTTAAGTACAAAGGACAAATGGATTAGTTGTTCAATGATAATGATTTTTTCTTGAAAATCTCATTCTTATTTATATTCACATCAATACAATATTTTTATTAATTTGATTTTGGTACAACTTTTGAACACTATGGTTACATTGATTGTGGTGCAAAAAATGAATTGAAAATTAATAAATATCATTTTATTGGTTTAGCTATTATTTTATTATTTCCTTAGGAGGCCCATTTTTGACCTCAAAATTCCCCTAGTGGTTTCTTCCTCAACTGCAGCCAAGAACCCTAAGACTATTCACACCAACCAACCTTGCGCTTTGTGTGATATCCATGGCCATTATTCCCACCGTTGTCCCTGCCTCACACATTACCGCGCCTCTTTGGAGGTAGTTCGGGAGTACGAGATTATACAAAACCAGTCCGCCTCTCCCCTCCTTGCGCAGTATGCTTCGGGTCAGCTTGAGGATTTACCTGCTCCCATTGACATCCCCCCTCCTGATGTTGAGATAATGGAGCTTTCAGCCACCATTCTCTACCTATCATCATTCATGACATTCACGGTGGAAGCTCCCTCTGAGACTTCCCTTTCTGTTTCGCTTGACCCCCCTTTAGTGATCAACCTGGCCTCAACATAAGTGGATCCCTTATCTGCTTGTCTTCCATCACCCCCCATGACAATGTGCATGTGAACCTTCCTTCTCATGATGATGAGTCAGGTAGCTTCGCCGCGTCATGTGGTCTCCCTTCCTCCACCCCTAACTTCATCTTTCCTACCCATAAGCAGAATGGTACCATCCGTGTCTATGGTGACTTTCACGGCCTGAGCACAAGCTACCACCAAGTTAGCTCCCACACACCACCTTCTCGTCAGTGTGCAGGTCGTAGACATCCTACTTAGATCACTCCCTCTAGAAATGTTTGTTCGATTTCTACTTTTTGCTCAGGTTGCCAACATTGTTCATCATCCTCCCATTTTTTGTCTTGTGGCACCTTTCAGATGGACCCCCGTCCACATCTTACATCGGTTACACCAATGGTGCAAGGCGCTACTCCCAGAAACTAGCCTCGATAGGTTGTGCCATTTTTACCCCCTTACATTCTCTTGTTCTCTTGAATGGTGTATGCATTGGTACTGCCACAAATAATCAGGCCGAATATGATGCAGTACAAGGTTTATTAGCCTATGCCCTTTCCCATCGCATCCTCCACCTTCATGTTCATTTAGATTCCCTGCTTCTTGTCATGCAATTGAATGGTGTCTATCGTGTGCATAATCCTATCCTTTTTAGAAGATATTTACGAGTGAAACTTTTGATTCGTGAATTTGAAATCATTACATTGAGTCATGTACCTAGAGCACAAAATCACTATGTAGATAGCATTGCAAACAATATTCTAGATTGGAATTTAGCACACACATTTAACACAAGACAATAACATAAAAACCATCAAAACGATGCATATCCATTATATGTGTCGTATAAAATGTTTTAGAGTCCATTAACTCTGATACATATGACATGCCCATAGCATGTTACAAAAACTCAAAAATGGGGGCACCACCTGCCCCTACACCTAATCACTATCTGGAGGATCGCGAGCCAATGGCTTTGCTCCTACAGCTCGTAGATAGTGCATCCCCTGTCCGGTCATCGTCATGCGCCGCATGACCCCTTGCCACTCCGAGGGTAGACTAATACACGGATCTATGTACTAGTCATATAAGTCTTGCCAGTCACACTATGAAACACCAGTCAGAAGCCTCTCACATCTACGATGGATGTCCTCCAGGAGGGCCACAGCATCCTCATTTTGCAGCTCTCTCGATCCACTAGGTCCTGCAGCTCCTGATACTGCAGGCCGTCCCATATACTCGGTCGGTTTTACCGGTGCTGTATCTACATACCAAAAGTGAAAACATCAGTAGCATATACAATATTTTGAAACTTTACAATGCACATAAAAGATTAACAAATTTTCACTTACCATCGGGCCCCCATACTCGACCAGGCGACAGTGGCAACTCTGGGTCCCCACGATAACTCATCCCATTATAGGGATAGTCATCTATTTACAGTGGCATCTAATCCCAATGAGCAAAAAACTTAGGTCAACACACCCATCCGACTGCCCCACCTCCTCCTCTACATAATAGTCACCCCCACCGGTGCATCCTGGGCTCCCTCGGGCCCCATCCTGGAGCTGTATGTGAGGTCGAAGTGTTGGGATATTTTCAAAGAAGAGCGAGCACAACACTATACCATATGCACAGTCATGGTTCACTTTCTACTTGCATAGCGACAATTTTTGTTTCAACGACGACAACATCATCTGGGCCCACCCATAGTAGGTCCCACTCAACACACTCTCAACAAGAATCATTTGCCCTCCAGTGATGTGGTGGAGTGCTTGGTTGCCCAGGATCCGCAGCAGCCACAACATGGGTCTCTAACCTCTCTAGATCCTCGATCAGTATCCGTGTCCCCTTGACATGGAGACCTGGTCGATAATGGTGATCTACAAACTCCACGATGTTCCACCCTCGTGGTAACACTGGCTAAGTATTCCCTACCATCCCAAGTGGTGGGAGACCAGTCATAAAATATATATCCTGGACTGTCAACTCGATTCGGTGCCCCTGCACTATAAAGACCTCATAGTCTAGATCCTAATAACTGACAATCCGGGCCAACAAGGGCTCTCCAGCTCTCATCAAAGGGTTCTCCACAGACTTCATAACCCCAAACCTGGCCAATGCACTACGGACACCATGATCCTCTCAGATCTCCGACCGTAATGTGTCCAGGTCTCTGTCTCTCCAGTTGATTTGTAATTCTGACATATCTGCACAAAACCATCATATTTGTTAGTGTACAGAAATGAAAGACTGCATTTAACCATAAAAACCCAGCTCTCAGTGAAAAAACAACACAGAACAACCTTTCTCTGCCACGTTGCATTTTTCAGGAAAAATCCTGGCAGAGGTCGCACTTTTTTGCCCAAAACCTGCTACCCAAGTCGTAGGGATTGCCCCAAAAAGTGCGACCCAGCCGTGAAGAGGAGAAATGGTATGTTCCTAAGCTCTAGGCACCTAAACTGAACTTTCAATCCACTGAAATGAAAGAGTAGGGTTAGGCCTCTTACTTGCAACTGACAGATCTCAATTCCAACAGTCGGTTTGTCCACTACTATCGCCGCAAGATTTAGGGCCTTATCTCCTCTCTACATTCACCATAGCTACACTTGCAAATGAGTGAATTTGGAGGGAAAATGCATTATTAGAAGAGAAACCCCTGATTTTTCTTTCGCCTGCTACGGCCAAACCATAGCTCAGTTTGACAAACCGTATGTACCGTTGGAAAGCTCTCACCGAGCTCTCAAATGGGTATCTGCTAGTTTTTTGTGATTTGATACTTCACCAGGACACATTTTTTCCAAGAAGGGTCACTTCACCACTCCTCAAAATCGAATTTCTTCACTTGCAACACTTGTACTTGGGGCACCAATTTGCCTCCATACTTATCGATGCTCGTGTTGATTTTCATCATGAGTAACCATCTTGTACTCATGTCTTTATGGTCCCCACCAGACCTTTTCTGTGTGGCAGCATCATCGATTCGACCTTGTTTAGAGCATCCGAGTTGAGTCATCATCACATCCATGGAGTCTATCTCGAGTCCCTTTGTATCCCGCTATAGTCCACCATCCTTCATTTCTTGGTTCCTCTCTTGTGTCTCACATCATGGCCTTCAGTCCTACTGTCCCTTGTCCCCTTTGATATTGTGTTAGTTTCTACCAGGTCATCCATGCCCTTTATGCTCTAACAAGGGAAGTTGTCCGTCCGCTACTTAGTACCCCCCATTTCATCATCATCCCTGGTGTCAATCTGTTAGTTGCTCTACTATTTTCTCTCATGCCTTACTTGAGGATCCCTTATTGAATCTCCTATGGCGGACCTCCTTCTGTCGACATCATATCATTCATTCCAGAAGACAAGTCTAGAGGGCGGTGTACCTTGGTTCCATATTTCACTCTTGTTCGATACCTCAGATCAGGTAAAGGGACTCCTTATTGCCCTTTGAATTGATTGTTTCTCAGCTCCAGCTCCTTACAACATGATCGAGATCTGTATACTTGATGGTTCATTGATGCAGCAGATTGTACTAGTGATTCCCGAGTGTGTGTGAGATGTTTTCAAACCTCATGAGGGGGTGGCAAGATTCATACTAACATTTTGACTTATCTTTTGGCCAAATTTTTAGCCAGTAAGCTTAAACCTCTTGTGGGGCGGATTGAATCCTTTGTCAAAGACTCATCATCCTTTGTTAAAGAATTGAAATGCATTATATTGGACCCCGATGACATGCTTTTTAGTTTTGATGTTGTCTATTTATACACTTGTATTCCCATTAATGAAGCTATCGAGGTTATTAATTGAATCACGGATCCTGATACTACCCATATTGTTGGGATTTGTCTTACCTCGACCTTCTTTATTTTTGAGGGAAAATTCTTTGAGCAGACTTGTGGTGTGGCCATGGGTTCCCCCCTATCCCCTATCGTGGTTAATCTTTTCATGGAAGACTTCAAATCTAGGGCCATTTCCACATTCCTTTTTCAACCTAGGATTTGGAAGAGGTTTGTTGATGACACTTATGTGGTTTGGTCCCATGGCAAAGAAAAATTGGACCTTTTCTTCTAGCATCTTAATGATCAATCTGACTTCATTAAGTTCACCATGGAATTAGAAGTTGATGGAAGCCACAGGGGCTTCACTACGGGAGAAATACCATAGCACGTGGGTTCATATTGGGGGATATATAATGAGGAAAAAATGACATAATATATTGGG
The DNA here is from genome assembly GCA_034641835.2 of Pinus albicaulis. Classification (NCBI taxonomy): domain Eukaryota; kingdom Viridiplantae; phylum Streptophyta; class Pinopsida; order Pinales; family Pinaceae; genus Pinus; species Pinus albicaulis. The sequence goes on along the minus strand of CM076572.1, from coordinate 147,751,497 downwards.
GGATATATAGGGGGTAAAGGGTTTTTATATTGGGAGGTATAAAAAATGGAGCTCAAAGTTAATGAAAAAATATAAAGGGGTATAAAAAATGTCAATGAAAAAATGGATACCTACAATATATAGTGAAAGTAGGGGCTTTTTAAATTGGGAACGAGTATTGGGTTCATATCTGTAGGGGGTTAAATAATGTGATTTTTAGAGTTATTTTCCAATATGTACCCAAATTAAGGTTATTGTTTAATATGCTATGATCACACGTGATATGTTGGACGTTTATTGAGTGAAGCCACTGTGATGGAAGCCTACCCTTTCTTAATGTTCTTATTTCTAGGAGTAAGGAAGGTTATTTTTCCCATCAAGTCTTTAGAAAGAAGACTCACATTGAACAATATTTGCATGCTAGTTATCATCATTTCCTTGCTCAGAAGCTAGGTGTTCTCAACACCCTAGCTACCAGAGCCTTTAGAATCTCCGATGATCACCACCTTGAAGGAGAGAAGTCCTCTCTCCTAAGCGTTTTCAATAAGAATGGTTACAGAAATGTTCAATGTATTATAGCTTTTCAAAAAGCAAAAAAGGGTCCTTTGAATAAGAAAGATCCTTGCAATTGGTTATCTGGAGTTCACCTTTCGTTTATTCAAGGTGCTACTGATAAAATTGCTAGGATCCTTAGGAGACATAATGTCTCCTCGACCTTCAAGCCCCTCCATGCCATTCGGAGTTTGTTGAGATCGGTTAAGGACCCGATTTTCCCTAGAGAAGGTAAGGGTGTTTACTTGATTCCTTTCTCATGTGGGACGCCCTACATTGGTGAAACTGATCATTCCATCAATCAAAGGATTTATGAACATGTTGCTGACCTTAGGCATGGTAGATCTCGCTCCTCTACCTTAGTAGAGCATGCTGAAAAGACAAATCATCACATTTTCATTGAATATGCTAAGGTGATCATGAGGGTTGACCATTTCCACCGCCGTAAATTAAGGGAAGCCTTAGAAATTGGAAAGAGACTAGTAAACCTTAATATAGATGATAGGTGAAGTGTTAGAAGATGCTAGATTCCTACCCTTCGCTCTTATTTGTTGTTTCTTCCTGCCCAATTTTCCCTCATTTCCGTTCGCCTCTTCTTAACCCCCCCTTTTATTTTATATATATATATATATATATATATTCATTTTTTTCTTCAAAATTTTGTCATTCTTTCTAATTATAATATTTATTGATATATAATGTATCGAAACATCTAGTAATTAGTATTTATCTTATTGAATTTTCTTATTAAGTGAAAATAAATATTATTAAGTATAATTATAATTATATGTATTATAATTATATACTACTACTAAATAATTATTTGTTATACGATTAGTATCTTATTTTCCCTTATTTAGTCAAAAATTAAAAGCAATAAATAAGTAAATTAATTAATTAATTAAATTAATCAATAAAATGATAATAATAGTAATTAATTTGTTTTTGAAATTTCTTATTTTCCTTATTTGAGTCAAAATAGCCGTTTTATAACGGCTAGTTGGAGCATCCCTCTATCTTTTTAAACTGGTAAACTGATCAGATGTCTCATCTTGCCTGATGATGAACCACACTGGCTGGTTCGAAACACGTCGACAAAATATTCTTGGATGTGATTATCACCGAAAGATTTTTATACATAAAATCGTTTCACAAAGGGGTGTCACTGAATATTTTGATTCCAATTTAGTGATGAGTAAGAAGAGAGTGATTTACTTAGTCGTGGATGATAGGATCAAAGGCTAATGCAATTGAGGTATGAACTATGATTGTGATATGTGACTAATGTGACATGTAAACTGCAGATCATTGATCGACAAATCAAAGTGTTGGAAAGTCTGTCTATATATTGCGATAGTGATTTGTAATCGTTGATTACAAGTGAAAAACGCCAAAGGGGGTCAAAGGGATCAAAAGGATTATTGTAAGAGGGAAGTTCATTTTTTCATCGATGCCAAAAGCAAGGTAAGACTGAGTATGGAGTTTCAAATCCTAAGGGTTTTTATAAAAGGAAAAGGCTCAAATCCCTTATCCTACAAGCACTACTGAGATTATTGACAAGGTGAATAGGAGAATTCATTTCGGTGAGTGTGAATCCTAGGAGATTTGTAGATCAGGTAGACATAGAAAATGATGAGGGTTTTAGGTTTTCAGAGCAAACGATGAGGATAAGTAAGAATTTAAAGGTTTAATGGTCTTGGGAGATAAGGAATACAGACTGTCATGGTATGTGATGCAGATGGAAGTCCAATCGATGGGACACTAAAGGACAATATTGAAAACAAAGGATGAAAGTAAGGCATAGCATAGATTTTCTAAGCGTCAACCACAATCTAAGTTTGCAAAGGGAGGATACAATCAATGGAGACCTTTTTCACTATGAGTTTGAGGGTTGAGAGTGTAAATGCATCGTGTGAATTATTTGGGGGTTTAGCTCCCTTTGTATAAATTTAACCACACATGCGATGAGTCAGGGCTAATGAGGGAAGATTCACAAATAAAATAAGTTGTCTCGATGAAAATTAAATCACATATCAGGACACAATATAGGGTGGCTAAATTACATATCACATATTATAGTGATAGTGAGTATCTGAGGGTTCACTGCAATCTACGATCACAAATTACAACTTGCTATTGGGGATTTTTCCATTCAAGTCATGGCTGCATAACTCGAGTGCAAGCATGTGATACATCTTTAAGACAATATTTTTTGGAAATAATAAAAGTGAAAGGGGACTTAAAGAAATTAGAACTATAGCAAGGACTTATAAAATTCATTGAAAGATGCATATGGGAAGTTTCAAGTGGGAGCTGTGGGGGTTCGACTCCAAATTTTGAAAGTGTTGAAATTTGGGGTTGTTGTAGTAGCTACAACAATTTGTGATTTACAGGTAGGATTGTCGAATCTTTGTTTAGCCCTTATTTTAAAATGAAGTCTAATATTTAGGAGGTATCGCGTTAGACTTATGAATCCCACTAGTTTCATTATTTAGCCCTAGTTATGAATACAGTTCTTTTGTCACTTTTATTGGCTTGCTTTTAACACACCTTAAAAGTTAGGAATCGAAAACTAATGGCTTCGATAGAAGATTAGGATAGTAAATATGTGATCTAAAAATGTTTGGAAATCAGTGTGAGTCTCTGGTGTTTTTACACCACCAGTAAATGTCCATATCTCCAACGAAGTCACTCAAGAAATCACAATCATTTCTTTGTTTCCAGTGAGTTTCCATAGCCCTAGAAAAGTTGCTTGCATCACCTCTCCGTGCAGGAATCCTTTCTCATGCCTTTACCATTTTATTTTATTATTCCTTTAATTCATTTTTCATATTTTAGGTGTTCATTGTGTTATTGTGGATGAGGTATCCCTACTTATTTTACAACCAAAGAGGTTGTTTCTTTTGTTTCAAAGACTTTAATATTTTGCGAAATGGGATTGCTTCTTATGTGTTTTATCATTTTCCCTTCTCTAACCATTAGGTCAACTTAATTGGTACACCATTTGAATTTTCAAAGCCAATTTGAGTAGAAAATATCCTATTAAGGATATGGGGTATTCAGGTCAGCTAGAGTTCTCCACATGGTCTAATTCATATTTTCCCTCTGGATGTCATTGAACTTATTTAGATATTCAAGACCAACTAGTGAGAGGATACCTATTATCATCCAATGATTGAGCAATTGTAACAGTCTCATTAAATAATTTGACTCATTAACATTGAACCAAGGTGTTTTATTTACATACAAGGCCTTTATTTATGTACAAATTCCTATTGGTGTAACTGTAAAAGGAAATTCATTGATAAAAAAAACGTAGTATATGAAATGAAATAGCATGAAATGAAAGATAACAAGAAATTAATGTGTACAATTAAAGAAGCAGCTTCAAGAGCTGCTAGTGGAAGTAGAATTTTAAATCTTTGTCATTTACAGGAAGGGACTCAGTATTTCCATGTAAAGTTTGAAGTGGATAGGTATGGAGGCCAAGTTTTTTCATGAATTTGGAAAGGACCGATCCACAAGTATTTTAACTTAGTGTGATTTCATTTGTCTTCATGAGATTTTTCCACTTCAAGACAAGATATCCCACACTAAACTCCATATCACCTGCTAATTTCTTGTCAAACCACCTTTTAATATACTTTTGATCTAAGGAAAATTTCTCATGGGCCTATTCCCTTTCTTCCTCTAGTTGCAAGAGAGTGTCAACACTACTTTGCATGATTGAACAAGGCCCACCACATGATTCTTGAGATAATTGGAGTGTCGGTAGGTAAATATTAGAGGGCACGATCGCTTCATTTCCATAGAAAAGAAAGTATGTTGAGGTGCCTAGAGAAGGTTTGGGTGTAATGAAATCAACTCAGAGAGCATTTATTAAAGGGTTGTGCCAATTTCTCTGTTGGGTCAACGTCGTTTTATTTATGATACAAATTATGTTTTTGTTAATGGATTCGACTAATCCATTAGCTTAGGGGTAGTATTTTTAAAAGTTCTTTAACACAATTCCATTCTTCAAGGATAAAACATATAACTTTAAAGATGATAAATAAGTAGCACTATCAAAGACAAGTGAAGTTGGTGCGCCAAACTTGGTGACTATTCTTTGATTGAGAAACTAGATAACCTCTTGGTTGTTCACTTGCCTCAATGTAACAATTGCAACCCATCTTGTGAAATAATCCATTTTTGTGAGAATATATTTGTGATGCTTTGATGAATGGGGAGTGATTTCACCAATAACATCTAAGCTCATTGCTGAAATGGTTCTTATCTTGCAATGGGATGAAGTGGGGTGGTTGATAGTCTTTCCCTACCAACACAATTTTGAAAATTTGAGCATTTTTGCACATATGCATGAGTGTCCTTGAAATTTTTTGGCAAATATAATCCTGCTTGCATAACTTTGTGTGTTGTGGTATCACCAACATAATTTCCTCCTACTAGTCCATCATGAATTTATTTCAGAACCTTCTTAGAATCAGAAGATTCCAAACATTTAAGAAAAACTCCATTGTGATGTTTTCAGAGTAAAACTCCATGGACCAATTGATAAGAAGAGAATTTTAACCAGATGGCCCTTTTTTTCTTTTCTGATAAGTGAGATGGAAAATTTCTCTACTCCATATATTTCTTTATCTTTGTATACTTGGACAATGGTGCACTTGGTGAGGTTGCAAAATTGTTATTGTACATTTCAATTTCTTGCTCCCATCCCAACATCTCCTTTTCTTGGGGATATGAGGCTTTAGTGCCAAGCTTCCATAAGCCATGAAATTTAACTGTATGGAAAGACTTAAATTACAGGTAATATTCTTAGGCATGTCATCCAATTTTCTCTTTGTTCCCTTAATTCTTGTTGTACAAATAAATATCTAACCGTGGGGTGAGGAAGGAATACTATAACATGATTTTCAAGGATATATGGCCTAAAATGTTTAACAAATTTGAAAACCGTGTAAGATTTCTTATCCATGTCTAGATATTTTAACTCCAACCCTTGCATACCCATGATCATGAATGAAAGGGGTCATTTATTTCCTTGATCTTCCTTCTGAGCGAGAACAACCACTAATGAGGAGTCTAGAGCGAAGGTGTAGAGCATGAATTATTTTTCAAAACTAGGACTGAAGAGCGTGAAAGCCTCAGATATAGATTCCTTGATTATGGTGACAACTTCCTTCTATTTTTTATTCCATTTGTAAATATCGTCCTTATTTATCATATATTGTAAAGGATTAACCATTTGAGCATTAATTAGAAATAGAATTTCAAAGAAAATTAAATTTTCCCAAAAAGGATTGCATTTCCTTCTTAATGTTAGGAAATGTAATATAAGTGATTGCTTTCACATGTTCAAGATCTACTGTGATACCTCTGTTTGTAATTTTATTTCCTAGGATATTTCTTTTGGACACAACAAAAACACTTTTCTTCAGGTTGAGCAATATACCATACTTCTGGCAATGCTCAAATAGTTGTCTCAAATGATGCAAGTGATCAAATGTTCTCTTTGAAAACATTGTAACGTCATCAGGATAAACCACCACACTTTAGCCAACCAGTCCTATAAATGAAGCTTCCATGGATCTCTAAAAGGTGGCTTCAACATTGATTAATAAAAAGGGAATATGTCTAAAGGAAAAGGTACCCCACTTGGTTTTAAACATTTTCTTAAGTTTGTCTCGCTCAACTACCAATACTTGGTTGTAAGTAAAAATCCATCCAATAATGAAAACATCTCAGAACCTGAAATTATTTGGATTATTTGCTCCATTGAGGCAATCATATATTTATCCTTGTCTAAATCCCAATCAAGGTTCTGAAAATATACGCATAAAAGAACCTATCCAGATTTCTTTATCACATGGACTAAGTTAGAGACCCATGTAAAATTTTTGACTTATTTAATCCAACAACTTATTTAATCCCTTTTGTATAAGGGGCTCAAGTGTTGGATTCACCTTCCTTTGCTTTTTATATAATGGTTTTACCTTGCCTTTGATTGGAATCACATGTTGAATTATCTTGGTATGATATGTTTTGAGGTCATCATAAGTCCATGCAAAACATCTCAATACTATTTGAATAGCTAAATAAATGCATGTATTTCTTCTGGAGAATAACAGGTACTAAGATTAACAAAATTAGTGTCTTCCTCCACTCCTAGACTAATTTTATCATGTCGTAATGTTGAACTTTGAATCTTTGTGTTAAACGGTCCCTTGAATTGATTTTGCAAATCAAACAACTTTTCTAATGATACAACACCTTTGGGCATTGGATTTCCCTCTCATACATTATTTTTTTCTTGCAAATATTTGTTGTGTTAATGCTCATGTATGGCCACATATTTTAATACATCCACATTAGTGAGAGATTCTAAGATCTATTGTTCATCATTGAAAACACAAAAATAGTCACATTATTAGGAACAACTGTTTGTAATTTTTTTCTATATAAAATCCATTCATGAGAGATGTAAATATAACAACTGCATTATATAAAGTATCAGCTACAACGTTATCAACTATTGGCACTAAATTCATATTAAAGGCTTTAAAAGCACAAATAAAATTCCATACGCATCATGCCTTTAGGGCTATGGATTTCTTCAGAAAAAGAATCAATGTCCTATACTCTGTGGTGTTGTTAGTGCATTGAAACTTTAGACGACAAGAAATCATGAACTTATTCTTCTTAGGATCCATAAGGATGCGCCCTACACCATCTCCATCCCACATGTTCGATGCATTGTAATAAAGATTCCAAAGGTTATAATTAGCATGATCAATATCTAAACTAAAACAATTTACATAATGCAAGATTCATTTTCACCAATCGTAGGATAGGGAAGGAGCTCCAGTTGTATATCTGGTGAAAGAGGCAATGGTTGGGATTTATAGAAACCAATATCTTATTCCAAGAAATAATTAATCGAAATATCTTGAGAAATACTGAAAGGTTCAATATTTCTGTCCAACACAGTAGCTGTGTACTTCATGTGATTCATTATTAACTCTGATTTGATTATTTTCCCCTTTATATAGAAGTCACAAATGTGACCAGTCCATGGCAAAGTATCCTTGGAGTTTTCTTGACCAATGTATGCTAAAAAGCAACCCATATTCCCCCATGATGTCTACAACCATAATGCCAATAAACTAGTGTACTCGTGAGTTGGAGTACTGAAGTAATCAATACATTGTTAAGCTCCCCAATCACTTGTACTTAAGATCTATAAAGTTGAATAATATTTACATATGTCTTCTCCGGGTTAGAATTAATATTATTACAGACAGATAAGAGCATGTCATTTGTTGATGCACCAAATTAAACTAAAAATTATGAACATTAAAATTGTAGATCTCAAAGGGTGAAAAAATATATAGATTAATGAACTTGAATTAGCTCCTACATTAGCCACGTTTTCAAATGATTCAAATCTTACCGTGGCTTTAGTTTGAACAAAAGGATAAGTCTTGTAGGAAGAGTTAGCTTTTCTTGTTGAAATTTCTGATGTGAAAGTATTGATATTAAACTCTCTTTTCTTAGGTAACTAATACAATTAAAAGAGTGGTATGTTTGCTTGACTTTTCTTCAAATCATTAATTATATTGTATCCCACATTACTCTATACACCATCTTATCTTTAGTTGACTGACTCAAGGATGTTGATTGAGAAGGTTGGTTAGACGCCTTAGGTTTATGAGAAATTCCTTTAATGGTTCTTGAGGTTCCTTTCGAAGCTTGACCGGTTGGTAGGTAGCTAAAACTATGGTTACCATCATTAGGGGTACATTCCTACTAAAATGCCTTCTTCTCATCTAGGATTCTTCTCATCTAGGCTAGGCTCAACCATCGATCCCTTTCTCCTCAAATTTTAGGATTTATGAAGGTTGGTGGAAGGATATTATCCAACCAAAGCTTCACCAACTAATTGGGATTAATTTCCTCTAATCACTTCCAACACCATTATGTGTGACCCAATATTAGCATTGTCTTCAATTGGAGTGAATTCTTCTCCTATGTTTGAATGGTTTGGATGAACCTTGATAAATTTTTGATTAGGCACCCTATTGATCATCATTTCCATTCCATTCAAGCATTGTGTGCACGTCTTCTTCGAATGGGTTTCTTGATGAAAGGAGAAATAATTATCCATGCCCATCTCTTCTACATTGAGATTGGCATTCGAGTTTTATGCCGACTTTACCAGTTGATTATTTTTCTTAAATAAAGGATTACATAATTTTCTACTCGAATAAATTTCATTAGTCCTTATCTTAGGATTAGACACTTCATTAGTTAATTTCTTGAAATATTTTACTATGCTGCCCAAATCAAGAGCATCTTTATCACTAGACTTACTAGAAGAGGCTAGAGGTTTCTTACAGGTAGTCTTTGAATTTTCTTGTGAATTATGAACTCCTATGGCCACTATGTATTTCTCAACAATGATAGCTTTAGAAAAATTCTCATCCAATGTAGTCTTCATTGCCCTTTTCACGAACAAAGAAATATTAGAGGGAAATGTTGTAGTGTAGTTTTCAATTGTTATAGAATCACGAGGCTGCAAATCATCGGGATTTTTTTTCAATATAGTTTTGAAGCGCTAATTGGAGTCTTTAACTTTCTCTTTATTTTCCATATTAAGCATTCTCACTTCTCTTAGTATCATAGCCGATGTTTTTTCTTCATTAAACTTTTCCAAAAATGCCTTATTGAATTCATCCCAAGTTTTAATCGATCCCATAGGAAGAGTATGATTCCATGTGGCAGCCTTGTTCTCGAACATGTAGGAGAATAATCTATAAGCCATGTATTCATGTTGTACATTCATTATCATTTGTGACAAATATAAGTTATTGATATGATATTCCGCAGAAATTGGCTTGTCTGGGTCAAACTCGGTGATATGCCTTTTAGGATAGAGAGGTAGATCATGTAAGATGTCTTGAACATTGAGTGTTGACTAATCCATCTAGGCCAAAGCTTGAGGTTGATTTTTTGGTCATATTGTTATCTTTGTCACTCTTTGAGTCTGAGCCTTTGTTCTCATTCTCAAAATTCCCTTATTTCTATGATATCTCAAAGTTCTCACCATTTTTGGGTGCTTCCAAATTCTCACCTTCCATATTTTCTAATTCATTTGGTGCTTCGCTACATTATTTCGATTTTATTTCTACAAAATATAATTGATCTAGAGAAACATTAATTGGTTCTTACATTGTACCAACTAACACTCCCTGACACATTTTTTGAGGTATATTTGAATACTTATGGGGCAAGATGGATATGACTAGAGGGAGTCAGATCTTTCTTACATATACATGAGCAACAGAGCAAACAAATCTTAACTAATTGTAAGTAACTTTGTATACCACCTTAGGACTATGTGGATGGGGTTATTCAATTTCAGGACTTTCCCACATAGGAGGAGTCTATGAATGAGAACTTGGTTGATTTATATATTTCTCAAATGTCTTAGGGAAATAATAGAACCTATCAGCCATACAATGGTGTCCCTTATTCTAGCACCAATTTTTTTTATGGGTCTAAGTTTACCACCAACAGTTAGGGGGTCTCCCTAGTGCAAAATCCCAACTAGACTCTGCACCGTTTGGAATAGGAGTCCCATTTGATATGTGGACCTGGTTGCCACCATATTGATTTTTTATTTTTTTTGGAAAAAATCAGCTAAAAGAATTAGAAAACTGACAAAGCTTCTAAAAAACACAAGTTAGAATAGCTTTATGGAATACTTTACATGTAAGAAGCTAAAAAAATAATAGAAATCAACTAATGTGATATGAATCTCAAAGAAAAATGTTAGCATACTTCAATTAAGTTGGATGTATATAAAAGAAAATTTATTTTATCGATCATGAATTAGTTTATAATCGAAAACAATCATGAAAGAATGCATATCATATAATCCCAAGTATAATATGTGCCTAAATAGGGAAAATAATTTGTTAACTAAACACATGAACGTGCAAACATATACCAGTGAATCACGAAGAGATTAGTCTCACAATGCAACAATAACACATGTATGCAACTACTTTCTTGGGCTCAAATATATTCTGAAAATTAAGTTGAAATGTCAATAGCACCGTCACATTATAATTCCCTGTAATAATAATAATAATAAAAAATAAATAAATAAATAAATAAAATAATATTAATATATACGTAAATAAATAAATAATAATAAATAAAATATAATAATAATAAATAAATAAATAAGAAATAATGAAGAAAATATAATAATAGTAAATAATTAATTGAAGTTCTAAATAAATACTTATAAAAATAATCTAAAAAAATAGTAAGAATAAGTTAACAAAAAAGTAAAAATAAATCAATAAGAAATAGTTAAGTTAAGAAAAATATTGAATTAAGTAAAACTTAAAACAAACAAATAAAAGTTGGCATGTTGACACATGGATTGTGCGCATGCAGATCTCTTTTCCAATCCTTTTTCATTTTGGAACCATTTGTTCTATATAATGGATGAAGAGGGGGATGAGATTATTAATTCTTGTGGAAGAAGAGTGTTGTGAGAAAAATGATTCTCTGCCAGTAGTAGTTAATTAAGGGCTCGAGGGCGGCCAGTTGTAGAGATATTATGTGTAGTTGAGATTACGGTTGGGTGGAGAGTCACCCCCAAAACTTTGTTGCAGTTCGCAGGATTCAAATAGCGTGCAACTCCTAAATCACAAGTAAGAAATATCCTCACTACAGGGAAGTCATCTCTACTCGTGTTTTTGGAAATTCTATGCTAATTAGTTGAATAATTGTGTGTTTATTATTAATCACATAAATTTATGTAATTAGTTGTAAGTTTTAATTTGGGGTTGTTACATATGGTATCAGAGGCGGTTTTCACTTTGTGTGACCTCAAGGTAAAAGTTAGAGAAAAATACTTAATTAGATTTATCCATAATTTTGTTTGAGGTGAAATTAAAATAAACACAATTTCGAGTTTGGCAGTTGCCCTTCCATGATAATAACATTATTGGTTATGTTATTTGTTAATATTCTTTCAATAATCCAAAAATAAATAAATAAAGAAAAATATTTTGAAAAAGAAGGGGGTTTAAGAAAATACTACTACCATTTAATAACGAAAATTTATGCTTTATTGTTTATTAGCATATCTTGAGTTATGAGGATTTGATGGGTTTTATTATGCCGGGTTCTTTGAGTTCTTTGTTTTCTTGTCTGGCGAACCAAAAAAGAACCAAATTTTTTTTGGAGACGGCTCTCCACCCAACCATTTGCTCAACTACACATAATATTTCTATAGTTGGCCATCCCCAAGCCCTCAATCAACTACTACTGTCAGGGAATCCTTTGTCTCGCAACACTCTTATTCCACAAAAATGAATAATATCATCACCCTCTTCGTCCATTAAATAGAACAAACGGTTCCAAAAATGAAAAAGGATTGGAAAGAGATTTGCATTAACACAATCCATGTGTCAACATGCCAACTTTATTTCTTTGTTTTAAGTTTTACTTAATTCAATATTTTTCTTAATTTAACTCTTTCTTATTTTATTCATTTTTACTTTTTTTTTTTTTAAACTCTACTTACTCTTACTATTTTTGTAGTTTATTTATATATAATATTTATTCAGAAATTCAATTTATTATTTACTATTGTTTATTTAATTATATTCAGTTTATTTATTGTTTATTTAATTATATATTATTATTTATTTAGTTTATTATTACTATTATTATTATTATTATTATTATTATGGGATATTACATAAACTATGTAACAACCCCCAAAATAAAACATACAACTAATTACATTAATTTATGTGATTAATAGCTAAAACACAATTATTCAATTAATTAACATAGAATTTCCAAAAACATGAGCATAGTTGAATTCCTTGTAGGAATGATATTCCTTTAATTGTGATTTCAAAGTTGAACATTATTTGAATCCTGCTAACAACAACAAAGTTTTGGAGATGACTCTCCACCGAGCCGTAGACTCAACTGCATATAATATTTCTACAACTGGGCACCTCTGAGCCCTCAATCAACTACTACTGCCAGAGAATCATTTGTCTCACAACACTCTTCTTGCACAAGAATGAATAATCTCATCCCTCTTTTTTTCAATTAAATAGAACAAATGGTTCCAAAAATGGAAAGGGATTGGAAAGGAATCTGCATGCACGTAGTCCATGTGTCAACATGCCAACTTTTATTTCTTTGTTTTAAGTTTTACTTAATTCAATATTTTTCTTAATTTAACTCTTTCTTATTTTATTCATTTTTACTTATTTTTTTTGCTAACTTTACTTATTGTTACTATTACTATATATATATATATATATAATTCCAGTTTATTATTTACTATTATTATATTATATGTATTATGTATTATTTATCTACTTATATATTAATATTGTTTTATTTATTTATAGTAATAATAATAATTATTATTATTATTACAAGGCATTACCCACATGAAGTATCCATGAAATCGAATAGTAGAGATGCTAACCTACCACTTGAATTCTCAAAGGATCTATACACTTTCACCACAAAGAGCTCAAGATGATGTCAAAATCTAAAGTCCCTTACATCTAGCCATGAGGGTATATTTATACAAAATGAGGTGACTTTTCACCTACCATGACCTTTCACCTACCCTCATGACTCTTCAACTTATACATGATTTTTTAATATAAATTGTATTTTACTTTTAGTAAAATACAAAATATAATGAAATTTTAGAAACAAATTATCCTCATCAAAACAAATTTATGATGGCTAGGTCGGGATCTTCCATGACCTATATCTTTGACCAAATATGCTTTCCATGCTTTGTATTCTACAATAATCAATGAGATATCATGCTATATTTTATTATCATAGCTTGTGTGACATTCTAATGCATCATGTAGCAAGGTCTATTTTTCATCATGTACTCAGTTCAAAAACATTGAGAGTTTCATGTGAAAATTCATAGGATCTAGAATATACTGCGTGATTACCTTATTTGTGGCTTCTAGATCATCTCTTTTGACATCTTTCTTTATCATATCTAATATCCCTTGAGTATCTTGTCTGACTTCTTCATTTGAACTTATTTCTCCCAATGCACCAATGGAAGGTGTTTTATGCACCTTGAAAAGAGATTCCAACCGGTTGTGCAATGTCTAATAAGTCAGCCACTGTATTAGCCGCGTCCCTATTTAACTTTTCATGCGACAAAATATTTACCCTGATGTCTACTTTATCTTTCTCCACAATCATCTAGTGATTTCTAGGAAATTATTTAGGTGTAAGAGGATATTTTATTACCCATTCTTATATGAGATCAACAACTGAGGATGCTATTTTAATTAGTGTTCCTCTCCCTTTTAATTCACTTAGCATGCTAGAAAGTGGAGTCATCACGTGATACTAGATTATAATTTCATCGTAGACCCCCCTAATAACTCCCTCTATAAATTTAACCTCTTTAGGAATTGATGTTTGTAAATCCTATCCACGAGAGCATGTGATCAAAAAAGTTTGATTCTAGGTTTGTAGATGTAGATTGTTCTACTTTGAAATGGCTAAATTTACTTTCAAATCATCAACTTCTTTGGATAATCAGTTTATGTTATTTTATGTGGCAGCTACAAAGATAGTTCTAGTAGAAGCTATGATTGAGGGATTCACTGTAGTATCTACCATTATTTCCCTCTTTATAGTGACATATGTATAGGTGTTCCTGGATCCTTTACCCAACATCTATGCCTTTCTTGCATAATTTTGAACTTGACCTAGTCAAATGTGAGTCTAGAGAGATCTAACACTCCCTCTTCCTCCTCCTCAGATATGATGCTTAACTTCTTGGTGGGAAAAGGTCCACCTGTGACAGTTGTGGGTGGTGGGACATTAATGGTGGGAAAATCTATCTTTGTTTCTGAACCTTTTAGTTTATTTTATTCCGCTTTTGTGTCTTATAACTCCTTGTTAATGAGCTCCTCTTCTATTTTCTTAGCCAATGCTTCTTCTTTCCTTTTGGACTATTTTACTTATTTTATTTTCCTATATTCCTCTTCCTTATTCTTTTGTTTTTATTCCTCCTCCTTTCATGCTACTTCTTCTTTGCTTTTCTTTGTGGCCTCTAAATTATTCTTCTTCATAACTTCTTGTTTTTCTTTTCTTCTTCTTGTATCTTCATATTTTCTTCTTCTTCTTTATTTTTCCTTATCTCTTCCTCATCCTACATTTTTCTAGATTCTTCCTCTTACTTCTTTTTCCTAGCTTCCTTGTTAGCCTTTTGTTTCTTTAGCTTTTATTTTTTGGCTTCTTGTTCTTGTTTTCTTGTAAGAGCATCTTTCCTCCCTTCACAACCCATGCTCTCTTGTGCGTCCTATTCTGAATTTTCTTCTTCAATTGAATGTTGGGGATTATCAGCTTCAAGAGATGATTCCAATTCCTTGTTAGTATTGTAAAATTTCTTCACCTTTTCCTCCTCTTCATAGATTGTTGAAGCATATGTCTAATTGTATTTGACTTCCTTGCAATATCCCATGGAAGTTCCTCTCAGATCATATCTATGGAAAATAAAATCACAAAATTTAAATATTTGTAGTTATACAACATTGATTTCAAAATATTTGAAACTATTAATGGAATAGGCCTTGATGCATAAATGGGATGTAGGCCATGGACATTTCTTGTATTTGACAAATATCTTGGATAAAATTGTACTGAGTTGATAGGCCAGGTCCTCCAACACTAATTTTTATGAAATGAATATTGGTAGAGCATCAGGGGTTTGTGGGATTCATACACCCTACTGTAAGTAGAATCCCCATGAGTTAACCAATATGAAATTCCATGTGAAGAACATCTAGATCTATCATAAATACATGGGGCTCTATGGAAAAAAGTATATGATATATGGGTGAGATGAAGTGCTCAACAATATACTTTTACATGCCCCTGTATATTATAGTCCATAAAATTTTAAAATTTATATGTACAAGAATGTCTTGATCAATGCTCCATTTCCAACATAGTCCCTCAAACTTACATTTCACACACAAGGAATCCAAAAAGTACGATTCCATATAGAACTCTAATTTCTCCCTTTCTGATAGATTCTTTGCCTTCTTTACATTTGTCTTAATAGAGGATTCTAAGATATTTTCCCAGCTAAATATAGTTCCCTTGGTGGAACAGACAAGGATCATGGGGACACAACTCTCTTGAAAGGACTCTGCATCTGGTTTACTGTATAGCATGCATAACATGGATGATAGGATTTGATATACTTTTCACAGTGACTTGGTCTTATAAACTCCATCTAATTTGTGCCTAAATTTGTTTGGTTCTTTCCACCAAGACCTCAAACTTTCCTTCATTGGTTTATCAAAGTTGTCCAACCATTTTGTATCAAAGGTTTCATGTTGTTTAGGCAACTTATAGTATTCTTCTATGTCAGTTGGTGCGAATGCTGCTACTGATTCTTCTTGATCACTTATTATTATGGCTTGATCCTCATCAATGTGTCGAAGGATCCATTACATAGTTTATGCACGAGGGAAAACTAGAGGATGTGTGACAAATTTATGCAACCATGACTTCTTCACATCGATATAGACTCGGAAATATTCTTCATCTTTTGGAATGTATTTCCTAGAAAATTTTGAATATATGTAACCCAAGTAATCTCTATTGTTTTATCACTGTAGCAGGCGGTATATTCATATATAGGAAACTTGGAGGGCATATCTACAGCTCCTTCAATACTTATTTCCACTCTCTCAGACCATTTTCCATATCCTCGCCTAGTAGGTGGAATCATTTCTCTAAAGGAGGACGATATGTTGAAAGAATCCAAATCAACTGTAGCTAACATCTCAAATATTTTCATGATGAAAGAAAATGTTAGGAAAATTCTAATATTAACTACCAGTTCATGTTAAGATGAAAAATTGAAAAGTTACAGTGCAATGGTCTTAATCACGACTCAAAGAATCAGGCTAGTCACAAATCACAAATTTCATAATCATGTCACAAAGGGGTTTCGCTAAATATTGCGACTGAAATTTAGTGATGAATGAGAGGAGTGCAGTCATAGATTTAAATATTGGGGGATGATGTAATTGAGGTATGAAATGTGATTGTGATATGCGACTTTTGTGGCAGGGAAATAACAAATCACATATTGGCAGACCAAGGGATGGAAATTCCATCTGTTGATTGCGATAGCGATTTATGGTCACCAATTATGGGTGCTAAATTCCAAAATGGGTCCAAGTGAAAATAAGGATTATTATAATAGGGAAAGGTCATTTTTTCACCAATTCCAAAATTGGGGTGAGGTTGAGAATGGATTTTCAAATCCTAAGATTTTTCCTAAAATAAAAAGGATCAAAATCCTTGTCCTATGGGTGAGATTGAGATTATTTACAAGGTGAAGGGGAGAATTCAGGCTAGTGAGTGTGAATCGTAAGATATTAATAGATCATATAGGCATATAAAAGGACGAGGGTTTTAGTTTGATGGAGAAAACAATGAGTAGAAGTGAGCATTTGTAGGTTTAATGTTCTCAAGAGATAGGGTATACAAACAACTGGGGTAGGAGAAGCGGTGGGAATTCAAATCGACAAGAAACTAAAGGAAAACATTAAAAAAAAAAATCAAAAGGGAGGAATTACATGCCTATTTAGAGCATCGACCAAAATTGCAGTTTATAGAGGGAGGATGCAATAAAGGTAGAATTTCTCCACTAATATTTCAAGGGATGCGAGTGTAAATGCACTATGTGAATGATTTGGGGGTTTACCTCCCTTTATATAAATTAACCACATGTACGATGAGTTAGGGATACCATGGGAGGATTCATGACTAAAATAAGTCATCATGGTGAAAATAAAATCACATATCAGGATGCGGTATAGGGTGGCTCAAGTCACAAATCACAAGTAATAGTGGTAGTGAGTAGCTGAGGGTCTGCTAAAATTTGTGCTTGTGACTTGTGACTTGCAATTAGGTATTTTCCATTCAATTCTTGGTTAGATAACTGGAATGTAAGAGCGAAATGTTACTTTAATAAAAGATTTTTTGAAAATCATCAAAGTTAAATGGGACTTAAAGAATTTATAAGTATAGAAAGGACTTAAAAAATTCAATAAAAGATACATCTGAGAAGTTTAAAGTGGGGAACTCCAAATTTTGAAAGTGTCAAAATTTGGGGTTTTTGTAGCAGCTACAAAAAAACCCTCAACCAAACTGACTAGAACTGGCTGAGGAGATTCAAAGTCAATTCTTCTTATATATGCCAAAATATATTTCTTTAAAAAAATGATGTATAAACTATGTATCCGTGCTACTATTTAATGGTGACCACTATCTATGATCCTGTTAGAGTAAAAACCATAAGAGTATTTGGCTCCTACCTCCTCCATCCTTTAAAGCAAGCAAGATTCCTTTTCTATTCACAACTTTTTATGAATGAATTTTAGAAACCCATAGAATTCCTTGAAATGATTCTTCACTTTGGTATACCTCACCTATTTTTCATAGGCTCTAGAGATTTATTTCAAGTTTGAATCATGATGGTATAATATTCTCATGTAATCACTACTCCCATGGAGTCTCTTATATTGTGAATGGCTAACTCCATCTTCAAAAAATGAGGTGGTGTTATATCGTTGGAGAACTTGCTATTCTTTGGAAATAAATATTTAAAACCATTTCAGTGGTTGCTTCAAGGACAACAAGGTGATAGATATATGTGGGAATACCCATTTTCCATAGAGAGTGTGAACATAACATTCATGCTTATTCAAATGTTTAATTTTCGATTGACAAATACTAACAATATTGTATATGATGTACTCTTGAAGATGCTATAAGGAGACGAGTGGGAACTTGATTTACTTTACTATATTTCATTTGAAGTGATGGATGAACAATGTCTTGTAATTCATTCTTCTTATATGGACTTCATTAATGTTTTAAAGTCCACTCATGCTCAGTTAGAGAATGATATTGCTTTTTTATTTTTTGATGAGGGTAGGAAGAAAGTTGGAGAAATGCAAGGAAAGTAAAGAGGTGGGCTTGGATATAATTTCCATTATTTCACATATTATTAATGATCTCATTCGCATTTTCACTCCCATTCTTGGTATTATGACCACTCAATTTTTTCAAGATGTTATTTATGGTCATATTATCCATATGAGAGGAGGTATTGTGATTCTTAATTTTCTTACTCTCTTGAGTTGATGTATGTCAATGATGTGACGAGGCATGCATCCAACTGAACCATCTACAATGAATATGAAAAATGTGATGCAAACATTTGCATGTGTTAATTTATAAATGTATGATTTGAGAGGATTCATTGTGCTAGATGTTTATTCCTTAACATTGGTAACCTATGAAACATTCCTTTGTAATTTTACTTGTACTAAAAATGGGTTCATTTTCTATAGAAGTTGATACCCTCATAAAATTTTCCACATGGACTATCATAGTTTTTTTTATCTTTATCCTTGTGAAAATTGTAGAAATATTTTCGTCCTCTCACTTTGTATCTGATAGGGGGAATAATTCAGTGATTAATAGTGAGGCTTCTGGTTTTAAATCCCTACCAATCAAGCATGAATTAGCAATCCCGTGTTAGAGTAAGAGTTAGATCCATAAGTTTGATTTGGTTTGTGGTATTCCTAAAACCATCGTTTAGTAGAATACTTATAACTTCTAGTAGACAAAAAATTGTTGTCATATTCAAAGTTCCATTTGTAAGCACTTTCAATTAGAAGAAGACATCAACTTCTAGCATTATCAAGAAATATTCTAGGATTTGTTGAGCCTTAGAGCCAAATTCCAAAATTCTAGGTTATGTTTAAACCATCATTAGTTTTCGGTCATCTTAAAATCACCATTTGTAAGCATGCCCAATATGTATAAGACATCAAATTATAGGCAAATTTGGAAATTTTCCAGGAACTGTTGATCATTAGAGTTAAGTTCATAGTTGGTGGTTAGCATTAAACTACATTTTAGTAGAAGACTTTCACTTTTGCTAGCCAATGAATTTTTGGTCATCCCAAAACCACTAGATTCAAAGAGTGCATTCAACCATTGGTAGATTCCCTAATCCCTCTACTTGGACTCATATATTCCCCTTTGGATTAAGAGGGGGGATGTTACACACATATTCTGTTAGGGTTATGGCAAGGAATATAAACCTTCATGTAGAATCCAGAGTACCTTGGAAATTGAATCCCACTTATCTTTCATCTTTGGTCTGCAACCCTACATCATAGATAATCAACTTAATATAGGTTATGGTCCATGGGTGGAAGGAATGTGGCTAAGATTTTCCATGTATTTAAATATATTTTATATGCACATTTGATGCATGGTAGTTTCTATTTTTTTGTGGGTTAAACAACACCCACAAGGGATTTAAACCTTGAATCTCACAATTTACATAATACTTCATAATAGGGAAATCACCAATTTAGATTCCCTATATGGATGTATGCACGATAGTTTCTATTACCAAAATAGACAATTATTTGATGTATTTATATTTTTTTAAAATAAAGTGCAATTTCCATACAGAAAACATATTGGGATGTCATAGATCAAAGAGATGAAGACTTGAACACAATCCCCCAATAAGGAATCCATGTCTCACAATTTCCATGTCTTACTTAAATTAGGATTTCAAATATCAAATCCCCAAATACTTGAGGGTAATCCTTCCAAAGGTAATCTATGTCACAACATAGATCCATGGATTCCATGCCCCATGAATGTCAATAAATAAATAAAGATAATTTTCTAAGTGAGAATGAGTACGAGAGGAATCTAACATTGGAACACTTACAAGGAAAATACAACAATCCAAGATCCATTTAATGATTAGTATGTTTAGATAAAATTACCAAAAAATCAATTATTTTATGAAAATGTGTATGTTTCTTTGGAAATGGTGTACAAACACATAATGACAGTGTCCCATGCATTCAAAGAAAATATTATACTATATACTCTTATCATATGTTAATAATTTTTTTTATTAATTTGTTGATTTTTGGATCACCATTTTTTATACCTTTAAACCATATATTATATAAGTTTTTAATTGATGAAGTTGGCCATCACCATGGTATTTTCTTCTAAGTGTTAACTATGAACCATGCTCCCTCATGAACCTTGTCTTATTTATCCATCTCTCATTTTCCTATTGTAGTTTTGAGCTCTAATCTCTAGTAGCTTCTTTGATAAATGTTTGGCATTGTCCTTAATGTGTTTCTACGTAGCTAATTAATTTTAACTCCACAAGATATAAATACCAAATCTAAGCAAGAAAGAAACTGAATATGTTGCTCTAGAAAATAGATGTTAACCATTACCACCATTCCATTCTTGTCAGTTTATTTATTAGGTATATAAAAATGGCATACTTAAGGGATGATTCCCAAGCATGTTAGCCACCCAAATCATTTTCCAAGCATATAGTATTATGGTTCAAATTATGAAAAATGCATTATCTTCCAAAGACGATTGAAGGTATCGATGAATTTAATGGATATTATTTAGATAATATAATTGTTGATGCAACATTTTTATTTTGTAATTTCCTAACACAACTATATAACTATACTAGCACTATAAGAGTGCAATGACTACAAAAGTAGCATCCTTAAGCAATCGCATTATTTATATCTTACAAAACTAAATATGGACATAATTAATCATGTAAATAATATGAAATAGAAGGATAGGGATAAAATATAACTTTTAATGAATAATATACCAATTATGGCATATGGATTGCAATCTAGAGGTCTTGGTCTCACAACAATTCATACTTATTTAGACTAGTATTACAAGACTACCAAATGGTCTCATACATCCCTTACCATGGAATAGTATTCACTCTCTTCTTATTCTTTTTCATCTATGTTCATTGGAGTTGAACCTTATCTTCTCATGTTGTAGTTTATTAAAGTTCCCCCTTTTATTTTAATTCACTAGATTTATATCTTACTCTTAAATATTTTAGTTCATGTGGTATTCCAATAGAATTTGTGGCACTTCACCTCCTTGTAATCCATCTCTACAAATTCCTAAGGTAGTTCATAGTAAATATCCCTTTGAATGTCCCAATTAACTCTTACGTGTTTATCTTTAGAAATTTTGTAGTAATTTGTGATTGTGTGGAAATGAAATATTTTTGTAGTAACACTAACATATTTATCCTCATACTTGTATTCAAAATAGCCTTATTATCCTCCTACTATGTAAATTAACTAAATAATAATAAATATAGATTGAAATCAAACATTTCAATGTCGATTGCACCATCCTAAGCATTCTTCTGCATAAGACACCCTTGGTAAGAAAACATTAACATATATATGAAGTGGACTAAATCATCAAACCTTTAAGTAATGTAAGTCAATAAAGGAAACCCAATTCCTCTTATGTAATCCACAATGCATACTCCAAATTATATTCTTCCATTTTACTAAATATTAAAATTTATCCCAGCCTTTGCTCTTCCCACTAACATTTTTTCCCAACATCTCTTCAATTTCTTTAGTGGGTTTGTTGGAAAATATCCTTCCTACTCTTTCATGGTGCCTACTTCATCACGCTCTTATTCTTCATGAAAATCATATAAGTGAGAAACATTAAATATTGACAAAATGTCAAAGGCCTTGTTAGCCACTGTTACACTAAAAATTGTCACCTTGACATTCTGCTGACTATATGAGCTCATTAAAACTCATACATGCCTCCTCTGCAAGTCTTACAACCTTTGTTCCTCATTCCAAGCCCTGAAACTGGAGGAAAAACCCTTAAAACTCAAAAAAGCCTTGGGTACGCAGTTAATATGAGACTTACCTGCGTTCCTGGCTAGGGTACGCAGGTAATGTGAAGAGGAACTGCGTTCTAGAACGCAATTTTCCAGTGTTATGCCTGCGTACTTCCTGTAAAGTCAAAAAAGCGCAAAATCAAAGTGAAAAAGTTGATTTTTGGTCAATTCTGGAAGGTTCTAGATGAGATTTTTTGGGGATGAGTGCGCTTTAGTAAGGTGCATGTATCCCAAACCTTAAGGAACTAATCCCTTGATGTGAGGAACCTATCCCTTTGAAGGAGGATTCTATCCCTTTAAAGGTGGAATCCTAACCTCCTCATCTGCTCTATAAAAGGAGGCATTGGGTAGCCTCAAAGGGTTAAGAAAACTAATGGAGGATTGAAGAAGTTAAGTTAAGATTTTTGAGTTGAAGTGTTGTTGAGATTTAGATTTCTTTCTGCTAAGATTTTGAGAGGAAATATCACATACCTCTTTTTGCTCCTGAAGGAAGAGTGCAAAACTTATCAAAGTAGAGGAGATTCTTGCTTCGGACCCCAGGAAGACCTTTCGAACATCAAGGCTAAGGTTGTAAGGTTCTTCTGTATATTTTAAGATTAATACAATCAAGTTTTGTTTTTCTCAATAAATTGTCGTTCGATTGTTTATTTCAATAAGCTGTCGTTTGATCGTTTATTTCATAGATTACTTGATCACTATGATAGGTATGTTTTATGATTATTTGTTATACAGGTGCTATTGATATTTTCTTGTTTGTGATTGCAGATCGACGAAAGATGATACTTTCTTGCGACAAAAGAGCTCTTGTTGCGACGAAGGATTATTGATGCAACCGAAGCACTACGACCGTAAATAAGCATTTGGATCTAAGGTAGGATCGACACCTTCATAGCATTTATTTGTAAAATGAATATATCTAGAGAAAGACAAACTTAGTTGTTCGTTTGTTGCTATATTGTCTTCTGACACTAGGGAGATTGGTCTTGTCCGCAAGAACGATTTATCCGGCCAACAAATTGGCGACTCCACTGGGGAAAGAACTTGTTGTTTTTTGTTCTCTTTTATTTTGATTTGAGGAAACGTTTTTCCTGGTTTTTGATTGATGGATATCTACCTGGGTAGCTTAGGTTTTCTCTATTTTTGAAAATTTTGAGATATTTTATGTTTTTCTTTAATTTTTCCTGGGACCGCACTTTGTCTTGTTTTCACAGTGCGGGCAGTTTCACATGTTTCCTTGAGTAAACAGTGCGGGACCGCACCTGTTACTTCTGGGAGCCTGCAGACCCTGTTAAAATTTTGGAAAAACTCTAGATTTATTTTTTCAGTTTAGTTTAGATTTAATTTAGGATTCTTAGCATCTACCCAAATCTGTATTTTTCTGTCAAAAATCTCTTGTTTCTGAATTTCTTTCAACAATTCTTCATCTCATCAATATCCATTAATTTAATTGGGTGTTTTGAGTCTCTTTTTTGAGAAATTCTTAATTTGATTTCCTTTGGTCATTACTTGGAGGTTTGTCTTAGTATTTTCACAATTTTGCATCTTTTTGCTTTTGTTTTTGAAAAAAAAATTCCCCCTCATTCGCCCGGGGGGGGCTAAATTGTGTATGAGTGTTAATCGCCTTTGAGTGTTTTTTGATCTTTGGAACTCTCCCCCAATTTTCTTGATTTGCACTTGACTGGTTCTTAGATTACATTAGAATCATCTTGTGTTTGAGAATTCTCTTGCATAGATCACTTTTGCATAATTAGAATTCTCATTTTCAGAATATGAATGAAAAATGTGCATAGATTACATTTGCATACTTTTCAAGTGAATTGTGCATAGATTACAACTGCATAGTTTACATTCTGAAAAATCAATCATAAATTTAGATCAGTTTTCTTTGATTTGAATTTAGATGTTTTTATGCTTGTTTTAAAAACACAAAAATATAAAAAATTGTTTTGGGATTGATTTGCATTAGTTTTTCTTGATGAAATTAGTGCATTAGAGAATTTGTTATATTTTCTCTTAGTGATCAATTTTTGCATTGTTGGAAGTGAATGGAAACTCGCTCCTTACTTTAGTTAGGATTCATCGAATTGAAAATATTACATTATCATATTCGATTACATTCAGTTTTGGTTTGGGTCATAACACCATTGGTTTCATATCCATTTACCCTTTTGAGTAATAACAACCTAAATAACACAGCGCTTAATTAAAATTCATCTAGTAATTTTTACATTTTTAGGGCTCTTTCCACCAATCTAGCTCAGGACTAGTGCTTTGGAATAGGCTGTACTTAAATTTCCAAAGCAAGAAAAACAAACAAGTAGACAAATCTTACGGTAGGAGATAAATCCAATTGTAATTTGTATAATCTGGGAAGCTTCTCTTAAAGAAGTCAATCACGAGATCATGTCCGAACCTTTGAAACAATCAATTCTGTTTCATTGGGGAAGATAGAAGATTTTGCGCGCATTACAAACGGTAAACCTCGGATTAGCCATTGTCAAGGAGCCTGGGGTCACTTGTCGGTAAACCTCGGATTGACCATGTCGAGGAACCTTCAAGGGGATTGAGCTTTGTTACTCTGCCCTTGCGCGTGGGATCGGATCGTAGACTGTTCCCCCAGTTGTATTTGTTACTATTGGTAACCTTAGTGTCCATAGACTTAAGATTATTTCCTAAGGTGACGGTGAAGGAAAGATCTCACTGTACCTGGAGCAGACATCGACTAGACTCACTTGGACTCTCTGGGGGGTTCTCTTCACACGAGATGGTTTTGTGAAGAAACTTGTGCCAGTCTATTTCATTAAGTAGGTTGTTGGGGTAACTGTTCCAACCACCCTTTCTGTATTAAATTCTACGATGTTGGATTTCATCACCAACTAGTGTTTTTAGTACGGGAAGTCACTGTTTGTGTGTGGTTTGACTCCTAGATTTGATAGCGCGTGTTAATTTGTTTGTTTTTACTTTTAGAGAACATAGGTGTGAATTGTGAATTTTAATTGTTAGGTGTGAATTGTTAATTGTTAATTTTAGTTTTAAATTGTTAATAAAATTCACTGAAGTTGAATATAATGGCAACTGTTCCAGAATTTACCAACCATGGAACCCCTCTTAACGAGATTCCTAGTAATTTTCCTTGTTTTGGAAATGTTGGTCCTCCTTATATGTCTACTTTGTCATTACCTAGATTTACAATAGGTTTACCGATATGGTTATTTTCAACTTCGTTGGCCTCGAACACTCCAATTGTTCCACCTCAACCGGATGCTTCACTTCAATAGAGTTCACCATCTCAACATCACCAACCTTCTGTTGACCCTTTACCTTCTTCGCCTAATATTTCTTCCTCCATTTCTTCCTCTTCGCTTGGTAAAAGCCTTGACGCTAGTAACCAAGTGACTAAGAAGAAGAAGAAAGGGAAGAAGAAGAAGAAGAAGAAGCAAGATAAGAAATAAGTCAACCAACCAACCATGGCTGTAAGTGTTAGTTGTGTTGAGGAAACCTCCAACATGCATCGTAAACCCAAATACCCTTGCAGGCTTTGTAAGGGTGACCACTTCCTTATCAATTGTCCTGGTATTCCAAAAGTCTTGGAAGTATGGTTAGAAAAATCTCATCAACTTTCCGTTGATCCATCAACCAGTGATAGTCAGGTTCCTGGGAAAAAGGGTAAAGTTAGGTTTCCTTGTAATTTATGCAAAGGGAGTCATCAAACTCACATTTTCCCTCACATGGATGAAGCCTCAAAATTGTTGGAAAAAATTACTGTTCCACAGCAAGAATTTCCAACTGGTTACCGTAAACTTTCTCCCAACCTACCGTCAACTGACGGAGTGATTGATCTAATTTCAAGTACAGTCGATCCCACTCTTCCATTGGAGAGTGAAACTCATATCACTTAGGTTGATGATCCATTAGTTGATCAAGTGGTCGATTCGATTTCACATTCGGTCGATCCCATTCTCCCTGTAGAGAGTGAACTTCATACCGCTCAGGTTCTTCTTGTTACATCAGATTCTTCTACGCCGAGGGGCATTTCACCTGTTTCTACAGAACCCCCTCCAAGTACTGAGGTATTTTCCTTTGATTGGAATAGACTGACAGAACCTCGTCTTCCTTCCTCCATCCCTTTCCAAATCATTGTGAAGTTTGGTGGTAGGGACATACACCACACATAGGTAGATGAAGGTGCTTCTGTTAGTATTTTATCCTCAATTGCTTGGAAAGCTTTGGGTTCCCCTCAGCTTGTGCCTATTACGCAGAATCTGAAAGATTTTAACAGAACCATTAGTGAACCTTTAGGGATCCTTCCTAAGTTTTCTATTACTTTGGAAGGTAAAACTGTCTGTATTGATCTTATGGTAGTTCGAGGTCCCTTGGATTTCAATTTACTCCTTGGGCGAGACTATGTTTATGCAATGAAAGCTGTCGTATTAACACCTTCAGAACAATTATTTGTAAAACGAATATATTTAGAGAAAGACAAACTTAGTTGTTCGTTTGTTTCTAGATTGTCTTCTGACACTAGGGAGATCGGTCTTGTCCGCAAGAACGATTTATCATTTTTGCACAAGCTTGAAACAGAGACAAAACTGTGCTTGATGCCCCGTAACTGTAAAAGGAACTTTCCTTTTCCAACTGATTCATTTTTTAATGAGGTTGACACAGGAAAAGAACTGTCCTCATCTACATGTTTCATTTTTTAACGAGGTTGACACCGTAACAGAAACTATCCTCGTATCTACTTTCTACAATCTACCTACTGATTCATTTTTTAATGAGGTTGACACAGGAAAAGAACTGTCCTCATCACCGACTGATTCGTTTTTTAACGAGGTTGACACAGTAAAAGGAACTATCCTCACCATCCATTGATTCATTTTTTAACGAGGTTGACACAGTAAAAGGAACTATCCTCTTCAGACACACTGATTTATTTTTTAACGAGGTTGACACAGTAACAGGAACTATCCTCAGACTCACTGATTCATTTTTTAACGAGGTTGACTCAGTAAAAATAACTCTCCTCACCTAACTGATTCATTTTTTAACGAGATTGACATAGTAAAAGGAACCATCCTCGTACGCACTGATTCATTTTTTAATGAGGTTGACTCAGTAACAGGAACCATCCTCATACTCACTGCTTCATTTTTTAACGAGGTTGACACAGTAAAAGGAACTTTCCTCTTCTACATGTTTCATTTTTTAACGAGGTTGACACAGTAAAAGGAACTTTCCTCGGACTCACTGATTCATTTTTTAACGAGGTTGACACAGTAAAAGGAAATTTCCTCGCCTGAGTGATCATGGCTTCCAACTGAAAGAAACAAATGTCAATGGACACACCTTGATCATGGATTCCAAGAGGTCTTCATCAGATGGAAGAACAGTTCTATGGAAGGAACACATGTCAAGGGACTCAAAAGGGATAAGAACATCGCGTTCAAATAATCCCATAGAGTTTTCCATGTCAATTACCGGATCTAAGTCAAAGGAAGACGAGCAAACAGTGATAGGCTTGCTTGCATCAGTAATTGAAAACATGGGACTAGTTGCCACATAATTAACCTGTGGCGGGGTAGATACCACTTTAGAATCAGGAACATTTAGGGATGTCGGATTATTGGTAGTCGAAACAAGAGTAGGGAATGAAAGCTGGTCTACAGTCACAATATTACCATTGTGAGGGAAAGACATCACGCGAAAGATTTTTATTATTATCTGTTAGAGCTGACTAAATTCTGAATGGATGTGCCCACATCTTTGTGTCTACCTTATTAGATGTAATATTGAAAATCATTCTGTGTCAGGCTTGATTTAGATTGGTTCTAGTTAGTTTTGATCTCGCGAGTATGGGAATGCCTACCTACGGCGATGATATGATTACATATATATTTTGCATTGAATGTTTTTACAGGGTTTCATTATACTTTGGGGTGTGTCCACGGGGATGATCCTTGAAATGAAAAAGTACTTCACTCTTCATATATAACATACTTCATCTTCATCTATTCCAGAATTCGCACTTTAGGGGGAAATATGTTGCACTAAAAATTGTCACCTTGACATTCTGCTAACTATATGAGCTCATTAACACTCATACATGTCTCCTCTGCAAGTCTTACAACCTTTGTTCCTCATTCCAAGCCCTAAAAATGGAGGAAAAACCCTTAAAACTCAAAAAAGCCTTGGGTACGCAGGTAACATGAAGCCTGCATGCATTCCTAGCTAGGGTACGTAGGTAATTTGAAGAGGAACTGCGTTCTAGAATGCATTTTTCCAGTGTTATGCCTGCGGAACCCCTGTAAGATCAAAAAAGCGCGAAATTAAACTGAAAAAGTTGATTTTTGGTCAATTCTGGAAGGTTCTAGATGAGATTTTTTGGGGATGAGTACGCTTTAGTAAGGTGCATGTATCCCACACCTTAGGAACTAATCCCTTGATGTGAAGGCCTCTTTTTTGAAGGAGGATTTCTATCCCTTTAAAGGTGGAATCCTAACCTCTCATACGCTACTATAAAAGGAGGCATTGGGTAGCCTCAAAGGGTTAAGAAAACTAATGGAGGATGGAAGAGTTCAAGCTTTATGGGTGATTGAGTTTAAGTGCTGTTGAGATTTAGACTTCTTTCTGCTGAGCTTTTGAGAGGAAAGATCACGTACCTCTTTATGCTCCTGGAGGAAGAGTACAAGAATTATCAAAGTAGAGGAGACTCCTGCTTCGGACCCCGGGAAGGCCTTTCAAACATCAAGGCTAAGGTTGTAAGGTTCTTTTTTTATTTTAAGATTAATACAATCAAGTTTTGTTTTTCTCAATAAATTTTCGTTCGATTGCTTATTTCAATAAGTTGTCGTTTGATCATTTATTTCATAGATTCCTTGATCACTATGATAGGTATGTTTATAATTATTTGTTATACAGGTGCTATTTAATATTTTCTTGTTTGTGATTGCAGGTCGACGAAAGACGACACTTTGTTAGAGCAAAGAGGCGCTCTTGTTAAACTGAAAGTTATTGATGGCAGGAAGATTTCTGACCGCAAATAAGCATTTGGATCTAAGGTAGGATCGACACCTTCATAGCATTTATTTGTAAAACGAATATATCTAGAGAAAGACAAACTTAGTTGTTCGTTTTTTGCTATATTGTCTTCTGACACTAGGGAGATCGGTCTTGTTCGCAAGAACAATTTATCCGGCCAACAGCCACCTATAAATTTGTTATAGCAAAAGGTGGCTAACAAATTTTATTGCTAAAAAGTGTTGGCTCTTGAAGACTCTTGAAGGCCTCATGCCTCTGTCCCAATTTTCACTACTGTGCCTATTCTACATTTAGAAATCCTGCTGATTCCCAAGGAAGAATACTGCTGCAAACATCATTTCCCTTTTCCCCTTCTTCCAAAACTAACCTCATCTTTGCCTTTCCTTCTCCCATGAAATCCTTCATTTTCATGTTTCTCCCCTTTCCCCTTCATCAAAACCTCTTTGGTAAGGATTAAGACCCTTTCTTAGCCTTATCGAAACCCCCCAAAACCTTTGAAAATCATTCAAAATCCATAAAAACCATATTTTTATGTATTGTAGACTTAAGCTCCCTTGGGCTAAGTCTCCAACCCTTCCCTTCCATACGCCCAGGTGCCAGGACCGAGCGCTAGTATTCTAAGCGCTTATCGCGTTATCCAATTGCGATTAGCCCCCCCTTTCTTTTTAACCCCCGGTCATATGGTTTCCCATATAACCTACGGCCCCGCAGACAGGCGCCTAACCATATTATATATATGTCAGCCCAAAGTCTAAACCTTAGTTTTATTTTAAATTTGTCGGATTTATTATGAAATAATGTTTCCGCCGGTGCAAAATTCCAAATCAATCTCCACCGTCGATCTGATCTACAGATCGACGGCGCGCAATCCATCGCAGTCGGTGGTCCTCGCCAACCACTCACCATTCCAAAACCAAGTGGTATTCATCGCACCGCCTTCAAGCGGAGGGCGGTTTTTTCCTGATCGGTAGCGATTCCATACGCTGGCCGACACGTGTCCTGGGCACTGTTCATAAAACCGCCATCCATCGTGCGTTAAAGATCAGACGTGGACTTGGCACGATATTGATGTCCACCGTCCAATCTAAGGTCGCCCATGGACGGTGATCGCTCACCAAAGAAGCTCGACAGTTAACCAGGCTACGACGTGACATTTAAAAGATATTTGTCGTCGATCTGATCTGCAGATCGACGGCCCATATTTCATCGCCTGGTCCTCTCGTCAACAGTAGTGCCGGTGGTCCCAGCGCCACATCAACATCCACGTGGCAGATTTCTATTGGGGCGGGTCTCCGTGGTTTCTCATCCAGTTAGAAAATCTGGATCCGGGGACTTTACTTAGTATGATTGAATTAAAGGTTTGAAGTCCAGGTTTTGTTTTTAAGGTCTTGTGGTGCTGTCCTCCACTGTTGATCGCGTGGGCCGATCCCATCCGACAGCCCACATTTGTTCCGATTCCCAAACTTGATTTTATGACCATTTTTGTCCAAAACACAGGTTTTAACCCATTTCTCCAGTTTTCCCAAAAAGTGACTCCTCCGCTTTGACTTTTTGCCTCTGTTCCCGACCGTTGATCTCTGCGCGATCGACGGCTCCGATTTAACTTCTCCCTTTTTCTTTTTTGACCCCTTTTGATAAATCTCAACTGTTGGATGATGCCATCCAATGGCCATGCTCTCCCCACATGTCCTCCCGCAGCAATAAACCTATATATGCAGGATTTTATGACATTCTTTGTATTTTGCAGGGTTTTAATGGTTTTTCCGCCATAACTCAAGAAATTTCAAAGGCAGAGGGTGACGATCCTCCTGCCTTCGATTCACCAAAGAAAATCAATCGCAGGGTTTAAAATTCATGTTTCATCGATGTTTCATTAGGCATTGATGCCATATCACCCCTGCACAGCCCTGCATACCAACAAAAAACCATGAATCGAGCACAGTCAGAGAGTATCAGTGTCGAAGACAAAAACACACCAGAACAGAAGACTGAAGACGGGCCTTCGGGGATTACGTCTAAGATGGTTTATCAGAAGCCTAATCCCCGATTAAAACACAGTTAAAAGAAGAAATCATAAAGGTTCATCGGACAGAAGGCCTCCACCGCCACATTTGAGGCAAATTGATTCCTCCCAGCTACCACAAAGCCACCTGTGTCTCGAAGCATTCAACCAGAGGCCAAATTTATTGACCAGGACCAGATATCTACCTCATAACATAGCCAAAGGATAAATTCTGCAGACAAACTAATGACAAAATATCAGCAGAGTAAATTCGACATCACGCAGAGCCTCAAAGGTCAAAACGAGCTCCCACCGAGCTTAAATCTTTAGGAAAATCATTTAATATAGAATACACCTATGTAAGTTTCTTGATTAAGCCCCCAAAGGCCGAGGAACCATTAAGTCTGTATTAATTGTCTTTAGAGATATTTTATCAGATCTCACCTCCTCATTCTTCTATATATACTTCTGCAGAAGATGAGTGAGGGGTTGGTTGAGTTGGTTGTAGAACTTTGAAATATAATTGAGCTTGAGACTTCTATCTGTAAATAGTGTTCACTGGCCCTTGAAGCTCTGTTTGTGTTAGACTTGTTAGGCTAGATAGTGAAGATGATTGTTGAACTGAAACATTGGACCTGAGTACTGTAACTGGTTTGACATCAATAACAAGTTGTTTCTTGGGATCTTGGTCTATATCATTGGTGAAGTGCCCCTTTCTTTGTTATTATTTTTCCTTCTATGTATGTCATATTGTTCACTTTTCTCTGATAAAGAACAACATTTATAGAGTTAGGATTCAATGTTTACCAATACCCTTCTCTAACTGATAAGCTTTATCTCAATGTTTTCCTCCAATTTGTTTATTTAAGAATGATTCAATACAGTTTAAGTAGTTAGGAATGTTGGCGTTCCCTCGTCCTACTGTTTGCTTTAAACATTATTCTTGAAAGTTATTTTCATCATTTTCTTAGTAAAGTTAGACTAGAAAAGTGATGGTTTTCCCTGTTTCTAGTTCCTATTCTTCAAAGGCAGATTCTGAAGGTTTCCCTTGGTGATTGGCTAAAAGCAGACTAGGTTTAAAAGTACCTTATCTAATCTTAAGTTACACTTTGTCTTCTCTTATATGTTTTCATACTTTCTGAAGGTAATTATGTAGATTACTGGATTGTTTTTCAATTAAGCTGCTTTAATACAAACTTGCCCAAGAAGTTAATGGTTAGCCCTATCCTTGTTTTGTTTTAAACAGTTACTTAAGAGACTTTTCTTGTTTGGACTAACTATAAATCCTTTGTGAAATTATTATCAGTTTCCACCCCTCCAACACTTTATTGTTTCCATTCCATCACTCTAATCTCAATAATCTTGTGATATAGATGAATTTCCCCTTGGATCACTCTTGATGTTGTTGCTCAATTAAAGCCCTGTTATGACTCCATAGCCCAATGGACTAAAAACCAGCGTTATATCTATCTCTTTAGCCAAAGCTGCTCTATTTGCTTGCAACTTCTCACCTTTGAAATTTTTTTACATTTAGAACTTTCCCCTCAAGTAATATTAATGCTCAACCATCCAAAAACAAACAAAACCTTTGGCCTTTATAACTAGCCTAATATCATTACCCCAAACATCAAAGACAAATCCATCTTTGCACTTATTGGAGAGATCCCTCTCTGGATTCAGGAGGGCCAGATCCTAGAATCCCAAAGTGGTTGAAAAAATGTTGTTTTTGTGGTTGGACTTTGCCAATTTTGCTAATTACAGATTCCTAACATTTCTAGCGACTTCGTTGGGGAACAAAACCCAGAAACATTTTCATTTGAGGGTAACCATAGGATATCAGAGATTTGGTTCAAGAACATTTTCTATATTAACTAGCTGAGCCACCAGCAACTAACATTTCTGGCGACTCCGCTGGGGAACTTTGAGTGTTTTTGGTCTAGATACCTTTAAAAACCTCAGAAAACCCTTGACCCAAGAAAATTGTGCAGTGAGTAAAAGCAGCCTTTTCAAGCACTACCAAGAAATGGTAATCATGATAAACTTGTTTGAATCAGTGACAAACTAGGTAAACCCTAGGATTCTCATAAGGCTTTATCTAACCTTGAAAGTTCAGCTGGCTTAACCATAAGAGTAGATTGTCTTTGTCTCATAACCGTAGCTAAGTTTTGAAGCAGAGTTAGGATATTCTTAGAAACCACACAATTTAAAAATAACTCAGAAAACCTAAAAATATTTCAGATTGGTATTCAATAAACATGGTGGTGGACCATAAAACCTTTTACCTCCTTAGGAGCTAAAAAATTCCACTTGGCGACTCCACAATCCTGAACAAACCTTAAGACTCCACTGGGAAGAACCCTTATCCTTATAATATCATTCAAACTCAGTTAGAGGACTGTAGGATTAAAATTTGCGTAAACAGATTAGTTAACCTCTCAAATACTGTTATACCTGGTTGAACTTTTCTTGTTTATTTTGGGTTAGAAAAAAAACACAGCATAGTGGCTGCTAGAAAGATTCACACTAGAGCCCATCTTGACCCTGATCCACCTAAGATAGTTGATAACCCAGAAAGTATCCTTAGGAAGTCTCCTAGGATTAAATTTTCAACTGTTTTCAAATCACCCTTCAGAGCTAGTTCAGTTCCTGAAAATCTTTCAGCTCTACAACAATCACAAGCTGACTTAGTAAATCCATTTAGAACTAGGTCATTTGATGATATAATCCAGCTAGACTCTAAGTATTCACTTTCATCCCCGGAGACAAGTGAAAATCCTGGTAGTAGAGAAACAACACCTCCTGATTTGAATTTCCTTCACAATTTAGGTGTCTCTCATCCAAGATCAGCTCAGCAATCTATTCCTAGTCCATCCACTTCTGCTCACCCTACATCCACTATTCAAACCACTCCACTTCAGCCCACTTTCCCTTTTGTTAATCCACCTCTTGTAAATCCACCTCCACCACATATCATGGCAACACGGTATGCTCCCTTAGTCCTTCTTGTAGCATTAGTCAATCCTCCACAGGACTATCAGTCCAAAATTCCGTTATATGATGCTAGTAATGCTACAACTGCATCACAACATGTGGATAAGATGAATGACTACTTCAACAGAAATGAAATTGATGATGATTCTGTCAAGCTTAGATTGTTTGCTCAAAGCCTGGGGGGAGAAGTAAGAAAATGGTTTAAAGGCTTAACCCCCCATAGTATCAATGATCTCCAAACCTTTCATCAGACATTCTTAAACAAATGGGAAGTAAAGAAGAATCCTTTCCAAGTCCTCTCTGATTACAAGAACCTCCATAGAAACACTGGGGAAAGTGTACAAGCTTATTGTACCAGATTTAACAGTGTATATAATGCACTTTCCCCAGATCTAAAACCTCCATAAGGATCAGCTTTAAACAAGTTTCCTGAAGGGTTTGATCCTGAGATGGCCTATCAACTGAGAGAGAGAAATCCTGCAACTCTTGAAGATATGCAAAAGGGTGCTCTTTCTGTGGAAGTTAACTTGATGGAGAAGAGAGCACGAATGAAAAATGAAAAGAGAGTATCTTTTAGAGAGGAATCTACACCCTCTACTTCCAACTCAAAGATGGAGAGAATGATGGAAGAGATGATGAAAGAGATGAGCATAATTAAGAGAGCACAAGCAAGCCAAAACCAAACTGCTCCTCAAAACAAAAACCAAAACCAGAATCAGAATTTTAGAAGGAACCAACCTCCAAACAGACCTAGGGAAGATGATCAACAGATCACTCCTCCCTTCCATCAAAATTATATAAATGAGGTTGAGGAAACAGATGAGATAACAGAGGAAGATGATATCAACATGTTGGGGGTAGAGGATGGGGACTTTGAAGTCCATTGTGATAGAAAATAAGGTCTTTATACACCTTATGATGACAAAAGAGATGATGATGAAAGTTATTATCAGGACATGGAAAATGTCATCATAGAGTCTCAAAGAGAATATGACCTTAGAATCAAAACCAATCAACAAACTCCCAACACCAAAACCTCTGAAAAATCTTCACAAAACGGCACTGCAACCAAGCCTAAAATTGTCAAACCAAGGGAGAAAAAAGTTGTTGTAAATTCTGATAAAGGTAAAGAGAAAGGCACTCAAAACAATGAAAAACAGAGTGCAGACCTTAGCAGTACTAACACTTCAGCTAGTACTCCTCTCAAAACGATTTTTTCAAATCTAAATAGGACAAATCAGCAAGCTGATGTTGCTGATAGACTAGCAGCTAATAAGGCTAAGACCAGCACTTTAAAGAGTCAAATTCCTTTTAGCATGGAGCAGGAAATTTCAAAGATCAAAATCTCTGTTCCCCTGACCGAGTTAGCTGCCCATCATGTATATAGGACCCAAATTTTGAAGGCTTTAAGAATAGAAGAAAATGAGGACACTGTTAATCTTAACGATGAGCAACCAGAGCTAATTTTTGGTCCTAAGATTGAAGGTAGATATCAAGAAGGACCTGTTCCTCCTTTCTATGTAAGTTTAAATGTTCATGACAAAAAATTTCACAACGTTATGCATGATTCTGGGGCTTCTCATAATTTAATGCCCAAAGTTGTAATGGAGATCCTAGGTCTAGAAATAACCAGACCTTACAAAGATATTTACTCCTTTGACTCAAGAAGAGTAAAATGTTTAGGATTAATCAAAGACCTCTGTGTTAACTTAGCCCAAATTCCAGCCAAATGCTTAGTAATGGATATTGTTGTGGCTGATGTGCCCCCAAAATATGGAATGCTATTATCAAGATCTTGGGGGGCTAAGTTACAAGGGAATATGCAAATGGACATGACCTGTGCGACTATCCCTGTTTTCTATTAGACTAGAAGACTTTACAGGGAGTCTCATATGCAATACACAGTTACAAGTCAAGACAGACCGCAAAACTCCCCTTTATACTCTGTAAACACAGGCCTTGATTATTTTATTATGTTTAATGATGAAACACTTAGTGAACAAGTCACTTTAACAGAATTAATGGCCGATAGGGAGGAAGAGCAACACAACGCAGAAGTGTCAAAACACTGTGCTGCATTTGAAGACATTATCAAACCAAACAAAGGTCTTGAGCTACAAGTCAGGTGTCCATTGCTTTTAAACATTCACAATCAAGAAAACAACCCTCAAATAAACGAAAATCTTGGGGAATCAAAACAAATACAACTAAGTGTTGAGATTCCACAACAATCTTTGAGCACGTTAGTTGAAGAGGACAGTAACCAAGATGAAACCAAAAATAGTCCTCTGTGGAGTATGTATTTTGATGGGTTATGCACTAAGAACAATGCTGGTGCAGGTGTCTGGATCTCTAACACTGAAAACAACCATACAAAAAGAATTTCCTACAAATTGAACTTTCAGGGTTCCAATAACATAGCGGAATATGAATCCTTTCTCTTAGGCCTACGTTTGTTGAAAAGGTTAGGAGCAAGAAGAATCAATGTGCATGGGGATTCAGAGTTAGTCATTAGGCAAGTCAATGGGGAGTATAACGCAAATCATCCCAGACTTAGAGCCTACCGAAACAATGTCATGGACCTTTTGAAAACATTCGAGGAGTCCAAATTGATTTTTGTCCCAAGAAAAAGAAGTATTGCGGCCCACAATTTAGCCTTTGCAGCTAGAACATGCTTAACACCATATGAAACCAAAGATTGCACAACTCAAGTAAAATTTAGACCAGGCGTTCCTGGTAACGAAAAATATTGGCAGGTGTTTGACGGAGACAAACAAATAGAAGAATTTATGTAGTTTAGAAATGAATTTGAACTTCACAGTTTAGATTCAGATTATAAAACAGACTACCCTAGTGAAGAAGGTCTCCTGAACTTGCTAATATAAACCTATTATCTAGAAAACTTGAAAACGAAATAGAAATGAATACAGAATTTGAAACAGAGGAGTTAGAAACTCTGCACTCCAAAGATGAAAGTTTGCCAAGCGGTCTAGCACCTTTAGAAGAGTTGTTTGATTTTAACGATGTGGCCAAGAAGCCAAAACTGGAACCTGTAGAGACTGAAGTGGAAGAGTGCAATATAGGCAGTGAGGAAAAACTGAAAATGATTAAACTGTCTAAATCTTTACCAGCTCACATTAAACTCAAATAGATACAGCTGTTTAAATAATTTTCTGATGTTTTTGCGTGGAGTTACGAAGATCTTAAATCCTATGACATTGAAATAATACAGCACAAAATTCCCCTCAAAGAAAACCAAAAGCCATTCAAACAGAAACTGCGCAGAATAAACCCTGTTCAGTTGCCTTTGGTTCAGAAGGAGATAATGAAAATGTATGAAGCTGGTATTATTGTCCCTATTAGATATTCTGAGTGGGTGTCTAATCTGGTGTCAGTTAGGAAGAAAACCGGAGAGATCAGGCTTTGTATAGACTTTAGAGACTTAAAAAAAGCTTCATTGAAAGACAACTACCCTTTACCTAAGATGGATCATATTTTACAAAGGGTGGTAGGGTCTAGAATAATTTCTTTGCTTGATGGCTACTCAGGGTACAATCAGATATTAGTTCACCCTGCTGATCAATTAAAGACAACCTTTACTACACCATGGGGCACTTTCATGTATGTGAAAATGCCCTTTGGTTTAATGAATGTTGGAGCAACTTTTCAGAGAGCCATGGACATAGCATTCTCGGAAGAACTGGGCTACTTCATCATTATATACCTTGATGATGTCACTGTATTTTCAAAAACAGATGAAGAGCACTTAAAACACTTGAGAAATTTTTTCAAGAAATGCAGAAAGTTTGGGATATCTTTAAACCCTAAGAAGACACTATTTGGTCTCCAAGAAGGTAAAATTCTTGGGCACATTATTTCAAAAGAGGGTATTAAGATAGATCCAAAGAGGATTGAGGCCATATTGCAAATCTCTCATCCTCGAAACATCAAAGAGTTGCAATCTTTCATTGGAAAGATTAAATTTTTGAGAAGGTTCATCCCCAACTTGGCCGAGCTCCTTAGGAATATCACAAACATGTTAAAGAAGGAGCAAGGGGTAAAATGGACCTTGGAAGCAAAGAAATCCTTTGAACTAGTGAAACAAGCATTAACCAAAACACCGGTTCTTATAAGTCCTGATTTTTCAAAAGATTTTTATATTTTTTCATTTGTATCAGAACATACCATAGATGTTGTCCTTTTACAGAAAAATCCACAAGGACAAGAGCAGCCTATTGCATTATTTAGTAAGGCATTGAGGGATGCCCCTTTGAAGTATAACATTATGGAGAAGCAAGCTTTTGCTTTGGTTAAAGCTTTGAAATACTTCAGAGTGTACATCCTTCAATCACACATCATTGCCTTTGTCCCAAAATCAGTTGTTAAAGACATTCTAACATAGGACCCAGATGGTAAGAGAGGTAAGTGGATTGCTGTTATTCTTGAATATGATTTAGAGATAAAACCCACTAAACTCATCAAAGGCCAAGGTTTGGCTAGATTAATGGCTGAATCAAATTTCGAAGTTCTTGATATTAATATGATTGATGCTTTGGATGATCAAGAGGAGATCTCAACTCCCATTGTTGAAAACCATTTTATGAATTCCTCTTGGTATGCTGATGTTGTTTATGTTTTGCTTAATTTGAAAACACCTCTTGGTTTGACAAAAACAAAGGCAAGGTTCCTAAAGTTAAAAGCTGTAAACTATTGCATTATAGATAGATCTCTTTATTGGAAAAATGCAAGTGGTGTATTTCTTAAATGTTTTCCTGAGTTTGATGCAGAGAAGGTTAAATACCAGTTCCATGAAGGAGAGTGTGGAGGTCATTTGTACTGGAAGACAACAGCCAAAATTTTTTTGAGGGTTGGTTTCTATTGGCCTACTCTTTTCCTTGATGTGCACAAGATGATCATAGCCTGTCATAAATGTCAACTTTTTGAAGGCAAGAGAAAATTTTTACCCCTACCTCTACATCCAATCACTGTTGAAGCTCCATTTCAATAGTGGGGACTTGACTTCATAGGTGAAATCCATCCACCATCTTCTGCTCAACACAAATGGATTCTCACTGCCACAGACTATTTCACTAAGTGGATAGAAGCCATACCTTGTAGGCAAGCCATTGTTTCTGTTATTATAAAATTTATGGAGACTAATATTCTCTCCAGATTTGGCTGTCCTACCAAGATCATCACTGATAATGTAGCAGCATTTGGATCAAAGAAGATGGTTGAGTTCTGTCACAGATATTAGATAACATTAGGGCATTCCACGGCCTATTACCCTTAAGGTAATGGACTTGCAGAATCCTCAAACAAGAGTTTAGTGAACATAATAAAAAAACTATTGGAGGACAACAAAAAGTCTTGGCACATAAAGCTGTTCCATGCACTTTGGGTTGACAGATTGACTTTGAAGAAATCTATTGGTATGTCACATTTCCAGCTTGTGTATGGTACTGATGCAATTTTTCCAAATAGCCTTGGTGTACCAGTGATGAAGTTGATCCAAGAGTTGCAGACTGAAGAAAATGACATGATCAGAAGAATAAATCAGACCATTCATCTTCAGCAAACCAGAGAGGAGTTTTATAACAAAGCATTGCAAAAGTAGGACAGCATTAAAAAGCTTTTTGACAGAAGAACAAAGGCCAACAATTTCAATATTGGGGACAAAGTTTTGAAGTGGGACTCCAGGAGGGAAGACAAGGGAAAGCATGGGAAATTTGACAACTTATGGCTTGGCCCTTACTCTATTCATTCAGTTGCTGGTAACAATGCTTATTTTTTACAAGAGTTGAATGGAGCAGAATTGCTTGGGGGGCCTGTCAATGGCAGGATGCTTAAACATTACTTCTCTTGATCCATGCTATGTTTTAAAGCCTTTTTATATTTTCCTCATTATAAATATCTCATCCACCATTGCATTCAAAGTTATAAAAAATCAAAAATACAAAAACAAAGAAAAGAAAGAAAAGAGGGCAGACTCTGAAAACAAGAAAGGTATAGCCCCATACCAAAAAAGAGAAACAAATCTGAAAGTGTGCAAGCTCAAATGCCACTCCTGAAGAACACACTTCTAGTTAGTCAAACAGCTTAATCTTGAATAATTAGCTTTAAATTTTCTGCTGATAGGATAGTGAATTCGGTTTGCCAAACTGTTTAATCTTGGCTTATCAGTAGATAGTTTAGGATAGAAATTAAGGGTTCAATCAGCTCAAAATCTGAACCAGAGAACAAAGAAGGAACAACTCAAACAAAAGTCAAAACAGAGGTGTAAAAAGAGAAGGAAGTACTTTGAACTTTCTGATCTCAAGCCTTCCATTTTAGTTTAAATTTTGTACAAAATAATGTCTATGTGCAGCCTGTTTCTATGCCATAGACCAGCATCAAGTTAGACTATTCAATCCCGACTTGAATGTTTTTAAATTTCTGTTGTAGAATTTAGAGAATAAAAATCTATTGGACAGTTTAATCCCAACAGATGGTAGAATAGGTAGAGAAGCATCTGAACTCAACTGTTTAATATGAGTTCAGGGAGAAATAAGGAGCATAATTAGATTAGTTTTATGCTTTCAAAAGAATAAAATGTTGTGAAAAGAATTTGCCAATCCAAGTGCACTCTAATGACGAAAAAATGTTGGATCTATAGGATTGGGTAGGTAGAAAGCTTTTTGATGAAAGATCCATTGTTTTTGTGGTTGCTAATATGTTTTCAGAGCAAGATCATCCCGAAAAAGGAAGGGCATCCCAATGGATGTGGCACAGGTCAGCCTCCCAGAGAATGCAAGTCTGAAGTTCTTGATGCCTTCAAGAAGGCACCATCCCCAAGTGGAGCCACTGTTAGCCACCTATAAATTTGTTATAGCAAAAGGTGGCTAAAACTTTTGGAGCCTTCAAGAAACAAATTTTATTGCTAAAAAGTGTTGGCTCTTGAAGACTCTTGAAGGCCTCATGCCTCTGTCCCAATTTTCACTACTGTGCCTATTCTACATTCAGAAATCCTGTTGATTCCCAAGGAAGAATACTACTGCAAGCATCATTTCCCTTTTCCCCTTCTTCCAAAACTAACCTCATCTTTGCCTTTCCTTCTCCCATGAAATCCTTCATTTTCATGTTTCTCCCCTTTCTCCTTCATCAAAACCTCTTTGGTAAGGATTAAGGCCCTTTCTTAGCCTTATCGAAATCCCCCAAAACCTTTGAAAATCATTCAAAATCCATAAAAACCATATTTTTATGTATTGTAGACTTAAGCCCCCTTGGGCTAAGTCTCTAACCCTTCCCTTCCATATGCCCAGGTGCTAGAATCGAGCGCTAGTCTTCTAAGCGCTTATCGCGTTCTCCAATTGCGATTAGCCCCCCCTTTCTTTTTAACCCACGGCCCCGCAGACGGGCGCCTAACCATATTATATATATGTCCACCCAAAGTCTAAACCTTAGTTTTATTTTAAATTTGTCAGATTTATTATGAAATAACGTTTCCACCGGTGCAAAATTCCAAATCAATCTCCACCATTGATCTGATCTGCAGATCGACGACGCGCAATCCATCGCAGTCGGTGGTCCAAAACCAGGCGCTATTCATCTCACCGCCTTCAAGCGGAGGACGGTTTTTTCCCGATCGGCAGCGATTCCATACGCTGGCTGACACGTGTCCTGGGCACTGTTCATAAAATCGTCGTCCATCGCGCGTTAAAGATCGAACGTGGACCCGACGCGATATTGATGTCCACCGTCCGATCTGAGGCCACCCATCGGACGACAATCTCTCACCAAAGAAGCCCGACAGTTAACCAGGGTACGGCGCGACGTTTAAAATATCTCCGCCATCGATCTAATCTGCAGATCGACGGCCCATATTTCATCACCCGGTCCTCTCATCCACAGCAGTGCCGATGGTCCCAGCGCCACATCAACATCCACGCGGCAGATTTCCATTGGGGCGGGTCTCCATGGTTTCTCGTCCAGTCAACAAATCCAAATCTGGGGACTTTACTCAGTATGATTGAATTAAAGGTTTGAAGTCCGGGTTTTGTTTTTAAGGTCTTGTGGCGTCGTCCTCCACTGTTGATCGCGTGGGTCGATCCCATCCGACGGCCCACGTTTGTCCCAATTCCCAAACTGATTTTATGACCATTTTTTTCCAAAACACAGGTTTTAACCCATTTCCCCAGTTTTCCCAAAAACTGACTCCTCCGCTTTGAATTTTTGCCTCCGTTCCCGACCGTCAATCTCTGCGCGATCGACAGCTCCGATTTAACTTTTCCCTTTTTCTTTTTTGACCCCTTTTGATCAATCTCGACCGTTGGATGATGCCATCAAACGGCCATGCTCTCCCCACATGTCCTCCCACAACAATAAACCTATATATGCAGGATTTTATGACATTCTTTGTATTTTGCAAGGTTTTAATGGTTTTTCCGCCATAACTCAAAAAATTTCAAAGGCAGAGGGTGACGATCCTCCTACCTTTGATTCAGCAAAGAAAATCAATCGCAGGGTTTAAAATTCAAGTTTCATCGATGTTTCATGAGGCATTGATGCCATATCACCCCTGCACAACCCTGCATACCAACAAAAAACCATGAATCGAGCACAGTCAGAGAGTATCAGTGTCGAAGACAAAAACACACCAGAACAGAAGACTGAAGACGGGCCTTCGGGGATTACGTCTAAGATGGTTTATCAGAAGCCTAATCCCCGATTAAAACATAGTTAAAAGAAGAAATCATAAAGGTTCATCGGACAGAAGGCCTCCACCGCTACATTTGAGGCAAATTGATTCCTCCCAGCTACCACAAAGCCACCTGTGTCTCGAAGCATTCAACTAGAGGCCGAATTTATTGATCAGGACCAGATATCTGCCTCATAACACAGCCAAAGGATAAATTCTATAGACAAACTAATGACAAAATATCAGCAGAGTAAATTCGACATCACGCAGAGCCTCAAAGGTCAAAACGAGCTCCCATCGAACTTAAATCTTTAGGAAAATCATTTAATACATAAGACACCTATGTAAGTTTCTTGATTAAGCCCCCAAAGGCCAAGGAACCATTAAGTCTGTATTAATTGTCTTTAGATATCTTTTATCAAATTTCACCTCCTCATTCTTCTACATATACTTCTGGAGAAGATGAGTGAGGGGTTGGTTGAGTTGGTTGTAGAACTTTGAAATATAATTAAGCTTGAGACTTCTATCTGTAAATAGTGTTCATTGGCC
Source organism: Pinus albicaulis (assembly GCA_034641835.2). Lineage (NCBI taxonomy): Eukaryota > Viridiplantae > Streptophyta > Pinopsida > Pinales > Pinaceae > Pinus > Pinus albicaulis. The sequence goes on along the minus strand of CM076572.1, from coordinate 147,707,823 downwards.
CTTGAAGCTCTATTTGTGTTATACTTGTTAGGCTGGATAGTGAAGATGATTGCTGAAATGAAACATTGGACCTGAGTACTGTAACTGGTTTGACATCAATAACAAGCTGTTTCTTGGGATCCTGGTTTATATCATTGGTGAAGTGCCCCTTTCTTTGTTATTGTTTTTCCTTCTATGTATGTCATATTGTTCACTTTTCTATGATAAATAACAACATTTATAGAGTTAGGATTCACTGTTTACCAGTACCCTTCTCTAACTGATAAGCTTTATCTCAATGTTTTCCTCCAATTTGTTTATTTAAGAATGATTCAATACAGTTTAAGCAGTTAGGAATGTTGGTGTTCCCTCGTCCTACTGTTTGCTTTAAACATTATTCTTGAAAGTTATTTTCATCATTTGCTTATTAAAGTTAGACTAGAAAAGTGATGGTTTGCCCTGTTTCTAGTTTCTATTCTCCAAAGGCAGATTCTGAAGGTTTCCCTTGGTGTTGACTGAAAGCAGACTAGGTTTAAAAGTACCTTATCTGATCTTAAGTTACACTTTGTCTTCTCTTATATGTTTTCATACTTTCTGAAGGTAATTATGAGGATTACTGGATTGTTTGTCAATTAAGCTGCTTTAATACAAACTTGCCCAAGAAGTCAATGGTTAGCCCTGTCCTTGGTTGGTTTTAAACAGTTACTTAAGAGGCTTTTCTTGTTTGGACTGACTATAAATCCTTTGTGAAATTATTATCAGTTTCCACCCCTCCAACACTTTATTGTTTCCATTCCATCACTCTAATCTCAATAATCTTGTGATATAGATGACTTGCCCCTTGGATCACTCTTGATGTTTTTGCTCAATTAAAGCCCTGTTATGACTCCATAGCCCAATGGACTAAAAACCAGCATTATATCTATCTCTTTAGCCAAAGCTGCTCTATTTGCTTGCAACTTCTCACCTTTGAAACTTTTTTACATTTAGAACTTTTCCCCCAAGTAATATTCATGCTCAACCATCCAAAAACAAACAAAACCCTTGGCCTTCATAACTAGCCTAATATCATTACCCCAAACTTCAAAGACAAATCCATCTTTGCACTTATTGGAGAGATCCCTCTCCGGATTCAGGAGGGCTAGATCCTAGAATCCAAAAGTGGTTGAAATAATGTTGTTTCTATGATTGGACTTTGCCAATTTTGCTAATTATAGATTCCTAACATTTCTCTAGCAAATATTGTTTGTAGGCTATCATAATTTTTTCTTAAAATATTACATGGACCAATATTATTATACTTGATTTTGTTGTACATTCCTCAAGGAATATATCCTTCCTCAAATGTGCCATCATTGTATAAACCTCTTTAAGAACATTCAACATCCTAAGCAATTTTTCCTTCTACTTATAGATAACATTACTTGAGTGTAGCTTCTTTTTTACTTGCTCATGAATGTCATGTATGCTTTCTATAAAAATTTCTACATCAATTCTCCTTCTATCCTTGACTTTAACTTAGCCAATTTTACAATACCCTTTGAACACCTTTCATACACTACCTAAAATGGGCTTTTTCTAATGGATTTAATCAGTGAATTGTTGTAAGTGAATTTAGCTTGAGCTTCACATTCAAACCTCTCAAAAAAATTCCCAAACTTTGGATTATTATCTCCATCTCACCATCTATCTATATATGATATATTGAACTATGCTACAACTTACAATCCATATTCTTGCAAATATTCCTCAAAACTTTCTAAGAATTTATCTCTATTTGAAGTGATACTCCTAGGAAACACATACAACCTTACAATATATTAGAAAATTAATATAACCATATGCATAATGTTATCACTCCGTAATTTGTAAGATTGGTAAAAACAAATGATAGAGGGCAACATCAAACCACTTTGGAGTCCAGTACCTAGCCATCCTAGACTGAGAGAGGGCTCTCTCTATTTTTATTATTTGTCTTGATAATTATAAATGATGATATTAGGCTAGTTACAGTGATGGAGAAAAATGGTTGTTTTGATTGAATTTATTGGTTGGATGAGCAGGTCTACAAAGGCTAATCCATTGGGCTATGGAGTCAAACAGAGGTTGGTTCTATTGCATCAAAAGTTTCGAAAAGCATCACAGGGCAAGCTAACTGTGTGTGCTAGATCTTAAAGCAGCAGGGATTGTGAGGTGGAAGAAGTAGTGAATTTGCAGTGGTGGTTAAAAAGAAATTAAGAATTTCTCAACTAGACTACATGAAGAAAACATTTAGGTTCTAATCAAAAACAACACTAAGGTGCTCCATCAGAAAATATTAGTCTAAATTTTCTGTTTTATAGTTAGCTTAAAATGATATGCAGTGAGGAAAAATAGTGGAAACATTCAACAAAGAAAAGGGAATCACATCACCAGACAAACACAACTCAAGAATCATGTGATCGGTATCTTATTATTGATGCCCATCTCAAATAGTTACAGTATTCCAATACTTATTACAATGAAAGTTTCAGCAGGGTCCAATTTTCCAACCCCTGATACTGCTAAGGCATGCAGTATTTTTCTAAAGACTAAGTCGGTTGCCATACCTTACTCGGAAACCTTTCATTGATTGCAATTTAGCATAAAATGGACAAGTGTGGCCATGCAAGGCCTCATCAAAAATCACTAACAAAAAAATCGCATCTGGAATTAATTTAGGGAAAATCTTTGTAGATCCAAGCACTTCTATGGCTCTTCGTAAGATCAAACAATAAGCTTGGAGGTGGCTCTAATGGCCACAAAGAGGTAACCAATGGTGGCTCTTGTAGAAATTTTAATACAATTATGTATTGTTGGATTCTCATGTATAAAAATTATATGCCACTGTTAAATATAGAATCCTTCTACCTAAATCTTTGCGGAAATTTAATCGCCAATTGAAAACACATGAAGAAAGATCAGTCACACATAACACAGATGTTTTTACCGGGAAAGCATAAAGCTAAAAACCCCACTATGATATATTATGTAATATCATGGATCATGAAACAATCTCATACAAAACTTTACTCCAAGATCTCTCATTACAATATACAATCGTCTCACACTATCATACAAAAATTGGCATAAACATGCACCAATTTACTGCCTCTTGACAACCTACCTCCACTGCACAATCCCTGATGGTCAAGAACATCTAAATGATTAATTCTAGCCTGCCTTGACTGTGTAATACTAATAGGCATCTCCAATGTTTGTGTGGTTGCATGAGTGAACCCACTAATGTCACAACAGATAGTTATACTGTCCCTTTCACCTATCTCTCAATTGGGTATCCACTGGATCTGACATGCATGTAGTTAACAGTATTAAATATTCAGTTGCATGTGAGATCACTCCATGTGAATTAATTTAATATTTAATTCACTGATCTCTCACTAGTGTATCTTTAGTTACAACTAGTTACAACTAGCACAACTGAATTTAACTCACTTAACTGAGTTAAACTACTTTACAACTCACATAACTACACATCCAACTCTGTTACAACTTCGAATCACTTAGTTACAACGAAGTCCACTTGCATGTCCCACCAACCAACCTTAGAACTCGAAATTCATTCAGTTAACTGGTTTTCCACATCAGTTAGCTGAAATCAAGTGCTTCAAGAGAATAGATTATTATTTATTGTATAATTATTATTAAGAGATAATAATAATCGACATGCATTCTATTTTTAGACATGCAATCCATGAACTAACTTCGCACACACATTCCAAAAATATAACTCCATCCATAAACATAATTTTCTCAACCATCTATAAATAGACTCCCGCTATAAATAGAATTTTCTCAATATTATAAAAATAGACATACACCTAAAAATAGCCTGTGTGGGCCCCACCTTGTGTAGGTGATTAATTTTCACTAGGATCAAGGATGTTGTTTCCAGATGCCAATTTCACAGTTTCTTGTTGTAACCTTCAACAACTCTGACATCTGGCCCAAATTTTTAGAAAACTAGCATTTGGTAATTAGATCTAGTGTAGTGCTTGCCTTTTTTCATGGATTAGTGACTGTGCTGATGAGTTTGCTACCTTTTCTGTTTCTCTTATTATCACATAAAATTTTTGTAAAAACACCTTGCCCGACTCAACCCTTACTACTCATGCCCCCTTTTTGAATGAATCTTCAATCTTGGTAGCTTTTGCGATTTTTTAAAACATAAACCCTTTATTCTTTTAACGATTGGCAGAACTTTCCTTCTCTCGGGTAAATGGTGGAAAACCCTTTGAACGAGTGGCCGAGTCTTGATGTCATGCTTACCCCCTTTTCTTTACCAAACAGCGCAAAAACTGCCTCTGCCTAGACTTGAAATTCTTTAGGCCTTTGCTATGAAATACATCACATCTGTGCCAACATCGCACTTCGCACAGCACAGGACTTAATTTTTCCTTAGCACTTAAACTTTAAATCTTGTGATGCGAGATTTGCGATCGGGCCCCACCGCATCACACATTGCACTTCGGTGATTATAAAAATTACCTCCCATGGTTGTCCTTTAAAATTTGTGATTTGTGATTGTGATCAAACCCCACCTGACATCACACATCGCACATTGCACTTCGCAGTTTTAACATTTTACCTTCGCAACTTATCTTTTAAGATTTACGATTTGCGATTGCAATCGGGTCCCACCTGGAATCGTACATCGCACTTCGCGTTCCATAGATTTCATGTTGTAATCTCCTTTTCCTCCTCCGATGTGATTTAACACAGAAAAGGCCATGCATACGGATTTTAAATCCTTTGTATTTTTTCTTTGAAACTACATTGCATCCAGGGCTCCATATCGTACTTCAACAACTTTTAACGTTTAACCATAAACTTATCCCATGCGATGTGCGATGTGTGATATGCGAGCCAGGTCCACATCATCATGCCACGTCACCTTGCCATGTCATTTCCACATCATCATAAAATAATTGTGGTTTGTGGGGACTAGGCCACATTGTCTACCATGTCATCGCCACCTCATCATAATCTAACTGTGGTCTATGGGGTCTAGGCCACATCGTCTTCCATGTCAGCTTGCCACGTTACTGCCACGTCACATCTACATCATAGCCCTCACTTCGCATTTCGCATTTTTTGTGGCTTATCGCATCGCAACTTAAAAGGTTTAACTTGCGATTTATTAACTTATAACTGTGAAACTTGCTGATATGCAATGTCCGATTTAAAGTCCATCGTTGATCGATGCTCAAATCTAGTGGTCCTTACTACTCCCTTGTTGTGGTTTTCTAACTTTGTTTCTTTCTACTTGTTCGTAGAATACTTGACTCGTTCACGACTTGACCCACTTTAGCATTCAGGACTTGACCCAAACGTTCACGAGTTGACCCAATCACGTTCATGACTCTTCCTAGCATGTTCATGACTCTTGCTTTGTTGTTTTTCTCCCTTAACTACTTCTCTGTTGCCTTTTCTTCCTTTGATTCTTTCTTTGGAAAATGTTTTGATTATTTACATCTATGTACAGTATGAAAAATTTGCAAAGAGAAAGTACATAGTCACCTTATGATACTGTAAATTACAAGGTTCTAACAGTGGCTCCAGCTGGGGATGGAAGCTCCTTCAGGAGGTGTCAGGAACACCACAGTCTAGTGGTCTAATGCATTGGGCTGATCCAAACCCTGCAACCTGATCTGCTACAATCTATGTGGCTGAAAACCTTCAAACTGAGGTCAATACTCTCTGCAAGATGAAGTCTGGAGCATGCTTGATCTGAAAACTAGAAAGAAATCTAAACTAAAAGTGGAAAAATTCTCAGAGTACCGAGCTTATTTTCACACCTACCTACCCTAATCTACTGAAATGGTTACCCTTCTAAATGATACAATAATGCCAGTGTAACCAATCAAGAAAATACCTAAATAACTCCTTTCTTCCACTGCTCTTCACCATATTCATAAAAAAACCTGATAATAATATTTGATAGAAATTCCTGACATGATCTGATTTACATGGATCTTGGTAAACTTGAAAAACAACTGACATGCGGGAAATATGTGCTGGCTTTGTAAAGAAAAATTCCTCCATATAAACAACCACTAGATCAAGGTACTCTTGATATGTTTGTGGGTATTCTGACTCAGCCAACTCAGCTTCATATCATGGTACTGCAGATGTTCTCTCCAGGTCTTCACCCAAATCGGAACATGTTTTCATGCTACCTAATGAATGTTGTGTCAATACTTCTACTAGATCAGATAATGGGGAAGATTGTCTGATCATATCCATATCATATCAACTTTTGAGAGCATTATGAATACAGGAAGATTGACTTTGAAAGCAGAAACCATCCAATGCATCTGCTATTGGGTCATGTGGTGCTTTAGATGGCAATGTTGGTTCTTCTGAGACCTCATGTTTTCTCTTATGACTATCAGCTAGAATGTGATCCCAATTCCCTTTTATAGTCTGAAATGCATTAAAGTACAATGGTAGAGAATCAAACTGGATCAATCCATCATCTATTTCAGACTCTATGATTTCATCTGCTACTTGATATTCAAAATAACTCAAGGTTTGAACCCCTTGATCTAAAACATATATTTTATCATCCTTGATTTCCTCACCTGATTGGTAAGAGATTTCTCTCCTCCTGTGATTATAAACTAGAATGTGATCCAGATTCCCTTTCACAATCTGAAATGAATTGAAACATAAGGGTAAAGACTCAAGATTTATTGGTTCCTCCTCTACTTTAGATTCTGTGATTTCAAGATGACTCAGGGGGAGAACTTCTGGATCTGGAAAAGGTTTTGTATCATCACTCTTTTCCTCAACTGACTCATTAGAGAATTCCTAATCCTTCCTATTTGTAACCTGATTGTAATGCTCTCTTAAGAGTGAGGCAAAAGATAGAGGAAGGAATTTTTTACTTACTTGACAACTTCCTGCATTTTCCTCTTTGCAACCTTACTCAACACGCAGAGTTTGATTGTCATCTTTGCATTGTGATAACTGAGTTTTTTCTTCCCAAGAACATAGTGTTGGCTGCTTCGAATAATCAGCCTCAACCTCGAACTTATAGTCTTCCTCTTGATAATCATATTCGAGATGGCTACCTCTGTATGCAAGGTCATCTATCATGTACATTGTTGTTGAGGATTTCTTTGCCTCCTTCTGATTTTGGACTTAATTTTTGGTTGTGTTGTGGATAGAGTACATGAAACCATCATTTTATGCCTTAGGATACCAAGGATGAGTTGCACATATCTTGGGTAGATTGATCTTGGTATTTTCTAGAACTAATGGAACAGGAGGTATCTGAACACCAAGTTCCTCTTTCCTGCTAATCATATATGTCATTTCATTGACTGTGTTTGTCAACATATCTAGCTTTATCTCTGAAGATATCAATCGCTCTCTTTCTATCTTATCCTTCTCCATAGCCTTTAACTTTTCCTCTCTATTCAACAGGTTCGATTCCACATCAACTGCCATATTTTTCATTTCTTCAAGGGTTGCAAGGTCCCTTTCTCTTAACTGGAACGCCATCTCTGGGTCAAATGCATCTGGGTAGTGCTAGAGAGATAATCCCGAGGGTGGACATATCTTAGCAGACATCGAATAGTATACCTTATTGAACCTGGCTGAAAAATGTTGTACTGTATCCCCGGGCTGCCTTTTTAAATGGTTATACTCTTCTATGATGAGAAAAAAATTTCCCATGACCACCCAACTATCTAGGAAAACTTGAGTGAATTGGTGAAAATTGCTAATTCTTGCAACTGGAAGATCTTTAAACCAATTTTTAACTTTACCCTACAATGATAGGGAAAAAATTCTGATACGCACATCATCCTCTCCTACCTCAAACAGATCAAGGAAATCCTCAATATTTTGAATGTTATTTTTGGCAGTGACCTTTGCCTTTTCTCCATCAAATCTGGGTAGATTATTGATAAAATTTGCATGGAGGTTATGGAGGATAGGAGGAAAAACCAGAGGCTTGTATCTGTCTAGGACTTTTACAGGTATAGGCAGTATAGTAGGAGGCTTATAACCATTTTGGAATTTAGCAAGAGTAGGAGATGTAGCCTGAGGCTCATGTTTCACTAGGTTTTCCACAAGTGCATCCGCGATGCGCACCGGTGTATGAGTATGTACATGATCTAAAATTTGGGAATTAGCTTCTTGAGGCCCATCAATATGCCACATGTAAACCTCAGGAGTGTACTCTTGACCAGGCTTAAATTAGGATATAACATAGTTACAAATAATAATAAAAACAATTTCTTGAATCCAATTTGGGCTTGAATAATTGCTCTTTCTAGGCTGACTAGTCATGTTTCAGGTCCTTCCTCCAATGGTGTCTTTGAATGGAACTGGTCTGAATTGGAGTCGCTAGGTGGATGATTTCAACTTTCTTGTGTCTGGCTTGTTGTCCACCATCAACAACCAGATACCAATCTTGGAAAATACTCGAATCATCTAATTTTGACTTGGGTTTCTGAGTTCTGAAGAAACACTAAGCTTTTTCAACAAGTGTATCCCCAATATGGTCGCCATTATGTTATCACTCTGTAATTTGTAAGATTGTAAAAAAAAATGACAGAGAGCAACATCAAACCACTTTGGAGTCCAGGACCTAGCCTTCCTAGACTCAGAGAGGGTCTCTCTATTTTTATGATTTGGCTTGATAATTATAAATGATGATATTAGGCTAGTTATAGTGATGGAGAAAAATGGTTGTTTTGATTGAATTTATTGGTTGGATGAGCAAGTCTGCAGAAGCTAATCCATTAGGCTAGGATTCAAACAGGGGCTGGTTCTGTTGCATCAAAATTTCAAAAGCATCTCAGGGCAAGATAACTGTGTGTGTTGGATATTAAAGATGCAGGGATTGTGAGGTGGAAGAAGCAGTGAATTTGCAGTGGTGGCTAAAAAGAAATTAAGAATTTCTCAACCAGACTACATGAAGAAAACATTCAGATTGTAATCACAGAAAACACTAAGGTGCTCCAATAGAAAATCTTAGTCTAAATTTTTAGTTTTACAATTAGCTTAAAATGATACGCAGTGAGGAAAAACAGTAGAAACATTCAACATAGAAAAGGGAATCACATCACTAGACAAACACAACTCAAGAATTCTGTGATCGGTCTCTTATTATTGATGCCCAACTCAAATAGTTACAATATTCCAATACTTCTTACAATGCAAGTTTCAGCAAGGTCCAATTTTCCAACCCCTGATACTGTTAAGGCATGCAATATTTATCTAAAGACTAAGTCAGTTGCCCTACCTTACTCGGAAACCTTTCATTGATTACAATTTATCAGAAAATGGACAAGTGTGGCCATGCAAGGCCTCGTTAGAAATCATTGACAACAACACCACCTCTGGAATGAATTTTGGGCAACTCTTCGTAGATCCAAATGCTTCGATGGCTCTTCGTAAGATTAAAAAATAAGCTTGGAGGTGGCTCTAATGGTCACGAAGAGGTAACCAATGGTGGCTTTGGCATCGGGCCCAACTTTTCAGAAAATTGGTCTTTGGTAATAAAATATGGTGTAGTGCTTGCCACTTTTCATGGATTAGTGACTGTGCCAATGAGTTTGCTGCCTTTTCCGTTTCTATCATTATCACATAAAATTTTTGTAAAAACGCCTTGCCCAACTCGACCCTTACTACTCGTGCCCCCTTTTTGAATGAATATTCAACCTTGGTAGCTTTGGCAGTTTTTTAAAACATAAACCCTTTGTTATTTTAACAATTGGAAGAAATTTCCTTCTCTTGGGTAAATGGTGTAAAACCCTTTAAACGGGTGGCCAAATCTTGTTGTTGTGCTTAGCCCCTTTTCTTCACCAAAAAACACACAAACCACCTCTTCTTGGACTTGAAAATATTTAGGCCTTTGCTCTGAAATACATTGCATCCGCGCCAACATCGCACTTTGCACGACGCAAGACTGTTAGAAAATTATATATTATGGAGCAATGCAACACATAAAATATGCGGAAAATACAAGAACACAAAACACATAAAACCAGAGAGACACAGATATACGTGGTTCACCCAGTTTGGGCTATGTACACCCCAAACAGCCAGTCCTTCCTTTCTATTAGCCAGCAAAAATGAAGAGACAAAAACTACAACAGATCCGCTGTAATATCCTCTGTTCTCTCTCATAGTCTCCCTCTCTGTTTCTCGCTCCGAGAATACACACATAATACACAGCCACAATACAATGCCCTCATATATACAAGGGGGTTGCCTTCTAGGGAAAAAAACCCTAATCTAAACATAACTTCTACCATCAGATCATTTTCCTAATGAACGGCCAAGATTGACTAGAAATTACTATACTTTTACAAGGCAATTTTACATCTATTTTTAGCTTCGGGGGCGTTCCCCCGAACCCCCTGGACCCCCCACGGCAGCGATTAATTACAGGCGGCGTTGCATGCCCTTACCCAAATAGGGGTCCAATCTTTGTAATCCACAAAGTAAAAAGTAAACAAGATAATCAGGCTCCACACCCAACAATCTCCCACTTGGAGACTGATTGTAGCAACTCCATCGCTGCTTCATTTGTTGGACAATGACTCCTCTTTGGACCTGGCTATTCCTCATCTTCATCGTCATCCTTGAAGACCAATTGAAACTGAGCACATTCTCAGTTTCTCCCTGGTTACAACTTTTGTTAGCATATCTGCAAGATTTTGGCTAGTGTGTATCTTTTCTAGCTTCAACTCTCCATCTTCCAATACTGACCGTATGAAATGGTACTTGAGATGTATGTGTTTAGTCCTGGAATGAAATGCTGATCCTTCTAGGGCAAAAAACCCTAATCTAAACATAACTTCTACCGTCAGATCATTTGCCTAATGAACGGCCCAGATTGACTAGAAATTACTATACTTTTACAAGGCAATTTTACATCTGTTTTTAGCTTCGGGGGCGGTGCCCCCGAAAACCCTCACCAGGGGGGGGCTCCAAAAAGCGCTGCCACCCACTCATGGACCCCCCACGACAGCGATCAATTACGGGCAGCGTTGCCACCCATTTTAAGGTACAGGGGTCCAATGCTGTGATACAAAGTAAACAAGATAATCGGGCTCCACACCCAACAATCTCCCACTTGGAGACTAATTGTAGCAACTCCACCGCTGCTTCATTTGCTGGACAATGACTCCTCTTTGGACCTGGCTGTTTCTCATCTTCATCGTCATCCTTGAAGACCAATTGAAACTGAGCATGTTCTCAGTTTCTCCCTGGTTACAACTTTTGTTAGCATATCTGCAGGATTCTGGCTAGTGTGTATCTTTTCCAACTTCAACTCTCCATCTTCCAATACTGACCGTATGAAATGGTACTTGAGATGTATGTGTTTAGTCCTGGAATGAAATGCTGAGTTATTTGCAAGATGAATATCACTTTGGCTATCACTGTATAGTGTGCCCATATCATGCTTCTTATCCAATTCATCCATAAACCTTTGTAACCAAATCATTTCTTTACTAGCCTCTGTAGCAGCAACATACTCGGCTTCTGTTGTTGAAAGTGCAACAACACTTTGGATTTTTGAAACCCAACTGACAGCTGTTCCACCTATAGTAAATACATATCTTGTAGTGCTCCTCCTATTATCTCTGTCACCTGCCATATCTGCATCAACATATCCCTGTAGAGAAATGTTTGAACCACCAAAGCATAATGCTTGATTTGTGGTACCTCTCAAATATTTGAGAATCCATTTTACTCCATCCAATGTTCTTTTCCTGGATTATTCATGTACCTGCTTACAACTCCCACTGCATGTGCAATATCAGGCCTTGTGCAGACCATTGCATACATTAAGCTTCCAACTGTTGATGCATATGGAACTTTAGACATATAATCCATGTCTTCTTGGGTCTTTAGGCACATCTCCTTACTAAGTTTGAAATGGCTAGCAAAAGGTGTACTAACTGGTTTTGCATTCTGCATATTAAATCTTTTCAACACCTTCTCTATGTACTCATTCTGAGACAGTGTTAATTTGTGATTTTTCCTGTCTCTAGTTATCCTCATACCAAGGATTTGTTTTGCAGCTTCCAAATCCTTCATTGCAAATGAATTTGCCAATTTTCTTTTGAGCACATTTATTTCCTGCACGTTAGACCCTGCAACAAGCATGTCATCTACATACA